>CM025825.1:0-613738 GCA_014673565.1 Sebastes schlegelii
ATTCCTCCATGTCACTCCTCCATGTATCTATCCATGTCGCTACTCTTTGTCACTCCTCCATGTCACTTCTCCATGTCGCTACACCAACTCACTCCTCAATGTCACTCCTCAATGTCACTACTTCATGTCACTCCTCCATGTCACCTCCATGTCACTCCTCCATGTACCTCTATATCTTCCATGTCACTCCTCCATGTCCATCCTCCATGTCACTACTCTACTGTCACTCCTCCATGTCGCTCCTCCATGTTCTCCTCCTTGTCACTCCTCCAAGTCACTCACCCATGTCCTTCCACGATGTCACTCCATCATATAAACCTCCTTCCTGATCAACCCTGTCAATTCTCCAAGTCACTCGTCCATGTCCATCCTCCATGTCACTACTCCATGTCACTCCTCCATATCGCTCCTCCGTGTTGCTCCTCCTTGTCACTCCTCCAAGTCACTCACCCATGTCCTCCACGATGTCACTCCTCAATATCAACCCTCCTTCCTGATCAACCCTGTCACTCCCAAGTCACTCCTCCATGTCGCTATTCCACGTTAGTCCTCTATGTCTCCTCCATGTTGCTCCTCCATGTCACTCCTCCATGTCACTCATCCAGTCCACTCCTCTAGTCACTCCTCCCATGTCACTGCTCTATGTCACTCGTCCATGTCACTCGTCCATGTAACTCCTCCATGTAGCTACCCCATGTCACTCCTCCATGTCGCTATACAAACTCACTCCTCATGTCATTCCTCCATGTCACTCCTCCGTGTTGCTCCTCCTTGTCACTCCTCCAAGTCACTCACCCATGTCCTTCCACGATGTCACTCCATCATATAAACCCTCCTTCCTGATCAACCCTGTCAATTCTCCAAGTCACTCGTCCATGTCCATCCTCCATGTCACTACTCCATGTCACTCCTCCATCTCGCTCCTCCGTGTTGCTCCTCGTCACTCCTCCAAGTCACTCACCCATGTCCCTCCACGATGTCACTCCACAATATCAACCCTCCTTCCTGATCAACCCTGTCACTTCTCCAAGTCACTCCTCCATGTCGCTATTCCATGTTAGTCCTCCATGTTGCTCCTCCATGTTGCTCCTCCATGTCACTCCTCCATGTCACTCATCCATGTCACTCCTCTATGTCACTCCTCCATGTCACTGCTCTATGTCACTCGTCCATGTCACTCGTCCATGTAACTCCTCCATGTAGCTACTCCATGTCACTCCTCCATGTCGCTATACAAACTCACTCCTCATGTCATTCCTCCATGTCACTCCTCCGTGTTGCTCCTCCTTGTCACTCATCCAAGTCACTCACCCATGTCCTTCCACGATGTCACTCCATCATATCAACCCTACTTCCTGATCAACCCTGTCACTTCTCCAAGTCACTCCTCCATGTCCCTCCTCCATGTCACTACTCCCATCTCTCTCCTCCATGTCGCTATAACAACTCACTCCTCCATGTCACTCCTCCAGGTCACTCCTCCATGTCGCAACTCAAAGTCACTCCTCCATGTCACTACACCAACTCACTCCTCCATGTCACTACTCCATTTCTCTCCTCCATGTCGCTATAACAACTCACTCCTCCATGTCACTCCTCCATGTCACTCCTCCATGTCACTCCTCCAAGTCACTCACCCATGTCCCTCCGCGATGTCACTCCACCATGTCAACCCTCCTTGGTTATCCGCCCTGTCACGTCTCCATGTCACTCTTCCATGTCTCTCCTCCACGTCACTCCTCTATGTCACTCCTCCATGTCAGTCCTCCATGTCACTTCTCCATGTCTCTCTCCACGTCACTCCTCTATGTCACTCCTCCATGTGACTGCTCCATGTCACTCCTCCATGGTCTCTCCTCCATGTCGCTATAACAACACACTCCTCCATGTCACTCCTCCATGTCACTCCTCCATGTCGCTACAACAACTCATTCCTTATGGCACTCCTCCATGTCACTCCTCCATGTCTCTCCTCCATGTCGCTCTAACAACTTACTCCTCCATGTCACTCCACCATTTCACTCCACGATGTCACTCCACCATATCAACTCTTCTTCCTGATCAACCCTGTCACTTCTCCAAGTCACTCCTCCATGTCCCTCCTCCATGTCACTACTCCATGTAACTACTCCATGTCACTCCTCCATGTCGCTCCTCCGTGTTGCTCCTCCACATCAATTTTCCATGTCACTCCTCGATGTCAATACACCAACTGGAACCTCTTTGTCCATCCTCCATGTCACTCCTCCGTGTTACTCCTTCATGTCACTCCTCCATGTCACTCCTCCATGTCGCTACTCTATGTCACTCCTCCATGTCACTCCTTCATGTCACTTCTCCTTGTCACTCCTCCATGTCGCTCCTCCATGTTGCTCCTCCATGTCACTCCTCCATGTCACTCCTCCATGTCCCTACTCCATGTGACTCCTCCATGTCGCTCCACCAACTTACTCCTCCACCTCGCTCCTCCATGTTGCTCTTCCATGTCACTCCTCCATGTAACTCATCTATGTCCCTCCGCCATGTCACTACACCAACTCAATCCTTCTTGTCACTCCTCCATGTCACTTCTATATGTCTTCCATGTCACTCCTCCATGTCACTCATCCATGTCACTTCTATATGTCTACCATGTCACTCCTCCACGTAACTCCTCTATGTCACTACTCCATGTCACACCTCCACGTAACTCTTCTATGTCACTCCTCCATGTCACTCCTCCATGTCGCTACATCAACTCATTACTCATGTCACTCCTCCATGTCACTCCTCTATGTCACTCCTCCATGTCACAACCTCCATGTCACTCCTCCATGTCGTTATTCCATGTCACTCCTCCAAGTCACTCACCCATGTCCCTCCGCCATTTCTCCCTCCTCCATGTCGCTATAACAACTCACTCCTCCATGTCACTACACCATATCACTCCTCCATGTCACTCCTCCAGGTCACTCCTCCATGTCGCTACTCAAAGTCACTCCTCCATGTCACTACACCAACTGACTCCTCAATGTAACTCCTCCATATCGCTCCTCCATGTCCCTCCTCCATGTCATTCCTCCATGTCACTCCTCCATGTCACCCCTCCATGTCACTCCTCCATGTCACTCCTCGATGTCGCTCCTCCGTGTTGCTCCTCCGTGTTATCCTCCAAGTCACTCAACCCATGTCCCTCCACGATGTCACTCCACCATATTAACCCTCCTTCCTGATCAACTCTGTCACTTCTCCAAGTCACTCCTCCATGTCCCTCCTCCATGTCACTACACCCGATCAATCCTCTATGTCACTCCTCCATGTCACTCCTCCATCTCACTCCTCCATGACGCTATTCCATGTGACTCCTCCATGTCGCTCCACCAACTCCTTCCTCCATGTTACTCCCTCCATGTCAATCCTCCATGTCAGTCCTTTATGTCACTACTCCAAGTTACTCCTCCATGTCACTCCACCATTTCACTCCTCCTTGTCACTCTTCCAGGTCACTCCTCATTGTCGCTACTCAAAGTCACTCCTCCATGTCACTTCTCCACATCACTCCTCTTTGTCACTCCTCCATGTCACACCTCCATGTCACTCATCCATGTCGCTACAGCAACTCATTGCTCATGTCAATCCTCCATGTCGCTACTCCATGTCACTTCTATATGTCTTCCATGTCACTGTCCACGTAATTCCTCCATTTCACTCCTCCACATTACTCCTCTATGTCACTCCTCCATGTCACACCTCCAATGTCCTCCTCCATGTCGTTATTCCATGTCACTCCTCCATGTCGCTACACCAACTCATTACTCATGTCACTCCTCCATGGTCGCTACACCAACTCAACCCTCCTCGTAACTCCTCCATGTCACTCATCCATGTCACCTCTATATGTCTTCCATGTCACTCCTCCATGTCCATCCTCCATGTCACTACTCCATGTGACTCCTCCATGTTGCTCCTCCGTGTTGCTCCTCCATGTCACTCCTCCAAGTCACTCACCCATGTCCCTCCACGATGTCACTCCACCATATCAACCCTCCTTCCTGATCAACCCTGTCACTTCTCCAAGTCACTCCTCCATGTCCCTCCTCCATGTCACTACTCCATGTCACTCCTCCATGTCTCTCTACCATGACGCTCCTCCGTGTTGCTCCTCCACATCAATCCTCTATGTCACTCCTCCATGTTGCTCCTCAAAGTCACTCCTCCATGTAACTCCTACATGTAGCTACTCCATGTCACTACTCCTTGTCACTCCTCCATGTCGCTCCTCCGTGTTGCTCCTCAAAGTCACTCCTCCATATAACTCCTCCATGTCACTCCTCCATGTCCCTCCTCCATGTCATTCCTCTACGTCGCTCCTCTATTTCACTCCTCCATGTCGCTACACCAACTCATTACTCATGTCACTCCTCCAAGTCACTCACCCATGTCACTTCTCCAAGTCACTCACCCATGTCCCTCCACGATGTCACTTCACCATATAAACCCTCCTTCTTGATCAACCCTTTCACTTCTCCAAGTCAGTCCTCCATGTCCATCCTCCATGTCACTACTCCACATCAATCCTCTATGTCACTCCTCCATGTTTCTCCTCTATGTCTCTCCTCCATGTCGCTCTAACAACTCACTCCTCAATGTCACTCCACCATTTCACTCCTCCATGTCACTCCTCCAGGTCACTCCTCCATGTCGCTACTCAAATTCACTCCTCCATGTCACTCATCCACGTCATTCCTCCATGTCACTCGTTTATATCACTCCTCCATGTCACTTCTCTATGTCTCTCCTCCATGTCGCTCTAACAACTCACTCCTCCATGTCACTCCACCATTTCACTCCTCCATGTCACTCCTCCAGGTCACTCCTCCATGTCACTCAACCATGTCATTCCTCCATGTCACTCCTCCATGTCGCTCCTCCATGTTGCTCCTCCATGTCACTCCTCCATGTCACTCATCCATGTCCCTCCGCCCTGTTACTTCTCCATGTCACTCTTCCATGTCTCTCCTCCACGTCATTCCTCTATGTCACTCCTCCATGTCACTCCTCTATGTCACTCCTCCATGTCTCTACTCCATGTCGCTCTAACAACTCACTCCTCCATGTCACTCCACCTTTTCATTCCTTCATGTCACTCCTCCAGGTCACTCCTCCATGTCACTCATCCATGTCGCTCCTTCATGTTGCTCCTCCAAGTCAGTCCTCCATGTAACTCCTCCATGTAGCTACTCCATGTCACTACTCCATGTCGCTACACAAACTCACTCCTCATGTCATTCTTCCATGTCACTCCTCCAAGTCACTCACCCATGTCCCTCCGCGATGTCACTCCACCTTATCAAACCTCCTTTTTGATCCGCCCTGTCACTTCTCCATGTCACTCCTCCATGTCTCTCCTCCACGTCACTCCTCTATGTCACTTCTCCATGTCACTCCTACATGTCACTCCTCCATGTCTCTCCTCTATGTCGCTCTAACAACTCAGTCCTCCTTGTCACTCCTCCATGTCACTCCACCATTTCACTCCTCCATGTCACTCCTCCAGGTCACTACTCCATGTTGTTACTAAAAAGTCACTCCTCCATGTTACTACACCAACTCACTCCTCAATGTCACTCCTCCATGTCATTCCTCCATTTCTCTCCTTCATGTCGCTATAACAACTCACTCCTCCATGTCACTCCTCCAGGTCACTCCTCCAATTCGCTACTCAAAGTCACTCCTCCATGTCACTCCTCCAGGTCACTCCTCCATGTCGCTACTCAAAGTCACTCCTCATATGTCACTCATCCATGTCATTCCTCCATGTCTCTCCTTCACGTCATTCCTCTATGTAACTCCTCCATGTCACTCCTCCATGTCGCTCTAACAACTCACTCCTCCATGTCACTCCACCATTTCACTCCTCCATGTCACTCCTCCAGGTCACTCCTCCAGGTCGCTACTTAAAGTCACTCCTCCATGTAACTACACCAACTCAATCCTCAATGTCACTCTTCTATGTCACTACCTCATGTCGCTCCTCCATGTCGCTACACAAACTCAACCCTCCTTGGTCACTCCTCCATGTCACTCATCCAAGTCACTCCTCCATTTCCCTCCTCCATGTCACTACTCCATGTCACTCCTCCATGTGACTCCATCGTATTGCTCCTCCACATCAATTCTCTATGTCACTCCTCCATGTCACTCCTACATGTCGCTATTCCATGTGGACTCCTCCATGTCGCTCCACCAACTCACTCCTCCACGTCGCTCCTCCATGTTGCTCTTCCATTTCACTCCTCCACGTCACTCCTCTATGTCACTCCTCCATGTCACACCTCCATGTCACTCCTCCATGTCGTAATTCCATGTCACTCCTCCATGTCGCTACACCAACTCACTCTTCCATGTCAATACACCAACTCAAACCTCTTTGTCCATCCTCCATGTCATTCCTCCATGTTGCTCATCCATGTCACTCCTCCATGTCGCTACTCTATGTCACTCCTCCATGTCGCTACACCAACTCAATCCTCCTTGTCACTCCTCCATGTCGCTCCTCCATGTTGCTCCTCCATGTCACTCCTCCATGTCACTCATCCATGTCCCTCTGCCATGTCACTCCACCATATCAATCTTCCTTGGTGATCCGCCCTGTCACTTATCCATGTTACTCCTCCATGTCACTCCTCCATGTCGTTACTCAAAGTCACTCCTCCATGTCACTACACCAATACACTCCTCCATGTCCATCCTCAATGTCACTATTCCATGTCACTCCTCCATGTCGCTCCTCTGTGTTGCTCCTCCATGTCTCTCCTCCAAGTCACTCCTCTATGTCACTCCTCCATGTCAGTCCTCCATGTCACTTCTCCATGTCTCTCCTCCACGTCACTCCTCTATGTCACTCCTCCATGTGACTCCTCCATGTCACTCAAACATGTCTCTCCTCCATGTCGCTATAGCAACTCACTCCTCCATGTCACTCCACCATTTCACTACTCCATGTCACTCCTACGGGTCACTCCTCCATGTCTCTACTCAAAGTCACTCCTCCATGTCACTACACCAACTCACTCCTCAAGGTCACTCCTCCATGTCACTACTTCAAGTCACTCCTCCATGTAGCTACTCCATGTGACTCCTCCATGTCGCTCCACCAACTCACTCCTCCACTTCGCTCCTCCATGTTGCTCTTCCATGTCACTCCTCCATGTAACTCATCTATGTCCCTCCGCCATGTCACTACACCAACTCAATCCTTCATGTCACTCGTCCATGTCACTCATCCATGTCACTTCTATGTCTTCCATGTCACTCCTCCATGTCCCTCCTCCATGTCACTCCTCCACGTCGCTCCTCTATGTCACTCCTCCATGTCGCTACACCAACTCATTACTCATGTCACTCCTCCAAGTCACTCACCCATGTCACTTCTCCAAGTCACTCACCCATGGCCCTCCACGATGTCACTCCACCATATAAACCCTCCTTCCTGATCCTACCTTTCACTTCTCCAAGTCACTCCTCCATGTCCATCCTCCATGTCACTACTCCACATCAATCCTCTATGTCACTCCTCCATGTTTCTCCTCCATGTCTCTCCTCCATGTCGCTCTAACAACTCACTCCTCAATGTCACTCCACCATTTCACTCCTCCATGTCACTCCTCCAGGTCACTCCTCCATGTCACTATTCCATGTCAGTCCTCCATGTCGCTACACCAACTCACTCTTTCATGTTACTCCTCCATGTCGCTCCACCATGTCAATCCTTTATGTCACTTCTCCAAGTTACTCCTACATGTCACTCCACCATTTCACTCCTCCATGTCACTCCTCCAGGTCACTCCTCCATGTCGCTACTCAAAGTCACTCCTCCATGTCACTATACCAACTCACTCTTCAATGTCACTCTTCCATGTCACTACTTCATGTAACTCCTCCATGTCGCTACTCCATGTGACTCCTCCATGTTGCTCCACCAACTCAATCCTTCTTGTCACTCCTCTATGTCACTCATCCATGTCACTTCTATATGTCTTCCATGTCACTCCTCCATGTCCATCCTCCATGTCACTACTCCATGTCACTCCTCCATGTTGCTCCTGTGTGTTGCTCCTCCACATCAATCCTCTATGTCACTCCTCCATGTTGCTCCTCAAAGTCACTCCTCCATGTAACTCCTACATGTAGCTACTCCATGTCACTCCTCCATGTCGCTCCCCCGTGTTGCTTCTCAAAGTCACTCCTCCATGTAACTCCTCCATGTAGCTACTTCATGTCACTCCTTCATGTCGGTACTCCATGTGACTCCTCCATGTCGCTCTAACAACTCACTCCTCGATGTCACTCCACCATTTCACTCTTCCATGTCACTCCTCCAGGTCACTCCTCCATGTCGCTACTCAAAGTCACTCCTCCATGTCGCTACAAACCAACTCACTCCTCAATGTCACTCCTCCATATCACTCCTCCATTTCTCTCCTCCATGTCGCTATAACAACTCACTCCTCCATGTCACTCATCCATGTTATTCCTCCATGTCACTCCTCCATGTCCATCCCCCATATCACTCCTCCATGTCGCTCCTCCGTGTTGCTCCTCCAAGTCACTCCTCCATGTAACTCCTTCATGTCGCAACACAAACTCACTCCTCATGTCACTCCTCCATGTCACTCCTCCATATCACTCCTCCATATAAACCCTCCTTGGTTATCTGCCCTGTCACTTCTCCATGTCTCTGTTCCATGTCTCTCCTCCACATCACTCCTCTATGTCACTCCTCCATGTCAGTCCTCCATGTCACTTCTCCATGTCTCTCCTCCACGTCAATCCTCTATGTCACTCCTCCATGTGACTCCTCCATGTATCTCAAACATGTCACTCCTCCATGTCGCTATAACAACTCACTCCTCAATGTCACTCAACCATTTCACTACTCCATGTCACTCCTACAGGTCACTACTCCATGTCTCTACTCACAGTCACTCCTCCATGTCACTACACCAACTCACTCCTCAAGGTCACTCCTCCATGTCACTACTTCATGTCACTCCTCCATGTCGCTACTCCATGTGACTCCTCCATGTCGCTCCACCAACTCACTCCTCCACTTCGCTCCTCCATATTGCTCTTCCATGTCACTCCTCCATGTAACTCATCTATGTCCCTCCGCCATGTCACTACATGAACTCAATCCTTCTTGTCACTCCTCCATGTCACTTCTATATGTCTTCCATGTCACTCCTCCATGTCACTCCTCCATGTCACTCATCCATGTCACTTCTATATGTCTTCCATGTCACTCCTCCATGTCCCTCCTCCATGTCACTCCTCCACGTAACTCCTCTATGTCACTACTCCATGTAACACCTCCATTTAACTCCTCCATGTCGTTATTCCATGTCACTCCTCCATGTCATTACACCAACTCATTACTCATGTCACTCCTCCATGTCGCTACTCCTTGTCAGTTCTCCATGTCACTCCTACACGTAACTCCTCTATGTCACTCTTCCATGTCACTCCTCCATGTCCGTTATTCCCTGTCACTCCTCCATGTCGCTACACCAACTCATTACTCATGTCACTCCACCATGTCGCTACTCCATGTCACTCCTCCAAGTCACTCACCCATTTCCCTCCGCCATTTCTCTCCTCCATGTCGCTATAACAACTCACTCCTCCATGTCACTACACCATTTCACTCCTCCATGTCACTCCTCCAGGTCACTCCTCCATGTCGCTACTCAAAGTCACTCCTCCATGTCACTACACCAACTCACTCCTCAATGTCACTCCTAAATGTAACTACTTCATGTCACCCCTCCATGTCACTCCTCCATGTCACTCCTCGATGTCGCTCCTCCGTGTTGCTCCTCCATGTCACTTCTCCAAGTCACTCCTCCATGTCGCTACACCAACTCACTCCTCAATGTCACTCCACCATATCAACCTTCCTTCCTGATAAACTCTGTCACTTCTCCAAGTCACTCCTCCATGTCCCTCCTCCATGTCACTACACCCGATCAATCCTCTATGTCACTCCTCCATGTCACTCCTCCATCTCACTCCTCCATGTCGCTATTCCATGTGACTCCTCCATGTCGCTCCACCAACTCCTTCCTCCATGTTACTCCTCCATGTCAATCCTCCATGTCAGTCCTTTATGTCACTCCTCCAAGTTACTCCTCCATGTCACTACACCATTTCAATCCTCCTTGTCACTCCTCCAGGTCACTCCTCCATGTCGCTACTCAAAGTCACTCCTCCATGTCACTACACCAACTCAATCCTTCTTGTCACTCCTCCTTGTCCATCATCCATGTCACTTCTATAAGTCTTCCATGTCACTCCTCCATGTCCCTCCTCCATGTCACTCCTCCATGTCACTCTAAAAACTCACTCCTCCATGTCACTCCACCATTTCACTCCTCCATGTCACTCCTCCATGTCACACCTCCATGTCACTCCTCCATGTCGCTACAGCAACTCATTCCTCATGTCAATCCTCCATGTCGCCACTCCATATCACTTCTATATGTCTTCCATGTCACTGTCCCTCATCCATGTCACTCCTCCACGTAACTCCTCCATGTCATTCCTCCATGTCACTCCTCCATGTCGCTACTCTATGTAACTCCTCTATGTAGCTCCTCCATGTCACTCCTCCATGTCGCTACTCAAAGTCACTCCTCCATGTCACAACACCAATTTACTCCTCACTGTCAATCCTCCATTTAAAAACACAAACTCAACCCTCCTTGTCACTCCTCCATGTCACTCATCCATGTCAATCCTCCATGTCACTACTCATGTCACTCCTCCATGTCGCTACTCAAAGTCACTCCTCCATGTCACTTATCCATGTCATTCCTCCATGTCACTTGTTTATATCACTCCTACATGTCACTCCTCCATGTCTCTCCTCTTTGTCGCTCTAACAACTCACTCCTCCTTGTCACTCCTCCATGTCACTCCACCATTTCACTCCTCCATGTCACTCCTCCAGGTCACTACTCCATGTCGCTACTCAAAGTCACTCCTCCATGTTACTACACCATCTCACTCCTCAATGTCACTCCTCCATGTCACTCCTCCAGGTCACTCCTCCATGTCGCTACTCAAAGTCACTCCTCCATGTCACTCCTCCAGGTCACTCCTCCATGTCGCTATTCAAAGTCATTCCTCTATGTAACTTCTCCATGTCACTCCTCCATGTCGCTACTCAAAGTCACTCCTCCATGTCACTACACCAACTCAATCCTTCTTGTCACTCCTCCTTGTCCATCATCCATGTCACTTCAATAAGTCTTCCATGTCACTCCTCCATGTCCCTCCTCCATGTCACTCCTCCATGTCACTCTAAAAACTCACTCCTCCATGTCACTCCACCATTTCACTCCTCCATGTCACTCCTCAAAGTCACTCCTCCATGTCACTACACCAACTCACTCCTCAATGTCACTCCTAAATGTCACTACTTCATGTCACTCCTCCATGTCGCTACACAAACTAAATCCTCTTTTATACTCTTTCATGTCACTCCTCCATATCGCTCCTCCATGTCCCTCCTCCATGTCACTCCTCCATGTCACTCCTCCATGTCACTCCTCCATGTGACTCCTCCATGTCGCTCCATCAACTCACTCCTCCATGTCACTCCTCCATTTCTCTCCTCCATGTCACTATAACAACTCACGCCTCCATTTCACTCCTCCAGGTCACTCCTCCATGTCGCTACTCAAAGTCACTCCTCCATGTCACTACAACAACTCACTCCTCAATGTCACTCCTCAATGTCACTACTTCATGTCACTCCTCCATGTCGCTACACAAACTCAATCCTCCTTTACACTCTTTCATGTCACTCCTCCATGTATCTCCTCCATGTCGCGACTCCATATCACTCCTCCATGTCACTCCTCCATGTCACTCCTCCATGTCGCTATTCCATGTGACTCCTCCATGTCGCTCCATCAACTCACTCCTCCATGTCACTCCTCCATGTCACTCCATCCTATCAATCTTCCTTGGTTATCCGACCTGTCACTCCTCCTTTTCGCTCCTCCGTGTTGCTCCTCCAAGTCACTCCTCCATGTAACTCCTCCATGTAGCTACTCCATGTCACTCCTCCATGTCGCTATTCCATGTCAGTCCTCCCTGTCGCTACACCAACTCACTCTTTCACTTGACTCCTCCATGTCGCTCCACCAACTCCTTCCTCCATGTTACTCCTCCATGTCACTCCTCCATGTCACTCCTTTATGTCACTCCTCCAAGTTACTCCTCCATGTCGCTCCTCCATGTTGCACCTCCATGTCACTCCTCCATGTAACTCCTCCATGTAGCTACTCAATGTCACTCCTCCATGTCGCTACACCAACTCACTCCTCTTGACACTCCTCCATGTCACTCCTCTAAGTCACTTACCCATGTCCCTCCACGATGTCACTCCACCATATAATCCCTCCTTACTGATCAACCCTGTCACTTCTCCAAGTCACTCCTCCATGTCCCTCCTCCATGTCACTCCTCCATTTCACTCCTCCATGCCGCTCCTCCGTGTTGATCCTCCAAGTCACTCTTCCATGAAACTCCTCCATGTAGCTACTCCATGTCACTCCTCCATGTCGCTCCTCCGTGTTGCTCCTCCTTGTCAGTCCTCCAAGTCACTCACCCATGTCCCTCCACGATTTCACTCCACCATATCAACACTCCTTCCTGATCAACCCTGTCACTCCTCCATGTCGCTATTCCATGTGACTCCTCCATGTCGCTCCACCGACTCACTCCTCCATGTCACTCCTTCATGTCACTCCACCATTTCACTCCTCCATGTAACTCCTCCAGGTCACTCCTCCATGTCGCTACTCAAAGTCACTCCTCCATGTTACTACACCAACTCACTCCTCAATGTCACTCCTCCATGTCACTCCTCCATTTCTCTCCTCCATGTCGCTATAACAACTCACTCCTCCATGTCACTCCTCCAGGTCACTCCTCCATGTCACTACTTCATGTCACTCCTCCATGTCGCCACACAAAGTCAACCCTCCTTGTCACTCCTCCATGTCACTCCTCAATGTCACGCCTCAATGTGACTACTTCATTTCACTCCTCCATGTCTCTACACAAACTCGATCCTCCTTTAGACTCTTTCATGTCACTCCTCCATATCGCTCCTCCATGTCCCTCCTCCATGTCACTCCTCCATGTCATTCCTCCATGTCACTCCTCCATTTATCTCCTCCATGTCGCTACTCTATATCACTCCTCCATGTCACTCCACCATTAAATCCTTCATGTCACTCCTCCAGGTCACTCATCCATGTCGCTACTTCATGTCACTCCTCCATGTCGCTACACAAACTCAACCCTCCTTGTCACTCCTCCATGTCACTCCTCCATGTCACTCCTCCATGTCACTCATCCATGTCCCTCCGCCATGTCACTCCATCCTATCAATCTCCCTTGGTGATCCGACCTGTCACTCCTCCATGTCACTCCTCCATGTCATTCCTCCATGTCACTCCTCCATTTATCTCCTCCATGTCGCTACTCTATATCACTCCTACATGTCACTCCTCCATGTCACTCCTCCATGTTATTCATCCATGTCACTCCTCCATGTATCTCCTCCATGTCGCTACTCTATGCCACTCCTCCATGTCGCTACATAAACTCACTCCTCATGTTACTACTCCATGTCGATACTCCATATCGCTCTAACAACTCACTTCTCCATGTCACTCCACCTTTTCACTCCTCCACATCAATCCTCTATGTAACTCCTCCATGTCACTCCTCCATGTCACTCCTCCATATCTCTCCTCCATGTCGCTCTAACAACTCACTCCTCCATGTCACTCCACCATTTCACTCCTCCATGTCACTCCTCACTATCACTCCTCCATTTCACTACTACATGTCACTCCTCCATGTCACAACACAAACTCAACCCTCCTTGTCACTCCTCCATGTCACTCATCCATGTGATTACTCCATGTCACTCCTTTATGTCACTCCTCCAATTCACTCCTCCATGTCACCTCTATATGTCTTCCATGTCACTCCTCCATGTCAATCCTCCATGTCACTACTCATGTCACTCCTCCATGTCGCTCCTCTGTGTTGCTCCTCCATGTCACTCCACCATTAAATCCTTCATGTCACTCCTCCAGGTCACTCCTCCATGTCGCTACTTCATGTCACTCCTCCATGTCGCTACACAAACTCAACCCTCCTTGTCACTCCTCCATTTCTCTCCTCCATGTCGCGATAACAACTCACTCCTCCATGTCACTCCTCCAGGTCACTCCTCCATGTCGCTACTCAAAGTCAATCCTCCATGTCACTACGACAACTCACTCCTCAATGTCACTCCTCCATGTCGCAACACAAACTCCATCCTCCTTTACACTCTTTCATGTCACTCCTCCATATCGCTCCTCCATGTCCCTCCTCCATGTCACTCCTCCATGTCATTCCTCCATGTCACTCCTCCATGTCACTCATCCATGTCTCCCCTCCACGTCACTCCTCTATGTCACTCCTCCATGTCACTCCTCCGTGTCGCTCCACCAACTCAATCCTCCTTGTCACTCCTCCATGTCGCTCCATCATGTTGCTCCTCCATTTCACTCCTCCATTTCACTCCACGACGTCTCTCCTCTACGTCACTCCTCATGTCATTACACCAACTCAATCCTCCTTGTCACTCCTCCATATCACTCATCCATGTCATTCCTCCATGTCACTCCTTTATGTCACTCCTCCATGTCACTCCTCCATGTCGCTATTCCAAGTTACTCCTCTATGTAGCTCCTCTATGATGCTCCTCCATGTCACTCCTCCATTTCACTCATCCATGTCACTCCTCTATGTCACTCCTCCATGTCACTCCTCTATGTCACTTGTCCATGTCACTCCTCCAGGTCACTCATCCATGTCGCTACTTCATGTCACTCCTCCATGTCGCTACACAAACTCAACCCTCCTTGTCACTCCTCATGTTACTCCTCCATGTCACTCCTCCATTTCACTCCTCCAAGTCACTCACCCATGTCCCTCAATGATGTCACTCCACCATATCAACCCTCCTACCTGATCAACCCTGTCACTTCTCCAAGTCATGTCCCTCAGCCATGTCACTACTCCATGTCGCTATTCCATGTCAGTCCTCCATGTCGCTACACCAACTCACTCTTTCATGTTACTCCTCCATGTTGCTACTCCATGTGACACCTCCATGTCGCTCCACCAACTCCTTCCTCCATGTTACTCCTCCATGTCACTCCTCCATGTCACTCCTTTATGTCACTCCTCCATGTCACTCCTCCATGTCACTCCTCTAGGTCACTCATCCATGCCACTCCTCCATGTAACTCCTCCATGTCACTCCTCCAACTCACTTACCCATGTCCCTCCACGATGTCACTCCACCATATAAACCCTCCTTCCTGATCAACCCTGTCACGTCTCCAAGTCACTCCTCCATGTCCCTCCTCCAAGTCATTACTCCTTGTCACTTCTCGATGTCGCTACAGCAACTCATTCCTCATGTCACTCCTCCATGTCGCTCCTCCGTGTTGCTCCTCCATGTAACTCCTCCATGTAGCTACTCCATGTCACTCCTCCATGTCGCTACACAAACTCACTACTCATGTCACTCCTCCATGTCACTCCTCCAAGTCACTTACCCATGTCCCACCACGATGTCACTCCACCATATAAACCCTCCTTCCTGATCAACCCTGTCACTTCTCCAAGTCACTCCTCCATAACCCTCCTCCATGTCATTACTCCTTGTCATTCCTCCATGTCGCTACAGCAACTCATTCCTCATGTCACTCCTCCATGTCGCTCCTCCGTGTTGCTCCTCCAAGTCACTCCTCCATGTAACTCCTCCATGTAGCTACTCCATGTCACTCCTCCATGTCGCTACAACAACTCATTCCTAATGTCACTCCTCCATGTCACTACTCCACATCAATCCTCTATGTAACTCCTCCATGTCACTCCTCCATGTCTCTCCTCCATGTCGCTCTAACAACTCACTCCTCCATGTCAATCCACCATTTCACTCCTCTATGTCACTCCTCCAGGTCACTCCTCCATGTCGCTACTCAAAGTCACTCCTCCATGTAACTACACCAACTCACTAATCAATGTCACTCCTCCATGTCGCTACTTCATGTCACTCCTCCATATCGCTACACAAACTCAACCCTCCTAGTTACTCCTCCATGTCACTCATCCATGTCATTCCTCCATGTCACTCCTTTATGTCACTCCTCCAATTCACTACTCCATGTCACTCATTCATGTCCCTCCTCCATGTCACTCCATCATATCAATCTTCCTTGATGATCCGACCTGTCCACTTCTCGATGTCACTCTTCCATGTCTCTCCTCCACGTCACTCCTCTATGTCACTCCTCCATGTCACTCCTCCATGTCTCTCCTCCATGTTACTCTAACAACTCACTCCTCCATGTCACTCCACCATTTCGCTCCACCATGTCACTCCTCCAGGTCACTCCTCCATGTCGCCACTCAAAGTCACTCCTCTATGTCACTACACCAACTCACTCCTCAATGTCACTCCTCCATGTCACTACTTAATGTCACTCTTCCATGTCACAACACAAACACAACCCTCCTTTTCACTCCTCCATGTCACTCATCCATGTCAATCCTCCATGTCACTCCTTTATTTCACTCCTCCAATTCCCTCCTCCATGTCACTCCACCCTATCAATTTTCCTTGGTGATCCGACCTGTCACTTCTCCATGTCACACTTCCATGTCTCTCCTCCACGTCACTCCTCTATGTCACTCCTCCATGTCACTCCTCCATGTCACTCGTTCATTTCTCTCCTCCATGTCGCTATAACAACTCACTCCTCCATGTCACTCCACCATTTCACTCCTCCATGTCACTCCTCCAGGTCACTCCACCATGTCGCTACTCAAAGTCACTCCTCCATGTCACTACACCAACTCACTCCTCGATGTCACTCCTCAATGTCACTACTTCATGTCACTCCTCCATGTAGCTACACAAACTCATCCTCCTTTACACTCTTTCATGTCACTCCTCCATATCGCTCCTCCATGTCCCTTCTCCATGTCACTCCTCCATGACATTCCTCCATGTCACTCCTCCATGTATCTCCTCCATGTTGCTACTCTATGTCACTCCTCCATGTCACTCCTCCATTTCGCTACACAAACTCACTCCTCATGTTACTACTCAATGTCGCTACTCCATGTCGCTCTAACAACTCACTCCTCCATGTCACTAGACCAACTCACTCCTCAATTTCACTCCTCCATGTCACAACTTCATGTCAATCCTTCATCTTGCTACTCCTTGTGACTACTCCATGTCGCTCCACCAACTCACTCTTCCACGTCGTTCCTCCATGTTGATTTCCATGTCACTCCTCCATGTAACTCACCTATGTCCCTCTGCTATGTCAATACACCAACTCAATCCTCCATGTAACTCCTCCATGTCGTTATTCCATGTCACTCCTCCATGTCGCTACACCAACTCATTCCTCAATGTCACTCCTCCATGTCACTACTTCTTGTCACTCCTCCATGTCACTCATCCATATAATTCCTCCATGTCACTCCTTTATGTCACTCCTCCAATTCACTCCTCCATGTCACCTCTATATGTCTTCCATGTCACTCCTCCATGTCCATCCTCCATGTCACTACTTAATGTCACTCCTCCATGTCGCTCCTCCGTGTTGCTCCTCCTTGTCACTCCTTCAAGTCACTCACCCATGTCCTTCCACGATGTCAATCCACCATATAAACCCTCCTTCCTGATCAACCCTGTCATTTCTCCAAGTCACTCCTCCATGTACATTCTCAATGTGACTCCTCAATGTCACTCCTCCATGTCACTCCTCCATGTCGCTACACAAACTCAACCCTCCTTTACACTCTTTCATGTCACTCCTCCATATCGCTCCTCCATGTCCCTCCTCCATGTCACTCCTCCATGTCATTCCTCCATTTCACTCCTCCATGTATCTCCTCCATGTCCCTACTCTATGTCACTCCTCCATGTCACTCCTTCATGTCGCTACACAAACTCACTCCTCATGTTACTACTCTATTTCGCTACTCAATGTCACTCCTCCATGTCACTACTTCTTGTCACTCCTCCATGTCACCTCTATATGTCTTCCATGTCACTCCTCCATGTCCATCCTCCATGTCACTACTCCATGTCACTCCTCAATGTCGCTCCTCCATGTCGCTACACCACCTCACTCCTCAATGTCACTCCTCCATGTCATTACTTCTTGTCATTCCTCCATGTCACCTCTATATGTCTTCCATGTCACTCCTCCATGTCCATCCTCCATGTCACTACTCCATGTCAATCCTCCATGTCGCTCCTCCGTGTTGCTCCTCCTTGTCACTCCTCCAAGTCACTTACGCATGTCCCTCCACGATTTCACTACACCATATCAACCCTCCTTCCTGATCAACCCTGTCACTTCTCCAAGTCACTCCTCCATGTCTATCCTCCATGTCGCTACTCCACATCAATCCTCTATGTCACTCCTCCATGTCACTCCTCTATGTCACTCCTCCATATCGATATTCCATGTGACTCCTCCATGTCGCTCCACCAACTCCTTCCTCCATGTCACTCCTCCATGTAAATCCTTTATGTCACTCCTCCAAGTTACTCCTCCATGTCACTCCACCATTTCACTCCTCCATGTCACTCCTCCAGGTCACTCCTCCTTGTCGCTACTCAAAGTCACTCCTCCATGTCACTACACCAACTCACTCCTCAATGTCCCTCCTCCATGTCACTACTTCATGTCACTCCTCCATGTTGCTCCACTCACTCACTCCTCCACGTCGCTCCTCCATGTCACCCCTCCATGTCACTCCTCCATGTCGGTACACAAACTCACTCTTCATGTTACTACTCTATGTCGCTACTCCATGTCACTCCTCCGTGTCGCTACACCAACTCACTCCTCAATGTCACTCCTCCATGTCACTACTTCTTGTCACTCCTCCATGTCACTCATCCATATCATTCCTCCATGTCACTCCTTTATGTCACTCCTCCAATTCACTCCTCCATGTCACCTCTATATGTCTTCCATGTCACTCCTCCATGTCCATCCTCCATGTCACTACTTAATGTCACTCCTCCATGTCGCTCCTCCGTGTTGCTCCTCCTTGTCACTCCTTCAAGTCACTCACCCATGTCCTTCCACGATGTCACTCCACCATATAAACCCTCCTTCCTGATCTACCCTGTCATTTCTCCTAGTCACTTCTCCATGTACATTCTCCATGTCCCTACTCCATGTCACTCCTCCATGTCGCTCCTCCGTGTTGCTCCTCCTTGTCACTCCTCCATGTCGCTCACCCAAGTCCGTCCACGATGTCACTCCGCCATATCAACCCTCCTTCCTGATCAACCCTGTCATTTCTACATATCACTCCTCCATGTAATTCCTCCATGTCACTCCTCCATGTATCTCCTCCATGTCGCTACTCTATGTCACTCCTCCATGTCACTCCTCCATGTCACTCCTCCATGTCGCTACACAAACTCACTCCTCATGTTATTACTCTATGTCGCTACTCCATGTCACTCCTCCATGTCGCTACACCAACTCACTCCTAAATGTCACTCCTCCATGTCACTACTTCTTGTCACTCCTCCATGTCACTCATCCATGTCATTCCTCCATGTCACTCCTTTATGTCACAACTCCAATTCACTCCTCCATGTCCATCCTCCATGTCACTCATCCATGTCATTCCTCTATGTCACTCCTTTATGTCACTCCTCCAATTCACTCCTCCATGTCCATCCTCCATGTCACTTATCCACATCAATCCTCTATGTCACTCCTCCATGTCACTCCTCCATGTCACTCTCCCATGTCGCTATTCCAAGTTACTCCTCCATGTTGCTCATCCATGTTGCTCCTCCATGTCACTCCTCCATGTCACTCATCCATGTCACTCCTCTATGTCACTCCTCCATGTCACTCCTCTATGTCACTCGTCCATGTCACTCCTCCATGTAACTCCTCCATGTAGCTCCTCCATGTCACTCCTCCATGTCGCTATACAAACTCACTCCTCATGTCACTCCTCCATGTCCCTCCTCCATTTCACTCCTCCAAGTCACTCATCCATGTCCGTCCGCGATGTCACTCCACCATATCAACCCTCCTTGGTTATCCGCCCTGTCAGTGCTCCATGTCACTCTTCCATGTCTCTCCTCCACGTCACTCCTCTATGCCACTCCTCCATGTCACTCTCCCATGTCGCTATTCCAAGTTACTCCTCCATGTTGCTCATCCATGTTGCTCCTCCATGTCACTCCTCCATGTCACTCATCCATGTCACTCCTCTATGTCACTCCTCCATGTCACTCCTCTATGTCACTCGTCCATGTCACTCCTCCATGTAACTCCTCCATGTAGCTACTCCATGTCACTCCTCCATGTCGCTATACAAACTCACTCCTCATGTCACTCCTCCATGTCCCTCCTCCATTTCACTCCTACAAGTCACTCATCCATGTCCCTCCGCGATGTCACTCCACCATATCAACCCTCCTTGGTTATCCGCCCTGTCACTGCTCCATGTCACTCTTCCATGTCTCTCCTCCACGTCACTCCTCTATGCCACTCCTCCATGTCAGTCCTCCATGTCACTTCTCCATGTCACTCCTCCATGTTCCTCCTCCATGTCACTCCTCCATGTCACACCTCCATGTCACTCCTCCATGTCACTACACCAACTCAACCCTCCTTGTAACTCCTCCATGTCACTCATCCATGTCATTCCTCCATGTCACTCGATTATGTCACTCCTCCATGTCACTCCTCCATGTCCATCCCCCATGTCACTACTCCATGTCACTCCTCCATGTTGCTCCTCCGTGTTGCTCCTCCTTGTCACTCCTCCAAGTCAATCACCCATGTCCCTCGATTATGTCACTCCACCATATCAACCCTCCTTCCTGATCAACCCTGTCACTTCTCCAAGTCACTCCTCCATGTCCCTCCTCCGTGTTGCTCCTCCACATCAATCCTCTATGTCACTCCTCCATGTTGCTCCTCCAAGTCACTCCTCCATATAACTCCTACATGTAGCTACTCCATGTCACTACTCCATGTCACTCCTCCATGTCGCTCCTCTTTGTTGCTCCTCCATGTCACTCCTCCAAGTCACTCATCCATGTCCCTCCGCCATGTCACTCCTCCATGTCTCTCCTCCACGAAACTCCTCTATGTCACTCCTCCATGTCACTCCTACATGTCACTCCTCCATGTCTCTCCTCTATATCGCTCTAACAACTCACTCCTCCATGTCACTCCTCCATGTCACGCCACCATTTCACTCCTCCATATAACTCCTCCAGGTCACTCCTCCATGTCGCTACATCAACTTACTCCTCAATGTTACTCCTTCATGTCACTCCTCCATTTCTCTCCTCTATGTCGCTATAACAACTCACTCCTCCATGTCAGTCCTCCAGGTCACTGCTCCATGTCGCTACTCAAAGTCACTCCTCCATGTCACTACACCAACTCACTCCTCAATGTCACTCCTTAATGTCACTACTTCATGTCACTTCTCCATGTCGCTACACAAACTCAACCCTCCTTGACACTCTTTCATGTCACTCCTCCATATCGCTCCTCCATGTCCCTCCTCCATGTCACTCCTCCATGTCTTTCCTCCATGTCACTCTTCCATGTATCTCCTCCATGTCGCTACTCTATGTCACTCCTCCATGTCACTCCTCCATGTCACTCCTCCATGTCGCTACACAAACTCACTCCTCATGTTACTACTCTATGTCGCTACTCCATGTCACTCCTCCATGTCGCAACACCAACTCACTCCTCAATGTCACTCCTCCATGTCACTACTTCTTGTCACTCCTCCCTGTCACTCATCCATGTCATTCCTCCATGTCACTCCTTTATGTCACAACTCCAATTCACTCCTCCATGTCACCTCTATATGTCTTCCATGTCACTCCTCCAGGTCACTCCTCCATGTTGCTATACCAACTTACACCTCAATGTCACTCCTTCATGTCACTCCTCCATTTCTCTCCTCCATGTCGCTATAACAACTCACTCCTCCATGTCACTCCTCCAGGTAACTCCTCCATGTCGCTACTCAAAGTCACTCCTCCATGTCACTACAGAACTCACTCCTCAATGTCACTCCTCAATGTCACTCCTCCATGTCGCTCCTCCGTGTTGCTCCTCCTTGTCACTCCTCCAAGTCACTCACGCATGTCCCTCCACGATTTCACTCCACCATATAAACACTCCTTCCTGATCAACCCTGTCACTTCTCCAAGTCACTCCTCCATGTATCTCTTCCATGTCCCTACTCTATGTCACTCCTCCAAGTCACTCCTTCTTGTCGCTACACAAACTCACTCCTCATGTTACTACTCTATGTCGCTACTCAATGTCACTCCTCCATGTCGCTACACCACCTCACTCCTCAATGTCACTCCTCCATGTCATTACTTCTTGTCACTCCTCCATGTCACTCATCCATGTCATTCCTCCATGTCACTCCTTTATGTCACAACTCCAAGTCACTCCTCCATGTCTGTCCTCCATGTCACTACTCCACATCAATCCTCTATGTCACTCCTCCATGTCACTCCTCCATGTCACTCTAACAACTCACTCCTCCATGTCACTCCTCCAGGTCATTCCTCCATGTCGCTACTCAAAGTCACTCCTCCATGTCACTACACCAACTCAATCCTTCTTGTCACTCCTCCATGTCCCTCCTCCATGTCACTCCTCCACGTCGCTCCTCTATGTCACTCCTCCATGTCACACCTCCATGTCACTCCTCCATGTCGCTACACCACCTCATTACTCATGTCACTCCTCCATGTCGCTACTACATGTCACTCCTCCATGTCGCTCTAACAACTCACTCCTCCATGTCACTCCACCATTTCACTCCTCCATGTCACTCCTCAAAGTCACTCCTCCATGTCACTACACCAACTCACTCCTCAATGTTACTCCTCAATGTCACTCTTTCATGTCACTCCTCGATATCGCTCCTCCATGTCCTTCCTCCATGTCACTCCTCCATGTCATTCCTCCATGTCACTCCTCCATGTATCTCCTCCATGTCGCTACTCTATGTCACTCCTCCATGTCACTCCTCCATGTCACTCCTCCATGTCGCTACACAAACTCACTCTTCAATGTCACTCCTCCATGTCAATACTTCTTGTCACTCCTTTATGTCAGTCCTCCAATTCACTCCTCCATGTCACCTCTATATGTCTTCCATGTCACTCCTCCATGTCCATCCTCCATGTCACTACTCCATGTCACTCCTCCATGTTGCTCTTCCGTGTTGCTCCTCCTTGTCACTCCTCCAAGTCACTCAACCATGTTCTTCCACGATGTCACTCCACCATATAAACCCTCCTTCCTGATCAACCCTGTCACTTCTCCAAGTCACTCCTCCATGTACATCCTCCATGTCCCTACTCCATGTCACTCCTCCATGTCGCTCCTCCGTGTTGCTCCTCCTTGACACTCCTCCAAGTCACTCACCCATGTCCTTCCACGATGTCACTCCACCATATAAACCCTCCTTCCTGATCAACCCTGTCACTTCTCCAAGTCACTTCCCCATGTCCATCCTCCATGTCATTACTCCACATCAATCCTCTATGTCACTCCTTCATGTCACTCCTCCATGTCACTCCTCCAATGTCGCTATTCCATGTGACTCCTCCATGTCGCTCCACCAACTCCTTCCTCCATGTTACTCCTCCATGTCACTCCTCCAGGTCTCTCGTCCATGTCGCTACTCAAAGGTACTCCTTCATGTCACTACACCAACTCACTCCTCAATGTCACTCCTCCATGTTGCTCTTCCATGTCACTCCTCCATGTAACTCATCTATGTCCCTCCGCCATGTCACTACACCAACTCAATCTTTCTTGTCACTCCTCCATGTCACTCATCCATGTCACTTCTATATGTCTTCCTTGTCACTCCTCCATGTTCCTCCTCCATGTCACTCCTCCATATCACTCCTCTATGTCACTCCTCCATGTCACACCTCCATGTCACTCCTCCATGTCGCTACACCAACTCATTCCTCATGTCAATCCTCCATGTCACTACTCCATGTCACTCCTCCATGTCGCTACACCAACTCAACTCTGCTTGTAACTCCTCCATGTCACTCATTTATGTCATTCCTCCATGTCAATCGTTTATGTCACTCCTCCAATTCACTCCTCCATGTCACCTCTATATGTCTTCCATGTCACTCCTCCATGTCCATCCTCCATGTCACTACTCTATGTCACTCCTCCATGTTGCTCCTCCGTGTTGCTCCTCCATGTCACTCCTCCAAGTCACTCAACCATGTTCCTCCGCGATGTCACTCCACCTTATCAACCCTCCTTCCTGATCAACCCTGTTACTTCTCCAAGTCACTCCTCCATGTCCCCCCTCTATGTCACTACTCCATGTCACTCCTCCATTTCGCTCCTCCGTGTTGCTCCTCCACATCAATCTTCTATGTAACTCCTCCATGTTGCTCCTCCAAGTAACTACTCCATGTAACTCATACATGTAGCTACTCCATGTCACTACTCCATGTCACTCCTCCATGTCGCTCCTCCGTGTTGCTCCTCCAAGTCACTCCTCCATGTAACTCCTCCATGTTGCTACTCCATGTCACTCCTCCATGTCGCTCTTCCGTGTTGCTCCTCCATGTCACTCCTCCATGTAACTCCTCTATGTCACTCCTCCAAGTCACTCCTCTATGTCACTCCTCCATGTCACTCTTCCATGTAACTCCTCCATGTCGCTACAAAAACTCACTCCTCATGTTACTCCTCCATGTCACTCCTACATTTCACTCCTCCACGTCACTCATCCATGTCCCTCTGCCATGCAACTCTACCATATCAACCGTCCTTGCTGATCAACCCTGTCACATCTACAAGTAAATCCTCTATGTCCCTCCTCCATGTCTCTCCTCTATGTCGCTCTAACAACTCACTCCTCCATGTCACACCTCCATGTAACTCCACCATTTCACTCCTCCATGTCGCTACTCAAAGTCCCTCATCCATGTTACTACACCAACTCACTCCTCAATGTCACTCCTCCATCTCACTCCTCCATTTCTCTCCTCCATGTCGCTATAACAACTCACTCCTCCATGTCACTCTTCAATGTCAGTACTTCAAGTCACTCCTCCATGTCGCTACACAAACTCAATACTCCTTTACACTCTTTTATGTCCCTCCTCCATGTCACTCCTCCATGTCACTCCTCCATGTCACTCCTACAGGTCACTCCTCCATGTCGCTACTCAAAGTCACTCCTCCATGTCACTACACTAACTCACTCCTCAATGTCACTCCTCCATGTCACTACTTCATGTCACTCCTCCATGTCACAACACAAACTCAACCCTCCTTGTCACTCCTCCATGTCACTCATCCATGTCATTCCTTCTTTTCACTCCTTTATGTCACTCTTCCAATTCACTCCTCCATGTCACTCCTCCATGTCACTCATCCATGTTACTCATCAATGTCCCTCCGCCATGTCACTACACCCTATCAATCTTCCGTGGTGATACGACCTGTCACTTTTCCATGTCACTCTTCCATGTCTCTCCTCCATGTCCCTCCTCCATGTAGCTACTCCATGTCACTCCTCCACGTCACTCCTCCAGGTCACTCCTCCATGTCGCAACTCATAGTCACTCATCCATGTAACGACACCAACTCACTCCTCAATGTCACTCCTCCATGTCACTACTTCATGTCACTCCTCCATGTCGCTACACAAACTCAACCCTCCTTGTCACTCCTCTATGTCATTCATCCATGTCATTCCTCCATGTCACTCCTTTATGTCACTCCTCCAATTCACTCCTAAATGTCACTCCTCCATGTCACTCATCCATGTCCCTCCGCCATGTCACTCCACCCTATCAATCTTCCTTGGTGATCCGACCTGTCACTTCTCCATGTCACAACACAAACTCAACCCTCCTTGTCACTCCTCCATGTCACTCATGCATGTCAATCCTCCATGTCACTACTCCATGTCGCTCCTCCATGTTGCTCCTCCATGTCACTCCTCCATGTCACTCATCCATGTCACTCCTCTATGTCACTCCTCCATGTCACTCCTCTATGTCACTCGTCCATGTCACTCCTCCATGTAACTCCTCCATGTAGCTACTCCATGTCACTCCTCCATGTCGCTACACAAACTCACTCCTCCATGTCACTCCTCAATGTCAGTACTTCATGTCACTCTTCCATGTCGCTGCACAAACTCAATCCTCCTTTCCACTCTTTCATGTCCCTCCTCCATGTCACTCCTCCATGTCACTCCTACAGGTCACTCCTCCATGTCGCTACTCAAAGTCACTCCTCCATGTCACTACACCAACTCACTCCTCAATGTCACTCCTCCATGTCACTACTTCATGTCACTCCTCCATGTCACAACACAAACTCAACCCTCCTTGTCACTCCTCCATGTCACTCATCCATGTCATTCCTCCTTTTCACTCCTTTATGTCACTCTTCCAATTCACTCCTCCATGTGACTCCTCCATGTCACTCATCCATGTTATTCATCCATGTCCCTCCGCCATGTCACTACACCCTATCAATCTTCCTTGGTGATCCGACCTGTCACTTTTCCATGTCAGTCTTCCATGTCTCTCCTCCATGTCCCTCCTCCATGTCACTACTCCATGTCACTCCTCCATGTCGCTCCTCCGTGTTGCTCTTCCAAGTCAATCCTCTATGTCACTCCTCCATGTCACACCTCCATGTCACTCCTCCATGTCGCTACACCAACTCATTCCTCATGTCAATCCTCCATGTCACTACTCCATGTCACTCCTCCATGTCGCTACACCAACTCAACTCTGCTTGTAACTCCTCCATGTCACTCATTTATGTCATTCCTCCATGTCAATCGTTTATGTCACTCCTCCAATTCACTCCTCCATGTCACCTCTATATGTCTTCCATGTCACTCCTCCATGTCCATCCTCCATGTCACTACTCTATGTCACTCCTCCATGTTGCTCCTCCGTGTTGCTCCTCCATGTCACTCCTCCAAGTCACTCAACCATGTTCCTCCGCGATGTCACTCCACCATATCAACCCTCCTTCCTGATCAACCCTGTTACTTCTCCAAGTCACTCCTCCATGTCCCCCCTCTATGTCACTACTCCATGTCACTCCTCCATTTCGCTCCTCCGTGTTGCTCCTCCACATCAATCTTCTATGTAACTCCTCCATGTTGCTCCTCCAAGTAACTACTCCATGTAACTCATACATGTAGCTACTCCATGTCACTACTCCATGTCACTCCTCCATGTCGCTCCTCCGTGTTGCTCCTCCAAGTCACTCCTCCATGTAACTCCTCCATGTTGCTACTCCATGTCACTCCTCCATGTCGCTCTTCCGTGTTGCTCCTCCATGTCACTCCTCCATGTAACTCCTCTATGTCACTCCTCCAAGTCACTCCTCTATGTCACTCCTCCATGTCACTCTTCCATGTAACTCCTCCATGTCGCTACAAAAACTCACTCCTCATGTTACTCCTCCATGTCACTCCTACATTTCACTCCTCCACGTCACTCATCCATGTCCCTCTGCCATGCAACTCTACCATATCAACCGTCCTTGCTGATCAACCCTGTCACATCTACAAGTAAATCCTCTATGTCCCTCCTCCATGTCTCTCCTCTATGTCGCTCTAACAACTCACTCCTCCATGTCACACCTCCATGTAACTCCACCATTTCACTCCTCCATGTCGCTACTCAAAGTCCCTCATCCATGTTACTACACCAACTCACTCCTCAATGTCACTCCTCCATCTCACTCCTCCATTTCTCTCCTCCATGTCGCTATAACAACTCACTCCTCCATGTCACTCTTCAATGTCAGTACTTCAAGTCACTCCTCCATGTCGCTACACAAACTCAATACTCCTTTACACTCTTTTATGTCCCTCCTCCATGTCACTCCTCCATGTCACTCCTCCATGTCACTCCTACAGGTCACTCCTCCATGTCGCTACTCAAAGTCACTCCTCCATGTCACTACACTAACTCACTCCTCAATGTCACTCCTCCATGTCACTACTTCATGTCACTCCTCCATGTCACAACACAAACTCAACCCTCCTTGTCACTCCTCCATGTCACTCATCCATGTCATTCCTTCTTTTCACTCCTTTATGTCACTCTTCCAATTCACTCCTCCATGTCACTCCTCCATGTCACTCATCCATGTTACTCATCAATGTCCCTCCGCCATGTCACTACACCCTATCAATCTTCCGTGGTGATACGACCTGTCACTTTTCCATGTCACTCTTCCATGTCTCTCCTCCATGTCCCTCCTCCATGTAGCTACTCCATGTCACTCCTCCACGTCACTCCTCCAGGTCACTCCTCCATGTCGCAACTCATAGTCACTCATCCATGTAACGACACCAACTCACTCCTCAATGTCACTCCTCCATGTCACTACTTCATGTCACTCCTCCATGTCGCTACACAAACTCAACCCTCCTTGTCACTCCTCTATGTCATTCATCCATGTCATTCCTCCATGTCACTCCTTTATGTCACTCCTCCAATTCACTCCTAAATGTCACTCCTCCATGTCACTCATCCATGTCCCTCCGCCATGTCACTCCACCCTATCAATCTTCCTTGGTGATCCGACCTGTCACTTCTCCATGTCACAACACAAACTCAACCCTCCTTGTCACTCCTCCATGTCACTCATGCATGTCAATCCTCCATGTCACTACTCCATGTCGCTCCTCCATGTTGCTCCTCCATGTCACTCCTCCATGTCACTCATCCATGTCACTCCTCTATGTCACTCCTCCATGTCACTCCTCTATGTCACTCGTCCATGTCACTCCTCCATGTAACTCCTCCATGTAGCTACTCCATGTCACTCCTCCATGTCGCTACACAAACTCACTCCTCCATGTCACTCCTCAATGTCAGTACTTCATGTCACTCTTCCATGTCGCTGCACAAACTCAATCCTCCTTTCCACTCTTTCATGTCCCTCCTCCATGTCACTCCTCCATGTCACTCCTACAGGTCACTCCTCCATGTCGCTACTCAAAGTCACTCCTCCATGTCACTACACCAACTCACTCCTCAATGTCACTCCTCCATGTCACTACTTCATGTCACTCCTCCATGTCACAACACAAACTCAACCCTCCTTGTCACTCCTCCATGTCACTCATCCATGTCATTCCTCCTTTTCACTCCTTTATGTCACTCTTCCAATTCACTCCTCCATGTGACTCCTCCATGTCACTCATCCATGTTATTCATCCATGTCCCTCCGCCATGTCACTACACCCTATCAATCTTCCTTGGTGATCCGACCTGTCACTTTTCCATGTCAGTCTTCCATGTCTCTCCTCCATGTCCCTCCTCCATGTCACTACTCCATGTCACTCCTCCATGTCGCTCCTCCGTGTTGCTCTTCCAAGTCAATCCTCTATGTCACTCCTCCATGTAACTCCTACATGTAGATACTCCATGTCACTACTCCATTTCACTCCTCCATGTCGCTCCTCCATGTTGCTCCTCCAAGTCACTCCTCCATGTAACTCCTACATGTAGCTACTCCATGTCACTCCTCCATGTCACTCCTCCAGGTCACTCCTCCAGGTCGCAACTCAAAGTCACTCATCCATGTAACTACACCAACTCACTCCTCAATGTCACTCCTCCATGTCACTACTTCATGTCACTCCTCCATGTCGCTACACAAACTCAACTCTCCTTGTCACTCCTATATGTCATTCATCCATGTCATTCCTCCATGTCACTCCTTTATGTAACTCCTCCAATTCACTCCTAAATGTCACTCCTCCATGTCCCTCCGCCATGTCACTCCACCCTATCAATTTTCCTTTGTGATCCGACCTGTCACTTCTCCATGTCACAACACAAACTCAACCCTCCTTGTCACTCCTCCATGTCACTCATCCATGTTAATCCTCCATGTTACTCCTTTATGTCACTCCTCCAATTCACTCACCATGTCACCTCTATATGTCTTCCATGTCACTCCTCCATGTCCATCCTCCATGTCACTACTCCATGTCACTGCTCTGTGTTGCTCCTCCATGTCACTTCTCCAAGTCACTCACCCATGTCCCTCCACGATGTCACTCCACCATGTCACTCCTCCATATCGCTCCTCCGTTTTGCTCCTCCACATCAATTCTCTACGTCACTCCTCCATGTCACTCCTCCATGTCGCTATTCCATGTCAGTCCTCCATGTCGCTACACCAACTCACTCTTCCATGTTACTCCTCCATGTCGCTACTCCATGTGACTCCTCCATGTCAATACACCAACTCAAACCTCTTTGTCCATCCTCCATGTCGCTACACCAACTCACTCTTCAATGTCACTTCTCCATATCGCTTCTCCATGTCACTCCTCTATGTCAATACACCAACTCAAACCTCTTTGTCCATCCTCCATGTCACTCCTCCGTGTTGCTCCTCCATGTCACTCCTCCATGTCGCTACTCTATGAGACTCCTCCATGTCGCTCCACCAACTCCTTCCTCGATGTTACTCCTCCATGTCACTCCTCCATGTCAATCCTTTATGTCACTCCTCCATGTCAATCCTTTATATCACTCCTCCAATTAACTCCTCCATGTCGCTCCTCCATGTTGCTCCTCCATGTCACTCTTCCATGTCACTCATCCGTGTCACTCCTCTATGTCACTCCTCCATGTCACTCCTCTATGTCACTCGTCCATGTCACTCCTCCATGTCACTCCTCCATTTCACTCCTCCAAGTCACTCATCCATGTCCCTCCGCCATGTCACTCCACCATATCAACCCTCCTTCCTGATAAACCCTGTCACATCTCCAAGTCACTCCTCCATGTCCCTCCTCCATGTCACTACTCCTTGTCGCTAATCCATGTCAGTCCTCCATGTCGCTACACCAACTCACTCTTCCATGTCACTCCTCCTCGTCGCTCTTCCATGTTGCTCCTCCATGTCACTCCTCCATGTCACTCATCCATGTCCCTCCGCCATGTCACTCCACCATATCAATCTTCCTTGGTGATCCGCCCTGTCACTTCTCCATGTCACTCTTCCATGTCTCTCCTCCACGTCATTCCTCTATATCACTCCTCCATGTCTCTCCTCCATGTCGCTCTAACAACTCACTCCTCCATGTCACTCCACCATTTCACTCCTCCATGTCACTCCTCCAGGTCACTACTCAAAGTCACTCCTCCATGTAACTACACCAACTCACTCCTCAATGTCACTCCTCCATGTCACTACTTCATGGTACTCCTCCATGTCGCTACACAAACTCAACTCTCCTTGTCACTCCTCCATGTCACTCCACCATTTCACTCCTCCATGTCACTACTTCATGTCACTCCTCCATGTCGCAACTCCATGTGACTCCTCCAAGTCGCTCCACCAACTCACTCCTCCACGTTGATCCTCCATGTTGCTCATCCATATCACTCCTCCATGTAACTCATCTATGTCCCTCCGCCATGTCAATACACCAACTCAATCCTTCTTGTCACTCCTCTATGTCACTCCTCCATGTCACACCTCCATGTCATTCCTCCATGTCACTCCTCATGTCACTCCTCCATGTCACTCCTCCATGTCACTGTTCCAAGTCACTCACCCATGTCCCTCCACGATGTCACTCCACCATATCAACCCTCCTTGGTTATCCGCCCTGTCACTTCTCCATGTCACTCATTCATGTCTCTCCTCCACGTCACTCCTCCATGTCACTCCTCCATGTCACTCCTCCATGTCTCTCCTCCATGTTGCTCTAACAACTCACTCCTCCATGTCACTCCACCATTTCACTCCTACATGTCACTCCTCCAGGTCACTCCTCCATGTCGCTACTCAAAGACACGCCTCCATGTTACTACACCAACTCACACCTCAGGGTTACTCCCCATGTCACTACTTCATGTCATTCCTCCCTGTCGCTACACAAACTCAATCATACTATACAATCTTTCATGTCACTCATCCATATCACTCCTCCATGTCACTCCTCCATGTCACTCCTCCATGTCACTCCTCCATGTCACTCCTCCAAGTTACTCCTAAATGTCGCTACTCCATGTGACTCCTCCATGTTGCTCCACCAACTCACTCCTCCATGTTGCTCCTCCATGTTGCTCCTCCAATTCACTCCTCCAATTCACCTCTATATGTCTTCCATGTCACTCCTCCATGTCACTTTTCCATGTCACTCCTCCATGTCGCTCCTCCGTGCTGCTCCTCCACATCAATCCTCTATGTCACTCCTCCATGTAACTCCTAAATGTAGTTACTCCATGTCACTACTCCATGTCACTCCTCCATGTCGCTCCTCCGTGTTACTCCTCCAAGTCACTCCTCCCGGTCCATCCTCCATGTCATTACTCCACATCAATCCTTTATGTCACTCCTCCATGTCACTCCACCATTTCACTCCTCCATGTAACTCCTCCAGGTCACTCCTCCATGTCGCTATTCCATTTCAGTCCTCCATGTCGCTACACCAACTCACTCTTTCATGTTACTCCTCCATGTCGCTACTCCATGTGACTCCTCCATGTTGCTCCACCAACTCCTTCCTCCATGTTACTCCTCCATGTCACTCCTCCATGTTGCTATTCTATGTCACTCCTCCATGTATCTCCTCCATGTCGCTACTCTATGTCACTTCTCTAAAGTCACTCCTCCATGTCCATCCTCCATGTCACTACTCCACATCAATCTTCTATGTCCCTCCGCCATGTCACTCCACCCTATCAATATTCTTTGGTGATCCGCCCTGTAACTTCTCCATGTCACTCTTCCATGTTACTCCTCCATGTCGCTACTCCATTTGACTCCTCCATGTCAATACACCAACTCAAACCTCTTTGTCCATCCTCCATGACGCTACACCAACTCACTCTTCCATGTCACTTCTCCATGTCGCTTCTCCATGTCACTCCTCCATGTCAATACACCAACTCAAACCTCTTTGTCCATCCTCCATGTCACTCCTCCGTGTTGCTCCTCCATGTCACTCCTCCATGTCGCTACTCTATGGGACTCCTCCATGTCGCTCCACCAACTCCTTCCTCCATGTTACTCCTCCATGTCACTCATCCATGTCACTCCTCTATGTCACTCCTCCATGTCACTCCTCTCTGTCACTCCTCCATGTCACTCCTCCATGTCACTCCTCCAGGTCACTCCTCCATGTCGCTACTCAAAGTCACTCCTCCATGTCACTCCTCCATGTCGCTATTCCAATTTACTCCTCCATGTTGCTCCTCCATGTTGCTCCTCCATGTCAATCCTCTGTGTCACTCATCCATATCACTCCTCCAAGTCACTCACCCATGTCCCTCCGCGATGTCATCTACCATATCAACCCTCCTTTGTTATCCGCCCTGTCACTTCTCCATGTCACTCTTCCATGTCTCTCCTCCAATTCACTCCTCCATGTCACTTCTATATGTCTTCCATGTCACTCCTCCATGTCCATCCTCCATGTCGCTACACCTACTCACTCTTCCATGTCACTCCTCCATGTCGCTCCTCCGTGTTACTCCTCCTTGTCACTCCTCCAAGTCACTCACCCATGTCCCTACACGATGTCACTCCACCATATCAACCCTTCTTCCTGATCAACCCTATCACTTCTCCAAGTCACTCCTCCATGTCCCTCCTCCATGTCACTACTCCATGTCACTACTCCATGTCGCTCCTCCGTGTTGCTCCTCCACATCAATCCTCTATGTAACTCCTCCATGTTGCTCCTCCAAGTCACTCCTCCATGTAACTCCTACATGTAGCTACTCCATTACACTACTCCATGTCACTCCTCCATGTCGCTCCTCCGTGTTGCTCCTCCAAGTCACTCCTCCATGTAACTCCTCCATGTAGCTACTCCATGTCACTCCTCCATGTCGCTACCCAAACTCACTCCTCATGTCACTCCTCCATGTCACTCATCCATGTCCCTCCGCCATGTCACTCCACCATATCAATCTTCCTTGGTGATCCGCCCTGTCACTTTTCCATGTCACTCCTCCATGTCTCTCCTCCACGAAATTTCTCTATGTCACTCCTCCATGTCACTCCTCCATGCCTCTCCTCTATATCGCTCTAACAACTCACTCCTCCATGTCACTCATCCATGTCACTCCACCATTTCACTCCTCCATGTCACTCCTCCAGGTCACTCCTCCATGTCGCTACACCAACTCACTCCTCAATGTCACTCCTTCAGGTCACTCCTCCAAGTCGCTACTCAAAGTCACTCCTCCATGTCACTACACCAACTCACTCCTCAATGTCACTCCTCAATGTCACTACTTCATGTCACTCCTCCATGTCGCTACTCAAACTCAACCCTCCTTTACACTCTTTCATGTCACTCAACCATATCGCTCCTCCGTGTCCCTCCTCCATGTCACTCCTCCATGTCATTCCTCCATGTCACTCCTCCATGTATCTCCTCCATGTCGCTACTCCATGTCACTCCTCCATGTCGCTACACCAACTCACTCCTCAATGTCACTCCTCCATGTCACTACTTCTTGTCACTCCTCCATGTCACTCATCCATGTCATTCCTCCATGTCACTCCTTTATGTCACAACTCCAATTCACTCCTCCATGTCCATCATCCATGTCACTACTCCATATCAAACCTTTATGTCACTCTAATAACTCACTCCTCCATGTCACCCCACCATTTCACTCCTCCATGTCACTCCTCCAGGTCACTCCTCCATGTGGCTACTCAAAATCACTCCTCCATGTCACGACACCAACTCAATCCTCCATGTCACTACTTCATGTCACTCCTCCATGTCGCTATTCCATGTGACCACTCCATGTAGCTCCACCAACTCACTCCTCCACGTCGCTCCTCCATGTTGCTCTTCCATGTCACTCCTCCATGTAACTCATCTATGTCCCTCCGCCATGTCACTACACCAACTAAATCCATCTTGTCACTCCTCCATGTCACTCGTCCATGTCACTTCTATATGTCTTCCATGTCACTCCTCCATGTTCCTCCTCCATGTCACTCCTCCACATCACTCCTCTATGTCACTCCTCCATGTTACACCTCCATGTCACTCCTCCATGTCGCTACACCAACTCATTCCTCATGTCACTCCTCCATGTCGCTACTCCATGTCACTCCTCCATGTCGCTACCCAAACTCACTCCTCATGTCACTCCTCCATGTCACTCATCCATGTCACTCCTCCAAGTCACTCATCCATGTCCCTCCGCCATGTCACTCCACCATATCAATCTTCCTTGGTGATCCGCCCTGTCACTTCTCCTTGTCACTCCTCCATGTCTCTCCTCCACGAAATTTCTCTATGTCACTCCTCCATGTCACTCCTCCATGCCTCTCCTCTATATCGCTCTAACAACTCACTCCTCCATGTCACTCCTCCATGTCACTCCACCATTTCACTCCTCCATGTCACTCCTCCAGGTCACTCCTCCATGTCGCTACACCAACTCACTCCTCAATGTCACTCCTTCAGGTCACTCCTCCAAGTCGCTACTCAAAGTCACTCCTCCATGTCACTACACCAACTCACTCCTCAATGTCACTCCTCAATGTCACTACTTCATGTCACTCCTCCATGTCGCTACTCAAACTCAACCCTCCTTTACACTCTTTCATGTCACTCAACCATATCGCTCCTCCATGTCCCTCCTCCATGTCACTCCTCCATGTCATTCCTCCATGTCACTTCTCAATGTCGCTACTCAAAGTCACTCCTCCATGTTACTACACGAACTCACTCCTCAGGGTTACTCCTCTATGTCACTACTTCATGTCATTCCTCCATGTCGCTACACAAACTCAATCATACTATACACTCTTTCATGTCACTCCTCCATATCACTCCTCCATGTCAATCCTCCATGTCATTCCTCCATGTCACTACTTTATGTCACTTCTCCAAGTTACTCCTAAATGTCGCTACTCCATGTGACTCCTCCATGTTGCTCCACCAACTCACTCCTCCATGTTGCTCCTCCATGTTGCTCCTCCAATTCACTCCTCCAAGTCACCTCTATGTCTTCCATGTCACTCCTCCATGTCACTACTCCATGTCACTCCTCCATGTCGCTCCTCCGTGTTACTCCTCCAAGTCACTCCTCCATGTAACTCCTCCATGTAACTACTCCATGTCACTCCTCCATGTCGCTACACAAACTCACTCCTCATGTCACTCCTCCATGTCACTACTTCTTGTAACTCCTCCATGTCACTCATCCATGTCACTCATCCATGTCATTCCTCCATGTCACTCCTTTATGTCACTCCTCCAATACACTCCTCCATGTCACCTCTATATGTCTTCCATGTCACTCCTCCATGTCCATCCTCCATGTCACTACTCCATGTCACTCCTCCATGTCGCTCGTCCGTGTTGCTCCTCCTTGTCACTCCTCCAATTCACTCACCCATGTCCTTCCACGATGTCACTCCACCATATCAACCCTCCTTCCTGATCAACCCTGTCACTTCTCCAAGTCACTCCTCCATGTCCATCCTCTATGTCATTACTCCACATCAATCCTTTATGTCACTCCTCCATGTCACTCCTCCATGTCTCTCCTCCATGTCGCTCTAACAACTCACTCCTCCATGTCACTCCACCATTTCACTCCTCCATGTCACTCCTCCAGGTCACTCCTCCATGTCGCTATTCCATGTCAGTCCTCCAAGTCTCTACACCAACTTACTCTTTCATGTTACTCCTCCATGTCGCAACTCCATGTGACTCCTCCATGTCGCTCCACCAACTCCTTCCTCCATGTTACTCCTCCATGTCACTCCTCCATGGTGCTACTCTATGTCACTCCTCCATGTATATCCTCCATGTCGCTACTCTATGTCACTTCTCCAAGTCACTCCTCCATGTCCATCCTCCATGTCACTACTCCACATCAATCCTCTATGTCCCTCCGCCATGTCACTCCACCCTATCAATCTTCTTTGGTGATCCGCCCTGTCACTTCTCCATGTCACTCGTCCATGTTACTCCTCTATGTCGCTACTCCATGTGACTCCTCCATGTCAATACACCAACTCAAACCTCTTTATCCATCCTCCATGTCGCTACACCAACTCACTCTTCCATGTCACTCCTCCATGTCAATACACCAACTCAAACCTCTTTGTCCATCCTCCATGTCACTCCTCCGTGTTGCTCCTCCATGTCACTCCTCCATGTCATTCCTCCATGTCACTCCTCCATGTATCTCCTCCATGTCGCTACTCCATGTCACTCCTCCATGTCGCTACACCAACTCACTCCTCAATGTCACTCCTCCATGTCACTACTTCTTGTCACTCCTCCATGTCACTCATCCATGTCATTCCTCCATGTCACTCCTTTATGTCACAACTCCAATTCACTCCTCCATGTCCATCATCCATGTCACTACTCCATATCAAACCTTTATGTCACTCTAATAACTCACTCCTCCATGTCACCCCACCATTTCACTCCTCCATGTCACTCCTCCAGGTCACTCCTCCATGTGGCTACTCAAAATCACTCCTCCATGTCACGACACCAACTCAATCCTCCATGTCACTACTTCATGTCACTCCTCCATGTCGCTATTCCATGTGACCACTCCATGTAGCTCCACCAACTCACTCCTCCACGTCGCTCCTCCATGTTGCTCTTCCATGTCACTCCTCCATGTAACTCATCTATGTCCCTCCGCCATGTCACTACACCAACTAAATCCATCTTGTCACTCCTCCATGTCACTCGTCCATGTCACTTCTATATGTCTTCCATGTCACTCCTCCATGTTCCTCCTCCATGTCACTCCTCCACATCACTCCTCTATGTCACTCCTCCATGTTACACCTCCATGTCACTCCTCCATGTCGCTACACCAACTCATTCCTCATGTCACTCCTCCATGTCGCTACTCCATGTCACTCCTCCATGTCGCTACCCAAACTCACTCCTCATGTCACTCCTCCATGTCACTCATCCATGTCACTCCTCCAAGTCACTCATCCATGTCCCTCCGCCATGTCACTCCACCATATCAATCTTCCTTGGTGATCCGCCCTGTCACTTCTCCTTGTCACTCCTCCATGTCTCTCCTCCACGAAATTTCTCTATGTCACTCCTCCATGTCACTCCTCCATGCCTCTCCTCTATATCGCTCTAACAACTCACTCCTCCATGTCACTCCTCCATGTCACTCCACCATTTCACTCCTCCATGTCACTCCTCCAGGTCACTCCTCCATGTCGCTACACCAACTCACTCCTCAATGTCACTCCTTCAGGTCACTCCTCCAAGTCGCTACTCAAAGTCACTCCTCCATGTCACTACACCAACTCACTCCTCAATGTCACTCCTCAATGTCACTACTTCATGTCACTCCTCCATGTCGCTACTCAAACTCAACCCTCCTTTACACTCTTTCATGTCACTCAACCATATCGCTCCTCCATGTCCCTCCTCCATGTCACTCCTCCATGTCATTCCTCCATGTCACTTCTCAATGTCGCTACTCAAAGTCACTCCTCCATGTTACTACACGAACTCACTCCTCAGGGTTACTCCTCTATGTCACTACTTCATGTCATTCCTCCATGTCGCTACACAAACTCAATCATACTATACACTCTTTCATGTCACTCCTCCATATCACTCCTCCATGTCAATCCTCCATGTCATTCCTCCATGTCACTACTTTATGTCACTTCTCCAAGTTACTCCTAAATGTCGCTACTCCATGTGACTCCTCCATGTTGCTCCACCAACTCACTCCTCCATGTTGCTCCTCCATGTTGCTCCTCCAATTCACTCCTCCAAGTCACCTCTATGTCTTCCATGTCACTCCTCCATGTCACTACTCCATGTCACTCCTCCATGTCGCTCCTCCGTGTTACTCCTCCAAGTCACTCCTCCATGTAACTCCTCCATGTAACTACTCCATGTCACTCCTCCATGTCGCTACACAAACTCACTCCTCATGTCACTCCTCCATGTCACTACTTCTTGTAACTCCTCCATGTCACTCATCCATGTCACTCATCCATGTCATTCCTCCATGTCACTCCTTTATGTCACTCCTCCAATACACTCCTCCATGTCACCTCTATATGTCTTCCATGTCACTCCTCCATGTCCATCCTCCATGTCACTACTCCATGTCACTCCTCCATGTCGCTCGTCCGTGTTGCTCCTCCTTGTCACTCCTCCAATTCACTCACCCATGTCCTTCCACGATGTCACTCCACCATATCAACCCTCCTTCCTGATCAACCCTGTCACTTCTCCAAGTCACTCCTCCATGTCCATCCTCTATGTAATTACTCCACATCAATCCTTTATGTCACTCCTCCATGTCACTCCTCCATGTCTCTCCTCCATGTCGCTCTAACAACTCACTCCTCCATGTCACTCCACCATTTCACTCCTCCATGTCACTCCTCCAGGTCACTCCTCCATGTCGCTATTCCATGTCAGTCCTCCAAGTCTCTACACCAACTTACTCTTTCATGTTACTCCTCCATGTCGCAACTCCATGTGACTCCTCCATGTCGCTCCACCAACTCCTTCCTCCATGTTACTCCTCCATGTCACTCCTCCATGGTGCTACTCTATGTCACTCCTCCATGTATATCCTCCATGTCGCTACTCTATGTCACTTCTCCAAGTCACTCCTCCATGTCCATCCTCCATGTCACTACTCCACATCAATCCTCTATGTCCCTCCGCCATGTCACTCCACCCTATCAATCTTCTTTGGTGATCCGCCCTGTCACTTCTCCATGTCACTCGTCCATGTTACTCCTCTATGTCGCTACTCCATGTGACTCCTCCATGTCAATACACCAACTCAAACCTCTTTATCCATCCTCCATGTCGCTACACCAACTCACTCTTCCATGTCACTCCTCCATGTCAATACACCAACTCAAACCTCTTTGTCCATCCTCCATGTCACTCCTCCGTGTTGCTCCTCCATGTCACTCCTCCATGTCATTCCTCCATGTCACTCCTCCATGTATCTCCTCCATGTCGCTACTCCATGTCACTCCTCCATGTCGCTACACCAACTCACTCCTCAATGTCACTCCTCCATGTCACTACTTCTTGTCACTCCTCCATGTCACTCATCCATGTCATTCCTCCATGTCACTCCTTTATGTCACAACTCCAATTCACTCCTCCATGTCCATCATCCATGTCACTACTCCATATCAAACCTTTATGTCACTCTAATAACTCACTCCTCCATGTCACCCCACCATTTCACTCCTCCATGTCACTCCTCCAGGTCACTCCTCCATGTGGCTACTCAAAATCACTCCTCCATGTCACGACACCAACTCAATCCTCCATGTCACTACTTCATGTCACTCCTCCATGTCGCTATTCCATGTGACCACTCCATGTAGCTCCACCAACTCACTCCTCCACGTCGCTCCTCCATGTTGCTCTTCCATGTCACTCCTCCATGTAACTCATCTATGTCCCTCCGCCATGTCACTACACCAACTAAATCCATCTTGTCACTCCTCCATGTCACTCGTCCATGTCACTTCTATATGTCTTCCATGTCACTCCTCCATGTTCCTCCTCCATGTCACTCCTCCACATCACTCCTCTATGTCACTCCTCCATGTTACACCTCCATGTCACTCCTCCATGTCGCTACACCAACTCATTCCTCATGTCACTCCTCCATGTCGCTACTCCATGTCACTCCTCCATGTCGCTACCCAAACTCACTCCTCATGTCACTCCTCCATGTCACTCATCCATGTCACTCCTCCAAGTCACTCATCCATGTCCCTCCGCCATGTCACTCCACCATATCAATCTTCCTTGGTGATCCGCCCTGTCACTTCTCCTTGTCACTCCTCCATGTCTCTCCTCCACGAAATTTCTCTATGTCACTCCTCCATGTCACTCCTCCATGCCTCTCCTCTATATCGCTCTAACAACTCACTCCTCCATGTCACTCCTCCATGTCACTCCACCATTTCACTCCTCCATGTCACTCCTCCAGGTCACTCCTCCATGTCGCTACACCAACTCACTCCTCAATGTCACTCCTTCAGGTCACTCCTCCAAGTCGCTACTCAAAGTCACTCCTCCATGTCACTACACCAACTCACTCCTCAATGTCACTCCTCAATGTCACTACTTCATGTCACTCCTCCATGTCGCTACTCAAACTCAACCCTCCTTTACACTCTTTCATGTCACTCAACCATATCGCTCCTCCATGTCCCTCCTCCATGTCACTCCTCCATGTCATTCCTCCATGTCACTTCTCAATGTCGCTACTCAAAGTCACTCCTCCATGTTACTACACGAACTCACTCCTCAGGGTTACTCCTCTATGTCACTACTTCATGTCATTCCTCCATGTCGCTACACAAACTCAATCATACTATACACTCTTTCATGTCACTCCTCCATATCACTCCTCCATGTCAATCCTCCATGTCATTCCTCCATGTCACTACTTTATGTCACTTCTCCAAGTTACTCCTAAATGTCGCTACTCCATGTGACTCCTCCATGTTGCTCCACCAACTCACTCCTCCATGTTGCTCCTCCATGTTGCTCCTCCAATTCACTCCTCCAAGTCACCTCTATGTCTTCCATGTCACTCCTCCATGTCACTACTCCATGTCACTCCTCCATGTCGCTCCTCCGTGTTACTCCTCCAAGTCACTCCTCCATGTAACTCCTCCATGTAACTACTCCATGTCACTCCTCCATGTCGCTACACAAACTCACTCCTCATGTCACTCCTCCATGTCACTACTTCTTGTAACTCCTCCATGTCACTCATCCATGTCACTCATCCATGTCATTCCTCCATGTCACTCCTTTATGTCACTCCTCCAATACACTCCTCCATGTCACCTCTATATGTCTTCCATGTCACTCCTCCATGTCCATCCTCCATGTCACTACTCCATGTCACTCCTCCATGTCGCTCGTCCGTGTTGCTCCTCCTTGTCACTCCTCCAATTCACTCACCCATGTCCTTCCACGATGTCACTCCACCATATCAACCCTCCTTCCTGATCAACCCTGTCACTTCTCCAAGTCACTCCTCCATGTCCATCCTCTATGTCATTACTCCACATCAATCCTTTATGTCACTCCTCCATGTCACTCCTCCATGTCTCTCCTCCATGTCGCTCTAACAACTCACTCCTCCATGTCACTCCACCATTTCACTCCTCCATGTCACTCCTCCAGGTCACTCCTCCATGTCGCTATTCCATGTCAGTCCTCCAAGTCTCTACACCAACTTACTCTTTCATGTTACTCCTCCATGTCGCAACTCCATGTGACTCCTCCATGTCGCTCCACCAACTCCTTCCTCCATGTTACTCCTCCATGTCACTCCTCCATGGTGCTACTCTATGTCACTCCTCCATGTATATCCTCCATGTCGCTACTCTATGTCACTTCTCCAAGTCACTCCTCCATGTCCATCCTCCATGTCACTACTCCACATCAATCCTCTATGTCCCTCCGCCATGTCACTCCACCCTATCAATCTTCTTTGGTGATCCGCCCTGTCACTTCTCCATGTCACTCGTCCATGTTACTCCTCTATGTCGCTACTCCATGTGACTCCTCCATGTCAATACACCAACTCAAACCTCTTTATCCATCCTCCATGTCGCTACACCAACTCACTCTTCCATGTCACTCCTCCATGTCAATACACCAACTCAAACCTCTTTGTCCATCCTCCATGTCACTCCTCCGTGTTGCTCCTCCATGTCACTCCTCCATGTCGCTACTCTATGGGACTCCTCCATGTCGCTCCACCAACTCCTTCCTCCATGTTACTCCTCCATGTCACTCCTCCATGTCAATCCTTTATGTCACTCCTCCAAGTTACTCCTCCATGTCGCTCCTCCGTGTTGCTCCTCCAAGTCACTCCTCCATGTAACTCCTACATGTAGCTACTCCATGTCACTCCTCCATGTCACTCCTCCAGGTCACTCCTCCAGGTCGCAACTCTAAGTCACTCATCCATGTAACTACACCAACTCACTCCTCAATGTCACTCCTCCATGTCACTACTTCATGTCACTCCTCCATGTCGCTACACAAACTCAACCCTCCTTGTCACTCCTCTATGTCATTCATCCAAGTCACTCCTCCATGTCCCTCCTCCATGTCGCTCCTCCGTGTTGCTCCTCCAAGTAACTCCTCCATGTAACTCCTCCATGTAGCTTCTCCATGTCACTCCTCCATGTCGCTACACAAACTCACTCCTCATGTCACTCCTCCATGTCACTCCTCCAAGTCACTCACCCATGTCGCTATAACAACTCACTCCTCCATGTCACTCCTCCAGGTCACTCCTCCATGTCGCTACTCAAAGTCACTCCTCCATGTAACTCCTACATGTAGCTACTCCATGTCACTCCTCCAGGTCACTCCTCCAGGTCGCAACTCAAAGTCACTCCTCCATGTCACTACACCAACTCACTCCTCAAGGTCACTCCTCAATATCAATACTTCATGTCACTCCTCCATGTCGCTACACAAACTCAAACCTCCTTTACACTCTTTCATGTCACTTCTCCATATCGCTCCTCCATGTCCCTCCTCCATGTCACTCCTCCATGTCATTCCTCCATGTCATTCCTCCATGTATCTACTCCATGTCGCTACTCTATGTCACTCCTCCATGTCACTCCTCCATGTCACTCCTCCATGTCGCTACACAAACTCACTCCTCATGTTACTACTCTATTTCGCTACTCCATGTAACTCCTCCATCTCGCTACACCAACTCACTCCTCAATGTCACTCCTCCATGTCACTACTTCTTGTCACTCCTCCATGTCACTCCTGAAGGTCACTCCTCCATGTCGCTACTCAAAGTCACTCCTCCATGTCACTACACCAACTCACTCCTCAATGTCACTCCTCAATGTCACTACTTCATGTCACTCCTCCATGTCTCTCCTCCATGTCGCTATAACAACTCACTCCTCCATGTCACTCCACCATTTCACTCCTCCATGTCACTCCTCCAGGTCACTCCTCCATGTCGCTACTCAAAGTCACTCCTCCATGTCACTACACCAACTCACTCCTCAATGTCACTCCTCCATGTCACTACTTCATGTCACTCCTCCATGTCGCTACTCCATGTGACTCCTCCATGTCGCTCCACCAACTCACTCCTCCACGTCGCTCCTCCATGTTGCTTTTCCATGTCACTCCTCCATGTAACTCATCTATGTCCCTCCGCCATGTCACTACACCAACTCAATCCTTTTTGTCACTCCTCCATGTCACTCATCCATGTCACTTCTATATGTCTTCCATGTCACTGTCCCTCCTCCATGTCGCTACACCAACTCACTCCTCCATGTCACTCCTCCATATCGCTACTCCATGTCATTCCTCCTTGTCACTCTTCCATGTCGCTCCTCCATGTCTATCCTTTATGTCACTCCTCCAAGTTACTCCTCCATGTCACTTCTATATGTCTTCCATGTCACTCCTCCATGTAAACCCTCTGTCACTGCTCTATGTTGCTCCTCCACATCACTCCTCTATGTCATTCCTGCATGTCACTCCTCACTCTCACTCCTCCATGTCCAGCCTCCAAGACACTCCTCTGTTTAACTCCTCCATGTTCCTCATCCATGTCACTTCACCATGTCGCTACACCAACTCACTACTCCATATCACTCCTCCATGTCACTCCTTTATGTCCCTCCTCCATGCAACACCTCCATGTCACTCCTCCATGCCGCTACTCCATTTCACTCCTCCATGTCGCTACACCAACTCAATCTTCCTTGTCACTCCTCCATGTCACTCCACCATATCAATCCTCCTTGCTGATCCACCCTGTCACTTCTCCATATCACTCAACCATTTCACTTCTATGTCTTCAGTGTCACTCCTCCATGTCGCTACACCAACTCACTCCTCTATGTCACTCCTCCATGTCGCTACGCCAACTCACTACTCATGTCACTCCTCCGTGTCGCTACTCCATGTCACTCCTTCATGTCACTCCTCCATGTCACTCCTCCATGTCACTACTCCATGTCACTCCTCCATGTCGATCATCCATGTCACTCCTCCATGTCACTCCTCCATTTCGCTCCTCCATGTAGATCCTTCATGTTGCTCCTCCATGTCGCTCCTCCTTGTCAATCCTCCATGTCACTACTCATTGATGATTCACCATGTCATTGCTCCATGTTGATCCTCCATGTCGATCATCTATGTTGCTCCTCCATTTCACTCCTCCATGTCTTCCAATGTCGCTCCTCAATGTAGGTTTTCCATGTCGGCACATGTCAATCCTCCATGTCGCTTTTCCATGTCGCTCCTCCTTGTCACTCCTCCATGTAACTACTTTTTCGATTCTCCATGTCACTCCTCCATGTCTTCCATGTCACTCCTCTATGTCGATCCTCCATGTCGATCCTTCATGTCGCTCCTCCATGTCGCTCCTCCATGTCGCTCCTCCTTGTTACTCCTCCATGTCACTCCTCCAGGTCGATCCTCCATGTCGATATTCCATGTCGCTCCTCTATGTAACTACACAATGTCGATTCGCCATGTCACTCCAGAATGTCACTCCAGAATGTCGCTCCACCATGTCCCTCCAGAATGTACCTCACTGTTGTCAGTCCTCCATGTCGCTCTGCGATGTCGCTCCTTCCTGTAGCTCCTCCATGTTGCTCTTCCATGTCGCTCCTCCATGTCACAACTCCATGTCGATCATCCATGTCACTCCTCCATGTAACTCCTCCATTTCGCTCCTCCATGTAGATCCTTCATGTCACTCCTCCTTGTCGCTCCTCCATGTCACTCTTCCATGTTGCTATTCCATTTCACTCCTTCATTTCGCTACACCAACTCACTCTTCCATGTCACTCCATTTCACTCCACCACGTCACTCCTCTATGTAACTCCTTATGTCACTCCTCCATGTCGCTACTCCATGTCACTCCTCCATGTCGCTCCACCAACTCACTCTTCCATTTCTCTCAATTTCACTCCACCACGTCACTCCTTTTTGTAACTTCTCATATCACTCCTCCATGTCGCTACTCCATGTTGAGCCTCCATGTCGCCCTTCAATGTCACTCCTCAATATATCTCCTATATGTTGAGCCACCGTGTTGCTTATCCATGTCACTCCTCCTTGACGATCCTTAAATTCACTCCTCCATGTCCGTCTTCCATATCGCTACTCCTTGTCACTCCTCCATGTCGATCTTCTCTGTGACTCCTACAAATCACTCCTACATATCACTCCTCCATGAAGCTCCACCATGTCACTCCTCCATTTCACTCTTCCTTGTCACTCCTCCATGTCACTCCTCCATGTCGATCTTCTCTGTGACTCCTACAAGTCACTCCTACATGTCACTCCTCCATGTGACTCCTCTATGTCACTCCTCCATGTCGATCCTCCATGTCACTCCTAAATGTCACTCCTCCATGTCACTCCTCTATGTCACTCCTCCATGTCAAACCTCCATGTCACTCCTCCTTGTCGCTACACTAACTCATTCCTCATGTAACTCCTCCATGTCGCTACTCCATGTCACTCCTCCATGTCGCTACACCATGTCACTCCTCCATTTCACTCTTCCTTGTCACTCCTCCATGTCACTCCTCCATGTCAAATCTTCTCTGTGACTCCTACAAGTCACTCCTACATGTCACTCCTCCATGTGACTCCTCTATGTCACTCCTCCATGTCGATCCTCCATGTCACTCCTAAATGTCACTCCTCCATGTCACTCCTCTATGTCACTCCTACATGTCACTCATCCATGTTATTCCTCCATGTCACTCCTCCATGTCACTGTTCCAAGTCACTCACCTATGTCCCTCCACGATGTCACTCCACCATATCAACCCTCCATGGTTATCCGCCCTGTGACTTCTCCATGTCACTCTTTCATGTCTCTCCTCCATGTCACTCCTCCATGTCACTCCTCCATGTCACTCCTCCATGTCTCTCCTCCAGGTTGCTCTAACAACTCACTCCTCCATGTCACTCCACCATTTCACTCCTCCATGTCACTCCTCCAGGTCACTCCTCCATGTCGCTAATCAAAGTCACTCCTCCATGTTACTACACCAACTCACTCCACAGGGTTACTCCTCCATGTCACTACTTCATGTCACTCCTCCATGTCGCTACACAAACTCAATCATACTATACACTCTTTCATGTCACTCCTCCATATCACTCCTCCATGTCAATCCTCCATGTCACTCCTCCATGTCACTTCTTTATGTCACTCCTCCAAGTTACTCCTAAATGTCGCTACTCCATGTGACTCCTCCATGTTGCTCCACCAACTCACTCCTCCATGTTAATCCTCCATGTTGCTCCTCCAATTCACTCCTCCAAGTCACCTCTATATGTCTTCCATGTCACTCCTCCATGTCTATCCTCCATGTCACTACTCCATGTCACTCCTCCATGTCGCTCCTCCGTGTTGCTCCTCCATGTCACTTCACCAAGTCACTCACCCGTGTCCCTCCACAATGTCACAACTTCATGTCACTCCTCCATGTTGCTCCTCCGTGTTGCTCCTCCACATCAATCCTCTATGTCACTCCTCCATGTAACTCCTACATGTAGCTACTCCATGTCACTACTCCATGTCACTCCTCCATGTCGCTCCTCCGTGTTGCTCCTCCAAGTCACTCCTCCATGTAACTCTTCCATGTAACTACTCCAAGTCACTCCTCTATGTCACTCCTCCATGTCACTCCTACATGTCACTCCTCCATGTCTCTCCTCTATGTCGCTCTAACAACTCACTCCTTCATGTCACTCCTCCATGTCACTCCACCATTTCACTCCTACATGTCACTCCTCCAGGTCACTCCTCCATGTCGCTACTCAAAGTCACTCCTCCATGTCACTACACTCAACTCATTCCTCAATGTCACTCCTCAATGTCACTACTTCATGTCACTCCTCCATGTCGCTACACAAACTCAAACCTCCTTTACACTCTTTCATGTCACTTCTCCATATCGCTCCTCCATGTCCCTCCTCCATGTCACTCCTCCATGTCACTCCTCCATGTCGCTACACAAACTCACTCCTCATGTTACTACTCTATTTCGCTACTCCATGTAACTCCTCCATCTCGCTACACCAACTCACTCCTCAATGTCACTCCTCCACGTCACTCCTTTATGTCACTCCTCCAATTCACTCCTCCATGTCACCTTTATATGTCTTCCATGTCACTCCTCCATGTCCATCCTCCATGTCACTACTCCATGTCACTCCTCCATGTCGCTACACCTACTCAATCTTCCTTGTAACTCCTCCATGTCACTCATCCATGTCATTCCTCCATGTCACTCCTTTATGTCACTCCTCCAAGCCACTCCTTAATTTCACTTCCATATGTCTTCCATGTCACTCCTCCATGTCGCTCCTCCATGTCACTCTAACAACTCACTCCTCCATTTCACTCCACCACTTCACTCCTCCATGTCACTCCTCCAGGTCACTCCTCCAGGTCGCTACTCAAAGTCACTCCTCCATGTCACTCATCTATGTCATTCCTCCATGTCACTCCTCCATGTCACTCCTCCATGTCTTCTCTATATGTCCTCCATGTCACTCCTCCATGTCCATCCTCCATGTCACTACTCCATGTCACTCCTCCATGTTGCTCCTCCGTCTTGCTCCTCCATGTCACTCCTCCAGGTCACTCACCCATGTCCCTACACGATGTCACTCCACCATATCAACCATCCTTCCTGATCAACTCTGTCACTTCTCCAAGTAACTCCTTCATGTCCATCCTCCATGTCAATAACTACACATCAATCTTCTATGTCACTCCTCCATGTCACTCCTCCATGTCAATCCTTTATGTCACTCCTCCAAGTTACTCCTCCATGCCACTCCACCATTTCACTCCTCCATGTCACACCTCCAGGTCACTCCTCTATGTCACTCCTCCATGTCACTCCTCCATGTCACACCTCCAGGTCACTCCTCCATGTTGGTACTCAAAGTCACTCCTCCATGTCACTCCTCCAAGTTACTCCTCCATGCCACTCCACCATTTCACTCCTCCATGTCACACCTCCAGGTCACTCCTCTATGTCACTCCTCCATGTCACTCCTCCATGTCACACCTCCAGGTCACTCCTCCATGTCGGTACTCAAAGTCACTCCTCCATGTCGCTACACCAACTCATTCCTCATGTCACTCCTCCATGTCACTACTTCATGTCACTCCTCCATGTCGCTCCTCCGTGTTGCTCCTCCTTGTCACTCCTCCAAGTCACTCACCCATGTCCCTACACGATGTCACTCCACCATATCAACCCTCCTTCCTGATCAACCCTGTCACTTCTCCAAGTCACTCCTCCATGTCCCTCCTCCATGTCACTACTCCATGTCACTCCTCCATGTCGCTCCTCCGTGTTGCTCCTCCACATCAATCCTCTATGTCTCTCCTCTATATCGCTCTAACAACTCACTCCTCCATGTCACTCCTCCATGTCACTCCACCATTTCACTCCTCTATATCGCTCTAACAACTCACTCCTCCATGTCACTCCTCCATGTCACTCCACCATTTCACTCCTCCATGTCACTCCTCCATGTTGCTACACAAACTCACTCCTCATGTCACTCCTCCATGTCACTCCTCCAAGTCACTCATCCATGTCCCTCCGCCATGTCACTCCACCATATCAATCTTCCTTCCTGATCAACCTTGTCACTACTCCATGTCTCTCCTCCACGAAATTCCTCTATGTTACTCCTCCATGTCACTCCTACATGTCACTCCTCAATGTCTGTCCTCTATATCGCTCTAACAACTCACTCCTCCATGTCACTCCTCCATGTCACTCCACCATTTCACTCCTCCATGTCACTCCTCCAGGTCACTCCTCCATGTCACTCCTCCAAGTCACTCATCCATGTCCCTCCGCCATGTCACTCCACCATATCAATATTCCTTGGTGATCCCCCCTGTCACTTCTCCATGTCACTCCTCCATGTCTCTCCTCCACGAAATTCCTCTATGTCACTCCTCCATGTCACTCCTCCATGTCACTCCACCATTTAACTCCTCCATGTCACTCCTCCAGATCACTCCTCCATGTCGCTACACCAACTTACTCCTCAATGTCACTCCTTCATGTCACTCCTCCATTTCTCTCCTCCATGTCGCTATAACAACTCACTCCTCCATGTCACTCCTACAGGTCACTCCACCATGTCGCTACTCAAAGTCACTCCTCCATATTACTCCTCCATGTCACTCCACCATTTCACTCCTCCATGTCACTCCTCCAGGTCACTCCTCCATGTCGCTACTCAAAGTCACTCCTCCATGTCACTCATCCATGTCATTCCTCTATGTCACTCCTCCATGTCTTCTCTATATGTCCTCCATGTCACTCCTCCATGTCCATCCTCCATGTCACTACTCCATGTCACTCCTCCATGTTGCTCCTCCGTTTTGCTCCTCCATGTCACTCCTCCAGGTCACTCACCCATGTCCCTACACGATGTCACTCCACCATATCAACCCTCCTTCCTGATCAACCCTGTCACTCCTCCATGTAACTCCTACATGTAGCTACTCCATGTAGCTACTCCATGTCACTCCTCCATGTCGCTACACAAACTCACTCCTCATGTCACTCCTCCATGTCACTCCTCCATGTCACTCCTCCAAGTCTCTCCTCCATGTCGCTGTAACAACTCACTCCTCCATGTCACTCCTCCATGTCCATCCTCCATGTCACTCCTCCAAGTCACTCACCCATGTCCCTCCACGATGTCACTCCACCATATCAACCCTACTTCCTGATCAACCCTGTCACTACTCCATGTCACTCCTCCATGTCACTCCTTCTTGTTGCTCCTCCATGTCACTCATCCATGTCATTCCTCCATGTTATTCGTTTATGTCACTCCTCCAATTCACTCCTCCATGTCACCTCTATATGTCTTTCATGTCACTGCTCCATGTCCATCCTCCATGTCACTACTCCATGTCACTCCTACGTGTTGCTCCTCCTTGTTGCTCCTCCACATCAATCCTCAAAGTCACTCCTCCATGTCACTCCTCCAGGTCATTCCTCCATGTCGCTTCTCAAAGTCACTCCTCCAGGTCATTCCTCCATGTCCCTCCTCCATGTCATTCCTCAATGTCACTCCTCCATGTAACTACTTCTTCTCACTCCTGCATGTCACTCATCCATGTCATTCCTCCATGTCATTCCTTTATGTCACTCCTCCAATTCACTCCTCCATGTCCATCCTCCTTGTCACTACTCCACATCAATCCTCTATGTCACTCCTCAATGTCACTCCTCCATGTCACTCCTCCATGTCGCTATTCCAAGTTACTCCTCCATGTTGCTCCTCCATATCACTCCTCCATGTCACTACTCCATGTCACTCCTCCATGTCGCTCCTCCGTGTTGCTCCTCCTTGTCACTCCTTCAAGTCACTCACCCATGTCCTTCCACGATGTCACTCCACCATATAAACCCTCCTTCCTGATCAACCCTGTCATTTCTCCAAGTCACTCCTCCATGTACATTCAACATGTCCCTACTCCATGTCACTCCTCCATGTCGCTCCTCCGTGTTGCTCCTCCTTGTCACTCCTCCAAGTCACTCACCCAAGTCCGTCCACGATGTCACTCCACCATATCAACCCTCCTTCCTGATCAACCCTGTCACTTTTCCAAGTCACTCCTCCATGTCCATCCTCCATGTCACTACTCCATGTCACTCCTCCATGTCGCTCCTCCGTGTTGCTCCTCCTTGTCACTCCTCCAAGTCACTCACCCATGTCCCTCCACGATGTCACTCCACCATATCAACCCTCCTTCCTGATCAACCCTGTCACTTCTCCAAGTCACTCCTCCATGTCCATCCTCCATGTCGCTACTCCATATCAATCCTCCATGTTGCTCTTCCATGTCACTCCTCAATGTAACTCATCTATGTAACTTCTATATGTCTTCCATGTCACTCCTCCATGTTCCTCCTCCATGTCACTCCTCCACATCACTCCTCTATGTCACTCCTCTATGTCACACCTCCATGTCAATCCTCCATATCGCTACACCAACTCATTCCTCATGTCACTCCTCCATGTCGTTACTCCATGTCACTCCTCCATGTCGCTACACCAACTCAACCCTCCTTGTAACTCCTCAATGTCACTCATCCATGTCATTCCTCCATGTCACTCGTTTATGTCACTCCTCCAATTCACTCCTCCATGTCATCTCTATATGTCTTCCATGTCACTCCTCCATGTCCATCCTCCATGTCACTACTCCATGTCACTCCTCCCTGTTGCTCCTCCGTGTTGCTCCTCCATGTCACTCCTCCAAGTCACTCACCCATGTCCCTCCACGATGTCACTCCACCAAATCAACCCTCCTTCCTGATCAACCCTGTCACTTCTCTAAGTCACTCCTCCATGTCGCTCCTCCGTGTTGCTCCTCCACATCAATCCTCTATGCCACTCCTAAATGTTGCTCTTCCAAGTCAATCCTCCATGTAACTCCTACATGTAGCTACTACATGTCACTACTCCATGTCACTCCTTCATGTCGCTCCTCCGTGTATCTCCTCCTTGTCACTCCTTCAAGTCACTCACCCATGTCCCTCCACGATGTCACTCCACCATATCAACCCTCCTTCCTGATCAACCCTGTCACTTCTCCAAGTCACTCCTCCTTGTCCATCCTCCATGTCACTACTCCACATCAATCCTCCATGTCACTCATCCATGTCATTCCTCCTTGTCACTCCTTTATGTCACTCTTCCAATTCACTCCTCCATGTCACTCCTCCATGTCAATCATCCATGTCCCTCCGCCATGTTCATCCACCCTATCAATCTTCCTTGGTGATCCGACCTGTCACTTTTCCATGTCACTCTTCCATGTCTCTCCTCCATGTCCATCATCTATGTCACTACTCCACAACAATCCTCCATGTCACTCATCCATGTCATTCCTCCTTGTCACTCCTTTATGTCACTCCTCCAATTCACTCCTCCATGTCACTCCTCCATGTCACTCATCCATGTCCCTCCGCCATGTCACTCCACCCTATCAGTCTTCCTTGGTGATCCGACCTGTCACTTTTCCATGTCACTCTTCCATGTCTCTCCTCCATTTCACTCCTCCATGTCACTCCTCCAGGTCACTCCTCCATGTCGCTACTTCAAGTCACTCCTCCATGTCGCTACACAAACTCAACCCTCCTTTACACTCTTTCATGTCATTCCTCCATATCGCTCCTCCATGTCCCTCCTCCATGTCACTCCTCCATGTCATTCCTCCACGTCCATCCTCCATGTATCGCCTCCATGTCACTCATCCATGTCATTTCTATATGTATTCCATGTCACTCCTCCATGTCCCTCCTCCATGTCACTCCTCCACGTCGCTCCTCTATGTCACTCCTCCAAGTCACACCTCCATGTAACTCCTCCATGTCGCTACACCAACTCATTACTCATGTCACTCCTCCATGTCGCTACTCCATGTCACTCCTCCATGTCGCTCTAACAACTCACTCCTCCATGTCACTCCACCATTTCACTCCTCCATGTCACTCCTCAAAGTCACTCCTCCATGTCACGACACAAACTCACTCCTCAATGTCACTCCTCAATGTCACTAATTCATGTCACTCCTCCATATCGCTACACAAACTCAATCCTCCTTTAAACTCTTTCATGTCACTTCTCCATATCGCTCCTCCATGTCCCTCCTCCATGTCACTCCTCCATGTCATTCCTCCATGTCGCTCCTCCATGTATCTCCTCCATGTCGCTACTCTATGTCACTCCTCCATGTCACTCCTCCATGTCGCTACACCAACTCATTACTCATGTCACTCCTCCATGTCGCTACTCCATGTCACTCCTCCATGTCGCTACACCAACTCACTCCTCAATGTCATTCCTCCATGTCAATACTTCTTGTCACTCCTCCATGTCATTCCTCCATGTCACTCCTTTATGTCAGTCCTCCAATTCATTCCTCCATGTCACCTCTATATGTCTTCCATGTCACTCCTCCATGTCCATCCTCTATGTCGCTACTCCATGTCACTCCTCCATGTCGCTATACCAACTCACTCCTCCATGTCATTCCTCCATTTCACTCCTCCATGTATCTCCTCCATGTCGCTACTCTATGTCACTCCTCCATGTCACTCCTCCATGTCACTCCTCCATGTCGCTACACAAACTCAATCCTCATTATACGACTCTATGTCGCTACTCCATGTCACTCCTCCAAGTCACACCTCCATGTCACTCCTCCATGTCGCTACACCAACTCATTACTCATGTCACTCCTCCATGTCGCTACTCCATGTCACTCCTCCATGTCGCTACACCAACTCACTCCTCAATGTCATTCCTCCATGTCAATACTTCTTGTCACTCCTCCATGTCATTCCTCCATGTCACTCCTTTATGTCAGTCCTCCAATTCATTCCTCCATGTCACCTCTATATGTCTTCCATGTCACTCCTCCATGTCCATCCTCTATGTCGCTACTCCATGTCACTCCTCCATGTCGCTATACCAACTCACTCCTCCATGTCATTCCTCCATTTCAATCCTCCATGTATCTCCTCCATGTCGCTACTCTATGTCACTCCTCCATGTCACTCCTCCATGTCGCTACACAAACTCACTCCTCATTATACTACTCTATGTCGCTACTCCATGTCACTCCTCCATGTCGCTACACCAACTCACTCCTCAATGTCACTCCTCCAAGTCACACCTCCATGTCAGTCCTCCATGTCGCTACACCAACTCATTACTCATGTCACTCCTCCATGTCGCTACTCCATGTCACTCCTCCATGTCGCTACACCAACTCACTCCTCCGTGTTGCTCCTCCACTTCAATCCTCTATGTCACTCCTCCATGTTGCTCCTCCATGTCACTCCTCCATGTAACTCCTACATGTAGCTACTCCATGTCACTACTCCATGTCACTCCTCCATGTCCCTCCTCCGTGTTGCTCCTCCAAATCACTCCTCCATGTAACTCCTCCATGTAGCTACTCCATGTCACTCCTCCATGTCGCTACACAAACTCATTCCTAATGTAATCCTCCAAGTCACTCTTCCGTATTGCTCCTCCACATCAATTCTCTATGTCTCTCCTCCATGTCACTCCTCCATGTAACTCCTCCATGACGCTATTCCATGTCAGTCCTCCATGTCGCTACACCAACTCAAACCTCTTTGTCCATCCTCCATGTCAATCCTCCGTGTTGCTCCTCCATGTCACTCCTCCAGGTCACTCCTCCTTTCGCTACTCAAAGTCACTCCTCCATGTTACAACACCAACTCACTCCTCAATGTCACTCCTCCATGTCACTCCTCCATTTCTCTCCTCCATGTCGCTATAACAACTCACTCCTCCATGTCACTCCTCCAGGTCACTCCTCCATGTCGCTACTCAAAGTCAGTCCTCCATGTCACTCCTCCATGTCGCTAATCCATGTGACTCCTCCATGTCACTACTTCATATCACTCATCCATGTCGCTACTCCATGTGACTCCTCCATGTCGCTCCACCAACTCTCTACTCCACGTCGCTCCTACATATTGCTCTTCCATGTCACTCCTCCATGTAACTCATCTTTGTCCCTCCGCCATATCACTACACCAACTCAATCCTTCCTGTCACTCCACCATTTCACTCCTCCATGTCACTCCTCCATGTCTCTCCTCCATGTCACTCTAATAACTCGCTCCTCCATGTCACTCCACCATTTCACTCCTCCATGTCACTCCTCCAGGTCACTCCTCCATGTCGCTACTCAAAGTCACTCCTCCATGTTACTACACCAACTCACTCCTCAATGTCACTCCTCCATATCACTCCTCCATTTCTCTCCTACATGTCGCTATAACAATTTACTCCTCCATGTCACTCCACTATTTCACTCCTCCATGTCACTCCTCCAGGTCACTCCTCCATGTCGCTACTCAAAATCACTCCTCCATGTCACTACACCAACTCACTTCTCAATGTCACTCCTCAATGTCACTCCTCCATGTCGCTGCACAAACTCACTCCTCCTTTACACTCTTTCATGTCACTCCTCCATATCGCTCCTCCATGTCACTCCTCCATGTATCTCCTCCATGTCGCTACTCTATGTCACTCCTCCATGTCACCCCTCCATGTCATTCCTCTAGTTCACTCCTCCATATCGCTCCTCCATGTCACTCCTCCATGTATCTCCTCCATGTCGCTACTCTATGTCACTCCTCCATGTCACTCCTCAATGTCACTCCTCCATGTCGCTACACAAACTCACTCCTCCTTTACACTCTTTCATGTCACTCCTCCATATCGCACCTCCATGTCACTCCTCCATGTCACTCCTCTAGGTCACTCCTCCATGCCACTCCTCCATGTAACTCCTCCATGTAGCTACTCCATGTCACTCCTCCATGTCGCTACACAAACTCACTCCTCATGTCACTCCTCCATGTCATTCCTCCATGTCACTCCTCCATGTATCTCCTCCATGTCGCTACTCTATGTCACTCCTCCATGTCATCCCTCCATGTCACTCCTCCATGTCACTCCTCTAGGTCACTCCTCCATGCCACTCCTCCATGTAACTCCTCCATGTAGCTACTCCATGTCACTACTTGATTTCTTTCCTCCATGTCGCTATAACAACTCACTCCTCCATGTAGCTACAGCAACTCACTCCTCAATGTCACTCCTCCATGTCAATACTTCTTGTCACTCCTCCAATTCACTCCTCCATGTCACCTATATATGTCTTCCATGTCACTCCTCCATGTCCATCCTCCATGTCACTACTCCATGTCACTCCTCCATGTCGCTCCTCCGTGTTGCTCCTACTTGTAACTCCTCCAAGTCACTCACCCATGTCCCTCCATGATTTCACTCCACCATATAAACACTCCTTCCTGATCAACCCTGTCATTTCTCCAAGTCACTCCTCCATGTCCCTCCTCCATGTCACTACTCCATGCCACTCCTCCATGTCGCTTCTCCGTGTTGCTCCTCCACATCAATCCTCTATGTAACTCTTCCATGTTGATCCACCATGTAGCTACTCCATGTCACTCCTCCATGTCGCTATACAAACGTACACCTCATGTCACTCCTCCATGTCACTCCTCCATGTCACTCCTCCATTTCACTCCTCCAAGTCACTCCTCCATGTCCCTCCTCATGTCACTCCTCCATGTCACTCCTCCATTTCAATCCTCCAAGTCACTCCTCCATGTCCCTCCTCCAAGTCACTCCTCCATGTCCCTCCTCCATGTCACTACACCATGTTGTTCCTCCATGTTACTCCTCCTTTTACTCCTCCATGTCCTTCCGCCATGTCACTCCACCCTATCAATCTTCTTTGGTGATCCGACATGTCACTTCTCCATGTCAATCTTCCATGTCTCTCCTCCATGTCGCTCTAACAACTCACTCCTCCATGTCACTCCACCATTTCACTCCTCCATGTCACTCCTCCAGGTCACTCCTCCATGTCGCTACGCAAAGTCACTCCTCCATGTCGCTACACCAACTCACTCCTCCATGTCACTCCTCCATATCGCTACTCCATGTCATTCCTCCTTGTCACTCTTCCATGTCATTCCTCCATGTCAATCCTTTATGTCACTCCTCCAATTCACTCCTCCATGTCACCTCTATATGTCTTCCATGTCACTCCTCAATGTCACTCCTCCATGTCCATCCTCCATGTCACTACTCCATGTCTCTCTTCCTTGTCGCTCCTCTGTGTTGCTCCTCCTTGTCACTCCTCCAAGTCACTCACCCATGTCCCTCCATGATGTCACTCCACCATATCAACCCTCCTTCCTGATCAATCCTGTCACTTCTCCAAGTCAATCCTCTATGTCACTCCTCCATGTCACTCCTCCATGTCACTCATCCATGTCCCTCCGCCATGTCACTCCACCCTATAAATCTTCCATGTCTCTCCTCCAAGTCACTCCTCCATGTAACTCCTACATGTAGCCACTCCGTGTTGCTCCTCCAAGTCACTCCTCCATGTAACTCCTCCATGTAGCTACTCCATGTCACTCCTCCATGTCACTCTTCCATGTCTCTCCTCCACGACACTCTTTTGTGTCACTCCTCCATGTCACTCCTCCATGTCACTTCTCCATGTCTCTCCTCCATGTCGCTCTAACAATTCACTCCTCCATGTCACTCCTCAATGTCACTCCTCCAGGTCACTCCTCCATGTCGCTACTCAAAGTCACTCCTTCATGTCACTACACCAACTCACTCCTCAATGTCACTCTTCAATGTCACCACTTCATGTCACTCCTCCATGTCGCTACTCCATTTCTCTCCTCCATGTCGCTATAACAACTCACTCCTTCATGTCACTACACCAACTCACTCCTCAATGTCACTCCACAATGTCACCACTTCATTTCACTCCTCCATGTCGCTACACAAACTCAAACCTCCGTTACACTCTTTCATGTCAATCCTCCATATCGCTCCTCCATGTCCCTCCTCCATGTCACTCCTCCATGTAATTTCTCCAAGTCACTCCTCCATGTATCTCCTCCATGTCGTTACTCTATGTCACTCCTCCTTGTCACCCCTCCATGTCTCTCCTCCATGTCACTCCTCTAGGTCACTCCTCCATGCCACTCCTCCATGTAACTCCTCCATGTAGCTACTCCATGTCACTCCTCCATGTCGCTACACAAACTCACTCCTCATGTCACTCCTCCATGTCGCTCCTCCATGTTGCTCCTCCAAGACACTCCTCCATGTAACTCCTCCATGTAGCTACTCCATGTCACTCCTCCGTGTCGCTACACAAACTCACTCCTCATGTCACTCCTCCATGTCACTTCTCCAAGTCATTCATCCATGTCCCTCCGCCATGTCACTCCACCATATCAATCTTCCTTGGTGATCTGCCCTGTCAATTCTCCATGTCACTCTTCCATGTCACTCTAACAACTCACTCCTCCATGTCACTCCACCATTTCACTCCTCCATGTCACTCCTCCAGGTCACTCCTCCAGGTCGCTACTCAAAGTCACTCCTCCATGTCCCACCTCCATGTCACTACATCATGTCACTCCTCCATGTCGCTCCTCCTTGTTGCTCCTCCACATCAATCCTCCATGTCGCTCCTCCATGTCACTCCACCATTTCACTCCTCCATGTCACTTCTCCGTGTCTCTCCTCCATGTCGCTCTAACAACTCACTTCTCCATGTAACTCCTCCAGGTCAGTCCTCCATGTCGCTACTCAAAGTCACTCCTCCATGTTACTACACCAACTCACTCCTCAATGTCACTCCTCCATATCACTCCTCCATTTCTCTCCTCCATGTCGCTATAACAACTCACTCCTCCATTTCACTCCAACATTTCACTCCTCCATGTTACTCCTCCAGGTCACTCCTCCATGTCGCTACTCAAAGTCACTCCTCCATGTCACTACACCAACTCACTCCTCAATGTAACTCCTCCATATCGCTCCTCCATGTCCCTCCTCCATGTCATTCCTCCATTTCACTCTTCCATGTCTCTCCTCCACGTCACTCCTCTATGTCACTCCTCCATGTCAGTCCTCCATGTCACTTCTCCATGTCTCTCCTCCACGTCACTCCTCTATGTCACTCCTCCATGTGACTGCTCCATGTCACTCCTCCATGTCTCTCCTCCATGTCGCTATAACAACTCACTCCTCCATGTCACTCCTCCATGTCACTCCACCATTTCACTACACCAACTCACTCCTCAAGGTCACTCCTCCATGTCACTACTTCTTGTCCCTCCTCCATATCATTACTCCATATCACTCCTCCATGTCACTCCTCCATGTCATTCCTCCATGTCACTCTTCCATGTCTCTCCTCCACGTCACTCCTCTATGTCACTCCTCCATGTCAGTCCTCCATGTCACTTCTCCATGTCTCTCCTCCACGTCACTCCTCTATGTCACTCCTCCATGTGACTGCTCCATGTCACTCCTCCATGTCTCTCCTCCATGTCGCTATAACAACTCACTCCTCCATGTCACTCCTCCATGTCACTCCACCATTTCACTACACCAACTCACTCCTCAAGGTCACTCCTCCATGTCACTACTTCTTGTCCCTCCTCCATATCATTACTCCATATCACTCCTCCATGTCACTCCTCCATGTCACTCCTCCATGTCGCTACAACAACTCATTCCTTATGTCACTCCTCCATGTCACTCCTCCATGTCTCTCCTCCATGTCGCTCTAACAACTCACTCCTCCATGTCACTCCACCATTTCACTCCTCCATGTCACCTCTATTTATCTTCCAAGTCACTCCTCCATTTCCCTCCTCCATGTCACTACTCCATGTCACTACTCCATGACACTCCTCCATGTCGCTCCTCCGTGTTGCTCCTCCACATCAATTCTCTATGTCACTCCTCCATGTCACTCCTCCATGTCACTCCTCCCTGTTGCTATTCCATGTCAGTCCTCCATGTCGCTACACCAACTCACTCTTCCATGTTACTCCTCCATATCGCTACTCCATGTGACTCCTCCATGTCACTTCTCCATGTCGCTTCTCCATGTCACTCCTCGATGTCAATACACCAACTGGAACCTCTTTGTCCATCCTCCATGTCACTCCTCCGTGTTGTCCTCCATGTCACTCCTCCATGTCACTCCTCCATGTCGCTACTCTATGTCACTCCTCCATGTCGCTACACCAACTCAAACCTCCTTGTCACTCCTCCATGTCGCTCCTCTATGTTGCTCCTCCATTTCACTCCTCCATGTCACTCCTCCATGTCCCTACTCCATGTGACTCCTCCATGTCGCTCCACCAACTTACTCCTCCACGTCGCTCCTCCATATTGCTCTTCCATGTCACTCCTCCATGTAACTCATCTGTGTCCCTCTGCCATGTCACTACACCAACTCAATCCTTCTTGTTAATCCTCCATATCACTTCTATATGTCTTCCATGTCACTCCTCCATGTCACTCCTCCATGTCACTCATCCATGTCACTTCTATATGTCTTCCATGTCACTCCTCCACGTAACTCCTCTATGTCACTACTCCATGTCACACCTCCATTTAACTCCTCCATGTCGTTATTCCATGTCACTCCTCCATGTCGCTACACCAACTCATTACTCATGTCACTCCTCCATGTCGCTACTCCATGTCAATCCTCCACATAACTCCTCTATGTCACTCCTCCATGTCACACCTCCATGTCACTCCTCCATGTCGTTATTCCATGACCCTCCTCCATGTCGCTACCCCAACTCATTACTCATGTCACTCCTCCATGTCGCTACTCCATGTCACTCCTCCAAGTCACTCACCCATGTCCCTCCGCCATTTCTCTCCTCCATGTCGCTATAACAACTCACTCCTCCATGTCACTACACCATTTCACTCCTCCATGTCACTCCTCCAGGTCACTCCTCCATGTCGCTACTCAAAGTCACTCCTCCATGTCACTACACCAACTCACTCCTCCATGTCACTCCTCGATGTCGCTCCTCCGTGTTGCTCCTCCGTGTTGCTCCTCCATGTCGCTTCACAAACTCACTCCTCATGTCACTCCTCCATGTCACTCCTCCATGTCACTCCAACATGTCTCTCCTCCATGTCGCTATAACAACTCACTCCTCCATGTCACTCCACCATTTCACTACTCCATGTGACTCCTACAGGTCACTCCTCCATGTTGCTACTCAAAGTCACTCCTCCATGTTACTACACCAACTCACTCCTCCATGTCACTCCTCCATGTCACTCCTCCATGTCGCTACAACAACTCATTCATTATGTCACTCCTCCATGTCGCTCCTCCGTGTTTCTCCTCCAAGTCACTCCTCCATGTAACTCCTCCATGTAGCTACTCCATTTCACTCCTCCATGTCGCTCCTCCGTGATACTCCTCCACATCAATCCTCTATGTCACTCCTCCATGTCACTCCTACATGTTGCTATTCCATGTCAGTCCTCCATGTCGCTACACCAACTCATTACTCATGTCACTCCTCCAAGTCACTCACCCATGTCACTCCTCCTAGTCACTCACCCATGTCCCTCCACGATGTCACTCCACCATATAAACCCTCCTTCCTGATCAACCCTTTCACTTCTCCAAGTCACTCCTCCATGTCCATCATCCATGTCACTACTCCACATCAATCCTCTATGTCACTCCTCCATGTTTCTCCTCCATGTCTCATCTCCATGTCACTCTAACATCTCACTCCTCAATGTCATTCCACCATTTCACTCCTCCATGTCACTCCTCCAGGTCACTCCTCCATGTCGCTATTCCTGGTCAGTCCTCCATGTCACTCCTCCATGTCACACCTCCATGTCACTCCTCCATGTCACTACACCAACTCATTACTCATGTCATTCCTCCATGTCGCTACTTAATATCACTCCTCCATGTCACTACACAAACTCAAACCTCCTTGTCAATCCTCCATGTCACTCATCCATGTCATTCCTCATGTCACTCCTTTATGTCACTCCTCCAATTCACTCCTCCATGTCACTCCTCCATGTCACTACTCCATGTCACACCTCCATGTCGCTCCTCCGTGTTGCTCCTCCACATCAATCCTCTATGTCACTCCTCCATGTTGCTCCTCCAAGTCATTCCTCCATGTAACTCCTACATGTAGCTACTCCATGTCACTACTCCATGTCAGTCCTCCATGTCGCTCCTCCATGTTGCTCCTCCAAGTCACTCCTCCATGTAACTCCTCCATGTAGCTACTCCATGTCACTCCTCCATTTCACTCCACGACGTCTCTCCTCTACGTCACTCCTCATGTCACTACACCAACTCAATCCTCCTTGTCACTCCTCCATATCACTCATCCATGTCATTCATCCATGTCACTCCTTTATGTCACTCCTCCATTTCACTTCTCCATGTCGCTATTCCAAGTTACTCCTCTATGTAGCTCCTCTATGATGCTCCTCTATGTCACTCCTCATGTTACTCCTCCATTACACGACTCCATGTCACTCCTCCATGTCACTACACCAACTCAATCCTCCTTGTCACTCCTCCATGTCGCTCCTCCATGTCACTTCTCCAAGTCTTCAATGTCTTGTCTCTCATCTATGTCGCTCCACTAATTCATTCCTCCATGTCACTCCTCCATGTCACTCCTCCATGTCGCTACTCTATGTCAATCCTCTACGTCACTCCTCATGTCACTACACCAACTCAATCCTCCTTGTCACTCCTCCATGTCGCTCCTCCATGTCACTTCTCCAAGTCTTCAATGTCTTGTCTCTCATCCATGTCGCTCCACTAATTCATTCCTCCTTTTCACTCCTCCATATCACTCATCCATGTCATTCCTCCATGTCACTCCTTTATGTCAATCCTAAAAGTCACTCCTCCATGTCACTTCTATATGTCTTCCATGTCACTCCTACGTGTTGCTCCTCCTTGTTGCTCCTCCACATCAATCCTCAAAGTCACTCTTCCATGTCACTCCTCCAGGTCATTCCTCCATGTCGCTTCTCAAAGTCACTCCTCCAGGTCATTCCTCCATGTCCCTCCTCCATGTCATTCCTCAATGTCACTCCTCCATGTCGCTCCTCCGTGTTGCTCCTCCAAGTCAATCCTCCATGTAACTCCTCCATGTAGCTACTCCATGTCACTCCTCCATGTCACTCCTCCATGTCGCTCCTCCGTGTTGATCCTCCAAGTCACTCCTCCATGTCCATCCTCCATGTCACTACTCCACATCAATCCTCTATGTCACTCCTCCATGTCACTCCTTCATGTCGCTATTCCATGTGACTCCTCCATGTCGCTCCACCAACTCACTCCTCAATTTGACTCCTCCATGTCACTATTTCTTGTCACTCCTCCATATCACTCCTCCGACTCACTTCTACATGTTTTCCTCGTCACTCCTCCATGTCATTCCTCCATGTCACTTCTATATGTCTTCAAAGTCACTCCTCCATGTCCCTCCTCCATGTCACTTCTATATGTCTTCAAAGTCATTCCTCCATGTCTCTCCTCCATGTCGCTCCTCCGTATTGCTCCTCCAAGTCACTCCTCCATGTAACTCCTCCATGTAACTACTCCATGTCACTCCTCCATTTTGCTACACAAACTATCTCCTCATGTCACTCCTCCATGTCACTCCTCCATGTCACTCCTCCAAGTCATTCACCCATGTCCCTCCGCGATATCACTCCACCATATCAACCCTCCTTGGTGATCCGCCCTGTCACTTCTCCATATCACTCCTCCATGTCTCTCCTCCACGAAACTCCTCTATGTCACTACTCCAGGTCACTCCTCCATGTCGCAAAACCAACTTACTCCTCAATGTCACTTTTTCCTGTCACTCCTCCATGTCTCTCCTCTATATCGCTCTAACAACTCACTCCTCCATGTCACTCCTCCATTTCACTCCTCCATGTCGCTCCTCCATGTCCCTCCTCCATGTCATTCCTTTATGTTACTCCTCCAATTCACTCCTCCATGTCACTCCACGATGTCCCTCCGTGTAGCTACTCCATGTCACTTCTCCAAGTCACTCACCCATATCCCTCCACGATGTCACTCCACCATATCAACCCTCCTTCCTGATCAACTCCAATGTCACTCCTCCATCTCCATCCTCCATGTCACTACTCCAGATCAATCCTCTATGTCACTCCTCCATGTCGCTATTCCATGTGACTCCTTCATATCGCTCCACTAACTCCTTCCTCCATGATACTCCTCCATGTCACTCCTCCATGTCAGTCCTTTATGTCACTCCTCCAAGTTACTCCTCCATGTCACTCCACCATTTAACTCCTCCATGTCACTCCACCAACTCACTCCTCCACGTCGCTCCTCCATGTAACTCATCTATGTCCCACCGCCATGTCCATGTCACTCCTCCATGTCAATCCTTCATTTTTCTACTCCATGTCGCTATAACAACTCACTCCTCCATGTCACTCCACCATTTCACTCATCTATGTCACTCCTCCATGTCACTCCTCCAAGTCGCTATTCCATGTCAGTCCTCCATGTCGCTAAAACAACTCACTCTTCCTTGTCACTCCTCCATTTCACTCCACCTCGTCACTCCTCTACATCACTCCTCATGTCACTCCTCCATGTCAATACACCAACACAAACCTCTTTGTCCATCCTCCATGTCACTACTCCATGTCACTCCTCCATTTCGCTCCTCTGTGTTGCTCCTCCAAGTCACTCCTCCATATCCCTCCTTTATGTCAATCCACCAACTCACTCCTCCATGTCGCTACCCCCAGCTCACTCCTCCATGTCACTCCTCCATATCGCTACTTAATGTCATTACTCCTTGTCACTCTTCCTTGTCGCTCCTCCATGTCACTTCTCCAAGTCTTCAATATCATGTCTCTCATCTGTGTAGCTCCACATTGTCACTCCTCCATATCACTCCTCCGACTCACTTCTACATGTTTTCCTCGTCACTCCTCCATGTCATTCCTCCATGTCACTTCTATATGTCTTCAAAGTCACTCCTCCATGTCCCTCCTCCATGTCACTTCTATATGTCTTCAAAGTCATTCCTCCATGTCTCTCCTCCATGTCGCTCCTCCGTATTGCTCCTCCAAGTCACTCCTCCATGTAACTCCTCCATGTAACTACTCCATGTCACTCCTCCATGTTGCTACACAAACTCACTCCTCATGTCACTCCTCCATGTCACTCCTCCATGTCACTCCTCCGAGTCATTCACCCATGTCCCTCCGCGATATCACTCCACCATATCAACCCTCCTTGGTGATCCGCCCTGTCACTTCTCCATATCACTCCTCCATGTCTCTCCTCCACGAAACTCCTCTATGTCACTCCTCCAGGTCACTCCTCCATGTCGCTAAACCAACTTACTCCTCAATGTCACTTCTTCATGTCACTCCTCCATGTCTCTCCTCTATATCGCTCTAACAACTCACTCCTCCATGTCACTCCTCCATTTCACTCCTCCATGTCGCTCCTCCATGTCCCTCCTCCATGTCATTCGTTTATGTTACTCCTCCAATTCACTCCTCCATGTCACTCCTCCATGTCACTCATCCATGTCCCTCCGACAAGTCACTCCACCCTATCAATCTTCCTTGGTGATCCGACCTGTCACTTCTCCATGTCACTCTTCCATGTCTCTCCTCCACGTCACTCCTCTATGTCACTCCTCCATGTCAGTCCTCCATGTCACTTCTCCATATCTCTCCTCCACGTCACTCCTCTATTTCACTCCTCCATGTGACTCCTCCATGTCACTCAAACATATCTCTCCTCCATGTCGCTATAACAACTCACTCCTCCATGTCACTCCACCATTTCACTACTCCATGTCACTCCTCCATGTCACTCCTCCATGTCGCTACTGCATGTGACTCCTCCATGTCGCTCCACCAACTCACTCCTCCACTTCGCTCCTCCATGTTGCTCTTCCATGTCACTCCTCCAAGTCACTCATCCATGTCACTACTCCATGTCACTACCCCATGTCACTCCTCCATTTTGCTCCTGTTTCTTGCTCCTCCACATCAACCCTCTATGTCACTCCTCCATGTTGCTCCTCAAAGTCACTCCGCCATGTAATTCCTACAAGTAGCTACTCCATGTCACTCCTCCATGTCGCTCCTCCATGTTGCTCCTCAAAGTCACTCCTCCATGTAACTCCTCCATGTAGCTACTTCATGTCACTCCTCCATGTCGCTACACAAAATTACTCCTCATGTCACTCCTCCATGTCACTCGCCAAGTCACTCACCCATGTCCCTCCGCGATGTCACTCCACCATATCAACCCTCCTTGGTTATCCGCCCTGTCACTTCTCCATGTCACTCTTCCATGTCTCTCCTCCCCGTCCCTCCTCCATGTCACTTCTCCATGTCTCTCCTCCATGTCACTCTAACAACTCACTCCTCCATGTCACTCCACCATTTCACTCCTCCATGTCTATCCTCCAGGTCACTCCTCCATGTCGCTACTCAAAATCACTCTTCCATGTCACTCCACGATGTCCCTCCTCCGTGTAGCTACTCCATGTCACTTCTCCAAGTCACTCACCCATATCCCTCCACGATGTCACTCCACCATATCAACCCTCCATCCTGATCAACTCTGTCACTTCTCCAAGTCACTCCTCCATCTCCATCCTCGATGTCACTACTCCACATCAATCCTCTATGTCACTCCTCCATGTCGCTATTCCATGTGACTCCTCCATGTTGCTCCACTAACTCCTTCCTCCATGATACTCCTCCATGTCACTCCTCCATGTCAGTCTTTTATGTCACTCCTCCAAGTTACTCCTCCATGTCACTCCACCATTAAACTCCTCCATGTCACTCCACCAACTCACTCCTCCACGTCGCTCCTCCATGTCACTTCTCCATGTCTTTCCTCCATGTCGCTCTAACAACTCACTCCTCCATGTCACTCCACCATTTCACTCCTCCATGTCACTCGTCCAGGTCACTCCTCCATGTCGCTACTCCATGTCATTCCTCCATGTCACTCGTTTATATCACTTGTCCATGTCACTCTTCCATGTCTCTCCTGCACGTCACTGCTCTATGCCACTCCTCCATGTCACTCCTACATGTCACTCCTCCATGTCTCTCCACTATGTCGCTCTAACAACTCACTCCTCCATGTCACTCCTACATGTCACTCCTCCAGGTCACTCCTCCATGTTGCTACTCAAAGTCACTCCTCCATGTCACTACACCAACTTAATCCTCAATGTCACTCCTCCATATCACTCCTCCATTTCTCTCCTCCATGTCGCTATAACAACTCACTCCTCCATGTCACTCCTCCATGTCACTCCTCCATGTCGCTCCTCCGTGTTGCTCCTCCTTGTCACTCCTCCAAGTCACTCATCCATGTCACTCCTCTATGTCACTCCTCCATGTCACTCCTCTATGTCACTCGTCCATGTCACTCCTCCATGTCACTCCTCCATGTCACTCCTACAAGTCACTCACCCATGTCCCTCCACTATGTCACTCCACCATATCAACCCTACGTCCTGATCAACCCTGTCACTTCTCCAAGTCACTCCTCCATGTCCCTCCTCCATGTCACTACTCCATTTCTCTCCTCCATGTCGCTATAACAACTCACTCCTCCATGTCACTCCTCCAGGTCACTCCTCCATGTCGCTACTCAAAGTCACTCCTACATGTCACTACACCAACTCACTGCTCAATGTCACTTCTCAATGTGACTACTTCATGTCACTCCTCCATGTCACTCCTCCATTTCTCTCCTCCATGTCGCTATAACAACTCACTCCTCCATGTCACTCCTCCAGGTCACTCCTCCATGTCGCTACACAAACTCACTCCTCATGTCACTCCTCCATGTCACTCATCCATGTCATTCCTCCATGTCACTCCTCCATGTCCATCCTTCATGTCACTCCTCCAAGTCACTCCTCCATGTATCTCCTCCATGTCGCTACTCTTTGTCACTCCTCCATGTCACTCCTCCATGTCGCTACACCAACTCACTCCTCAATGTCACTCCTCCATGTAACTACTTCTTGTCACTCCTCCATGTCACAACTCCAATTCACTCCTCCATGTCACCTCTATATGTCTTCCATGTCACTCCTCCATGTCCATCCTCCATGTCACTACTCTATGTCACTCCTCCATGTCGCTCCTCCGTGTTGCTCCTCCTTGTCACTCCTCCAAGTCACTCACCCATGTCCTTCCACGATGTGACTCCATCATATAAACCCTCCTTCCTGATCAACCCTGTCAATTCTCCAAGTCACTCGTCCATGTCCATCCTCCATGTCACTACTCCATGTCACTCCTCCATCTCGCTCCTCCGTGTTGCTCCTCCTTGTCACTCCTCCAAGTCACTCACCCATGTCCCTCCACGATGTCACTCCTCAATATCAACCCTCCTTCCTGATCAACCATGTCACTTCTCCAAGTCACTCCTCCATGTCGCTATTCCACGTTAGTCCTCTATGTTGCTCCTCCATGTTGCTCCTCCATGTCACTCCTCCATGTCACTCATCCATGTCACTCCTCTATGTCACTCCTCCATGTCACTGCTCTATGTCACTCGTCCATGTCAGTCGTCCATGTAACTCCTCCATGTAGCTACTCCATGTCACTCCTCCATGTCGCTATACAAACTCACTCCTCATGTCATTCCTCCATGTCACTCCTCCGTGTTGCTCCTCCTTGTCACTCCTCCAAGTCACTCACCCATGTCCTTCCACGATGTCACTCCATCATATAAACCCTCCTTCCTGATCAACCCTGTCAATTCTCCAAGTCACTCGTCCATGTCCATCCTCCATGTCACTACTCCATGTCACTCCTCCATCTCGCTCCTCCGTGTTGCTCCTCGTCACTCCTCCAAGTCACTCACCCATGTCCCTCCACGATGTCACTCCACAATATCAACCCTCCTTCCTGATCAACCCTTTCACTTCTCCAAGTCACTCCTCCATGTCGCTATTCCACGTTAGTCCTCCATGTTGCTCCTCCATGTTGCTCCTTCATGTCACTCCTCCATGTCACTCATCCATGTCACTCCTCTATGTCACTCCTCCATGTCACTGCTCTATGTCACTCGTCCATGTCACTCGTCCATGTAACTCCTCCATGTAGCAACTCCATGTCACTCCTCCATGTCGCTATACAAACTCACTCCTCATGTCATTCCTCCATGTCACTCCTCCGTGTTGCTCCTCCTTGTCACTCATCCAAGTCACTCACCCATGTCCTTCCAAGATGTCACTCCATCATATCAACCCTACTTCCTGATCAACCCTGTCACTTCTCCAAGTCACTCCTCCATGTCTCTCCTCCATGTCACTACTCCATTTCTCTCCTCCATGTCGCTATAACAACTCACTCCTCCATGTCACTCCTCCAGGTCACTCCTCCATGTCGCAACTCAAAGTCACTCCTCCATGTCACTACACCAACTCACTCCTCCATGTCACTACTCCATTTCTCTCCTCCATGTCGCTATAACAACTCACTCCTCCATGTCACTCCTCCATGTCACTCCTCCATGTCACTCCTCCAAGTCACTCACCCATGTCCCTCCGCGATGTCACTCCACCATGTCAACCCTCCTTGGTTATCCGCCCTGTCACGTCTCCATGTCACTCTTCCATGTCTCTCCTCCACGTCACTCCTCTATGTCACTCCTCCATGTCAGTCCTCCATGTCACTTCTCCATGTCTCTCCTCCACGTCACTCCTCTATGTCACTCCTCCATGTGACTGCTCCATGTCACTCCTCCATGTCTCTCCTCCATGTCGCTATAACAACTCACTCCTCCATGTCACTCCTCCATGTCACTCCTCCATGTCGCTACAACAACTCATTCCTTATGTCACTCCTCCATGTCACTCCTCCATGTCTCTCCTCCATGTCGCTCTAACAACTCACTCCTCCATGTCACTCCACCATTTCACTCCTCAATGTCTCCTCTATATGTCTTCCATGTCACTCCTCCATGTCCATCCTCCATGTCCCTCCACGATGTCACTCCACCATATCAACTCTTCTTCCTGATCAACCCTCTCACTTCTCCAAGTCACTCCTCCATGTCCCTCCTCCATGTCACTACTCCATGTAACTACTCCATGTCACTCCTCCATGTCGCTCCTCCGTGTTGCTCCTCCACATCAATTCTCCATGTCACTCCTCGATGTCAATACACCAACTGGAACCTCTTTGTCCATCCTCCATGTCACTCCTCCGTGTTGCTCCTTCATGTCACTCCTCCATGTCACTCCTCCATGTCGCTACTCTATGTCACTCCTCCATGTCACTCCTCCATGTCACTTCTCCTTGTCACTCCTCCATGTCGCTCCTCCATGTTGCTCCTCCATGTCCCTACTCCATGTGACTCCTCCATGTCGCTCCACCAACTTACTCCTCCACCTCGCTCCTCCATGTTGCTCTTCCATGTCACTCCTCCATGTAACTCATCTATGTCCCTCCGCCATGTCACTACACCAACTCAATCCTTCTTGTCACTCCTCCATGTCACTTCTATATGTCTTCCATGTCACTCCTCCATGTCACTCATCCATTTCACTTCTATATGTCTACCATGTCACTCCTCCACGTAACTCCTCTATGTCACTACTCCATGTCACACCTCCACGTAACTCCTCTATGTCACTCCTCCATGTCACTCCTCCATGTCGCTACACCAACTCATTACTCATGTCACTCCTCAATGTCGCTACTCCATGTCAGTCATCCATGTCACTCCTCCACGTAACTCCTCTATGTCACTCCTCCATGTCACACCTCCATGTCACTCCTCCATGTCGTTATTCCATGTCACTCCTCCATGTCGCTACACCAACTCATTACTCATGTCACTCACCCATGTCCCTCCGCCATTTCTCTCCTCCATGTCGCTATAACAACTCACTCCTCCATGTCACTACACCATATCACTCCTCCATGTCACTCCTCCAGGTCACTCCTCCATGTCGCTACTCAAAGTCACTCCTCCATGTCACTACACCAACTGACTCCTCAATGTAACTCCTCCATATCGCTCCTCCATGTCTCTCCTCCATGTCATTCCTCCATGTCACTCCTCCATGTCACCCCTCCATGTCACTCCTCCATGTCACTCCTCGATGTCGCTCCTCCGTGTTGCTCCTCCGTGTTTATCCTCCAAGTCACTCACCCATGTCCCTCCACGATGTCACTCCACCATATTAACCCTCCTTCCTGATCAACTCTGTCACTTCTCCAAGTCACTCCTCCATGTCCCTCCTCCATGTCACTACACCCGATCAATCCTCTATGTCACTCCTCCATGTCACTCCTCCATCTCACTCCTCCATGTCGCTATTCCATGTGACTCATCCATGTCGCTCCACCAACTCCTTCCTCCATGTTACTCCTCCATGTCAATCCTCCATGTCAGTCCTTTATGTCACTACTCCAAGTTACTCCTCCATGTCACTCCAACATTTCACTCCTCCTTATCACTCTTCCAGGTCACTCCTCCATGTCGCTACTCAAAGTCACTCCTCCATGTCACTACACCAACTCACTCCTCAAGGTCACTCCTCCATGTCACTACTTCAAGTCACTCCTCCATGTCGCTACTCCATGTGACTCCTCCATGTCGCTCCACCAACTCAATCCTTCATGTCACTCGTCCATGTCACTCATCCATGTCACTTCTATGTCTTCCATGTCACTCCTCCATGTCCCTCCTCCATGTCACTCCTCCACGTCGCTCCTCTATGTCACTCCTCCATGTCGCTACACCAACTCATTACTCATGTCACTCCTCCAAGTCACTCACCCATGTCACTTCTCCAAGTCACTCACCCATGGCCCTCTACGATGTCACTCCACCATATAAACCCTCCTTCCTGATCCTACCTTTCACTTCTCCAAGTCACTCCTCCATGTCCGTCCTCCATGTCACTACTCCACATCAATCCTCTATGTCACTCCTCCATGTTTCTCCTCCATGTCTCTCCTCCATGTCGCTCTAACAACTCACTCCTCAATGTCACTCCACCATTTCACTCCTCCATGTCACTCCTCCAGGTCACTCCTCCATGTCACTATTCCATGTCAGTCCTCCATGTCGCTACACCAACTCACTCTTTCATGTTACTCCTCCATGTCGCTCCACCATGTCAATCCTTTATGTCACTCCTCCAAGTTACTCCTACATGTCACTCCACCATTTCACTCCTCCATGTCACTCCTCCAGGTCACTCCTCCATGTCGCTACTCAAAGTCACTCCTCCATGTCACTACACCAACTCACTCTTCAATGTCACTCTTCCATGTCACTACTTCATGTAACTCCTCCATGTCGCTACTCCATGTGACTCCTCCATGTCGCTCAGCCAACTCAATCCTTCTTCTCACTCCTCTATGTCACTCATCCATGTCACTTCTATATGTCTTCCATGTCACTCCTCCATGCCCATCCTCCATGTCACTACTCCATGTCACTCCTCCATGTTGCTCTTGTGTGTTGCTCCTCCACATCAATCCTCTATGTCACTCCTCCATGTTGCTCCTCAAAGTCACTCCTCCATGTAACTCCTACATGTAGCTACTCCATGTCACTCCTCCATGTCGCTCCTCCGTGTTGCTCCTCAAAGTCACTCCTCCATGTAACTCCTCCATGTAGCTACTTCATGTCACTCCTTCATGTCGCTACTCCATGTGACTCCTCCATGTCGCTCTAACAACTCACTCCTCGATGTCACTCCACCATTTCACTCTTCCATGTCACTCCTCCAGGTCACTCCTCCATGTCGCAACTCAAAGTCACTCCTCCATGTCGCTACACCAACTCACTCCTCAATGTCACTCCTCCATATCACTCCTCCATTTCTCTCCTCCATGTCGCTATAACAACTCACTCCTCCATGTCACTCATCCATGTTATTCCTCCATGTCACTCCTCCATGTCCATCCCCCATATCACTCCTCCATGTCGCTCCTCCGTGTTGCTCCTCCAAGTCACTCCTCCATGTAACTCCTTCATGTCGCAACACAAACTCACTCCTCATGTCACTCCTCCATGTCACTCCTCCATATCACTCCTCCAAGTCACTCACCCATGTCCCTCCGCGATGTCACTTCACCATATAAACCCTCCTTGGTTATCTGCCCTGTCACTTCTCCATGTCTCTCTTCCATGTCTCTCCTCCACGTCACTCCTCTATGTCACTCCTCCATGTCAGTCCTCCATGTCACTTCTCCATGTCTCTCCTCCACGTCACTCCTCTATGTCACTCCTCCATGTGAGTCCTCCATGTCACTCAAACATGTCTCTCCTCCATGTCGCTATAACAACTCATTCCTCCATGTCACTCCACCATTTCACTACTCCATGTCACTCCTACAGGTCACTCCTCCATGTCACTCCTCCATGTTGCTACACAAACTCACTCCTCATGTCACTCCTCCATGTCACTCCTCCATGTCACTCCTCCATGTCGCTACTCAAAGTCACTCCTCCATGTCACTCCTCCAGGTCACTCCTCCAAGTCGCTACTCAAAGTCATTCCTCTATGTAACTTCTCCATGTCACTCCTCCATGTCGCTACTCAAAGTCATTCCTCTATGTAACTTCTCCATGTCACTCCTCCATGTCACTACACCAACTCAATCCTTCTTGTCACTCCTCCTTGTCCATCATCCATGTCACTTCTATAAGTCTTCCATGTCACTCCTCCATGTCCCTCCTCCATGTCACTCCTCCATGTCGCTCTAAAAACTCACTCCTCCATGTCACTCCACCATTTCACTCCTCCATGTCACTCCTCAAAGTCACTCCTCCATGTCACTACACCAACTCACTCCTCAATGTCACTCCTAAATGTCACTACTTCATGTCACTCCTCCATGTCGCTCCTCCATGTCCCTCCTCCATGTCACTCCTCCATGTCACTCCTCATGTCATTCCTCCATGTCACACCTCCATGTCACACCTCCATGTGACTCCTCCATGTCGCTCCACCAACTCCTTCCTCCATGTTACTCCTCCATGTCACTCCTCCATGTCACTCCTCCATGTGACTCCTCCATGTCGCTCCATCAACTCACTCCTCCATGTCACTCCTCCATTTCTCTCCTCCATGTCACTATAACAACTCACGCCTCCATTTCACTCCTCCAGGTCACTCCTCCATGTCGCTACTCAAAGTCACTCCTCCATGTCACTACAACAACTCACTCCTCCATGTCGCTACACAAACTCAATCCTCCTTTACACTCTTTCATGTCACTCCTCCATGTATCTCCTCCATGTCACTACTCTATATCACTCCTCCATGTCACTCCTCCATGTCACTCCTCCATGTCGCTATTCCATGTGACTCCTCCATGTCGCTCCATCAACTCACTCCTCCATGTCACTCCTCCATGTCACTCCATCCTATCAATCTTCCTTGGTTATCCAACCTGTCACTCCTCCTTTTCGCTCCTCCATGTTGCTACTCAAAGTCACTCCTCCATGTCACTACACCAACTCAATCCTTCTTGTCACTCCTCCTTGTCCATCATCCATGTCACTTCTATAAGTCTTCCATGTCACTCCTCCATGTCCCTCCTCCATGTCACTCCTCCATGTCGCTCTAAAAACTCACTCCTCCATGTCACTCCACCATTTCACTCCTCCATGTCACTCCTCAAAGTCACTCCTCCATGTCACTACACCAACTCACTCCTCAATGTCACTCCTAAATGTCACTACTTCATGTCACTCCTCCATGTCGCTCCTCCATGTCCCTCCTCCATGTCACTCCTCCATGTCACTCCTCCATGTCATTCCTCCATGTCACACCTCCATGTCACACCTCCATGTGACTCCTCCATGTCGCTCCACCAACTCCTTCCTCCATGTTACTCCTCCATGTCACTCCTCCATGTCACTCCTCCATGTGACTCCTCCATGTTGCTCCATCAACTCACTCCTCCATGTCACTCCTCCATTTCTCTCCTCCATGTCACTATAACAACTCACGCCTCCATTTCACTCCTCCAGGTCACTCCTCCATGTCGCTACTCAAAGTCACTCCTCCATGTCACTACAACAACTCACTCCTCAATGTCACTCCTCAATGTCACTACTTCATGTCACTCCTCCATGTCGCTACACAAACTCAATCCTCCTTTACACTCTTTCATGTCACTCCTCCATGTATCTCCTCCATGTCACTACTCTATATCACTCCTCCATGTCACTCCTCCATGTCACTCCTCCATGTCGCTATTCCATGTGACTCCTCCATGTCGCTCCATCAACTCACTCCTCCATGTCACTCCTCCATGTCACTCCATCCTATCAATCTTCCTTGGTTATCCGACCTGTCACTCCTCCTTTTCGCTCCTCCGTGTTGCTCCTCCAAGTCACTCCTCCATGTAACTCCTCCATGTAGCTACTCCATGTCACTCCTCCATGTCGCTATTCCATGTCAGTCCTCCCTGTCGCTACACCAACTCACTCTTTCATTTGACTCCTCCATGTCGCTCCTTTATGTCACTCCTCCAAGTTACTCTTCCATGTCGCTCCTCCATGTTGCACCTCCATGTCACTCCTCCATGTAACTCCTCCATGTAGCTACTCAATGTCACTCCTCCATGTCGCTACACCAACTCACTCCTCTTGACACTCCTCCATGTCACTCCTCTAAGTCACTTACCCATGTCCCTCCACGATGTCACTCCACCATATAATCCCTCCTTACTGATCAACCCTGTCACTTCTCCAAGTCACTCCTCCATGTCCCTCCTCCATGTCACTCCTCCATTTCACTCCTCCATGCCGCTCCTCCGTGTTGATCCTCCAAGTCACTCTTCCATGAAACTCCTCCATGTAGCTACTCCATGTCACTCCTCCATGTCGCTCCTCCGTGTTGCTCCTCCTTGTCAGTCCTCCAAGTCACTCACCCATGTCCCTCCACGATTTCACTCCACCATATCAACACTCCTTCCTGATCAACCCTGTCACTCCTCCATGTCGCTATTCCATGTGACTCCTCCATGTCGCTCCACCGACTCACTCCTCCATGTCACTCCTTCATGTCACTCCACCATTTCACTCCTCCATGTCACTCCTCCAGGTCACTCCTCCATGTCGCTACTCAAAGTCACTCCTCCATGTTACTACACCAACTCACTCCTCAATGTCACTCCTCCATGTCACTCCTCCATTTCTCTCCTCCATGTCGCTATAACAACTCACTCCTCCATGTCACTCCTCCAGGTCACTCGTCCATGTCGCTACTTCATGTCACTCCTCCATGTCGCTACACAAAGTCAACCCTCCTTGTCACTCCTCCATGTCACTCCTCCATGTCACTCATCCATGTCACTACAACAACTCACTCCTCAATGTCACTCCTCAATGTCACTACTTCATGTCACTCCTCCATGTCTCTACACAAACTCGATCCTCCTTTCGACTCTTTCATGTCACTCCTCCATATCGCTCCTCCATGTCCCTCCTCTATGTCACTCCTCCATGTCATTCCTCCATGTCACTCCTCCATTTATCTCCTCCATGTCGCTACTCTATATCACTCCTACATGTCACTCCTCCATGTCACTGCTCCATGTCACTCCTCCATGTCATTCATCCATGTCACTCCTCCATGTATCTCCTCCATGTCGCTACTCTATGCCACTCCTCCATGTCGCTACATAAACTCACTCCTCATGTTACTACTCCATGTCGATACTCCATATCGCTCTAACAACTCACTTCTCCATGTCACTCCACCTTTTCACTCCTCCGTGTTGCTCCTCCACATCAATCCTCTATGTAACTCCTCCATGTCACTCCTCCATGTCACTCCTCCATATCTCTCCTCCATGTCGCTCTAACAACTCACTCCTCCATGTCACAACACAAACTCAACCCTCCTTGTCACTCCTCCATGTCACTCATCCATGTGATTACTCCATGTCACTCCTTTATGTCACTCCTCCAATTCACTCCTCCATGTCACCTCTATATGTCTTCCATGTCACTCCTCCATGTCAATCCTCCATGTCACTACTCATGTCACTCCTCCATGTCGCTCCTCTGTGTTGCTCCTCCATGTCACTCCACCATTAAATCCTTCATGTCACTCCTCCAGGTCACTCCTCCATGTCGCTACTTCATGTCACTCCTCCATGTCGCTACACAAACTCAACCCTCCTTGTCACTCCTCCATGTCACTCCTCCATGTCACTCCTCCATGTCACTCATCCATGTCCCTCCGCCATGTCACTCCATCCTATCAATCTCCCTTGGTGATCCGACCTGTCACTCCTCCATGTCGCTACTCCATGTGACTCCTCCATGTCGCTCCACCAACTCACTCCTCCACTTCGCTCCTCCATGTTGCTCTTCCACTTCACTCCTCCATGTAACTCATCTATGTCCATCCGCCATGTCACTACACCAACTCAATCCTTCTTGTCACTCCTCCATGTCACTCATCCATGTCACTTCTATGTCTTCCATGTCACTCCTCCATGTCCCTCCTCCATGTCATTCCTCCACGTCGCTCCTCTATGTCGCTCCTCCATGTCGCTCTAACAACTCACTCCTCAATGTCACTCCACCATTTCACTCCTCCATGTCACTCCTCCAGGTCACTCCTCGATGTCGCTACTCAAAGTCACTCCTCCATGTCACTTATCCATGTCATTCCTCCATGTCACTCGTTTATATCACTCCTCCATGTCACTTCTCTATGTCTCTCCTCCATGTCGCTCTAACAACTCACTCCTCCATGTCGCTACTTCATGTCACTCCTCCATGTCGCTACACAAACTTAACCCTCCTTGTCACTCCTCCATGTCACTCATCCATGTCGCTCCTCCATGTCACTCCTCCATGTCACTCATCCATGTCCCTCCGCCCTGTTACTTCTCCATGTCACTCTTCCATGTCTCTCCTCCACGTCATTCCTCTATGTCACTCCTCCATGTCACTCCTCTATGTCACTCCTCCATGTCTCTACTCCATGTCGCTCTAACAACTCACTCCTCCATGTCACTCCACCATTTCATTCCTTCATGTCACTCCTCCAGGTCACTCCTCCATGTCGCTACTTAATGTCACTCCTCCATGTCGCTACACAAACTTAACCCTCCTTGTCACTCCTCCAAGTCACTCACCCATGTCCCTCCACAATGTCACTCCACCATATAAACCCTCCTTCCTGATCAACCCTTTCACTTCTCCAAGTCAGTCCTCCATGTCCATCCTCCATGTCACTACTCCACGTCAATCCTCTATGTCACTCCTCCATGTTTCTCCTCTATGTCACTTCTCCATGTCACTCCTACATGTCACTCCTCCATGTCTCTCCTCTATGTCGCTCTAACAACTCACTCCTCCTTGTCACTCCTCCATGTCACTCCACCATTTCACTCCTCCATGTCACTCCTCCAGGTCACTACTCCATGTCGCTACTCAAAGTCACTCCTCCATGTTACTACACCAACTCACTCCTCAATGTCACTCCTCCATGTCATTCCTCCATTTCTCTCCTTCATGTCGCTATAACAACTCACTCCTCCATGTCACTCCTCCAGGTCACTCCTCCTTGTCGCTACTCAAAGTCACTCCTCCATGTCACTCCTCCAGGTCACTCCTCCATGTCGCTACTCAAAGTCACTCCTCCATGTCACTCATCCATGTCATTCCTCCATGTCTCTCCTCCACGTCATTCCTCTATGTAACTCCTCCATGTCACTCCTCCATGTCGCTCTAAGAACTCACTCCTTCATGTCACTCCACCATTTCACTCCTCCAGGTCACTCCTCCTTGTCGCTACTCAAAGTCACTCCTCCATGTCACTCCTCCAGGTCACTCCTCTATGTCGCTACTCAAAGTCACTCCTCCATGTCACTCATCCATGTCATTCCTCCATGTTGCTCCTCCATGTCACTCCTCCATGTCGCTCCTCCGTGTTGCTCCTCCACATCAATTCTCTATGTCACTCCTCAATGTCACTCCTCTATGTCACTCCTACATGTCGCTATTCCATGTGACTCCTCCATGTAGCTCCACCACCTCACTCCTCCACGTCGCTCCTCCATGTTGCTCTTCCATGTCACTCCTCCATGTCACTTATATATATCTTCCATGTCACTCCTCCATGTCCCTCCTCTATGTCACTCCTCCATGTCATTCCTCCATGTCACTTCTCCATATCTCTCCTCCACGTCACTCCTCTATGTCACTCCTCCATGTGACTCCTCTATGTCACTCCAACATGTCCTCTCCTCCATGTCACTATAACAACTCACTCCTCCATGTCACTCCACCATTTCACTACTCCATGTCACTCCTACAGGTCACTCCTCCATGTCGCTACTCAAAGTCACTCCTCCATGTCAATACACAAACTCACTCCTCAAGGTCACTCCTCCATGTCACTACTTCATGTCACTCCTCCATGTCGCTCCTCCGTGTGACACCTCCATGTCGCTCCACCAACTCACTCCTCCACTTCGCTCCTCCATGTTGCTCTTTCACGTCACTCCTCCATGTAACTCATCTATGTCCCTCCGCCATTTCACTACACCAACTCATTCCTTCTTGTCACTCCTCCATGTCACTCATTCATGTCACTTCTATGTCTTCCATGTCACTCCTCCATGTCCCTCCTCCATGTCACTCCTCCAAGTCACTCACCCATTTCCCTCCACGATGTCACTCCACCATATAAACCCTCCTTCCTGTTCAACCCTTTCACTGCTCCAAGTCATTCTTCCATGTCCATCCTCCATGTCACTACTCCACATCAATCCTCTATGTCACTCCTCCATGTTTCTCCTCCATGTCTCTCCTCCATGTCGCTCTAACAACTCACTCCTCAATGTCACTCCACTATTTCACTCCTCCATGTAACTCCTCCAGGTCACTCCTCCATGTCACTTTTCCCTGTCAGTCCTCCATGTCGCTACACCAACTCACTCTTTCATGTTACTCCTCCATGTCGCTACTCCATGTGACTCCTCCATGTCGCTCCACCATGTCAATCCTTTATGTCACTCCTCCAAGTTACTCCTACATGTCACTCCACCATTTCACTCCTCCATGTCACTCCTCCAGGTCACTCCTCCATGTTACTCCTCCAAGTCACTCACCCATGTCCCTCCCGCGATGTCACTCCACCATATCAACCCTCCTTGGTTATCCGCCCTGTCACTTCTCCCTGTCACTCTTCCATGTCACTTCTCCATGTCTCTCCTCCATGTCGCTCTAACAACTCACTCCTCCATGTCACTCCACCATTTCATTCCTCCATGTCACTCCTCCAGGTCACTCCTCCATGTCGCTACTCAAAGTCACTCCTCCATGTCGCTACACCAACTCACTCCTCAGTCACTCCTCCATATCACTCCTCCATTTCTCTCCTCCATGTCGCTATAACAACTCACTCCTCCATGTCACTCCTCCATTTCACTCTTCCATGTCACTCCTCCATGTCGCTACTCAAAGTCACTCCTCCATGTCACTACACCAACTCACTCCTCCATGTCTCTCCTCCATGTCACTCCTCTATGTCACTCCTCCATGTCAGTCCTCCATGTCACTTCTCCATGTCTCTCCTCCACGTCACTCCTCTATGTCACTCCTCCATGTGACTGCTCCATGTCACTCCTCCATGTCTCTCCTCCATGTCGCTATAACAACTCACTCCTCCATGTCACTCCTCCATGTCACTTCACCATTTCACTACACCAACTCACTCCTCAAGGTCACTCCTCCATGTCACTACTTCTTGTCCCTCCTCCATATCATTACTCCATATCACTCCTCCATGTCACTCCTTCATGTCGCTACAACAACTCATTCCTTATGTCACTCCTCCATGTCACTCCTCCATGTCTCTCCTCCATGTCGCTCCTCCGTGTTGCTCCTCCTTGTCACTCCTTCAAGTCACTCACCCATGTCCGTCCACAATGTCACTCCACCATATAAACCCTCCTTCCTGTTCAACCCTGTCACTTTTCCAAGTCACTCCTCCATGTCCATCCTCCATGTCACTACTCCATGTCACTCCTCCATGTCGCTCCTCCGTGTTGCTCCTCCTTGTCACTCCTCCAAGTCACTCACCCATGTCCCTCCACGATGTCACTCCACCATATCAACCCTCCTTCCTGATCAACCCTGTCACTTCTCCAAGTCACTCCTCCATGTCCATCCTCCATGTCGCTACTCCACATCAATCCTCCATGTTGCTCTTCCATGTCACTCCTCAATGTAACTCATCTATGTAACTTCTATATGTCTTCCATGTCACTCCTCCATGTTCCTCCTCCATGTCACTCCTCCACATCACTCCTCTATGTCACTCCTCTATGTCACACCTCCATGTCAATCCTCCATATCGCTACACCAACTCATTCCTCATGTCACTCCTCCATGTCGTTACTCCATGTCACTCCTCCATGTCGCTACACCAACTCAACCCTCCTTGTAACTCCTCAATGTCACTCATCCATGTCATTCCTCCATGTCACTCGTTTATGTCACTCCTCCAATTCACTCCTCCATGTCATCTCTATATGTCTTCCATGTCACTCCTCCATGTCCATCCTCCATGTCACTACTCCATGTCACTCCTCCCTGTTGCTCCTCCGTGTTGCTCCTCCATGTCACTCCTCCAAGTCACTCACCCATGTCCCTCCACGATGTCACTCCACCAAATCAACCCTCCTTCCTGATCAACCCTGTCACTTCTCTAAGTCACTCCTCCATGTCGCTCCTCCGTGTTGCTCCTCCACATCAATCCTCTATGCCACTCCTAAATGTTGCTCTTCCAAGTCAATCCTCCATGTAACTCCTACATGTAGCTACTACATGTCACTACTCCATGTCACTCCTTCATGTCGCTCCTCCGTGTATCTCCTCCTTGTCACTCCTCCAAGTCACTCACCCATGTCCCTCCACGATGTCACTCCACCATATCAACCCTCCTTCCTGATCAACCCTGTCACTTCTCCAAGTCACTCCTCCTTGTCCATCCTCCATGTCACTACTCCACATCAATCCTCCATGTCACTCATCCATGTCATTCCTCCTTGTCACTCCTTTATGTCACTCTTCCAATTCACTCCTCCATGTCACTCCTCCATGTCAATCATCCATGTCCCTTCGCCATGTTAATCCACCCTATCAATCTTCCTTGGTGATCCGACCTGTCACTTTTCCATGTCACTCTTCCATGTCTCTCCTCCATGTCCATCATCTATGTCACTACTCCACATCAATCCTCCATGTCACTCATCCATGTCATTCCTCCTTGTCACTCCTTTATGTCACTCCTCCAATTCACTCCTCCATGTCACTCCTCCATGTCACTCATCCATGTCCCTCCGCCATGTCACTCCACCCTATCAGTCTTCCTTGGTGATCCGACCTGTCACTTTTCCATGTCACTCTTCCATGTCTCTCCTCCATTTCACTCCTCCATGTCACTCCTCCAGGTCACTCCTCCATGTCGCTACTTCAAGTCACTCCTCCATGTCGCTACACAAACTCAACCCTCCTTTACACTCTTTCATGTCATTCCTCCATATCGCTCCTCCATGTCCCTCCTCCATGTCACTCCTCCATGTCATTCCTACACGTCCATCCTCCATGTATCGCCTCCATGTCACTCATCCATGTCATTTCTATATGTATTCCATGTCACTCCTCCATGTCCCTCCTCCATGTCACTCCTCCACGTCGCTCCTCTATGTCACTCCTCCAAGTCACACCTCCATGTAACTCCTCCATGTCGCTACACCAACTCATTACTCTTGTCACTCCTCCATGTCGCTACTCCATGTCACTCCTCCATGTCGCTCTAACAACTCACTCCTCCATGTCACTCCACCATTTCACTCCTCCATGTCACTCCTCAAAGTCACTCCTCCATGTCACGACACAAACTCACTCCTCAATGTCACTCCTCAATGTCACTAATTCATGTCACTCCTCCATATCGCTACACAAACTCAATCCTCCTTTAAACTCTTTCATGTCACTTCTCCATATCGCTCCTCCATGTCCCTCCTCCATGTCACTCCTCCATGTCATTCCTCCATGTCGCTCCTCCATGTATCTCCTCCATGTCGCTACTCTATGTCACTCCTCCATGTCACTCCTCCATGTTGCTACACAAACTCACTCCTCATGTTACTACTCTATGTCGCTACTCCATGTCACTCCTCCATGTCGCTACACCAATTCACTCCTCAATGTCACTCCTCCATGTCAAAACTTCTTGTCACTCCTCCATGTCATTCCTCCATGTCACTCCTTTATGTCAGTCCTCCAATTCATTCCTCCATGTCACCTCTATATGTCTTCCATGTCACTCCTCCATGTCCATCCTCTATGTCTCTACTCCATGTCACTCCTCCATGTCGCTATACCAACTCACTCCTCCATGTCATTCCTCCATTTCACTAATCCATGTATCTCCTCCATGTCGCTACTCTATGTCACTCCTCCATGTCACTCCTCCATGTCACTCCTCCATGTCGCTACACAAACTCAATCCTCATTATACTACTCTATGTCGCTACTCCATGTCACTCCTCCATGTCGCTACACCAACTCACTCCTCAATGTCACTCCTCCAAGTCACACCTCCATGTCACTCCTCCATGTCGCTACACCAACTCATTACTCATGTCACTCCTCCATGTCGCTACTCCATGTCACTCCTCCATGTCGCTACACCAACTCACTCCTCAATGTCATTCCTCCATGTCAATACTTCTTGTCACTCCTCCATGTCATTCCTCCATGTCACTCCTTTATGTCAGTCCTCCAATTCATTCCTCCATGTCACCTCTATATGTCTTCCATGTCACTCCTCCATGTCCATCCTCTATGTCGCTACTCCATGTCACTCCTCCATGTCGCTATACCAACTCACGCCTCCATGTCATTCCTCCATTTCACTCCTCCATGTATCTCCTCGATGTCGCTACTCTATGTCACTCCTCCATGTCACTCCTCCATGTCACTCCTCCATGTCGCTACACAAACTCAATCCTCATTATACTACTCTATGTCGCTACTCCATGTCACTCCTCCATGTCGCTACACCAACTCACTCCTCAATGTCACTCCTCCAAGTCACACCTCCATGTCACTCCTCCATGTCGCTACACCAACTCATTACTCATGTCACTCCTCCATGTCGCTACTCCATGTCACTCCTCCATGTCGCTACACCAACTCACTCCTCCGTGTTGCTCCTCCACTTCAATCCTCTATGTCACTCCTCCATGTTGCTCCTCCATGTCACTCCTCCATGTAACTCCTACATGTAGCTACTCCATGTCACTACTCCATGTCACTCCTCCATGTCCCTCCTCCGTGTTGCTCCTCCAAATCACTCCTACATGTAACTCCTCCATGTAGCTACTCCATGTCACTCCTCCATGTCGCTACACAAACTCACTCCTAATGTAATCCTCCAAGTCACTCTTCCGTATTGCTCCTCCACATCAATTCTCTATGTCACTCCTCCATGTCACTCCTCCATTTAACTCCTCCATGATGCTATTCCATGTCAGTCCTCCATGTCGCTACACCAACTCAAACCTCTTTGTCCATCCTCCATGTCACTCCTCCGTGTTGCTCCTCCATGTCACTCCTCTAGGTCACTCCTCCTTTCGCTACTCAAAGTCACTCCTCCATGTTACAACACCAATTCACTCCTCAATGTCACTCCTCCATGTCACTCCTCCATTTCTCTCCTCCATGTCGCTATAACAACTCACTCCTCCATGTCACTCCACCAGGTCACTCCTCCATGTCGCTACTCAAAGTCAGTCCTCCATGTCACTCCTCCATGTCGCTAATCCATGTGACTCCTCCATGTCACTACTTCATATCACTCATCCATGTCGCTACTCCATGTGACTCCTCCATGTCGCTCCACCAACCCTCTACTCCACGTAGCTCCTACATATTGCTCTTCCATGTCACTCCTCCATGTAACTCATCTTTGTCCCTCCGCCATGTCACTACACCAACTCAATCCTTCTTGTCACTCCTCCATGTCACTCATCCATGTCACTTCTCCATGTCTCTCCTCCATGTCACTCTAATAACTCGCTCCTCCATGTCACTCCACCATTTCACTCCTCCATGTCACTCCTCCAGGTCACTCCTCCATGTCGCTACTCAAAGTCACTCCTCCATGTTACTACACCAACTCACTCCTCAATGTCACTCCTCCATATCACTCCTCCATTTCTCTCCTACATGTCGCTATAACAATTTACTCCTCCATGTCACTCCACTATTTCACTCCTCCATGTCACTCCTCCAGGTCACTCCTCCATTTCGCTACTCAAAATCACTCCTCCATGTCACTACACCAACTCACTTCTCAATGTCACTCCTCAATGTCACTCCTCCGTGTCGCTGCACAAACTCACTCCTCCTTTACAGTCTTTCATGTCACTCCTCCATATCGCTCCTCCATGTCACTCCTCCATGTATCTCCTCCATGTCGCTACTCTATGTCACTCCTCCATGTCACCCCTCCATGTCATTCCTCTAGTTCACTCCTCCATATCGCTCCTCCATGTCACTCCTCCATGTATCTCCTCCATGTCGCTACTCTATGTCACTCCTCCATGTCACTCCTCAATGTCACTCCTCCATGTCGCTACACAAACTCACTCCTCCTTTACACTCTTTCATGTCACTCCTCCATATCGCTCCTCCATGTCACTCCTCCATGTCACTCCTCCATGTCATTCCTCCATGTCACTCCTCCATGTATCTCCTCCATGTCGCTACTCTATGTCACTCCTCCATGTCATCCCTCCATGTCACTCCTCCATGTCACTCCTCTAGGTCACTCCTCCATGCCACTCCTCCATGTCACTCCTCCATGTAGCTACTCCATGTCACTACTTGATTTCTTTCCTCCATGTCGCTATAACAACTCACTCCTCCATGTAGCTACACCAACTCACTCCTCAATGTCACTCCTCCATGTCAATACTTCTTGTCACTCCTCCAATTCACTCCTCCATGTCACCTCTATATGTCTTCCATGTCACTCCTCCATGTCCATCCTCCATGTCACTACTCCATGTCACTCCTCCATGTCGCTCCTCCGTGTTGCTCCTACTTGTAACTCCTCCAAGTCACTCACCCATGTCCCTCCATGATTTCACTCCACCATATAAACACTCCTTCCTGATCAACCCTGTCACTTCTCCAAGTCACTCCTCCATGTCCCTCCTCCATGTCACTCCACCATTTCACTCCTCCATGTCACTCCTCCAGGTCACTCCTCCATGTCATTCCTCCTTGTCACTCTTCCATGTCATTCCTCCATGTCAATCCTTTATGTCACTCCTCCAATTCACTCCTCCATGTCACCTCTATATGTCTTCCATGTCACTCCTCAATGTCACTCCTCCATGTCCATCCTCCATGTCACTACTCCATGTCTCTCTTCCTTGTCGCTCCTCTGTGTTGCTCCTCCTTGTCACTCCTCCAAGTCACTCACCCATGTCCCTCCATGATGTCACTCCACCATATCAACCCTCCTTCCTGATCAATCCTGTCACTTCTCCAAGTCAATCCTCTATGTCACTCCTCCATGTCACTCCTCCATGTCACTCATCCATGTCCCTCCGCCATGTCACTCCACCCTATAAATCTTCCATGTCTCTCCTCCAAGTCACTCCTCCATGTAACTCCTACATGTAGCCACTCCGTGTTGCTCCTCCAAGTCACTCCTCCATGTAACTCCTCCATGTAGCTACTCCATGTCACTCCTCCATGTCACTCTTCCATGTCTCTCCTCCACGACACTCCTCTATGTCACTCCTCCATGTCACTCCTCCATGTCACTTCTCCATGTCTCTCCTCCATGTCGCTCTAACAATTCACTCCTCCATGTCACTCCTCAATGTCACTCCTCCAGGTCACTCCTCCATGTCGCTACTCAAAGTCACTCCTTCATGTCACTACACCAACTCACTCCTCAATGTCACTCTTCAATGTCACCACTTCATGTCACTCCTCCATGTCGCTACTCCATTTCTCTCCTCCATGTCGCTATAACAACTCACTCCTTCATGTCACTACACCAACTCACTCCTCAATGTCACTCCACAATGTCACCACTTCATGTCACTCCTCCATGTCGCTACACAAACTCAAACCTCCTTTACACTCTTTCATGTCAATCCTCCATATCGCTCCTCCATGTCCCTCCTCCATGTCACTCCTCCATGTAATTTCTCCAAGTCACTCCTCCATGTATCTCCTCCATGTCGTTACTCTATGTCACTCCTCCATGTCACCCCTCCATGTCACTCCTCCATGTCACTCCTCTAGGTCACTCCTCCATGCCACTCCTCCATGTAACTCCTCCATGTAGCTACTCCATGTCACTCCTCCATGTCGCTACACAAACTCACTCCTCATGTCACTCCTCCATGTCGCTCCTCCGTGTTGCTCCTCCAAGACACTCCTCCATGTAACTCCTCCATGTAGCTACTCCATGTCACTCCTCCATGTAGCTACTCCATGTCACTCCTCCGTGTCGCTACACAAACTCACTCCTCATGTCACTCCTCCATGTCACTCCTCCAAGTCATTCATCAATGTCCCTCCGCCATGTCACTCCACCATATCAATCTTCCTTGGTGATCTGCCCTGTCAATTCTCCATGTCACTCTTCCATGTCACTCTAACAACTCACTCCTCCATGTCACTCCACCATTTCACTCCTCCATGTCACTCCTCCAGGTCACTCCTCCAGGTCGCTACTCAAAGTCACTCCTCCATGTCCCACCTCCATGTCACTACATCATGTCACTCCTCCATGTCGCTCCTCCTTGTTGCTCCTCCACATCAATCCTCCATGTCGCTCCTCCATGTCACTCCACCATTTCACTCCTCCATGTCACTTCTCCGTGTCTCTCCTCCATGTCGCTCTAACAACTCACTTCTCCATGTAACTCCTCCAGGTCAGTCCTCCATGTCGCTACTCAAAGTCACTCCTCCATGTTACTACACCAACTCACTCCTCAATGTCACTCCTCCATATCACTCCTCCATTTCTCTCCTCCCCGTCGCTATAACAACTCACTCCTCCAAGTCACTCCTCCATGTCCCTCCTTCATGTCATTCCTCCATGTCACTCCTCCATGTAACTCCTCCAGGTCAGTCCTCCATGTCGCTACTCAAAGTCACTCCTCCATGTCACTACACCAACTCACTCCTCAATGTAACTCCTCTATATCGCTCCTCCATGTCCCTCCTTCATGTCATTCCTCCATGTCACTCTTCCATGTCTCTCCTCCACGTCACTCCTCTATATCACTCCTCCATGTCAGTCCTCCATGTCACTTCTCCATGTCTCTCCTCCACGTCACTCCTCCATGTCACTCCTCCATGTCACTCCTCCATGTCGCTACAACAACTCATTCCTTATGTCACTCCTCCATGTCACTCCTCCATGTCTCTCCTCCATGTCGCTCTAACAACTCACTCCTCCATGTCACTCCACCATTTCACTCCTCCATGTCACCTCTATTTATCTTCCAAGTCACTCCTCCATTTCCCTCCTCCATGTCACTACTCCATGTCACTACTCCATGACACTCCTCCATGTCGCTCCTCCGTGTTGCTCCTCCACATCAATTCTCTATGTCACTCCTCCATGTCACTCCTCCATGTCACTCCTCCCTGTTGCTATTCCATGTCAGTCCTCCATGTCGCTACACCAACTCACTCTTCCATGTTACTCCTCCATATCGCTACTCCATGTGACTCCTCCATGTCACTTCTCCATGTCGCTTCTCCATGTCACTCCTCGATGTCAATACACCAACTGGAACCTCTTTGTCCATCCTCCATGTCACTCCTCCGTGTTGTCCTCCATGTCACTCCTCCATGTCACTCCTCCATGTCGCTACTCTATGTCACTCCTCCATGTCGCTACACCAACTCAAACCTCCTTGTCACTCCTCCATGTCGCTCCTCTATGTTGCTCCTCCATTTCACTCCTCCATGTCACTCCTCCATGTCCCTACTCCATGTGACTCCTCCATGTCGCTCCACCAACTTACTCCTCCATGTCGCTCCTCCATATTGCTCTTCCATGTCACTCCTCCATGTAACTCATCTGTGTCCCTCTGCCATGTCACTACACCAACTCAATCCTTCTTGTTAATCCTCCATATCACTTCTATATGTCTTCCATGTCACTCCTCCATGTCACTCCTCCATGTCACTCATCCATGTCACTTCTATATGTCTTCCATGTCACTCCTCCACGTAACTCCTCTATGTCACTACTCCATGTCACACCTCCATTTAACTCCTCCATGTCGTTATTCCATGTCACTCCTCCATGTCGCTACACCAACTCATTACTCATGTCACTCCTCCATGTCGCTACTCCATGTCAATCCTCCACGTAACTCCTCTATGTCACTCCTCCATGTCACACCTCCATGTCACTCCTCCATGTCGTTATTCCATGACCCTCCTCCATGTCGCTACCCCAACTCATTACTCATGTCACTCCTCCATGTCGCTACTCCATGTCACTCCTCCAAGTCACTCACCCATGTCCCTCCGCCATTTCTCTCCTCCATGTCGCTATAACAACTCACTCCTCCATGTCACTACACCATTTCACTCCTCCATGTCACTCCTCCAGGTCACTCCTCCATGTCGCTATTCCTGGTCAGTCCTCCATGTCACTCCTCCATGTCACACCTCCATGTCACTCCTCCATGTCACTACACCAACTCATTACTCATGTCATTCCTCCATGTCGCTACTTAATGTCACTCCTCCATGTCACTACACAAACTCAAACCTCCTTGTCAATCCTCCATGTCACTCATCCATGTCATTCCTCATGTCACTCCTTTATGTCACTCCTCCAATTCACTCCTCCATGTCACTGCTCCATGTCACTACTCCATGTCACACCTCCATGTCGCTCCTCCGTGTTGCTCCTCCACATCAATCCTCTATGTCACTCCTCCATGTTGCTCCTCCAAGTCATTCCTCCATGTAACTCCTACATGTAGCTACTCCATGTCACTACTCCATGTCAGTCCTCCATGTCGCTCCTCCATGTTGCTCCTCCAAGTCACTCCTCCATGTAACTCCTCCATGTAGCTACTCCATTTCACTCCTCCATGTCGCTCCTCCGTGATACTCCTCCACATCAATCCTCTATGTCACTCCTCCATGTCACTCCTACATGTTGCTATTCCATGTCAGTCCTCCTAGTCACTCACCCATGTCCCTCCACGATGTCACTCCACCATATAAACCCTCCTTCCTGATCAACCCTTTCACTTCTCCAAGTCACTCCTCCATGTCCATCATCCATGTCACTACTCCACATCAATCCTCTATGTCACTCCTCCATGTTTCTCCTCCATGTCTCATCTCCATGTCACTCTAACATCTCACTCCTCAATGTCACTCCACCATTTCACTCCTCCATGTCACTCCTCCAGGTCACTCCTCCATGTCGCTATTCCTGGTCAGTCCTCCATGTCACTCCTCCATGTCACACCTCCATGTCACTCCTCCATGTCACTACACCAACTCATTACTCATGTCATTCCTCCATGTCGCTACTTAATGTCACTCCTCCATGTCACTACACAAACTCAAACCTCCTTGTCAATCCTCCATGTCACTCATCCATGTCATTCCTCATGTCACTCCTTTATGTCACTCCTCCAATTCACTCCTCCATGTCACTCCTCCATGTCACTACTCCATGTCACACCTCCATGTCGCTCCTCCGTGTTGCTCCTCCACATCAATCCTCTATGTCACTCCTCCATGTTGCTCCTCCAAGTCATTCCTCCATGTAACTCCTACATGTAGCTACTCCATGTCACTACTCCATGTCAGTCCTCCATGTCGCTCCTCCATGTTGCTCCTCCAAGTCACTCCTCCATGTAACTCCTCCATGTAGCTACTCCATGTCACTCCTCCATTTCACTCCACGACGTCTCTCCTCTACGTCACTCCTCATGTCACTACACCAACTCAATCCTCCTTGTCACTCCTCCATATCACTCATCCATGTCATTCTTCCATGTCACTCCTTTATGTTACTCCTCCATTTCACTTCTCCATGTCGCTATTCCAAGTTACTCCTCTATGTAGCTCCTCTATGATGCTCCTCTATGTCACTCCTCATGTCACTCCTCCATTACACGACTCCATGTCACTCCTCCATGTCACTACACCAACTCAATCCTCCTTGTCACTCCTCCATGTCGCTCCTCCATGTCACTTCTCCAAGTCTTCAATGTCATGTCTCTCATCTATGTCGCTCCACTAATTCATTCCTCCATGTCACTCCTCCATGTCACTCCTCCATGTCGCTACTCTATGTCACTCCTCTACGTCACTCCTCATGTCACTACACCAACTCAATCCTCCTTGTCACTCCTCCATGTCGCTCCTCCATGTCACTTCTCCAAGTCTTCAATGTCATGTCTCTCATCCATGTCGCTCCACTAATTCATTCCTCCTTTTCACTCCTCCATATCACTCATCCATGTCATTCCTCCATGTCACTCCTTTATGTCAATCCTAAAAGTCACTCCTCCATGTCACTTCTATATGTCTTCCATGTCACTCCTACGTGTTGCTCCTCCTTGTTGCTCCTCCACATCAATCCTCAAAGTCACTCTTCCATGTCACTCCTCCAGGTCATTCCTCCATGTCGCTTCTCAAAGTCACTCCTCCAGGTCATTCCTCCATGTCCCTCCTCCATGTCATTCCTCAATGTCACTCCTCCATGTCGCTCCTCCGTGTTGCTCCTCCAAGTCAATCCTCCATGTAACTCCTCCATGTAGCTACTCCATGTCAATCCTCCATGTCACTCCTCCATGTCGCTCCTCCGTGTTGATCCTCCAAGTCACTCCTCCATGTCCATCCTCCATGTCACTACTCCACATCAATCCTCTATGTCACTCCTCCATGTCACTCCTTCATGTCGCTATTCCATGTGACTCCTCCATGTCGCTCCACCAACTCACTCCTCAATTTGACTCCTCCATGTCACTATTTCTTGTCACTCCTCCATATCACTCCTCCGACTCACTTCTACATGTTTTCCTCGTCACTCCTCCATGTCATTCCTCCATGTCACTTCTATATGTCTTCAAAGTCACTCCTCCATGTCCCTCCTCCATGTCACTTCTATATGTCTTCAAAGTCATTCCTCCATGTCTCTCCTCCATGTCGCTCCTCCGTATTGCTCCTCCAAGTCACTCCTCCATGTAACTCCTCCATGTAACTACTCCATGTCACTCCTCCATGTTGCTACACAAACTATCTCCTCATGTCACTCCTCCATGTCACTCCTCCAAGTCATTCACCCATGTCCCTCCGCGATATCACTCCACCATATCAACCCTCCTTGGTGATCCGCCCTGTCACTTCTCCATATCACTCCTCCATGTCTCTCCTCCACGAAACTCCTCTATGTCACTACTCCAGGTCACTCCTCCATGTCGCTAAACCAACTTACTCCTCAATGTCACTTCTTCATGTCACTCCTCCATGTCTCTCCTCTATATCGCTCTAACAACTCACTCCTCCATGTCACTCCTCCATTTCACTCCTCCATGTCGCTCCTCCATGTCCCTCCTCCATGTCATTCCTTTATGTTGTCCCTCCGCGATATCACTCCACCATATCAACCCTCCTTGGTGATCCGCCCTGTCACTTCTCCATATCACTCCTCCATGTCTCTCCTCCACGAAGCTCCTCTATGTCACTACTCCAGGTCACTCCTCCATGTCACTAAACCAACTTACTCCTCAATGTCACTTCTTCATGTCACTCCTCCATGTCTCTCCTCTATATCGCTCTAACAACTCACTCCTCCATGTCACTCCTCCAATTCACTCCTCCATGTCACTCCACGATGTCCCTCCTCCGTGTAGCTACTCCATGTCACTTCTCCAAGTCACTCACCCATATCCCTCCACGATGTCACTCCACCATATCAACCCTCCTTCCTGATCAACTCTGTCACTTCTCCAAGTCACTCCTCCATCTCCATCCTCCATGTCACTACTCCACATCAATCCTCTATGTCACTCCTCCATGTCGCTATTCCATGTGACTCCTTCATATCGCTCCACTAACTCCTTCCTCCAAGATACTCCTCCATGTCACTCCTCCATGTCAGTCCTTTATGTCACTCCTCCAAGTTACTCCTCCATGTCACTCCACCATTTAACTCCTCCATGTCACTCCACCAACTCACTCCTCCACGTCGCTCCTCCATGTAACTCATCTATGTCCCACCGCCATGTCCATGTCACTCCTCCATGTCACTCCTTCATTTTTCTACTCCATGTCGCTATAACAACTCACTCCTCCATGTCACTCCACCATTTCACTCCTCCATGTCACTCCTCCAGGTCACTCCTCCATGTCGCTACTCAGAGTCACTCCTCCATGTCACTACACCAACTCACTCTTCAATGTCACTCCTCCATGTCACTACTTCTTGTAACTCCTCCATGTCAATCCTTTATGTCACTCCTCCAATTCACTCCTCCATGTCACCTCTATATGTCTTCCATGTCACTCCTCCATGTCCATCCTCCATGTCACTACTCCATGTCTCTCCTCCATGTCGCTCCTCTGTGTTGCTCCTCCTTGTCACTCCTCCAAGTCACTCACCTATGTCCCTCCACTATGTCACTCCACCATATCAACCCTCCTTCCTGATCAATCCTGTCACTTCTCCAGGTCACTCCTCCATGTCACTCCTCCATGTTACTCCTCCATGTCTCTCCTCCATGTCGCTCTAAAAACCTCACTCCTCCATGTCACTCCACCATATCACTCCGCCATGTCACTCCTCCATGTCGCTACTCAAAGTCACTCCTCCATGTAACTACACCAACTCACCCCTCAATGTCATTCCTCCATGTCACTCCTTTATGTCACTCCTCCAATTCACTCCTCCATGTCACTCCTCCATGTCACTCCACCCTATCAATCTTCCTTGGTGATCCGACCTGTCACTTCTCCAAGTCCCTCCTCCATGTCACTCCTCCATGTCACTCCTTCATTTCTCTCCTCCATGTCGCTATAACAACTCACTCCTCCATGTAACTCCACCATTTCACTCCTCTATGTCACTCCTCCAGGTCACTCCTCCATTTCGCTACTCAAAGTCACTCCTCCATGTCGCTCCACCAACTCACTCCTCCATGTCACTCCTCCATGTCGCTCCTCCGTGTTGCTCCTCCACATCAATCCTCTATGTCACTCCTCCATGTCACTCCTCCAAGTCGCTATTCCATGTCAGTCCTCCAGGTCGCTACAACAACTCACTCTTCCTTGTCACTCCTCCATTTCACTCCACCACGTCACTCCTCTTGTCACGCCTCCATGTCAATACACCAACACAAACCTCTTTGTCCATCCTCCATGTCACTACTCCATGTCACTCCTCCATGTCGCTCCTCTGTGTTGCTCCTCCAAGTCACTCCTCCATATCCCTCCTTTATGTCATTCCACCAACTCACTCCTCCATGTCGCTACCCCAACTCACTCCTCCATGTCACTCCTCCATATCGCTACTGAATGTCATTACTCCTTGTCACTCTTCCTTGTCGCTCCTCCATGTCACTTCTCCAAGTCTTCAATATCATGTCTCTCATCTGTGTAGCTCCACATTGTCACTCCTCCATATCACTCCTCCGACTCACTTCTACATGTTTTCCTCGTCACTCCTCCATGTCATTCCTCCATGTCACTTCTATATGTCTTCAAAGTCACTCCTCCATGTCCCTCCTCCATGTCACTTCTATATGTCTTCAAAGTCATTCCTCCATGTCTCTCCTCCATGTCGCTCCTCCGTATTGCTCCTCCAAGTCACTCCTCCATGTAACTCCTCCATGTAACTACTCCATGTCAAACCTCCATGTTGCTACACAAACTCACTCCTCATGTCACTCCTCCATGTCACTCCTCCATGTCACTCCTCCAAGTCATTCACCCATGTCCCTCCGCGATATCACTCCACCATATCAACCCTCCTTGGTGATCCGCCCTGTCACTTCTCCATATCACTCCTCCATGTCTCTCCTCAACGATACTCCTCTATGTCACTCCTCCAGGTCACTCCTCCATGTCGCTAAACCAACTTACTCCTCAATGTCACTTCTTCATGTCACTCCTCCATGTCTCTCCTCTATATCGCTCTAACAACTCACTCCTCCATGTCACTCCTCCATTTCACTCCTCCATGTCGCTCCTCCATGTCCCTCCTCCATGTCATTCGTTTATGTTACTCCTCCAATTCACTCCTCCATGTCACTCCTCCATGTCACTCATCCATGTCCCTCCGACATGTCACTCCACCCTATCAATCTTCCTTGGTGATCCGACCTGTCACTTCTCCATGTCACTCTTCCATGTCTCTCCTCCACGTCACTCCTCTATGTTACTCCTCCATGTCACTCATCCATGTCATTCCTCCATGTCACTCCTCCATGTCCATCCTCATGTCACTCCTCCATGTCACTCCTCCATTTCACTCCTCCAAGTCACTCACCCATGTCCCTCCGCGATGTCACTCCACCATATCAACCCTCCTTGGTTATCTGCCCTGTCACTTCTCCATGTCTCTCTTCCATGTCTCTACTCCACGTCACTCCTCTATGTCAGTCCTCCATGTCACTTCTCCATATCTCTCCTCCACGTCACTCCTCTATTTCACTCCTCCATGTGACTCCTCCATGTCACTCAAACATATCTCTCCTCCATGTCGCTATAACAACTCACTCCTCCATGTCACTCCACCATTTCACTACTCCATGTCACTCCTACAGGTCACTCCTCCATGTCGCTACTGCATGTGACTCCTCCATGTCGCTCCACCAACTCACTCCTCCACTTCGCTCCTCCATGTTGCTCTTCCATGTCACTCCTCCATGTAACTCATCTATGTCCCTCCGCCATGTCACTACACCAACTCAATCCTTCTTGTCACTCCTCTATGTCACTCATCCATGTCACTACTCCATGTCACTACCCCATGTCACTCCTCTATGTTGCTCCTGCGTGTTGCTCCTCCACATCAACCCTCTATGTCACTCCTCCATGTTGCTCCTCAAAGTCACTCCTCCATGTAATTCCTACATGTAGCTACTCCATGTCACTCCTCCATGTCGCTCCTCCGTGTTGCTCCTCAAAGTCACTCCTCCATGTAACTCCTCCATGTAGCTACTTCATGTCACTCCTCCATGTCGCTACACAAAATTACTCCTCATGTCACTCCTCCATGTCACTCGCCAAGTCACTCACCCATGTCCCTCCGCGATGTCACTCCACCATATCAACCCTCCTTGGTTATCCGCCCTGTCACTTCTCCATGTCACTCTTCCATTTCTCTCCTCCCCGTCCCTCCTCCATGTCACTTCTCCATGTCTCTCCTCCATGTCACTCTAACAACTCACTCCTCCATGTCACTCCACCATTTCACTCCTCCATGTCACTCCTCCAGGTCACTCCTCCATGTCGCTACTCAAAATCACTCCTCCATGTCACTACACCAACTCACTCCTCAATGTAACTCCTCCATATCGCTCCTCCATGTCCCTCCTCCATGTCATTCCTCCATGTCACTCCTCCATGTATCTCCTCCATGTCGCTACTCTATGTCACTCCTCCATGTCACCCCTCCATGTCACTCCTCCATGTCACTCCACGATGTCCCTCCTCCGTGTAGCTACTCCATGTCACTTCTCCAAGTCACTCACCCATATCCCTCCACGATGTCACTCCACCATATCAACCCTCCTTCCTGATCAACTCTGTCACTTCTCCAAGTCACTCCTCCATCTCCATCCTCCATGTCACTACTCCACATCAATCCTCTATGTCACTCCTCCATGTCGCTATTCCATGTGACTCCTCCATGTCGCTCCACTAACTCCTTCCTCCATGATACTCCTCCATGTCACTCCTCCATGTCAGTCCTTTATGTCACTCCTCCAAGTTACTCCTCCATGTCACTCCACCATTTAACTCCTCCATGTCACTCCACCAACTCACTCCTCCACGTCGCTCCTCCATGTCACTTCTCCATGTCTCTCCTCCATGTCGCTCTAACAACTCACTCCTCCATGTCACTCCACCATTTCACTCCTCCATGTCACTCGTCCAGGTCACTCCTCCATGTCGCTACTCCATGTCATTCCTCCATGTCACTCGTTTATATCACTTCTCCATGTCACTCTTCCATGTCTCTCCTCCACGTCACTCCTCTATGCCACTCCTCCATGTCACTCCTACATGTCACTCCTCCATGTCTCTCCACTATGTCGCTCTAACAACTCACTCCTCCATGTCACTCCTACATGTCACTCCTCCAGGTCACTCCTCCATGTCACTACACCAACTTAATCCTCAATGTCACTCCTCCATATCACTCCTCCATTTCTCTCCTCCATGTCGCTATAACAACTCACTCCTCCATGTCACTCCTCCATGTCACTCCTCCATGTCGCTCCTCCGTGTTGCTCCTCCTTGTCACTCCTCCAAGTCACTCATCCATGTCACTCCTCTATGTCACTCCTCCATGTCACTCCTCTATGTCACTCGTCCATGTCACTCGTCCATGTAACTCCTCCATGTGGCTACTCCATGTCACTCCTCCATGTCGCTATACAAACTCACTCCTCATGTCACTCCTCCATGTAACTCCTCCATGTCACTCCTACAAGTCACTCACCCATGTCCCTCCACTATGTCACTCCACCATATTAACCCTACGTCCTGATCAACCCTGTCACTTCTCCAAGTCACTCCTCTATGTCCCTCCTCCATGTCACTACTCCATTTCTCTCCTCCATGTCGCTATAACAACTCACTCCTCCATGTCACTCCTCCAGGTCACTCCTCCATGTCGCTACTCAAAGTCACTCCTACATGTCACTACACCAACTCACTGCTCAATGTCACTTCTCAATGTTACTACTTCATGTCACTCCTCCATGTCACTCCTCCATTTCTCTCCTCCATGTCGCTATAACAACTCACTCCTCCATGTCACTCCTCCAGGTCACTCCTCCATGTCGCTACACAAACTCACTCCTCATGTCACTCCTCCATGTCACTCATCCATGTCATTCCTCCATGTCACTCCTCCATGTCCATCCTCCATGTCACTCCTCCAAGTCACTCCTCCATGTATCTCCTCCATGTCGCTACTCTTTGTCACTCCTCCATGTCACTCCTCCATGTCGCTACACCAACTCACTCCTCAATGTCACTCCTCAATGTCACTACTTCATGTCACTCCTCCATGTCATTCCTCCATGTCACTCCTCCATGTATATCCTCCATGTCGCTACTCTTTGTCACTTCTCCATGTCACTCCTCCATGTCGCTACACCAACTCACTCCTCAATGTCACTCCTCCATGTAACTACTTCTTGTCACTCCTCCATGTCACAACTCCAATTCACTCCTCCATGTCACCTCTATATGTCTTCCATGTCACTCCTCCATGTCCATCCTCCATGTCACTACTCTATGTCACTCCTCCATGTCGCTCCTCCGTGTTGCTCCTCCTTGTCACTCCTCCAAGTCACTCACCCATGTCCTTCCACGATGTCACTCCATCATATAAACCCTCCTTCCTGATCAACCCTGTCAATTCTCCAAGTCACTCGTCCATGTCCATCCTCCATGTCACTACTCCATGTCACTCCTCCATATCGCTCCTCCGTGTTGCTCCTCCTTGTCACTCCTCCAAGTCACTCACCCATGTCCCTCCACGATGTCACTCCTCAATATCAACCCTCCTTCCTGATCAACCCTGTCACTTCTCCAAGTCACTCCTCCATGTCGCTATTCCACGTTAGTCCTCTATGTTGCTCCTCCATGTTGCTCCTCCATGTCACTCCTCCATGTCACTCATCCATGTCACTCCTCTATGTCACTCCTCCATGTCACTGCTCTATGTCACTCGTCCATGTCACTCGTCCATGTAACTCCTCCATGTAGCTACTCCATGTCACTCCTCCATGTCGCTATACAAACTCACTCCTCATGTCATTCCTCCATGTCACTCCTCCGTGTTGCTCCTCCTTGTCACTCCTCCAAATCACTCACCCATGTCCTTCCACGATGTCACTCCATCATATAAACCCTCCTTCCTGATCAACCCTGTCAATTCTCCAAGTCACTCGTCCATGTCCATCCTCCATGTCACTACTCCATGTCACTCCTCCATCTCGCTCCTCCGTGTTGCTCCTCGTCACTCCTCCAAGTCACTCACCCATGTCCCTCCACGATGTCACTCCACAATATCAACCCTCCTTCCTGATCAACCCTGTCACTTCTCCAAGTCACTCCTCCATGTCGCTATTCCATGTTAGTCCTCCATGTTGCTCCTCCATGTTGCTCCTCCATGTCACTCCTCCATGTCACTCATCCATGTCACTCCTCTATGTCACTCCTCCATGTCACTGCTCTATGTCACTCGTCCATGTCACTCGTCCATGTAACTCCTCCATGTAGCTACTCCATGTCACTCCTCCATGTCGCTATACAAACTCACTCCTCATGTCATTCCTCCATGTCACTCCTCCGTGTTGCTCCTCCTTGTCACTCATCCAAGTCACTCACCCATGTCCTTCCACGATGTCACTCCATCATATCAACCCTACTTCCTGATCAACCCTGTCACTTCTCCAAGTCACTCCTCCATGTCCCTCCTCCATGTCACTACTCTATGTCTCTCCTCCATGTCGCTCTAACAACTCACTCCTCAATGTCACTCCACCATTTCACTCCTCCATGTCACTCCTCCAGGTCACTCCTCCATGTCGCTACTCAAATTCACTCCTCCATGTCACTCATCCACGTCATTCCTCCATGTCACTCGTTTATATCACTCCTCCATGTCACTTCTCTATGTCTCTCCTCCATGTCGCTCTAACAACTCACTCCTCCATGTCACTCCACCATTTCACTCCTCCATGTCACTCCTCCAGGTCACTCCTCCATGTCACTCAACCATGTCATTCCTCCATGTCACTCCTCCATGTCGCTCCTCCATGTTGCTCCTCCATGTCACTCCTCCATGTCACTCATCCATGTCCCTCCGCCCTGTTACTTCTCCATGTCACTCTTCCATGTCTCTCCTCCACGTCATTCCTCTATGTCACTCCTCCATGTCACTCCTCTATGTCACTCCTCCATGTCTCTACTCCATGTCGCTCTAACAACTCACTCCTCCATGTCACTCCACCTTTTCATTCCTTCATGTCACTCCTCCAGGTCACTCCTCCATGTCACTCATCCATGTCGCTCCTTCATGTTGCTCCTCCAAGTCAGTCCTCCATGTAACTCCTCCATGTAGCTACTCCATGTCACTACTCCATGTCGCTACACAAACTCACTCCTCATGTCATTCTTCCATGTCACTCCTCCAAGTCACTCACCCATGTCCCTCCGCGATGTCACTCCACCTTATCAAACCTCCTTTTTGATCCGCCCTGTCACTTCTCCATGTCACTCCTCCATGTCTCTCCTCCACGTCACTCCTCTATGTCACTTCTCCATGTCACTCCTACATGTCACTCCTCCATGTCTCTCCTCTATGTCGCTCTAACAACTCACTCCTCCTTGTCACTCCTCCATGTCACTCCACCATTTCACTCCTCCATGTCACTCCTCCAGGTCACTACTCCATGTCGCTACTAAAAAGTCACTCCTCCATGTTACTACACCAACTCACTCCTCAATGTCACTCCTCCATGTCATTCCTCCATTTCTCTCCTTCATGTCGCTATAACAACTCACTCCTCCATGTCACTCCTCCAGGTCACTCCTCCATGTCGCTACTCAAAGTCACTCCTCCATGTCACTCCTCCAGGTCACTCCTCCATGTCGCTACTCAAAGTCACTCCTCAATGTCACTCATCCATGTCATTCCTCCATGTCTCTCCTTCACGTCATTCCTCTATGTAACTCCTCCATGTCACTCCTCCATGTCGCTCTAACAACTCACTCCTCCATGTCACTCCACCATTTCACTCCTCCATGTCACTCCTCCAGGTCACTCCTCCAGGTCGCTACTTAAAGTCACTCCTCCATGTAACTACACCAACTCAATCCTCAATGTCACTCTTCTATGTCACTACCTCATGTCGCTCCTCCATGTCGCTACACAAACTCAACCCTCCTTGTCACTCCTCCATGTCACTCATCCAAGTCACTCCTCCATTTCCCTCCTCCATGTCACTACTCCATGTCACTCCTCCATGTGACTCCATCGTATTGCTCCTCCACATCAATTCTCTATGTCACTCCTCCATGTCACTCCTACATGTCGCTATTCCATGTGACTCCTCCATGTCGCTCCACCAACTCACTCCTCCACGTCGCTCCTCCATGTTGCTCTTCCATTTCACTCCTCCACGTCACTCCTCTATGTCACTCCTCCATGTCACACCTCCTTGTCACTCCTCCATGTCGTAATTCCATGTCACTCCTCCATGTCGCTACACCAACTCACTCTTCCATGTCAATACACCAACTCAAACCTCTTTGTCCATCCTCCATGTCATTCCTCCATGTTGCTCATCCATGTCACTCCTCCATGTCGCTACACCAACTCAATCCTCCTTGTCACTCCTCCATGTCGCTCCTCCATGTTGCTCCTCCATGTCACTCCTCCATGTCACTCATCCATGTCCCTCTGCCATGTCACTCCACCATATCAATCTTCCTTGGTGATCCGCCCTGTCACTTACCCATGTTACTCCTCCATGTCACTCCTCCATGTCGTTACTCAAAGTCACTCCTCCATGTCACTACACCAATACACTCCTCCATGTCCATCCTCATGTCACTATTCCATGTCACTCCTCCATGTCGCTCCTCTGTGTTGCTCCTCCATGTCTCTCCTCCAAGTCACTCCTCTATTTCACTCCTCCATGTCAGTCCTCCATGTCACTTCTCCATGTCTCTCCTCCACGTCACTCCTCTATGTCACTCCTCCATGTGACTCCTCCATGTCACTCCTCCATGTCACTCCTCCATATCTCTCCTCCATGTCGCTCTAACAACTCAATCCTCCATGTCACTCCACCATTTCACTCCTCCATGTCACTCCTCACTATCACTCCTCCATTTCACTACTACATGTCACTCCTCCATGTCACAACACAAACTCAACCCTCCTTGTCACTCCTCCATGTCACTCATCCATGTGATTACTCCATGTCACTCCTTTATGTCACTCCTCCAATTCACTCCTCCATGTCACCTCTATATGTCTTCCATGTCACTCCTCCATGTCAATCCTCCATGTCACTACTCATGTCACTCCTCCATGTCGCTCCTCTGTGTTACTCCTCCATGTCACTCCACCATTAAATCCTTCATGTCACTCCTCCAGGTCACTCCTCCATGTCGCTACTTCATGTCACTCCTCCATGTCGCTACACAAACTCAACCCTCCTTGTCACTCCTCCATGTCACTCCTCCATGTCACTCCTCCATGTCACTCATCCATGTCCCTCCGCCATGTCACTCCATCCTATCAATCTCCCTTGGTGATCCGACCTGTCACTCCTCCATGTCACTCCTCCATGTCATTCCTCCATGTCACTCCTCCATTTATCTCCTCCATGTCGCTACTCTATATCACTCCTACATGTCACTCCTCCATGTCATTCCTCCATGTTATTCATCCATGTCACTCCTCCATGTCGCTACTCTATGCCACTCCTCCATGTCGCTACATAAACTCACTCCTCATGTTACTACTCCATGTCGATACTCCATATCGCTCTAACAACTCACTTCTCCATGTCACTTGACCTTTTCACTCCTCCGTGTTGCTCCTCCACATCAATCCTCTATGTAACTCCTCCATGTCACTCCTCCATGTCACTCCTCCATATCTCTCCTCCATGTCGCTCTAACAACTCACTCCTCCATGTCACTCCACCATTTCACTCCTCCATGTCACTCCTCACTATCACTCCTCCATTTCACTACTACATGTCACTCCTCCATGTCACAACACAAACTCAACCCTCCTTGTCACTCCTCCATGTCACTCATCCATGTGATTACTCCATGTCACTCCTTTATGTCACTCCTCCAATTCACTCCTCCATGTCACCTCTATATGTCTTCCATGTCACTCCTCCATGTCAATCCTCCATGTCACTACTCATGTCACTCCTCCATGTCGCTCCTCTGTGTTGCTCCTCCATGTCACTCCACCATTAAATCCTTCATGTCACTCCTCCAGGTCACTCCTCCATGTCGCTACTTCATGTCACTCCTCCATGTCGCTACACAAACTCAACCCTCCTTGTCACTCCTCCATTTCTCTCCTCCATGTCGCGATAACAACTCACTCCTCCATGTCACTCCTCCAGGTCACTCCTCCATGTCGCTACTCAAAGTCAATCCTCCATGTCACTACGACAACTCACTCCTCAATGTCACTCCTCAATGTCACTACTTCATGTCACTCCTCCATGTCGCAACACAAACTCCATCCTCCTTTACACTCTTTCATGTCACTCCTCCATATCGCTCCTCCATGTCCCTCCTCCATGTCACTCCTCCATGTCATTCCTCCATGTCACTCCTCCATGTCACTCATCCATGTCTCCCCTCCACGTCACTCCTCTATGTCACTCCTCCATGTCACTCCTCCGTGTCGCTCCACCAACTCAATCCTCCTTGTCACTCCTCCATGTCGCTCCATCATGTTGCTCCTCCATTTCACTCCTCCATTTCACTCCACGACGTCTCTCCTCTACGTCACTCCTCATGTCACTACACCAACTCAATCCTCCTTGTCACTCCTCCATATCACTCATCCATGTCATTCCTCCATGTCACTCCTTTATGTCACTCCTCCATGTCACTCCTCCATGTCGCTATTCCAAGTTACTCCTCTATGTAGCTCCTCTATGATGCTCCTCCATGTCACTCCTCCATTTCACTCATCCATGTCACTCCTCTATGTCACTCCTCCATGTCACTCCTCTATGTCACTTGTCCATGTCACTCGTCCATGTCGCTATACAAACTCACTCCTCATGTTACTCCTCCATGTCACTCCTCCATTTCACTCCTCCAAGTCACTCACCTATGTCCCTCAATGATGTCACTCCACCATATCAACCCTCCTACCTGATCAACCCTGTCATTTCTCCAAGTCATGTCCCTCAGCCATGTCACTACTCCATGTCGCTATTCCATGTCAGTCCTCCATGTCGCTACACCAACTCACTCTTTCATGTTACTCCTCCATGTTGCTACTCCATGTGACACCTCCATGTCGCTCCACCAACTCCTTCCTCCATGTTACTCCTCCATGTCACTCCTCCATGTCACTCCTTTATGTCACTCCTCCATGTCACTCCTCCATGTCACTCCTCTAGGTCACTCATCCATGCCACTCCTCCATGTAACTCCTCCATGTCACTCCTCCAACTCACTTACCCATGTCCCTCCACGATGTCACTCCACCATATAAACCCTCCTTCCTGATCAACCCTGTCACGTCTCCAAGTCACTCCTCCATGTCCCTCCTCCAAGTCATTACTCCTTGTCACTTCTCGATGTCGCTACAGCAACTCATTCCTCATGTCACTCCTCCATGTCGCTCCTCCTTGTTGCTCCTCCATGTAACTCCTCCATGTAGCTACTCCATGTCACTCCTCCATGTCGCTACACAAACTCACTACTCATGTCACTCCTCCATGTCACTCCTCCAAGTCACTTACCCATGTCCCACCACGATGTCACTCCACCATATAAACCCTCCTTCCTGATCAACCCTGTCACTTCTCCAAGTCACTCCTCCATAACCCTCCTCCATGTCATTACTCCTTGTCATTCCTCCATGTCGCTACAGCAACTCATTCCTCATGTCACTCCTCCATGTCGCTCCTCCGTGTTGCTCCTCCAAGTCACTCCTCCATGTAACTCCTCCATGTAGCTACTCCATGTCACTCCTCCATGTCACTCCTCCATGTCGCTACAACAACTCATTCCTAATGTCACTCCTCCATGTCACTACTCCACATCAATCCTCTATGTAACTCCTCCATGTCACTCCTCCATGTCTCTCCTCCATGTCGCTCTAACAACTCACTCCTCCATGTCAATCCACCATTTCACTCCTCTATGTCACTCCTCCAGGTCACTCCTCCATGTCGCTACACCAACTCACTAATCAATGTCACTCCTCCATGTCGCTACTTCATGTCACTCCTCCATATCGCTACACAAACTCAACCCTCCTAGTTACTCCTCCATGTCACTCATCCATGTCATTCCTCCATGTCACTCCTTTATGTCACTCCTCCAATTCACTACTCCATGTCACTCATTCATGTCCCTCCTCCATGTCACTCCATCATATCAATCTTCCTTGGTGATCCGACCTGTCACTTCTCGATGTCACTCCACCATTTCGCTCCTCCATGTCACTCCTCCAGGTCACTCCTCCATGTCGCCACTCAAAGTCACTCCTCTATGTCACTACACCAACTCACTCCTCAATGTCACTCCTCCATGTCACTACTTAATGTCACTCTTCCATGTCACAACACAAACACAACCCTCCTTTTCACTCCTCCATGTCACTCATCCATGTCAATCCTCCATGTCACTCCTTTATGTCACTCCTCCAATTCCCTCCTCCATGTCACTCCACCCTATCAATTTTCCTTGGTGATCCGACCTGTCACTTCTCCATGTCACTCTTCCATGTCTCTCCTCCACGTCACTCCTCTATGTCACTCCTCCATGTCACTCCTCCATGTCACTCGTTCATTTCTCTCCTCCATGTCGCTATAACAACTCACTCCTCCATGTCACTCCACCATTTCACTCCTCCATGTCACTCCTCCAGGTCACTCCACCATGTCGCTACTCAAAGTCACTCCTCCATGTCACTACACCAACTCACTCCTCGATGTCACTCCTCAATGTCACTACTTCATGTCACTCCTCCATGTAGCTACACAAACTCAATCCTCCTTTACACTCTTTCATGTCACTCCTCCATATCGCTCCTCCATGTCCCTTCTCCATGTCACTCCTCCATGACATTCCTCCATGTCACTCCTCCATGTATCTCCTCCATGTTGCTACTCTATGTCACTCCTCCATGTCACTCCTCCATGTCACTCCTCCATTTCGCTACACAAACTCACTCCTCATGTTACTACTCAATGTCGCTACTCCATGTCGCTCTAACAACTCACTCCTCCATGTCACTACACCAACTCACTCCTCAATGTCACTCCTCCATGTCACAACTTCATGTCAATCCTTCATCTTGCTACTCCTTGTGACTACTCCATGTCGCTCCACCAACTCACTGTTCCACGTCGTTCCTCCATGTTGCTCTTCCATGTCACTCCTCCATGTAACTCACCTATGTCCCTCTGCTATGTCAATACACCAACTCAATCCTCCATGTCACTCCTCCATGTCGTTATTCCATGTCACTCCTCCATGTCGCTACACCAACTCACTCCTCAATGTCACTCCTCCATGTCACTACTTCTTGTCACTCCTCCATGTCACTCATCCATATAATTCCTCCATGTCACTCCTTTATGTCACTCCTCCAATTCACTCCTCCATGTCACCTCTATATGTCTTCCATGTCACTCCTCCATGTCCATCCTCCATGTCACTACTTAATGTCACTCCTCCATGTCGCTCCTCCGTGTTGCTCCTCCTTGTCACTCCTTCAAGTCACTCACCCATGACCTTCCACAATGTCAATCCACCATATAAACCCTCCTTCCTGATCAACCCTGTCATTTCTCCAAGTCACTCCTCCATGTACATTCTCAATGTGACTCCTCAATGTCACTCCTCCATGTCACTCCTCCATGTCGCTACACAAACTCAACCCTCCTTTACACTCTTTCATGTCACTCCTCCATATCGCTCCTCCATGTCCCTCCTCCATGTCACTCCTCCATGTCATTCCTCCATTTCACTCCTCCATGTATCTCCTCCATGTCCCTACTCTATGTCACTCCTCCATGTCACTCCTTCATGTCGCTACACAAACTCACTCCTCATGTTACTACTCTATTTCGCTACTCAATGTCACTCCTCCATGTCACTACTTCTTGTCACTCCTCCATGTCACCTCTATATGTCTTCCATGTCACTCCTCCATGTCCATCCTCCATGTCACTACTCCATGTCACTCCTCAATGTCGCTCCTCCGTGTTGCTCCTCCTTGTCACTCCTCCAAGTCACTCACGCATGTCCGTCCACGATTTCACTCCACCATATAAACACTCCTTCCTGATCAACCCTGTCACTTCTCCAAGTCACTCCTCCATGTATCTCCTCCATGTCCCTACTCTATGTCACTCCTCCATGTCACTCCTTCATGTCGCTACACAAACTCACTCCTCATGTTACTACTCTATGTCGCTACTCAATGTCACTCCTCCATGTCGCTACACCACCTCACTCCTCAATGTCACTCCTCCATGTCATTACTTCTTGTCATTCCTCCATGTCACCTCTATATGTCTTCCATGTCACTCCTCCATGTCCATCCTCCATGTCACTACTCCATGTCAATCCTCCATGTCGCTCCTCCGTGTTGCTCCTCCTTGTCACTCCTCCAAGTCACTTACGCATGTCCCTCCACGATTTCACTACACCATATCAACCCTCCTTCCTGATCAACCCTGTCACTTCTCCAAGTCACTCCTCCATGTCTATCCTCCATGTCGCTACTCCACATCAATCCTCTATGTCACTCCTCCATGTCACTCCTCTATGTCACTCCTCCATATCGATATTCCATGTGACTCCTCCATGTCGCTCCACCAACTCCTTCCTCCATGTCACTCCTCCATGTAAATCCTTTATGTCACTCCTCCAAGTTACTCCTCCATGTCACTCCACCATTTCACTCCTCCATGTCACTCCTCCAGGTCACTCCTCCTTGTCGCTACTCAAAGTCACTCCTCCATGTCACTACACCAACTCACTCCTCAATGTCCCTCCTCCATGTCACTACTTCATGTCACTCCTCCATGTTGCTCCACTCACTCACTCCTCCACGTCGCTCCTCCATGTCACCCCTCCATGTCACTCCTCCATGTCGGTACACAAACTCACTCTTCATGTTACTACTCTATGTCGCTACTCCATGTCACTCCTCCGTGTCGCTACACCAACTCACTCCTCAATGTCACTCCTCCATGTCACTACTTCTTGTCACTCCTCCATGTCACTCATCCATATCATTCCTCCATGTCACTCCTTTATGTCACTCCTCCAATTCACTCCTCCATGTCACCTCTATATGTCTTCCATGTCACTCCTCCATGTCCATCCTCCATGTCACTACTTAATGTCACTCCTCCATGTCGCTCCTCCGTGTTGCTCCTCCTTGTCACTCCTTCAAGTCACTCACCCATGTCCTTCCACGATGTCACTCCACCATATAAACCCTCCTTCCTGATCTACCCTGTCATTTCTCCAAGTCACTCCTCCATGTACATTCTCCATGTCCCTACTCCATGTCACTCCTCCATGTCGCTGCTCCGTGTTGCTCCTCCTTGTCACTCCTCCAAGTCACTCACCCAAGTCCGTCCACGATGTCACTCCGCCATATCAACCCTCCTTCCTGATCAACCCTGTCATTTCTACATATCACTCCTCCATGTAATTCCTCCATGTCACTCCTCCATGTATCTCCTCCATGTCGCTACTCTATGTCACTCCTCCATGTCACTCCTCCATGTCACTCCTCCATGTCGCTACACAAACTCACTCCTCATGTTATTACTCTATGTCGCTACTCCATGTCACTCCTCCATGTCGCTACACCAACTCACTCCTAAATGTCACTCCTCCATGTCACTACTTCTTGTCACTCCTCCATGTCACTCATCCATGTCATTCCTCCATGTCACTCCTTTATGTCACTCCTCCAATTCACTCCTCCATGTCCATCCTCCATGTCACTTATCCACATCAATCCTCTATGTCACTCCTCCATGTCACTCCTCCATGTCACTCTCCCATGTCGCTATTCCAAGTTACTCCTCCATGTTGCTCATCCATGTTGCTCCTCCATGTCACTCCTCCATGTCACTCATCCATGTCACTCCTCTATGTCACTCCTCCATGTCACTCCTCTATGTCACTCGTCCATGTCACTCCTCCATGTAACTCCTCCATGTAGCTCCTCCATGTCACTCCTCCATGTCGCTATACAAACTCACTCCTCATGTCACTCCTCCATGTCCCTCCTCCATTTCACTCCTCCAAGTCACTCATCCATGTCCGTCCGCGATGTCACTCCACCATATCAACCCTCCTTGGTTATCCGCCCTGTCAGTGCTCCATGTCACTCTTCCATGTCTCTCCTCCACGTCACTCCTCTATGCCACTCCTCCATGTCACTCTCCCATGTCGCTATTCCAAGTTACTCCTCCATGTTGCTCATCCATGTTGCTCCTCCATGTCACTCCTCCATGTCACTCATCCATGTCACTCCTCTATGTCACTCCTCCATGTCACTCCTCTATGTCACTCGTCCATGTCACTCCTCCATGTAACTCCTCCATGTAGCTACTCCATGTCACTCCTCCATGTCGCTATACAAACTCACTCCTCATGTCACTCCTCCATGTCCCTCCTCCATTTCACTCCTACAAGTCACTCATCCATGTCCCTCCGCGATGTCACTCCACCATATCAACCCTCCTTGGTTATCCGCCCTGTCACTGCTCCATGTCACTCTTCCATGTCTCTCCTCCACGTCACTCCTCTATGCCACTCCTCCATGTCACTCCTCCGTGTCGCTCCACCAACTCAATCCTCCTTGTCACTCCTCCATGTCGCTCCATCATGTTGCTCCTCCATTTCACTCCTCCATTTCACTCCACGACGTCTCTCCTCTACGTCACTCCTCATGTCACTACACCAACTCAATCCTCCTTGTCACTCCTCCATATCACTCATCCATGTCATTCCTCCATGTCACTCCTTTATGTCACTCCTCCATGTCACTCCTCCATGTCGCTATTCCAAGTTACTCCTCTATGTAGCTCCTCTATGATGCTCCTCCATGTCACTCATCCATATCATTCCTCCATGTCACTCCTTTATGTCACTCCTCCAATTCACTCCTCCATGTCACCTCTATATGTCTTCCATGTCATTCCTCCATGTCCATCCTCCATGTCACTACTTAATGTCACTCCTCCATGTCGCTCCTCCGTGTTGCTCCTCCTTGTCACTCCTTCAAGTCACTCACCCATGTCCTTCCACGATGTCACTCCACCATATAAACCCTCCTTCCTGATCTACCCTGTCATTTCTCCAAGTCACTCCTCCATGTACATTCTCCATGTCCCTACTCCATGTCACTCCTCCATGTCGCTGCTCCGTGTTGCTCCTCCTTGTCACTCCTCCATGTCGCTCACCCAAGTCCGTCCACGATGTCACTCCGCCATATCAACCCTCCTTCCTGATCAACCCTGTCATTTCTACATATCACTCCTCCATGTAATTCCTCCATGTCACTCCTCCATGTATCTCCTCCATGTCGCTACTCTATGTCACTCCTCCATGTCACTCCTCCATGTCACTCCTCCATGTCGCTACACAAACTCACTCCTCATGTTATTACTCTATGTCGCTACTCCATGTCACTCCTCCATGTCGCTACACCAACTCACTCCTAAATGTCACTCCTCCATGTCACTACTTCTTGTCACTCCTCCATGTCACTCATCCATGTCATTCCTCCATGTCACTCCTTTATGTCACTCCTCCAATTCACTCCTCCATGTCCATCCTCCATGTCACTTATCCACATCAATCCTCTATGTCACTCCTCCATGTCACTCCTCCATGTCACTCTCCCATGTCGCTATTCCAAGTTACTCCTCCATGTTGCTCATCCATGTTGCTCCTCCATGTCACTCCTCCATGTCACTCATCCATGTCACTCCTCTATGTCACTCCTCCATGTCACTCCTCTATGTCACTCGTCCATGTCACTCCTCCATGTAACTCCTCCATGTAGCTCCTCCATGTCACTCCTCCATGTCGCTATACAAACTCACTCCTCATGTCACTCCTCCATGTCCCTCCTCCATTTCACTCCTCCAAGTCACTCATCCATGTCCGTCCGCGATGTCACTCCACCATATCAACCCTCCTTGGTTATCCGCCCTGTCAGTGCTCCATGTCACTCTTCCATGTCTCTCCTCCACGTCACTCCTCTATGCCACTCCTCCATGTCACTCTCCCATGTCGCTATTCCAAGTTACTCCTCCATGTTGCTCATCCATGTTGCTCCTCCATGTCACTCCTCCATGTCACTCATCCATGTCACTCCTCTATGTCACTCCTCCATGTCACTCCTCTATGTCACTCGTCCATGTCACTCCTCCATGTAACTCCTCCATGTAGCTACTCCATGTCACTCCTCCATGTCGCTATACAAACTCACTCCTCATGTCACTCCTCCATGTCCCTCCTCCATTTCACTCCTACAAGTCACTCATCCATGTCCCTCCGCGATGTCACTCCACCATATCAACCCTCCTTGGTTATCCGCCCTGTCACTGCTCCATGTCACTCTTCCATGTCTCTCCTCCACGTCACTCCTCTATGCCACTCCTCCATGTCAGTCCTCCATGTCACTTCTCCATGTCACTCCTCCATGTTCCTCCTCCATGTCACTCCTCCACATCACTCCTCTATTTCACTCCTCCATGTCACACCTCCATGTCACTCCTCCATGTCACTACACCAACTCAACCCTCCTTGTAACTCCTCCATGTCACTCATCCATGTCATTCCTCCATGTCACTCGATTATGTCACTCCTCCATGTCACTCCTCCATGTCCATCCCCCATGTCACTACTCCATGTCACTCCTCCATGTTGCTCCTCCGTATTGCTCCTCCTTGTCACTCCTCCAAGTCAATCACCCATGTCCCTCGATTATGTCACTCCACCATATCAACCCTCCTTCCTGATCAACCCTGTCACTTCTCCAAGTCACTCCTCCATGTCCCTCCTCCGTGTTGCTCCTCCACATCAATCCTCTATGTCACTCCTCCATGTTGCTCCTCCAAGTCACTCCTCCATATAACTCCTACATGTAGCTACTCCATGTCACTACTCCATGTCACTCCTCCATGTCGCTCCTCTTTGTTGCTCCTCCATGTCACTCCTCCAAGTCACTCATCCATGTCCCTCCGCCATGTCACTCCTCCATGTCTCTCCTCCACGAAACTCCTCTATGTCACTCCTCCATGTCACTCCTACATGTCACTCCTCCATGTCTCTCCTCTATATCGCTCTAACAACTCACTCCTCCATGTCACTCCTCCATGTCACGCCACCATTTCACTCCTCCATATAACTCCTCCAGGTCACTCCTCCATGTCGCTACATCAACTTACTCCTCAATGTTACTCCTTCATGTCACTCCTCCATTTCTCTCCTCTATGTCGCTATAACAACTCACTCCTCCATGTCAGTCCTCCAGGTCACTGCTCCATGTCGCTACTCAAAGTCACTCCTCCATGTCACTACACCAACTCACTCCTCAATGTCACTCCTTAATGTCACTACTTCATGTCACTTCTCCATGTCGCTACACAAACTCAACCCTCCTTTACACTCTTTCATGTCACTCCTCCATATCGCTCCTCCATGTCCCTCCTCCATGTCACTCCTCCATGTCTTTCCTCCATGTCACTCTTCCATGTATCTCCTCCATGTCGCTACTCTATGTCACTCCTCCATGTCACTCCTCCATGTCACTCCTCCATGTCGCTACACAAACTCACTCCTCATGTTACTACTCTATGTCGCTACTCCATGTCACTCCTCCATGTCGCAACACCAACTCACTCCTCAATGTCACTCCTCCATGTCACTACTTCTTGTCACTCCTCCCTGTCACTCATCCATGTCATTCCTCCATGTCACTCCTTTATGTCACAACTCCAATTCACTCCTCCATGTCACCTCTATATGTCTTCCATGTCACTCCTCCAGGTCACTCCTCCATGTTGCTATACCAACTTACACCTCAATGTCACTCCTTCATGTCACTCCTCCATTTCTCTCCTCCATGTCGCTATAACAACTCACTCCTCCATGTCACTCCTCCAGGTAACTCCTCCATGTCGCTACTCAAAGTCACTCCTCCATGTCACTACACCAACTCACTCCTCAATGTCACTCCTCAATGTCACTCCTCCATGTCGCTCCTCCGTGTTGCTCCTCCTTGTCACTCCTCCAAGTCACTCACGCATGTCCCTCCACGATTTCACTCCACCATATAAACACTCCTTCCTGATCAACCCTGTCACTTCTCCAAGTCACTCCTCCATGTATCTCTTCCATGTCCCTACTCTATGTCACTCCTCCAAGTCACTCCTTCTTGTCGCTACACAAACTCACTCCTCATGTTACTACTCTATGTCGCTACTCAATGTCACTCCTCCATGTCGCTACACCACCTCACTCCTCAATGTCACTCCTCCATGTCATTACTTCTTGTCACTCCTCCATGTCACTCATCCATGTCATTCCTCCATGTCACTCCTTTATGTCACAACTCCAAGTCACTCCTCCATGTCTGTCCTCCATGTCACTACTCCACATCAATCCTCTATGTCACTCCTCCATGTCACTCCTCCATGTCACTCTAACAACTCACTCCTCCATGTCACTCCTCCAGGTCATTCCTCCATGTCGCTACTCAAAGTCACTCCTCCATGTCACTACACCAACTCAATCCTTCTTGTCACTCCTCCATGTCCCTCCTCCATGTCACTCCTCCACGTCGCTCCTCTATGTCACTCCTCCATGTCACACCTCCATGTCACTCCTCCATGTCGCTACACCACCTCATTACTCATGTCACTCCTCCATGTCGCTACTACATGTCACTCCTCCATGTCGCTCTAACAACTCACTCCTCCATGTCACTCCACCATTTCACTCCTCCATGTCACTCCTCAAAGTCACTCCTCCATGTCACTACACCAACTCACTCCTCAATGTTACTCCTCAATGTCACTCTTTCATGTCACTCCTCGATATCGCTCCTCCATGTCCTTCCTCCATGTCACTCCTCCATGTCATTCCTCCGTGTCACTCCTCCATGTATCTCCTCCATGTCGCTACTCTATGTCACTCCTCCATGTCACTCCTCCATGTCACTCCTCCATGTCGCTACACAAACTCACTCTTCAATGTCACTCCTCCATGTCAATACTTCTTGTCACTCCTTTATGTCAGTCCTCCAATTCACTCCTCCATGTCACCTCTATATGTCTTCCATGTCACTCCTCCATGTCCATCCTCCATGTCACTACTCCATGTCACTCCTCCATGTTGCTCTTCCGTGTTGCTCCTCCTTGTCACTCCTCCAAGTCACTCAACCATGTCCTTCCACGATGTCACTCCACCATATAAACCCTCCTTCCTGATCAACCCTGTCACTTCTCCAAGTCACTCCTCCATGTACATCCTCCATGTCCCTACTCCATGTCACTCCTCCATGTTGCTCCTCCGTGTTGCTCCTCCTTGTCACTCCTCCAAGTCATTCACCCATGTCCTTCCACGATGTCACTCCACCATATAAACCCTCCTTCCTGATCAACCCTGTCACTTCTCCAAGTCACTTCCCCATGTCCATCCTCCATGTCATTACTCCACATCAATCCTCTATGTCACTCCTTCATGTCACTCCTCCATGTCACTCCTCCAATGTCGGTATTCCATGTGACTCCTCCATGTCGCTCCACCAACTCCTTCCTCCATGTTACTCCTCCATGTCACTCCTCCAGGTCTCTCGTCCATGTCGCTACTCAAAGGTACTCCTTCATGTCACTACACCAACTCACTCCTCAATGTCACTCCTCCATGTTGCTTTTCCATGTCACTCCTCCATGTAACTCATCTATGTCCCTCCGCCATGTCACTACACCAACTCAATCTTTCTTGTCACTCCTCCATGTCACTCATCCATGTCACTTCTATATGTCTTCCTTGTCACTCCTCCATGTTCCTCCTCCATGTCACTCCTCCACATCACTCCTCTATGTCACTCCTCCATGTCACACCTCCATGTCACTCCTCCATGTCGCTACACCAACTCATTCCTCATGTCAATCCTCCATGTCACTACTCCATGTCACTCCTCCATGTCGCTACACCAACTCAACTCTGCTTGTAACTCCTCCATGTCACTCATTTATGTCATTCCTCCATGTCAATCGTTTATGTCACTCCTCCAATTCACTCCTCCATGTCACCTCTATATGTCTTCCATGTCACTCCTCCATGTCCATCCTCCATGTCACTACTCTATGTCACTCCTCCATGTTGCTCCTCCGTGTTGCTCCTCCATGTCACTCCTCCAAGTCACTCAACCATGTTCCTCCGCGATGTCACTCCACCATATCAACCCTCCTTCCTGATCAACCCTGTTACTTCTCCAAGTCACTCCTCCATGTCCCCCCTCTATGTCACTACTCCATGTCACTCCTCCATTTCGCTCCTCCGTGTTGCTCCTCCACATCAATCTTCTATGTAACTCCTCCATGTTGCTCCTCCAAGTAACTACTCCATGTAACTCCTACATGTAGCTACTCCATGTCACTACTCCATGTCACTCCTCCATGTCGCTCCTCCGTGTTGCTCCTCCAAGTCACTCCTCCATGTAACTCCTCCATGTTGCTACTCCATGTCACTCCTCCATGTCGCTCTTCCGTGTTGCTCCTCCATGTCACTCCTCCATGTAACTCCTCTATGTCACTCCTCCAAGTCACTCCTCTATGTCACTCCTCCATGTCACTCTTCCATGTAACTCCTCCATGTCGCTACAAAAACTCACTCCTCATGTTACTCCTCCATGTCACTCCTACATTTCACTCCTCCACGTCACTCATCCATGTCCCTCTGCCATGCAACTCTACCATATCAACCGTCCTTGCTGATCAACCCTGTCACATCTACAAGTAAATCCTCTATGTCCCTCCTCCATGTCTCTCCTCTATGTCGCTCTAACAACTCACTCCTCCATGTCACACCTCCATGTAACTCCACCATTTCACTCCTCCATGTCGCTACTCAAAGTCCCTCATCCATGTTACTACACCAACTCACTCCTCAATGTCACTCCTCCATCTCACTCCTCCATTTCTCTCCTCCATGTCGCTATAACAACTCACTCCTCCATGTCACTCTTCAATGTCAGTACTTCAAGTCACTCCTCCATGTCGCTACACAAACTCAATACTCCTTTACACTCTTTTATGTCCCTCCTCCATGTCACTCCTCCATGTCACTCCTCCATGTCACTCCTACAGGTCACTCCTCCATGTCGCTACTCAAAGTCACTCCTCCATGTCACTACACTAACTCACTCCTCAATGTCACTCCTCCATGTCACTACTTCATGTCACTCCTCCATGTCACAACACAAACTCAACCCTCCTTGTCACTCCTCCATGTCACTCATCCATGTCATTCCTTCTTTTCACTCCTTTATGTCACTCTTCCAATTCACTCCTCCATGTCACTCCTCCATGTCACTCATCCATGTTACTTATCAATGTCCCTCCGCCATGTCACTACACCCTATCAATCTTCCTTGGTGATACGACCTGTCACTTTTCCATGTCACTCTTCCATGTCTCTCCTCCATGTCCCTCCTCCATGTAGCTACTCCATGTCACTCCTCCACGTCACTCCTCCAGGTCACTCCTCCATGTCGCAACTCATAGTCACTCATCCATGTAACGACACCAACTCACTCCTCAATGTCACTCCTCCATGTCACTACTTCATGTCACTCCTCCATGTCGCTACACAAACTCAACCCTCCTTGTCACTCCTCTATGTCATTCATCCATGTCATTCCTCCATGTCACTCCTTTATGTCACTCCTCCAATTCACTCCTAAATGTCACTCCTCCATGTCACTCATCCATGTCCCTCCGCCATGTCACTCCACCCTATCAATCTTCCTTGGTGATCCGACCTGTCACTTCTCCATGTCACAACACAAACTCAACCCTCCTTGTCACTCCTCCATGTCACTCATCCATGTCATTCCTCCTTTTCACTCCTTTATGTCACTCTTCCAATTCACTCCTCCATGTCACTCCTCCATGTCACTCATCCATGTTACTCATCCATGTCCCTCCGCCATGTCACTACACCCTATCAATCTTACTTGGTGATCCGACCTGTCACTTTTCCATGTCAGTCTTCCATGTCTCTCCTCCATGTCCCTCCTCCATGTCACTACTCCATGTCACTCCTCCATGTCGCTCCTCCGTGTTGCTCTTCCAAGTCAATCCTCTATGTCACTCCTCCATGTAACTCCTACATGTAGATACTCCATGTCACTACTCCATTTCACTCCTCCATGTCGCTCCTCCATGTTGCTCCTCCAAGTCACTCCTCCATGTAACTCCTACATGTAGCTACTCCATGTCACTCCTCCATGTCACTCCTCCAGGTCACTCCTCCAGGTCGCAACTCAAAGTCACTCATCCATGTAACTACACCAACTCACTCCTCAATGTCATTCCTCCATGTCACTACTTCATGTCACTCCTCCATGTCGCTACACAAACTCAACTCTCCTTGTCACTCCTCTATGTCATTCATCCATGTCATTCCTCCATGTCACTCCATTATGTAACTCCTCCAATTCACTCCTAAATGTCACTCCTCCATGTCCCTCCGCCATGTCACTCCACCCTATCAATTTTCTTTGGTGATCCGACCTGTCACTTCTCCATGTCACAACACAAACTCAACCCTCCTTGTCACTCCTCCATGTCACTCATCCATGTTAATCCTCCATGTTACTCCTTTATGTCACTCCTCCAATTCACTCACCATGTCACCTCTATATGTCTTCCATGTCACTCCTCCATGTCCATCCTCCATGTCACTACTCCATGTCACTGCTCTGTGTTGCTCCTCCATGTCACTTCTCCAAGTCACTCACCCATGTCCCTCCACGATGTCACTCCACCATGTCACTCCTCCATGTCGCTCCTCCGTTTTGCTCCTCCACATCAATTCTCTACGTCACTCCTCCATGTCACTCCTCCATGTCGCTATTCCATGTCAGTCCTCCATGTCGCTACACCAACTCACTCTTCCATGTTACTCCTCCATGTCGCTACTCCATGTGACTCCTCCATGTCAATACACCAACTCAAACCTCTTTGTCCATCCTCCATGTCGCTACACCAACTCACTCTTCAATGTCACTTCTCCATATCGCTTCTCCATGTCACTCCTCTATGTCAATACACCAACTCAAACCTCTTTGTCCATCCTCCATGTCACTCCTCCGTGTTGCTCCTCCATGTCACTCCTCCATGTCGCTACTCTATGAGACTCCTCCATGTCGCTCCACCAACTCCTTCCTCGATGTTACTCCTCCATGTCACTCCTCCATGTCAATCCTTTATGTCACTCCTCCATGTCAATCCTTTATATCACTCCTCCAATTAACTCCTCCATGTCGCTCCTCCATGTTGCTCCTCCATGTCACTCTTCCATGTCACTCATCCATGTCACTCCTCTATGTCACTCCTCCATGTCACTCCTCTATGTCACTCGTCCATGTCACTCCTCCATGTCACTCCTCCATTTCACTCCTCCAAGTCACTCATCCATGTCCCTCCGCCATGTCACTCCACCATATCAACCCTCCTTCCTGATAAACCCTGTCACATCTCCAAGTCACTCCTCCATGTCCCTCCTCCATGTCACTACTCCTTGTCGCTAATCCATGTCAGTCCTCCATGTCGCTACACCAACTCACTCTTCCATGTCACTCCTCCTCGTCGCTCTTCCATGTTGCTCCTCCATGTCACTCCTCCATGTCACTCATCCATGTCCCTCCGCCATGTCACTCCACCATATCAATCTTCCTTGGTGATCCGCCCTGTCACTTCTCCATGTCACTCTTCCATGTCTCTCCTCCACGTCATTCCTCTATATCACTCCTCCATGTCTCTCCTCCATGTCGCTCTAACAACTCACTCCTCCATGTCACTCCACCATTTCACTCCTCCATGTCACTCCTCCAGGTCACTACTCAAAGTCACTCCTCCATGTAACTACACCAACTCACTCCTCAATGTCACTCCTCCATGTCACTACTTCATGGTACTCCTCCATGTCGCTACACAAACTCAACTCTCCTTGTCACTCCTCCATGTCACTCCACCATTTCACTCCTCCATGTCACTACTTCATGTCACTCCTCCATGTCGCAACTCCATGTGACTCCTCCAAGTCGCTCCACCAACTCACTCCTCCACGTTGATCCTCCATGTTGCTCATCCATATCACTCCTCCATGTAACTCATCTATGTCCCTCCGCCATGTCAATACACCAACTCAATCCTTCTTGTCACTCCTCTATGTCACTCCTCCATGTCACACCTCCATGTCATTCCTCCATGTCACTCCTCATGTCACTCCTCCATGTCACTCCTCCATGTCACTGTTCCAAGTCACTCACCCATGTCCCTCCACGATGTCACTCCACCATATCAACCCTCCTTGGTTATCCGCCCTGTCACTTCTCCATGTCACTCATTCATGTCTCTCCTCCACGTCACTCCTCCATGTCACTCCTCCATGTCACTCCTCCATGTCTCTCCTCCATGTTGCTCTAACAACTCACTCCTCCATGTCACTCCACCATTTCACTCCTCCATGTCACTCCTCCAGGTCACTCCTCCATGTCGCTACTCAAAGACACGCCTCCATGTTACTACACCAACTCACACCTCAGGGTTACTCCCCATGTAACTACTTCATGTCATTCCTCCATGTCGCTCCTCCATGTCACTCCTCCATGTCACTCCTCCATGTCACTCCTCCAAGTTACTCCTAAATGTCGCTACTCCATGTGACTCCTCCATGTTGCTCCACCAACTCACTCCTCCATGTTGCTCCTCCATGTTGCTCCTCCAATTCACTCCTCCAATTCACCTCTATATGTCTTCCATGTCACTCCTCCATGTCACTTTTCCATGTCACTCCTCCATGTCGCTCCTCCGTGCTGCTCCTCCACATCAATCCTCTATGTCACTCCTCCATGTAACTCCTAAATGTAGTTACTCCATGTCACTACTCCATGTCACTCCTCCATGTCGCTCCTCCGTGTTACTCCTCCAAGTCACTCCTCCCGGTCCATCCCCCATGTCATTACTCCACATCAATCCTTTATGTCACTCCTCCATGTCACTCCTCCATGTCACTCCACCATTTCACTCCTCCATGTAACTCCTCCAGGTCACTCCTCCATGTCGCTATTCCATTTCAGTCCTCCATGTCGCTACACCAACTCACTCTTTAATGTTACTCCTCCATGTCGCTACTCCATGTGACTCCTCCATGTCGCTCCACCAACTCCTTCCTCCATGTTACTCCTCCATGTCACTCCTCCATGTTGCTATTCTATGTCACTCCTCCATGTATCTCCTCCATGTCGCTACTCTATGTCACTTCTCTAAAGTCACTCCTCCATGTCCATCCTCCATGTCACTACTCCACATCAATCTTCTATGTCCCTCCGCCATGTCACTCCACCCTATCAATATTCTTTGGTGATCCGCCCTGTAACTTCTCCATGTCACTCTTCCATGTTACTCCTCCATGTCGCTACTCCATTTGACTCCTCCATGTCAATACACCAACTCAAACCTCTTTGTCCATCCTCCATGTCGCTACACCAACTCACTCTTCCATGTCACTTCTCCATGTCGCTTCTCCATGTCACTCCTCCATGTCAATACACCAACTCAAACCTCTTTGTCCATCCTCCATGTCACTCCTCCGTGTTGCTCCTCCATGTCACTCCTCCATGTCGCTACTCTATGGGACTCCTCCATGTCGCTCCACCAACTCCTTCCTCCATGTTACTCCTCCATGTCACTCATCCATGTCACTCCTCTATGTCACTCCTCCATGTCACTCCTCTCTGTCACTCCTCCATGTCACTCCTCCATGTCACTCCTCCAGGTCACTCCTCCATGTCGCTACTCAAAGTCACTCCTCCATGTCACTCCTCCATGTCGCTATTCCAATTTACTCCTCCATGTTGCTCCATGTTGCTCCTCCAAGTCACTCCTCCATGTAACTCCTACATGTAGCTACTCCATTACACTACTCCATGTCACTCCTCCATGTCGCTCCTCCGTGTTGCTCCTCCAAGTCACTCCTCCATGTAACTCCTCCATGTAGCTACTCCATGTCACTCCTCCATGTCGCTACCCAAACTCACTCCTCATGTCACTCCTCCATGTCACTCATCCATGTCACTCCTCCAACTCACTCATCCATGTCCCTCTGCCATGTCACTCCACCATATCAATCTTCCTTGGTGATCCGCCCTGTCACTTCTCCTTGTCACTCCTCCATGTCTCTCCTCCACGAAATTTCTCTATGTCACTCCTCCATGTCACTCCTCCATGCCTCTCCTCTATATCGCTCTAACAACTCACTCCTCCATGTCACTCATCCATGTCACTCCACCATTTCACTCCTCCATGTCACTCCTCCAGGTCACTCCTCCATGTCGCTACACCAACTCACTCCTCAATGTCACTCCTTCAGGTCACTCCTCCAAGTCGCTACTCAAAGTCACTCCTCCATGTCACTACACCAACTCACTCCTCAATGTCACTCCTCAATGTCACTACTTCATGTCACTCCTCCATGTCGGTACTCAAACTCAACCCTCCTTTTCACTCTTTCACCCTCCTTTCACTCTTTTCACTCAACCATATCGCTCCTCCATGTCCCTCCTCCATGTCACTCCTCCATGTCATTCCTCCATGTCACTCCTCCATGTATCTCCTCCATGTCGCTACTCCATGTCACTCCTCCATGTCGCTACACCAACTCACTCCTCAATGTCACTCCTCCATGTCACTACTTCTTGTCACTCCTCCATGTCACTCATCCATGTCATTCCTCCATGTCACTCCTTTATGTCACAACTCCAATTCACTCCTCCATGTCCATCCTCCATGTCACTACTCCATATCAAACCTTTATGTCACTCTAACAACTCACTCCTCCATGTCACCCCACCATTTCACTCCTCCATGTCACTCCTCCAGGTCACTCCTCCATGTGGCTACTCAAAATCACTCCTCCATGTCACGACACCAACTCAATCCTCCATGTCACTACTTCATGTCACTCCTCCATGTCGCTATTCCATGTGACCACTCCATGTAGCTCCACCAACTCACTCCTCCACGTCGCTCCTCCATGTTGCTCTTCCATGTCACTCCTCCATGTAACTCATCTATGTCCCTCCGCCATGTCACTACACCAACTAAATCCATCTTGTCACTCCTCCATGTCACTCATCCATGTCACTTCTATATGTCTTCCATGTCACTCCTCCATGTTCATCCTCCATGTCACTCCTCCACATCACTCCTCTATGTCACTCCTCCATGTTACACCTCCATGTCACTCCTCCATGTCGCTACACCAACTCATTCCTCATGTCACTCCTCCATGTCGCTACTCCATGTCACTCCTCCATGTCGCTACCCAAACTCACTCCTCATGTCACTCCTCCATGTCACTCATCCATGTCACTCCTCCAAGTCACTCATCCATGTCCCTCCGCCATGTCACTCCACCATATCAATCTTCCTTGGTGATCCGCCCTGTCACTTCTCCTTGTCACTCCTCCATGTCTCTCCTCCACGAAATTTCTCTATGTCACTCCTCCATGTCACTCCTCCATGCCTCTCCTCTATATCGCTCTAACAACTCACTCCTCCATGTCACTCCTCCATGTCACTCCACCATTTCACTTCTCCATGTCACTCCTCCAGGTCACTCCTCCATGTCGCTACACCAACTCACTCCTCAATGTCACTCCTTCAGGTCACTCCTCCAAGTCGCTACTCAAAGTCACTCCTCCATGTCACTACACCAACTCACTCCTCAATGTCACTCCTCAATGTCACTACTTCATGTCACTCCTCCATGTCGCTACTCAAACTCAACCCTCCTTTACACTCTTTCATGTCACTCAACCATATCGCTCCTCCATGTCCCTCTTCCATGTCACTCCTCCATGTCATTCCTCCATGTCACTCCTCCATGTATCTCCTCCATGTCGCTACTCCATATCACTCCTCCATGTCGCTACACCAACTCACTCCTCAATGTCACTCCTCCATGTCACTACTTCTTGTCACTCCTTCATGTCACTCATCCATGTCATTCCTCCATGTCACTCCTTTATGTCACAACTCCAATTCACTCCTCCATGTCCATCCTCCATGTCACTACTCCATATCAAACCTTTATGTCACTCTAACAACTCACTCCTCCATGTCACCCCACCATTTCACTCCTCCATGTCACTCCTCCAGGTCACTCCTCCATGTGGCTACTCAAAATCACTCCTCCATGTCACGACACCAACTCAATCCTCCATGTCACTACTTCATGTCACTCCTCCATGTCGCTATTCCATGTGACCACTCCATGTAGCTCCACCAACTCACTCCTCCACGTCGCTCCTCCATGTTGCTCTTCCATGTCACTCCTCCATGTAACTCATCTATGTCCCTCCGCCATGTCACTACACCAACTAAATCCTTCTTGTCACTCCTCCATGTCACTCATCCATGTCATTCCTCCATGTCACTCCTTTATGTCACAACTCCAATTCACTCCTCCATGTCCATCCTCCATGTCACTACTCCATATCAAACCTTTATGTCACTCCTCCATGTCACTCCTTCATGTCACTCCTCCAAGTCACTCATCCATGTCCCTCCGCCATGTCACTCCACCCTATCAATCTTCCTTGGTGATCTGACCTGTCACTTCTCCATGTCACAACACAAACTCAACCCTCCTTGTCACTCCTCCATGTCACTCATGCATGTCAATCCTCCATGTCACTCCTTTATGTCACTCCTCCAATTCACTCACCATGTCACCTCTATATGTCTTCCATGTCACTCCTCCATGTCCATCCTCCATGTCACTACTCCATGTCACTCCTCTGTGTTGCTCCTCCATGTCACTTCTCCAAGTCACTCACCCATGTCCCTCCACGATGTCACTCCACCATATCAACTCTCTTTCCTGATCAACCCTGTCACTTCTCCAAGTCACTCCTCCATGTCCCTCCTCCATGTCACTACTCCATGTCACTCCTCCATGTCGCTCCTCCGTGTTGCTCCTCCACATCAATTCTCTATGTCACTCCTCCATGTCACTCCTCCATGTCGCTATTCCATGTCAGTCCTCCATGTCGCTATACCAACTCACTCTTCCATGTTACTCCTCCATGTCACTACTCCATGTCACTCCTCCAGGTCACTCCTCCATGTGGCTACTCAAAATCACTCCTCCATGTCACGACACCAACTCAATCCTCCATGTCACTACTTCATGTCACTCCTCCATGTCGCTATTCCATGTGACCACTCCATGTAGCTCCACCAACTCACTCCTCCACGTCGCTCCTCCATGTTGCTCTTCCATGTCACTCCTCCATGTAACTCATCTATGTCCCTCCGCCATGTCACTACACCAACTAAATCCATCTTGTCACTCCTCCATGTCACTCATCCATGTCACTTCTATATGTCTTCCATGTCACTCCTCCATGTTCATCCTCCATGTCACTCCTCCACATCACTCCTCTATGTCACTCCTCCATGTTACACCTCCATGTCACTCCTCCATGTCGCTACACCAACTCATTCCTCATGTCACTCCTCCATGTCGCTACTCCATGTCACTCCTCCATGTCGCTACCCAAACTCACTCCTCATGTCACTCCTCCATGTCACTCATCCATGTCACTCCTCCAAGTCACTCATCCATGTCCCTCCGCCATGTCACTCCACCATATCAATCTTCCTTGGTGATCCGCCCTGTCACTTCTCCTTGTCACTCCTCCATGTCTCTCCTCCACGAAATTTCTCTATGTCACTCCTCCATGTCACTCCTCCATGCCTCTCCTCTATATCGCTCTAACAACTCACTCCTCCATGTCACTCCTCCATGTCACTCCACCATTTCACTTCTCCATGTCACTCCTCCAGGTCACTCCTCCATGTCGCTACACCAACTCACTCCTCAATGTCACTCCTTCAGGTCACTCCTCCAAGTCGCTACTCAAAGTCACTCCTCCATGTCACTACACCAACTCACTCCTCAATGTCACTCCTCAATGTCACTACTTCATGTCACTCCTCCATGTCGCTACTCAAACTCAACCCTCCTTTACACTCTTTCATGTCACTCAACCATATCGCTCCTCCATGTCCCTCTTCCATGTCACTCCTCCATGTCATTCCTCCATGTCACTCCTCCATGTATCTCCTCCATGTCGCTACTCCATGTCACTCCTCCATGTCGCTACACCAACTCACTCCTCAATGTCACTCCTCCATGTCACTACTTCTTGTCACTCCTTCATGTCACTCATCCATGTCATTCCTCCATGTCACTCCTTTATGTCACAACTCCAATTCACTCCTCCATGTCCATCCTCCATGTCACTACTCCATATCAAACCTTTATGTCACTCTAACAACTCACTCCTCCATGTCACCCCACCATTTCACTCCTCCATGTCACTCCTCCAGGTCACTCCTCCATGTGGCTACTCAAAATCACTCCTCCATGTCACGACACCAACTCAATCCTCCATGTCACTACTTCATGTCACTCCTCCATGTCGCTATTCCATGTGACCACTCCATGTAGCTCCACCAACTCACTCCTCCACGTCGCTCCTCCATGTTGCTCTTCCATGTCACTCCTCCATGTAACTCATCTATGTCCCTCCGCCATGTCACTACACCAACTAAATCCTTCTTGTCACTCCTCCATGTCACTCATCCATGTCATTCCTCCATGTCACTCCTTTATGTCACAACTCCAATTCACTCCTCCATGTCCATCCTCCATGTCACTACTCCATATCAAACCTTTATGTCACTCCTCCATGTCACTCCTTCATGTCACTCCTCCAAGTCACTCATCCATGTCCCTCCGCCATGTCACTCCACCCTATCAATCTTCCTTGGTGATCTGACCTGTCACTTCTCCATGTCACAACACAAACTCAACCCTCCTTGTCACTCCTCCATGTCACTCATGCATGTCAATCCTCCATGTCACTCCTTTATGTCACTCCTCCAATTCACTCACCATGTCACCTCTATATGTCTTCCATGTCACTCCTCCATGTCCATCCTCCATGTCACTACTCCATGTCACTCCTCTGTGTTGCTCCTCCATGTCACTTCTCCAAGTCACTCACCCATGTCCCTCCACGATGTCACTCCACCATATCAACTCTCTTTCCTGATCAACCCTGTCACTTCTCCAAGTCACTCCTCCATGTCCCTCCTCCATGTCACTACTCCATGTCACTCCTCCATGTCGCTCCTCCGTGTTGCTCCTCCACATCAATTCTCTATGTCACTCCTCCATGTCACTCCTCCATGTCGCTATTCCATGTCAGTCCTCCATGTCGCTATACCAACTCACTCTTCCATGTTACTCCTCCATGTCACTACTCCATGTCACTCCTCCATGTCGCTCCTCCGTGTTGCTCCTCCACATCAATTCTCTATGTCACTCCTCCATGTCACTCCTCCATGTCGCTATTCCATGTCAGTCCTCCATGTCGCTACACCAACTCACTCTTCCATGTTACTCCTCCATGTCACTCCTCCATGTCTCTCCTCCATGTTTCTCTAACAACTCACTCCTCCATGTCACTCCACCATTTCACTTCTCCATGTCACTTCTCAATGTCGCTACTCAAAGTCACTCCTCCATGTTACTACACGAACTCACTCCTCAGGGTTACTCCTCTATGTCACTACTTCATGTCATTCCTCCATGTCGCTACACAAACTCAATCATACTATACACTCTTTCATGTCACTCCTCCATATCACTCCTCCATGTCAATCCTCCATGTCATTCCTCCATGTCACTACTTTATGTCAATCCTCCAAGTTACTCCTAAATGTCGCTACTCCATGTGACTCCTCCATGTTGCTCCACCAACTCACTCCTCCATGTTGCTCCTCCATGTTGCTCCTCCAATTCACTCCTCCAAGTCACCTCTATGTCTTCCATGTCACTCCTCCATGTCACTACTCCATGTCACTCCTCCATGTCGCTCCTCCGTGTTACTCCTCCAAGTCACTCCTCCATGTAACTCCTCCATGTAACTACTCCATGTCACTCCTCCATGTCGCTACACAAACTCACTCCTCATGTCCCTCCGCCATGTCACTCCACCCTATCAATCTTCCTTGGTGATCCTACCTGTCACTTTTCCATGTCACTCTTCCATGTCTCTCCTCCATGTCCCTCCTCCATGTCACTACTCCATGTAACTCCTCCATGTCGCTCCTCCGTGTTGCTCCTCCACGTCACTCCTCTATGTCACTCCTCCATGTCACTCCTCCATGTCACTCCTTCAGGTCACTCCTCCATATCGCTCCTCCATGTTGCTCCTCCATGTCCCTCCGCCATGTCACTCCATCATATCAATCTTCCTTGGTGATCCGCCCTGTCACTTCTCCATGTCACTCTTCCATGTCTCTCCTCCACGTCACTGCTCTATGTCACTCCTCCATGTCACTCCTCCATGTCACTCCTCCATGTCTTTCATCCATGTCGCTATAACAACTCACTCCTCTATGTCACTCCACCATTTCACTCCTCCATGTCACTCCTCCAGGTCACTCCTCCATGTCGCTACTCAAAGTCACTCCTCCATGTCACTACACCAACTCACTCCTCAATGTCACTCCTCCATGTCACTACTTCATGTCACTCCTCCATGTCGCTACTCCATGTGACTCCTCCATGTCGCTCCACCAACTCACTCCTCCACGTCGCTCCTCCATGTTGCTTTTCCATGTCACTCCTCCATGTAACTCATCTATGTCCCTCCGCCATGTCACTACACCAACTCAATCCTTTTTGTCACTCCTCCATGTCACTCATCCATGTCACTTCTATATGTCTTCCATGTCACTGTCCCTCCTCCATGTCGCTACACCAACTCACTCCTCCATGTCACTCCTCCATATCGCTACTCCATGTCATTCCTCCTTGTCACTCTTCCATGTCGCTCCTCCATGTCTATCCTTTATGTCACTCCTCCAAGTTACTCCTCCATGTCACTTCTATATGTCTTCCATGTCACTCCTCCATGTAAACCCTCTGTCACTGCTCTATGTTGCTCCTCCACATCACTCCTCTATGTCATTCCTGCATGTCACTCCTCACTCTCACTCCTCCATGTCCAGCCTCCAAGACACTCCTCTGTTTAACTCCTCCATGTTCCTCATCCATGTCACTTCACCATGTCGCTACACCAACTCACTACTCCATATCACTCCTCCATGTCACTCCTTTATGTCACTCCTCCAAGTCACTCCTCCATGTTACTTCTATATTTCTTCCATGTCACTCTTCCAGGTCCCTCCTCCATGCAACACCTCCATGTCACTCCTCCATGCCGCTACTCCATTTCACTCCTCCATGTCGCTACACCAACTCAATCTTCCTTGTCACTCCTCCATGTCACTCCACCATATCAATCCTCCTTGCTGATCCACCCTGTCACTTCTCCATATCACTCAACCATTTCACTTCTATGTCTTCAGTGTCACTCCTCCATGTCGCTACACCAACTCACTCCTCTATGTCACTCCTCCATGTCGCTACGCCAACTCACTACTCATGTCACTCCTCCGTGTCGCTACTCCATGTCACTCCTTCATGTCACTCCTCCATGTCACTCCTCCATGTCACTACTCCATGTCACTCCTCCATGTCGATCATCCATGTCACTCCTCCATGTCACTCCTCCATTTCGCTCCTCCATGTAGATCCTTCATGTTGCTCCTCCATGTCGCTCCTCCTTGTCAATCCTCCATGTCACTACTCAGTGATGATTCACCATGTCATTGCTCCATGTTGATCCTCCATGTCGATCATCTATGTTGCTCCTCCATTTCACTCCTCCATGTCTTCCAATGTCGCTCCTCAATGTAGGTTTTCCATTTCGGCACATGTCAACCCTCCATGTCGCTTTTCCATGTCGCTCCTCCTTGTCACTCCTCCATGTAACTACTTTTTCGATTCTCCATGTCACTCCTCCATGTCTTCCATGTCACTCCTCTATGTCGATCCTCCATGTCGATCCTTCATGTCGCTCCTCCATGTCGCTCCTCCATGTCGCTCCTCCTTGTTACTCCTCCATGTCACTCCTCCAGGTCGATCCTCCAAGTCGATATTCCATGTCGCTCCTCTATGTAACTACACAATGTCGATTCTCCATGTCACTCCAGAATGTCACTCCAGAATGTCGCTCCACCATGTCCCTCCAGAATGTACCTCACTGTTGTCAGTCCTCCATGTCGCTCTGCGATGTCGCTCCTTCCTGTAGCTCCTCCATGTTGCTCTTCCATGTCGCTCCTCCATGTCACTCCTCCATGTCGATCATCCATGTCACTCCTCCATGTAACTCCTCCATTTCGCTCCTCCATGTAGATCCTTCATGTCACTCCTCCTTGTCGCTCCTCCATGTCACTCTTCCATGTAGCTATTCCATTTCACTCCTCCATGTCGCTACACAAACTCACTCTTCCATGTCACTCCATTTCACTCGACCACGTCACTCCTCTATGTAACTCCTCATGTCACTCCTCCATGTCGCTACTCCATGTCACTCCTCCATGTCGCTCCACCAACTCACTCTTCCATTTCTCTCAATTTCACTCCACCACGTCACTCCTTTTTGTAACTTCTCATATCACTCCTCCATGTCGCTACTCCATGTTGAGCCTCCATGTCGCCCTTCAATGTCACTCCTCAATATATCTCCTATATGTTGAGCCACCGTGTTGCTTATCCATGTCACTCCTCCTTGACGATCCTTAAATTCACTCCTCCATGTCCGTCTTCCATATCGCTACTCCTTGTCACTCCTCCATGTCGATCTTCTCTGTGACTCCTACAAATCACTCCTACATATCACTCCTCCATGAAGCTCCACCATGTCACTCCTCCATTTCACTCTTCCTTGTCACTCCTCCATGTCACTCCTCCATGTCGATCTTCTCTGTGACTCCTACAAGTCACTCCTACATGTCACTCCTCCATGTGACTCCTCTATGTCACTCCTCCATGTCGATCCTCCATGTCACTCCTAAATGTCACTCCTCCATGTCACTCCTCTATGTCACTCCTCCATGTCAAACCTCCATGTCACTCCTCCTTGTCGCTACACTAACTCATTCCTCATGTAACTCCTCCATGTCGCTACTCCATGTCACTCCTCCATGTCGCTACACCATGTCACTCCTCCATTTCACTCTTCCTTGTCACTCCTCCATGTCACTCCTCCATGTCAAATCTTCTCTGTGACTCCTACAAGTCACTCCTACATGTCAGTCCTCCATGTGACTCCTCTATGTCACTCCTCCATGTCGATCCTCCATGTCACTCCTAAATGTCACTCCTCCATGTCACTCCTCCATGTCACTGTTCCAAGTCACTCACCTATGTCCCTCCACGATGTCACTCCACCATATCAACCCTCCATGGTTATCCGCCCTGTCACTTCTCCATGTCACTCTTTCATGTCTCTCCTCCATGTCACTCCTCCATGTCACTCCTCCATGTCACTCCTCCATGTCTCTCCTCCAGGTTGCTCTAACAACTCACTCCTCCATGTCACTCCACCATTTCACTCCTCCATGTCACTCCTCCAGGTCACTCCTCCATGTCGCTAATCAAAGTCACTCCTCCATGTTACTACACCAACTCACTCCACAGGGTTACTCCTCCATGTCACTACTTCATGTCACTCCTCCATGTCGCTACACAAACTCAATCATACTATACACTCTTTCATGTCACTCCTCCATATCACTCCTCCATGTCAATCCTCCATATCACTCCTCCATGTCAATCCTCCATGTCACTCCTCCATGTCACTTCTCCAAGTCACTCACCCGTGTCCCTCCACAATGTCACTACTTCATGTCACTCCTCCATGTCGCTCCTCCGTGTTGCTCCTCCACATCAATCCTCTATGTCACTCCTCCATGTAACTCCTACATGTAGCTACTCCATGTCACTACTCCATGTCACTCCTCCATGTCGCTCCTCCGTGTTGCTCCTCCAAGTCACTCCTCCATGTAACTCTTCCATGTAACTACTCCAAGTCACTCCTCTATGTCACTCCTCCATGTCACTCCTACATGTCACTCCTCCATGTCTCTCCTCTATGTCGCTCTAACAACTCACTCCTCCATGTCACTCCTCCATGTCACTCCACCATTTCACTCCTACATGTCACTCCTCCAGGTCACTCCTCCATGTCGCTACTCAAAGTCACTCCTCCATGTCACTACACCAACTCATTCCTCAATGTCACTCCTCAATGTCACTACTTCATGTCACTCCTCCATGTCGCTACACAAACTCAAACCTCCTTTACACTCTTTCATGTCACTTCTCCATATCGCTCCTCCATGTCCCTCCTCCATGTCACTCCTCCATGTCACTCCTCCATGTCGCTACACAAACTCACTCCTCATGTTACTACTCTATTTCGCTACTCCATGTAACTCCTCCATCTCGCTACACCAACTCACTCCTCAATGTCACTCCTCCACGTCACTCCTTTATGTCACTCCTCCAATTCACTCCTCCATGTCACCTTTATATGTCTTCCATGTCACTCCTCCATGTCCATCCTCCATGTCACTACTCCATGTCACTCCTCCATGTCGCTACACCTACTCAATCTTCCTTGTAACTCCTCCATGTCACTCATCCATGTCATTCCTCCATGTCACTCCTTTATGTCACTCCTCCAAGCCACTCCTTAATTTCACTTCCATATGTCTTCCATGTCACTCCTCCATGTCGCTCCTCCATGTCACTCTAACAACTCACTCCTCCATTTCACTCCACCACTTCACTCCTCCATGTCACTCCTCCAGGTCACTCCTCCAGGTCGCTACTCAAAGTCACTCCTCCATGTAACTACACCAACTCACTCCTCAATGTCACTCCTCCATGTCACTACTTCATGTCAGTCCTCCATGTCGCTACACAAACTCAACCCTCCTTGTCACTCCTCTATGTCACTCATCCATGTCATTACTCCATGTCACTCCTTTATGTCACTCCTCCAAATCACTTCTCCATGTCACTCATCAATGTCCCTCCGCCATGTCACTCCACCCTATCAATCTTCCTTGGTGATCCGACCTGTCACTTCTCCATGTCACAACAAAAACTCAACCCTCCTTGTCACTCCTCCATGTCACTCATCCATGTCAATCCTCCATGTCACTCCTTTATGTCACTCCTCCAATTCACTCACCATGTCATCTTTATATGTCTTCCATGTCACTCCTCCATGTCCATCCTCCATGTCACTACTCCATGTCACTCCTCTGTGTTGCTCCTCCATGTCACTTCTCCAAGTCACTCACCCATGTCCCCCCACGATGTCACTCCACCATATAAACTCTCTTTCCTGATCAACCCTGTCACTTCTCCAAGTCACTCCTCCATGTCCCTCCTCCATGTTACTACTCCATGTCACTCCTCTATGTCGCTACACAAACTCAATCATACAATACACTCTTTCATGTCACTCCTCCATATTACTCCTCCATGTCAATCCTCCATGTCACTCCTCCAAGTCACTCCTTTATGTCACTCTTCCAAGTTACTCCTAAATGTCGCTACTCCATGTGACTTCTCCATGTTGCTACACCAACTCACTCATCCATGTTGCTCCTCCAATTCACTCCTCCAAGTCACCTCTATATGTCTTCCATGTCACTCCTCCATGTCCATCCTCCATGTCACTACTCCATGTCACTCCTCTGTGTTGCTCCTCCATGTCGCGCCTCCGTGTTGCTCATCCTTGTCACTCCTCCAGGTCACTCCTCCATGTTACTACACCAACTCACTCCTCAGGGTCCCTCCTCCATGTCACTACTTCATGTCACTCCTCCATGTCGCTACACAAACTCAATCCTCCTATACAATCTTTCATGTCACTCCTCCATATCGCTCCTCCATGTCAATCCTCAATGTCATTCCTCCATGTCACTCCTTTATGTCACTCCTCCAAGTTACTCCTAAATGTCGCTACTCCATGTGACTCCTCCATGTTGCTCCACCAACTCACTCCTCCATGTTCCTCCTCCAATTCACTCCTCCATGTCACCTCTATATGTCTTCCATGTCACTCCTCCATGTCCATCCTCCATGTCACTCCTCCATGTCACTCACCCATGTCCCTCCACGATGTCACTCCACCATATCAACCCTCCTTCCTGATCAACCCTGTCACTTCTCCAAGTCACTCCTCCATGTCTGTCCTCCATGTCACTACTCCACATCAATCCTCTATGTCACTCCTCCATGTCGCTATACCAACTCACTCCTCAATGTCATTCCTCCATTTCACTCCTCCATGTATCTCCTCCATGTCGCTACTCTATGTCACTCCTCCATGTCACTCCTCCATGTCACTCCTCCATGTCGCTCCTCCATGTAGCTACACAAACTCAATCCTCCTTTACACTCTTTCATGTCACTCCTCCATATCGCTCCTCCATGTCCCTTCTCCATGTCACTCATCCATGTCATTCCTCCATGTCACTCCTCCATGTCACTACACAAACGTACTCCTCATGTTACTACTCTATGTCGCTACTCCATGTCACTCCTCCATGTCGCAATACCAACTCACTCCTCAATGTAACTCCTCCATGTCACTACTTCTTGTCACTCCTCCATGTCACTCATCCATGTCATTCCTCCATGTCACTCCTTTATGTCTCTCCTCCAATTCACTCCTCCATGTCACCTCTATATGTCTTCCATGTCACTCCTCCATGTCCATCCTCCATGTCACTACTCCATGTCACTCCTCCATGTCGCTCCTCCATGTCACTCCTCCATGTCGCGCCTCCGTGTTGCTCATCCTTGTCACTCCTCCAAGTCACTCCTCCATGTCGCTCCTCCGTGTTGCTCCTCCTTGTCACTCCTCCAAGTCACTCACCCATGTCCCTCCACGTTGTCACTCCAACATATCAACCATCCTTCCTGATCAACCTTGTCACTCCTCCATGTCTCTCCTCCACGAAATTCCTCTATGTTACTCCTCCATGTCACTCCTACATGTCACCCCTCCATGTCTCTCCTCTATATCGCTCTAACAACTCACTCCTCCATGTCACTCCTCCATGTCACTCCACCATTTCACTCCTCCATGTCACTCCTCCAGGTCACTCCTCCATGTCACTCCTCCAAGTCACTCATCCATGTCCCTCCGCCATGTCACTCCACCATATCAATATTCCTTGGTGATCCCCCCTGTCACTTCTCCATGTCACTCCTCCATGTCTCTCCTCCACGAAATTCCTCTATGTGACTCCTCCATGTCACTCCTCCATGTCACTCCACCATTTAACTCCTCCATGTCACTCCTCCAGATCACTCCTCCATGTCGCTACACCAACTTATTCCTCAATGTCACTCCTTCATGTCACTCCTCCATTTCTCTCCTCCATGTCGCTATAACAACTCACACCTCCATGTCACTCCTCCAGGTCACTCCTCCATGTCGCTACTCAAAGTCACTCCTCCATGTCACTCATCTATGTCATTCCTCCATGTCACTCCTCCATGTCACTCCTCCATGTCTTCTCTATATGTCCTCCATGTCACTCCTCCATGTCCATCCTCCATGTCACTACTCCATGTCACTCCTCCATGTTGCTCCTCCGTCTTGCTCCTCCATGTCACTCCTCCAGGTCACTCACCCATGTCCCTACACGATGTCACTCCACCATATCAACCATCCTTCCTGATCAACTCTGTCACTTCTCCAAGTAACTCCTTCATGTCCATCCTCCATGTCAATAACTACACATCAATCTTCTATGTCACTCCTCCATGTCACTCCTCCATGTCACTCCTCCATGTCGCTATTCCATGTTACTCCTCCATGTCACTCCACCAACTCCTTCCTCCATGTTACTCCTCCATGTCACTCCTCCATGTCAATCCTTTATGTCACTCCTCCAAGTTACTCCTCCATGCCACTCCACCATTTCACTCCTCCATGTCACACCTCCAGGTCACTCCTCTATGTCACTCCTCCATGTCACTCCTCCATGTCACACCTCCAGGTCACTCCTCCATGTCGGTACTCAAAGTCACTCCTCCATGTCGCTACACCAACTCATTCCTCATGTCACTCCTCCATGTCAGTACTTCATGTCACTCCTCCATGTCGCTCCTCCGTGTTGCTCCTCCTTGTCACTCCTCCAAGTCACTCACCCATGTCCCTACACGATGTCACTCCACCATATCAACCCTCCTTCCTGATCAACCCTGTCACTTCTCCAAGTCACTCCTCCATGTCCCTCCTCCATGTCACTACTCCATGTCACTCCTCCATGTCGCTCCTCCGTGTTGCTCCTCCACATCAATCCTCTATGTCTCTCCTCTATATCGCTCTAACAACTCACTCCTCCATGTCACTCCTCCATGTCACTCCACCATTTCACTCCTCCATGTCACTCCTCCAGGTCACTCCTCCATGTCACTCCTCCAAGTCACTCATCCATGTCCCTCCGCCATGTCACTCCACCATATCAATATTCCTTGGTGATCCCCCCTGTCACTTCTCCATGTCACTCCTCCATGTCTCTCCTCCACGAAATTCCTCTATGTGACTCCTCCATGTCACTCCTCCATGTCACTCCACCATTTAACTCCTCCATGTCACTCCTCCAGATCACTCCTCCATGTCGCTACACCAACTTATTCCTCAATGTCACTCCTTCATGTCACTCCTCCATTTCTCTCCTCCATGTCGCTATAACAACTCACACCTCCATGTCACTCCTCCAGGTCACTCCTCCATGTCGCTACTCAAAGTCACTCCTCCATGTCACTCATCCATGTCATTCCTCTATGTCACTCCTCCATGTCTTCTCTATATGTCCTCCATGTCACTCCTCCATGTCCATCCTCCATGTCACTACTCCATGTCACTCCTCCATGTTGCTCCTCCGTCTTGCTCCTCCATGTCACTCCTCCAGGTCACTCACCCATGTCCCTACACGATGTCACTCCACCATATCAACCCTCCTTCCTGATCAACCCTGTCACTCCTCCATGTAACTCCTACATGTAGCTACTCCATGTCACTACTCCATGTCGCTACACAAACTCACTCCTCATGTCACTCCTCCATGTCACTCCTCCAAGTCACTCATCCATGTCCCTCCGCCATGTCACTCCACCATATCAATCTTCCTTCCTGCTCAACCTTGTCACTCCTTCATTTCTCTCCTCCACGAAATTCCTCTATGTTACTCCTCCATGTCACTCCTCCATGTCTCTCCTCTATATCGCTCTAACAACTCACTCCTCCATGTCACTCCTCCATGTCACTCCACCATTTCACTCCTCCATGTCACTCCTCCAGGTCACTCCTCCATGTCGCTACACCAACTTACTCCTCAATGTCACTCTTTCTTGTCACTCCTCCATTTCTCTCCTCCATGTCGCTATAACAACTCACTCCTCCATGTCACTCCACCATTTCACTCCTCCATGTCACTCCTCCAGGTCACTCCTCCATGTCGCTACTCAAAGTCACTCCTCCATGTTACTCATCCATGTCATTCCTCCATGTCACTCCTCCATGTCACTCTTCCATGTCATTCCTCCATGTCACTCCTCCAAGTCACTCCTCCATCTCCCTCCTCCATGTCACTACTCCATGTCACTCCTCCATGTCGCTACTCCTTGTTGCTCCTCCATGTCACTTATCCAGGTCACTCCTCCATGTCGCTACTCAAAGTCACTCCTCCATGTCACTCCTCCAGGTCACTCCTCCATGTCACTCGTTTATGTCACTCCGCCATGTAACTTCTCCATGTCTCTCCTCCATGTCGCTCTAACAACTCACTCCTTCATGTCACTCCTCCATGTCACTCCACCATTTCACTCATCCATGTCACTCCTCCAGGTCACTCCTCCATGTCGCTACACCAACTTACTCCTCAATGTCACTCTTTCTTGTCACTCCTCCATTTCTCTCCTCCATGTCGCTATAACAACTCACTCCTCCATGTCACTCCTCCAGGTCACTCATCCATGTCGCTACTCAAAGTCACTCCTCCATGTCACTCCTCCATGTCGCTATTCCAAGTTACTCCTCCATGTTGCTCCTCCATGTTGCTCCTCCATGTCACTCCTCCATGTCACTCATCCATGTCACTCCTCCAAGTCACTCACCCATGTCCCTCCGTTATGTCACTCCACCATATCAACCCTCTATGGTTATCCGCCCTGTCACTTCTCCATGTCACTCTTCCATGTCTCTCCTCCACATCATTCCTCTATGTCACTCCTCCATGTAACTCCTCCATGTCACTCCTCCATGTCTCTCCTCCATGTCGCTCTAACAACTCACTCTTCCATGTCACTCCACCATTTCACTCCTCCATTTCGCTACTCAAAGTCACTCCTCCATGTCGCTACTCAAAGTCACTCCTCCATGTTACTCATCCATGTCATTCCTCCATGTCACTCCTCCATGTCACTCTTCCATGTCATTCCTCCATGTCACTCCTCCAAGTCACTCCTCCATCTCCCTCCTCCATGTCACTACTCCATGTCACTCCTCCATGTCTCTACTCCTTGTTGCTCCTCCACATCAATCCTCCATGTCGCTCCTCCATGTCACTCCACCATTTCACTCCTCCATGTCACTCCTCCAGGTCACTCCTCCATGTCGCTACTCAAAGTCACTCCTCCATGTCGCTACTCAAAGTCACTCCTCCATGTTACTCATCCATGTCATTCCTCCATGTCACTCCTCCATGTCACTCTTCCATGTCATTCCTCCATGTAACTCCTCCAAGTCACTCCTCCATCTCCCTCCTCCATGTCACTACTCCATGTCATTCCTCCATGTCGCTACTCCTTGTTGCTCCTCCACATCAATCCTCTATGTCGCTCCTCCATGTCACTCCACCATTTCACTCCTCCATGTCACTTATCCAGGTCACTCCTCCATGTCGCTACTCAAAGTCACTCCTCCATGTCAATCATCCATGTCATTCCTCCATGTCACTCGTTTATGTCACTCCTTCAATTCACTCCTCCATGTCACCTCTATATGTTTTTCATGTCACTGCTCCATGTCCATCCTCCAAGTCACTACTCCATGTCACTCCTCCGTGTTGCTCCTCCTTGTTTCTCCTCCACATCAATCCTCTATGTCACTCCTCCATGTAACTCCTCTATGTCACTCCTCCATGTCACTCCTACATGTCACTCCTCCATGTCTCTCCTCTATGTCGCTCTAACAACTCACTCCTCCATGTCACTCCTCCATGTCACTCCACCATTTCACTCCTCCATATCACTCCTCCAGGTCACTCCTCCATGTCGCTACTCAAAGTCACTCCTCCATTTTACTACACCAACTCACTACTCAATGTGACTCCTCCATGTCAATCCTCCATTTCTCTCCTCCATGTCGCTATAACAACTCACTCCTCCATGTCACTCCTCCAGGTCACTCCTCCATGTCGCTACTCAAAGTCACTCCTCCATGTCACTCCTCCAGGTCACTCCTCCATGTCACTCGTTTATGTCACTCCGCCATGTAACTTCTCCATGTCTCTCCTCCATGTCGCTCTAACAACTCACTCCTCCATGTCACTCCACCATTTCACTCCTCCATGTCACTCCTCCAGGTCACTCCTCAATGTCGCTACCCAAAGTTACTCCTCCATGTCACTCAACAATTTCATTCCTCCATGTCACTCGTTTATGTCACTCCTCCAATTCACTCCTCCATGTCACTTCTAAATGTCTTCCATGTCACTCCTCCATGTCCATCTTCCATGTCGCTACACCTACTCACTCCTCCATGTCACTCCTCCAGGTCACTCCTCCATGTCGCTACTCAAAGTCACTCCTCCATGTTGCTATAACAACTCACTCCTCCATGTCACTCATCCATGTCGCTACTCAAAGTCACTCCTCCATGTCACTCATCCAGGTCACTCCTCCATGTTGCTACTCAAAGTCACTCCTCCATGTCACTCATTCATGTCATTCCTCCATGTCACTCGTTTATGTCACTCCTCCATGTCACTTCTCCATGTCTCTCCTCCATGTTGCTCTAACAACTCACTCCTCCATGTCACTCCACCATTTCACTCCTCCATGTCACTCCTCCAGGTCACTCCTCCATGTCGCTACTCAAAGTCACTCCTCCATGTCACTCAACCATGTCATTCCTCCATGTCACTCGTTTATGTCATTCCTCCAATTCACTCCTCCATGTCACTTCTATATGTCTTCCATGTCACTCCTCCATGTCGCTACACCTACTCACTCTTCCATGTCACTCCTCCATGTCGCTCCTCCATGTTGCTCCTCCGTGTCACTCCTCCATGTCACTCATCCATGTCCCTCCGCCATGTCACTCCACCATATCAATCTTCCTTGGTTATCCGCCCTGTCACTTCTCCATGTCACTCTTCAATGTCTCTCCTCCACGTCACTCCTCCATGTCACTCAACCATGTCATTCCTCCATGTCACTCGTTTATGTCACTCCTCCAATTCACTCCTCCATGTCACTTCTATATGTCTTCCATGTCACTCCTCCATGTCGCTACACCTACTCACTCTTCCATGTCACTCCTCCATGTCGCTCCTCCATGTTGCTCCTCCGTGTCACTCCTCCATGTCACTCATCCATGTCCCTCCGCCATGTCACTCCACCATATCAATCTTCCTTGGTTATCCGCCCTGTCACTTCTCCATGTCACTCTTCCATGTCTCTCCTCCACGTCACTCCTCCATGTCACTCAACCATGTCATTCCTCCATGTCACTCGTTTATGTCACTCCTCCAATTCACTCCTCCATGTCACTTCTATATGTCTTCCATGTCACTCCTCCATGTCGCTACACCTACTCACTCTTCCATGTCACTCCTCCATGTCGCTCCTCCATGTTGCTCCTCCGTGTCACTCCTCCATGTCACTCATCCATGTCCCTCCGCCATGTCACTCCACCATATCAATCTTCCTTGGTTATCCGCCCTGTCACTTCTCCATGTCACTCTTCCATGTCTCCACGTCATTCCTCTATGTCACTCTTCAATGTCACTCCTCTATGTCACTCCTCCATGTCTCTACTCCATGTCGCTCTACAAACTCACTCCTCCATGTCACTCCACCATTTCACTCCTTCATGTCACTCCTCCAGGTCACTCCTCCATGTCGCTAGTTCATGTCACTCCTCCATGTCGCTACACAAACTCAACCCTCCTTGTCACTCCTCTATGTCACTTATCCATGTCATTCCTCCATGTCACTCGTTTATGTCACTCCTCCAATTCACTCCTCCATGTCACTTCTATATGTCTTCCATGTCACTCCTCCATGTCGCTCAACTCAAACTCAACCCTCCTTGTCACTCCTCTATGTCACTTATCCATGTCATTCCTCCATGTCACTCGTTTATGTCACTCCTCCAATTTACTCCTCCATGTCACTTCTATATGTCTTCCATGTCACTCCTCCATGTCGCTACAACCTACTCACTCTTCCATGTCACTCCTCCATGTCGCTCCTCCATGTTGCTCCTCCGTGTCACTCCTCCATGTCACTCAACCATGTCCCTCCGCCATGTCACTCCACCATATCAATCTTCCTTGGTTATCCGCCCTGTCACTTCTCCATGTCACTCTTCCATGTCTCTCCTCCACGTCACTCCTCCATGTCACTCAACCATGTCATTCATCCATGTCACTCGTTTATGTCACTCCTCCAATTCACTCCTCCATGTCACTTCTATATGTCTTCCATGTCACTCCTCCATGTCGCTACACCTACTCACTCATCCATGTCATTCCTCCATGTCACTCCTCCATGTCACTCTTCCATGTCATTCCTCCATGTCACTCCTCCAAGTCACTCCTCCATCTCCCTCCTCCATGTCACTACTCCATGTCACTCCTCCATGTCTCTACTCCTTGTTGCTCCTCCACATCAATCCTCCATGTCGCTCCTCCATGTCACTCCACCATTTCACTCCTCCATGTCACTCCTCCAGGTCACTCCTCCATGTCGCTACTCAAAGTCACTCCTCCATGTCGCTACTCAAAGTCACTCCTCCATGTTACTCATCCATGTCATTCCTCCATGTCACTCCTCCATGTCACTCTTCCATGTCATTCCTCCATGTAACTCCTCCAAGTCACTCCTCCATCTCCCTCCTCCATGTCACTACTCCATGTCATTCCTCCATGTCGCTACTCCTTGTTGCTCCTCCACATCAATCCTCCATGTCGCTCCTCCATGTCACTCCACCATTTCACTCCTCCATGTCACTTATCCAGGTCACTCCTCCATGTCGCTACTCAAAGTCACTCCTCCATGTCAATCATCCATGTCATTCCTCCATGTCACTCGTTTATGTCACTCCTCCAATTCACTCCTCCATGTCACCTCTATATGTTTTTCATGTCACTGCTCCATGTCCATCCTCCAAGTCACTACTCCATGTCACTCCTCCGTGTTGCTCCTCCTTGTTTCTCCTCCACATCAATCCTCTATGTCACTACTCCATGTAACTCCTCTATGTCACTCCTCCATGTCACTCCTACATGTCACTCCTCCATGTCTCTCCTCTATGTCGCTCTAACAACTCACTCCTCCATGTCACTCCTCCATGTCACTCCTCCATGTCACTCCTCCATATCACTCCTCCAGGTCACTCCTCCATGTCGCTACTCAAAGTCACTCCTCCATTTTACTACACCAACTCACTCCTCAATGTGACTCCTCCACGTCAATCCTCCATTTCTCTCCTCCATGTCGCTATAACAACTCACTCCTCCATGTCACTCCTCCAGGTCACTCCTCCATGTCGCTACTCAAAGTCACTCCTCCATGTCAATCCTCCAGGTCACTCCTCCATGTCACTCGTTTATGTCACTCCGCCATGTAACTTCTCCATGTCTCTCCTCCATGTCGCTCTAACAACTCACTCCTCCATGTCACTCCACCATTTCACTCCTCCATGTCACTCCTCCAGGTCACTCCTCAATGTCGCTACCCAAAGTTACTCCTCCATGTCACTCAACAATTTCATTCCTCCATGTCACTCGTTTATGTCACTCCTCCAATTCACTCCTCCATGTCACTTCTAAATGTCTTCCATGTCACTCCTCCATGTCCATCTTCCATGTCGCTACACCTACTCACTCCTCCATGTCACTCCTCCAGGTCACTCCTCCATGTCGCTACTCAAAGTCACTCCTCCATGTTGCTATAACAACTCACTCCTCCATGTCACTCATCCATGTCGCTACTCAAAGTCACTCCTCCATGTCACTCATCCAGGTCACTCCTCCATGTTGCTACTCAAAGTCACTCCTCCATGTCACTCATTCATGTCATTCCTCCATGTCACTCGTTTATGTCACTCCTCCATGTCACTTCTCCATGTCTCTCCTCCATGTTGCTCTAACAACTCACTCCTCCATGTCACTCCACCATTTCACTCCTCCATGTCACTCCTCCAGGTCACTCCTCCATGTCGCTACTCAAAGTCACTCCTCCATGTCACTCAACCATGTCATTCCTCCATGTCACTCGTTTATGTCATTCCTCCAATTCACTCCTCCATGTCACTTCTATATGTCTTCCATGTCACTCCTCCATGTCGCTACACCTACTCACTCTTCCATGTCACTCCTCCATGTCGCTCCTCCATGTTGCTCCTCCGTGTCACTCCTCCATGTCACTCATCCATGTCCCTCCGCCATGTCACTCCACCATATCAATCTTCCTTGGTTATCCGCCCTGTCACTTCTCCATGTCACTCTTCAATGTCTCTCCTCCACGTCACTCCTCCATGTCACTCAACCATGTCATTCCTCCATGTCACTCGTTTATGTCACTCCTCCAATTCACTCCTCCATGTCACTTCTATATGTCTTCCATGTCACTCCTCCATGTCGCTACACCTACTCACTCTTCCATGTCACTCCTCCATGTCGCTCCTCCATGTTGCTCCTCCGTGTCACTCCTCCATGTCACTCATCCATGTCCCTCCGCCATGTCACTCCACCATATCAATCTTCCTTGGTTATCCGCCCTGTCACTTCTCCATGTCACTCTTCCATGTCTCTCCTCCACGTCACTCCTCCATGTCACTCAACCATGTCATTCCTCCATGTCACTCGTTTATGTCACTCCTCCAATTCACTCCTCCATGTCACTTCTATATGTCTTCCATGTCACTCCTCCATGTCGCTACACCTACTCACTCTTCCATGTCACTCCTCCATGTCGCTCCTCCATGTTGCTCCTCCGTGTCACTCCTCCATGTCACTCATCCATGTCCCTCCGCCATGTCACTCCACCATATCAATCTTCCTTGGTTATCCGCCCTGTCACTTCTCCATGTCACTCTTCCATGTCTCCACGTCATTCCTCTATGTCACTCTTCAATGTCACTCCTCTATGTCACTCCTCCATGTCTCTACTCCATGTCGCTCTACAAACTCACTCCTCCATGTCACTCCACCATTTCACTCCTTCATGTCACTCCTCCAGGTCACTCCTCCATGTCGCTAGTTCATGTCACTCCTCCATGTCGCTACACAAACTCAACCCTCCTTGTCACTCCTCTATGTCACTTATCCATGTCATTCCTCCATGTCACTCGTTTATGTCACTCCTCCAATTCACTCCTCCATGTCACTTCTATATGTCTTCCATGTCACTCCTCCATGTCGCTCAACTCAAACTCAACCCTCCTTGTCACTCCTCTATGTCACTTATCCATGTCATTCCTCCATGTCACTCGTTTATGTCACTCCTCCAATTCACTCCTCCATGTCACTTCTATGTGTCTTCCATGTCACTCCTCCATGTCGCTACACCTACTCACTCTTCCATGTCACTCCTCCATGTCGCTCCTCCATGTTGCTCCTCCGTGTCACTCCTCCATGTCACTCATCCATGTCCCTCCGCCATGTCACTCCACCATATCAATCTTCCTTGGTTATCCGCCCTGTCACTTCTCCATGTCACTCTTCCATGTCTCTCCTCCACGTCACTCCTCCATGTCACTCAACCATGTCATTCATCCATGTCACTCTTTTATGTCACTCCTCCAATTCACTCCTCCATGTCACTTCTATATGTCTTCCATGTCACTCCTCCATGTCGCTACACCTACTCACTCTTCCATGTCACTCCTCCATGTCGCTCCTCCATGTTGCTCCTCCGTGTCACTCCTCCATGTCACTCATCCATGTCCCTCCGCCATGTCACTCCACCATATCAATCTTCCTTGGTTATCCGCCCTGTCACTTCTCCATGTCACTCTTCCATGTCTCTCCTCCACGTCATTCCTCTATGTCACTCTTCAATGTCACTCCTCTATGTCACTCCTCCATGTCTCTACTCCATGTCGCTCTAACAACTCACTCCTCCATATCACTCCACCATTTCACTCCTTCATGTCACTCCTCCAGGTCACTCCTCCATGTCGCTACTTCATGTCACTCCTCCATGTCGCAACACAAACTCAACCCTCCTTGTCACTCCTCTATGTCACTTATCCATGTCATTCCTCATGTCACTCCTTTATGTTACTCCTCCAAGTCACTCCTCCATGTCACTCCTCCATGTCACTCATCCATGTCCCTCCGTCATGTCACTCCACCCTATCAATCTCCCTTGGTGATCCGACCTGTCACTTCTCCATGTCACTCTTCCATGTCTATACTCCATGTCACTCCTCTATGTCACTCCTCCATGTCACTCCTCCATGTCTCTCCTCCATGTCACCACTCCATGTCCATCCTCCATGTCACTCCTCCGTGTATCTCCTCCATGTCGCTACTCTATGTCACTCCTCCATGTCACTCCTCCATGTCGCTACACCAACTCACTCCTCAATGTCACTCCTCCATGTCACTATTTCTTGTCACTCCTCCATGTCACTCATCCATGTCATTCCTCATGTCACTCCTTTATGTCACTCCTCCATGTCACTCATCCATGTCACTTCTATATGTCTTCCATGTCACTCCTCCATGTCACTACTCCATGTCACTCCTCCATGTCGCTCCTCCGTGTTGCTCCTCCACATCAATCCTCTATGTCACTCCTCCATGTTGCTCCTCCAAGTCATTCCTCCATGTAACTCCTACATGTAGCTACTCCATGTCACTACTCCATGTCACTCCTCCATGTCGCTCCTCCGTGTTGCTCCTCCAAGTCACTCCTCCATGTAACTCCTCCATGTAGCTACTCCATGTCACTCCTCCATGTCGCTACACAAACTCACTCCTCATGTCACTCCTCCATGTCACTCCTCCATGTCACTCCTCCAAGTCTCTCCTCCATGTCGCTGTAACAACTCACTCCTCCATGTCACTCCTCCATGTCCATCCTCCATGTCACTCCTCCAAGTCACTCACCCATGTCCCTCCACGATGTCACTCCACCATATCAACCCTACTTCCTGATCAACCCTGTCACTACTCCATGTCACTCCTCCATGTCACTCCTTCTTGTTGCTCCTCCATGTCACTCATCCATGTCATTCCTCCATGTCATTCGTTTATGTCACTCCTCCAATTCACTCCTCCATGTCACCTCTATATGTATTTCATGTCACTGCTCCACATCAATCCTCCATGTCGCTCCTCCATGTCACTCCACCATTTCACTCCTCCATGTCACTCCTCCAGGTCACTCCTCCATGTCGCTACTCAAAGTCACTCCTCCATGTCGCTACTCAAAGTCACTCCTCCATGTTACTCATCCATGTCATTCCTCCATGTCACTCCTCCATGTCACTCTTCCATGTCATTCCTCCATGTAACTCCTCCAAGTCACTCCTCCATCTCCCTCCTTCATGTCACTACTCCATGTCATTCCTCCATGTCGCTACTCCTTGTTGCTCCTCCACATCAATCCTCCATGTCGCTCCTCCATGTCACTCCACCATTTCACTCCTCCATGTCACTTATCCAGGTCACTCCTCCATGTCGCTACTCAAAGTCACTCCTCCATGTCAATCATCCATGTCATTCCTCCATGTCACTCGTTTATGTCACTCCTCCAATTCACTCCTCCATGTCACCTCTATATGTTTTTCATGTCACTGCTCCATGTCCATCCTCCAAGTCACTACTCCATGTCACTCCTCCGTGTTGCTCCTCCTTGTTTCTCCTCCACATCAATCCTCTATGTCACTACTCCATGTAACTCCTCTATGTCACTCCTCCATGTCACTCCTACATGTCACTCCTCCATGTCTCTCCTCTATGTCGCTCTAACAACTCACTCCTCCATGTCACTCCTCCATGTCACTCCTCCATTTCACTCCTCCATATCACTCCTCCAGGTCACTCCTCCATGTCGCTACTCAAAGTCATTCCTCCATTTTACTACACCAACTCACTCCTCAATGTGACTCCTCCACGTCAATCCTCCATTTCTCTCCTCCATGTCGCTATAACAACTCACTCCTCCATGTCACTCCTCCAGGTCACTCCTCCATGTCGCTACTCAAAGTCACTCCTCCATGTCAATCCTCCAGGTCACTCCTCCATGTCACTCGTTTATGTCACTCCGCCATGTAACTTCTCCATGTCTCTCCTCCATGTCGCTCTAACAACTCACTCCTCCATGTCACTCCACCATTTCACTCCTCCATGTCACTCCTCCAGGTCACTCCTCAATGTCGCTACCCAAAGTTACTCCTCCATGTCACTCAACAATTTCATTCCTCCATGTCACTCGTTTATGTCACTCCTCCAATTCACTCCTCCATGTCACTTCTAAATGTCTTCCATGTCACTCCTCCATGTCCATCTTCCATGTCGCTACACCTACTCACTCCTCCATGTCACTCCTCCAGGTCACTCCTCCATGTCGCTACTCAAAGTCACTCCTCCATGTTTCTATAACAACTCACTCCTCCATGTCACTCATCCATGTCGCTACTCAAAGTCACTCCTCCATGTCACTCATCCAGGTCACTCCTCCATGTTGCTACTCAAAGTCACTCCTCCATGTCACTCATTCATGTCATTCCTCCATGTCACTCGTTTATGTCACTCCTCCATGTCACTTCTCCATGTCTCTCCTCCATGTTGCTCTAACAACTCACTCCTCCATGTCACTCCACCATTTCACTCCTCCATGTCACTCCTCCAGGTCACTCCTCCATGTCGCTACTCAAAGTCACTCCTCCATGTCACTCAACCATGTCATTCCTCCATGTCACTCGTTTATGTCATTCCTCCAATTCACTCCTCCATGTCACTTCTATATGTCTTCCATGTCACTCCTCCATGTCGCTACACCTACTCACTCTTCCATGTCACTCCTCCATGTCGCTCCTCCATGTTGCTCCTCCGTGTCACTCCTCCATGTCACTCATCCATGTCCCTCCGCCATGTCACTCCACCATATCAATCTTCCTTGGTTATCCGCCCTGTCACTTCTCCATGTCACTCTTCAATGTCTCTCCTCCACGTCACTCCTCCATGTCACTCAACCATGTCATTCCTCCATGTCACTCGTTTATGTCACTCCTCCAATTCACTCCTCCATGTCACTTCTATATGTCTTCCATGTCACTCCTCCATGTCGCTACACCTACTCACTCTTCCATGTCACTCCTCCATGTCGCTCCTCCATGTTGCTCCTCCGTGTCACTCCTCCATGTCACTCATCCATGTCCCTCCGCCATGTCACTCCACCATATCAATCTTCCTTGGTTATCCGCCCTGTCACTTCTCCATGTCACTCTTCCATGTCTCTCCTCCACGTCACTCCTCCATGTCACTCAACCATGTCATTCCTCCATGTCACTCGTTTATGTCACTCCTCCAATTCACTCCTCCATGTCACTTCTATATGTCTTCCATGTCACTCCTCCATGTCGCTACACCTACTCACTCTTCCATGTCACTCCTCCATGTCGCTCCTCCATGTTGCTCCTCCGTGTCACTCCTCCATGTCACTCATCCATGTCCCTCCGCCATGTCACTCCACCATATCAATCTTCCTTGGTTATCCGCCCTGTCACTTCTCCATGTCACTCTTCCATGTCTCCACGTCATTCCTCTATGTCACTCTTCAATGTCACTCCTCTATGTCACTCCTCCATGTCTCTACTCCATGTCGCTCTACAAACTCACTCCTCCATGTCACTCCACCATTTCACTCCTTCATGTCACTCCTCCAGGTCACTCCTCCATGTCGCTAGTTCATGTCACTCCTCCATGTCGCTACACAAACTCAACCCTCCTTGTCACTCCTCTATGTCACTTATCCATGTCATTCCTCCATGTCACTCGTTTATGTCACTCCTCCAATTCACTCCTCCATGTCACTTCTATATGTCTTCCATGTCACTCCTCCATGTCGCTCAACTCAAACTCAACCCTCCTTGTCACTCCTCTATGTCACTTATCCATGTCATTCCTCCATGTCACTCGTTTATGTCACTCCTCCAATTCACTCCTCCATGTCACTTCTATATGTCTTCCATGTCACTCCTCCATGTCGCTACACCTACTCACTCTTCCATGTCACTCCTCCATGTCGCTCCTCCATGTTGCTCCTCCGTGTCACTCCTCCATGTCACTCATCCATGTCCCTCCGCCATGTCACTCCACCATATCAATCTTCCTTGGTTATCCGCCCTGTCACTTCTCCATGTCACTCTTCCATGTCTCTCCTCCACGTCACTCCTCCATGTCACTCAACCATGTCATTCATCCATGTCACTCTTTTATGTCACTCCTCCAATTCACTCCTCCATGTCACTTCTATATGTCTTCCATGTCACTCCTCCATGTCGCTACACCTACTCACTCTTCCATGTCACTCCTCCATGTCGCTCCTCCATGTTGCTCCTCCGTGTCACTCCTCCATGTCACTCATCCATGTCCCTCCGCCATGTCACTCCACCATATCAATCTTCCTTGGTTATCCGCCCTGTCACTTCTCCATGTCACTCTTCCATGTCTCTCCTCCACGTCATTCCTCTATGTCACTCTTCAATGTCACTCCTCTATGTCACTCCTCCATGTCTCTACTCCATGTCGCTCTAACAACTCACTCCTCCATATCACTCCACCATTTCACTCCTTCATGTCACTCCTCCAGGTCACTCCTCCATGTCGCTACTTCATGTCACTCCTCCATGTCGCAACACAAACTCAACCCTCCTTGTCACTCCTCTATGTCACTTATCCATGTCATTCCTCATGTCACTCCTTTATGTTACTCCTCCAAGTCACTCCTCCATGTCACTCCTCCATGTCACTCATCCATGTCCCTCCGCCATGTCACTCCACCCTATCAATCTCCCTTGGTGATCCGACCTGTCACTTCTCCATGTCACTCTTCCATGTCTATCCTCCATGTCACTCCTCTATGTCACTCCTCCATGTCACTCCTCCATGTCTCTCCTCCATGTCACCACTCCATGTCCATCCTCCATGTCACTCCTCCGTGTATCTCCTCCATGTCGCTACTCTATGTCACTCCTCCATGTCACTCCTCCATGTCGCTACACCAACTCACTCCTCAATGTCACTCCTCCATGTCACTATTTCTTGTCACTCCTCCATGTCACTCATCCATGTCATTCCTCATGTCACTCCTTTATGTCACTCCTCCATGTCACTCATCCATGTCACTTCTATATGTCTTCCATGTCACTCCTCCATGTCACTACTCCATGTCACTCCTCCATGTCGCTCCTCCGTGTTGCTCCTCCACATCAATCCTCTATGTCACTCCTCCATGTTGCTCCTCCAAGTCATTCCTCCATGTAACTCCTACATGTAGCTACTCCATGTCACTACTCCATGTCACTCCTCCATGTCGCTCCTCCGTGTTGCTCCTCCAAGTCACTCCTCCATGTAACTCCTCCATGTAGCTACTCCATGTCACTCCTCCATGTCGCTACACAAACTCACTCCTCATGTCACTCCTCCATGTCACTCCTCCATGTCACTCCTCCAAGTCTCTCCTCCATGTCGCTGTAACAACTCACTCCTCCATGTCACTCCTCCATGTCCATCCTCCATGTCACTCCTCCAAGTCACTCACCCATGTCCCTCCACGATGTCACTCCACCATATCAACCCTACTTCCTGATCAACCCTGTCACTACTCCATGTCACTCCTCCATGTCACTCCTTCTTGTTGCTCCTCCATGTCACTCATCCATGTCATTCCTCCATGTCATTCGTTTATGTCACTCCTCCAATTCACTCCTCCATGTCACCTCTATATGTATTTCATGTCACTGCTCCATGTCCATCCTCCATGTCACTACTCCATGTCACTCCTACGTGTTGCTCCTCCTTGTTGCTCCTCCACATCAATCCTCAAAGTCACTCCTCCATGTCACTCCTCCAGGTCATTCCTCCATGTCGCTTCTCAAAGTCACTCCTCCAGGTCATTCCTCCATGTCCCTCCTCCATGTCATTCCTCAATGTCACTCCTCCATGTAACTACTTCTTCTCACTCCTGCATGTCACTCATCCATGTCATTCCTCCATGTCATTCCTTTATGTCACTCCTCCAATTCACTCCTCCATGTCCATCCTCCTTGTCACTACTCCACATCAATCCTCTATGTCACTCCTCAATGTCACTCCTCCATGTCACTCCTCCATGTCGCTATTCCAAGTTACTCCTCCATGTTGCTCCTCCATATCACTCCTCCATGTCACTACTCCATGTCACTCCTCCATGTCGCTCCTCCTTGTTGCTCCTCCTTGTCACTCCTTCAAGTCACTCACCCATGTCCTTCCACGATGTCACTCCACCATATAAACCCTCCTTCCTGATCAACCCTGTCATTTCTCCAAGTCACTCCTCCATGTACATTCAACATGTCCCTACTCCATGTCACTCCTCCATGTCGCTCCTCCGTGTTGCTCCTCCTTGTCACTCCTCCAAGTCACTCACCCAAGTCCGTCCACGATGTCACTCCACCATATCAACCCTCCTTCCTGATCAACCCTGTCACTTTTCCAAGTCACTCCTCCATGTCCATCCTCCATGTCACTACTCCATGTCACTCCTCCATGTCGCTCCTCCGTGTTGCTCCTCCTTGTCACTCCTCCAAGTCACTCACCCATGTCCCTCCACGATGTCACTCCACCATATCAACCCTCCTTCCTGATCAACCCTGTCACTTCTCCAAGTCACTCCTCCATGTCCATCCTCCATGTCGCTACTCCATATCAATCCTCCATGTTGCTCTTCCATGTCACTCCTCAATGTAACTCATCTATGTAACTTCTATATGTCTTCCATGTCACTCCTCCATGTTCCTCCTCCATGTCACTCCTCCACATCACTCCTCTATGTCACTCCTCTATGTCACACCTCCATGTCAATCCTCCATATCGCTACACCAACTCATTCCTCATGTCACTCCTCCATGTCGTTACTCCATGTCACTCCTCCATGTCGCTACACCAACTCAACCCTCCTTGTAACTCCTCAATGTCACTCATCCATGTCATTCCTCCATGTCACTCGTTTATGTCACTCCTCCAATTCACTCCTCCATGTCATCTCTATATGTCTTCCATGTCACTCCTCCATGTCCATCCTCCATGTCACTACTCCATGTCACTCCTCCCTGTTGCTCCTCCGTGTTGCTCCTCCATGTCACTCCTCCAAGTCACTCACCCATGTCCCTCCACGATGTCACTCCACCAAATCAACCCTCCTTCCTGATCAACCCTGTCACTTCTCTAAGTCACTCCTCCATGTCGCTCCTCCGTGTTGCTCCTCCACATCAATCCTCTATGCCACTCCTAAATGTTGCTCTTCCAAGTCAGTCCTCCATGTAACTCCTACATGTAGCTACTACATGTCACTACTCCATGTCACTCCTTCATGTCGCTCCTCCGTGTATCTCCTCCTTGTCACTCCTTCAAGTCACTCACCCATGTCCCTCCACGATGTCACTCCACCATATCAACCCTCCTTCCTGATCAACCCTGTCACTTCTCCAAGTCACTCCTCCTTGTCCATCCTCCATGTCACTACTCCACATCAATCCTCCATGTCACTCATCCATGTCATTCCTCCTTGTCACTCCTTTATGTCACTCTTCCAATTCACTCCTCCATGTCACTCCTCCATGTCAATCATCCATGTCCCTCCGCCATGTTAATCCACCCTATCAATCTTCCTTGGTGATCCGACCTGTCACTTTTCCATGTCACTCTTCCATGTCTCTCCTCCATGTCCATCATCTATGTCACTACTCCACATCAATCCTCCATGTCACTCATCCATGTCATTCCTCCTTGTCACTCCCTTTATGTCACTCCTCCAATTCACTCCTCCATGTCACTCCTCCATGTCACTCATCCATGTCCCTCCGCCATGTCACTCCACCCTATCAGTCTTCCTTGGTGATCCGACCTGTCACTTTTCCATGTCACTCTTCCATGTCTCTCCTCCATTTCACTCCTCCATGTCACTCCTCCAGGTCACTCCTCCATGTCGCTACTTCAAGTCACTCCTCCATGTCGCTACACAAACTCAACCCTCCTTTACACTCTTTCATGTCATTCCTCCATATCGCTCCTCCATGTCCCTCCTCCATGTCACTCCTCCATGTCATTCCTCCACGTCCATCCTCCATGTATCGCCTCCATGTCACTCATCCATGTCATTTCTATATGTATTCCATGTCACTCCTCCATGTCCCTCCTCCATGTCACTCCTCCACGTCGCTCCTCTATGTCACTCCTCCAAGTCACACCTCCATGTAACTCCTCCATGTCGCTACACCAACTCATTACTCATGTCACTCCTCCATGTCGCTACTCCATGTCACTCCTCCATGTCGCTCTAACAACTCACTCCTCCATGTCACTCCACCATTTCACTCCTCCATGTCACTCCTCAAAGTCACTCCTCCATGTCACGACACAAACTCACTCCTCAATGTCACTCCTCAATGTCACTAATTCATGTCACTCCTCCATATCGCTACACAAACTCAATCCTCCTTTAAACTCTTTCATGTCACTTCTCCATATCGCTCCTCCATGTCCCTCCTCCATGTCACTCCTCCATGTCATTCCTCCATGTCGCTCCTCCATGTATCTCCTCCATGTCGCTACTCTATGTCACTCCTCCATGTCACTCCTCCATGTCGCTACACCAACTCATTACTCATGTCACTCCTCCATGTCGCTACTCCATGTCACTCCTCCATGTCGCTACAACCAACTCACTCCTCAATGTCATTCCTCCATGTCAATACTTCTTGTCACTCCTCCATGTCATTCCTCCATGTCACTCCTTTATGTCAGTCCTCCAATTCATTCCTCCATGTCACCTCTATATGTCTTCCATGTCACTCCTCCATGTCCATCCTCTATGTCGCTACTCCATGTCACTCCTCCATGTCGCTATAACCAACTCACTCCTCCATGTCATTCCTCCATTTCACTCCTCCATGTATCTCCTCCATATCGCTACTCTATGTCACTCCTCCATGTCACTCCTCCATGTCACTCCTCCATGTCGCTACACAAACTCAATCCTCATTATACGACTCTATGTCGCTACTCCATGTCACTCCTCCATGTCGCTACACCAACTCACTCCTCAATGTCACTCCTCCAAGTCACACCTCCATGTCACTCCTCCATGTCGCTACACCAACTCATTACTCATGTCACTCCTCCATGTCGCTACTCCATGTCACTCCTCCATGTCGCTACACCAACTCACTCCTCAATGTCATTCCTCCATGTCAATACTTCTTGTCACTCCTCCATGTCATTCCTCCATGTCACTCCTTTATGTCAGTCCTCCAATTCATTCCTCCATGTCACCTCTATATGTCTTCCATGTCACTCCTCCATGTCCATCCTCTATGTCGCTACTCCATGTCACTCCTCCATGTCGCTATACCAACTCACTCCTCCATGTCATTCCTCCATTTCAATCCTCCATGTATCTCCTCCATGTCGCTACTCTATGTCACTCCTCCATGTCACTCCTCCATGTCGCTACACAAACTCACTCCTCATTATACTACTCTATGTCGCTACTCCATGTCACTCCTCCATGTCGCTACACCAACTCACTCCTCAATGTCACTCCTCCAAGTCACACCTCCATGTCAGTCCTCCATGTCGCTACAACCAACTCATTACTCATGTCACTCCTCCATGTCGCTACTCCATGTCACTCCTCCATGTCGCTACACACCAACTCTCTCCTCCGTGTTGCTCCTCCACTTCAATCCTCTATGTCACTCCTCCATGTTGCTCCTCCATGTCACTCCTCCATGTAACTCCTACATGTAGCTACTCCATGTCACTACTCCATGTCACTCCTCCATGTCCCTCCTCCGTGTTGCTCCTCCAAATCACTCCTCCATGTAACTCCTCCATGTAGCTACTCCATGTCACTCCTCCATGTCGCTACACAAACTCATTCCTAATTTAATCCTCCAAGTCACTCTTCCGTATTGCTCCTCCACATCAATTCTCTATGTCTCTCCTCCATGTCACTCCTCCATGTAACTCCTCCATGACGCTATTCCATGTCAGTCCTCCATGTCGCTACACCAACTCAAACCTCTTTGTCCATCCTCCATGTCACTCCTCCGTGTTGCTCCTCCATGTCACTCCTCCAGGTCACTCCTCCTTTCGCTACTCAAAGTCACTCCTCCATGTTACAACACCAACTCACTCCTCAATGTCACTCCTCCATGTCACTCCTCCATTTCTCTCCTCCATGTCGCTATAACAACTCACTCCTCCATGTCACTCCTCCAGGTCACTCCTCCATGTCGCTACTCAAAGTCAGTCCTCCATGTCACTCCTCCATGTCGCTAATCCATGTGACTCCTCCATGTCACTACTTCATATCACTCATCCATGTCGCTACTCCATGTGACTCCTCCATGTCGCTCCACCAACTCTCTACTCCACGTCGCTCCTACATATTGCTCTTCCATGTCACTCCTCCATGTAACTCATCTTTGTCCCTCCGCCATATCACTACACCAACTCAATCCTTCCTGTCACTCCACCATTTCACTCCTCCATGTCACTCCTCCATGTCTCTCCTCCATGTCACTCTAATAACTCGCTCCTCCATGTCACTCCACCATTTCACTCCTCCATGTCACTCCTCCAGGTCACTCCTCCATGTCGCTACTCAAAGTCACTCCTCCATGTTACTACACCAACTCACTCCTCAATGTCACTCCTCCATATCACTCCTCCATTTCTCTCCTACATGTCGCTATAACAATTTACTCCTCCATGTCACTCCACTATTTCACTCCTCCATGTCACTCCTCCAGGTCACTCCTCCATGTCGCTACTCAAAATCACTCCTCCATGTCACTACACCAACTCACTTCTCAATGTCACTCCTCAATGTCACTCCTCCGTGTCGCTGCACAAACTCACTCCTCCTTTACACTCTTTCATGTCACTCCTCCATATCGCTCCTCCATGTCACTCCTCCATGTATCTCCTCCATGTCGCTACTCTATGTCACTCCTCCATGTCACCCCTCCATGTCATTCCTCTAGTTCACTCCTCCATATCGCTCCTCCATGTCACTCCTCCATGTATCTCCTCCATGTCGCTACTCTATGTCACTCCTCCATGTCACTCCTCAATGTCACTCCTCCATGTCGCTACACAAACTCACTCCTCCTTTACACTCTTTCATGTCACTCCTCCATATCGCACCTCCATGTCACTCCTCCATGTCACTCCTCTAGGTCACTCCTCCATGCCACTCCTCCATGTAACTCCTCCATGTAGCTACTCCATGTCACTCCTCCATGTCGCTACACAAACTCACTCCTCATGTCACTCCTCCATGTCATTCCTCCATGTCACTCCTCCATGTATCTCCTCCATGTCGCTACTCTATGTCACTCCTCCATGTCATCCCTCCATGTCACTCCTCCATGTCACTCCTCTAGGTCACTCCTCCATGCCACTCCTCCATGTAACTCCTCCATGTAGCTACTCCATGTCACTACTTGATTTCTTTCCTCCATGTCGCTATAACAACTCACTCCTCCATGTAGCTACACCAACTCACTCCTCAATGTCACTCCTCCATGTCAATACTTCTTGTCACTCCTCCAATTCACTCCTCCATGTCACCTCTATATGTCTTCCATGTCACTCCTCCATGTCCATCCTCCATGTCACTACTCCATGTCACTCCTCCATGTCGCTCCTCCGTGTTGCTCCTACTTGTAACTCCTCCAAGTCACTCACCCATGTCCCTCCATGATTTCACTCCACCATATAAACACTCCTTCCTGATCAACCCTGTCACTTCTCCAAGTCACTCCTCCATGTCCCTCCTCCATGTCACTACTCCATGCCACTCCTCCATGTCGCTTCTCCGTGTTGCTCCTCCACATCAATCCTCTATGTAACTCCTCCATGTTGATCCTCCATGTAGCTACTCCATGTCACTCCTCCATGTCGCTATACAAACTTACACCTCATGTCACTCCTCCATGTCACTCCTCCATGTCACTCCTCCATTTCACTCCTCCAAGTCACTCCTCCATGTCCCTCCTCATGTCACTCCTCCATGTCACTCCTCCATTTCAATCCTCCAAGTCACTCCTCCATGTCCCTCCTCCAAGTCACTCCTCCATGTCCCTCCTCCATGTCACTACACCATGTTGTTCCTCCATGTTACTCCTCCTTTTACTCCTCCATGTCCGTCCACCATGTCACTCCACCCTATCAATCTTCCTTGGTGATCCGACATGTCACTTCTCCATGTCAATCTTCCATGTCTCTCCTCCATGTCGCTCTAACAACTCACTCCTCCATGTCACTCCACCATTTCACTCCTCCATGTCACTCCTCCAGGTCACTCCTCCATGTCGCTACGCAAAGTCACTCCTCCATGTCGCTACACCAACTCACTCCTCCATGTCACTCCTCCATATCGCTACTCCATGTCATTCCTCCTTGTCACTCTTCCATGTCATTCCTCCATGTCAATCCTTTATGTCACTCCTCCAATTCACTCCTCCATGTCACCTCTATATGTCTTCCATGTCACTCCTCAATGTCACTCCTCCATGTCCATCCTCCATGTCACTACTCCATGTCTCTCTTCCTTGTCGCTCCTCTGTGTTGCTCCTCCTTGTCACTCCTCCAAGTCACTCACCCATGTCACTCCATGATGTCACTCCACCATATCAACCCTCCTTCCTGATCAATCCTGTCACTTCTCCAAGTCAATCCTCTATGTCACTCCTCCATGTCACTCCTCCATGTCACTCATCCATGTCCCTCCGCCATGTCACTCCACCCTATAAATCTTCCATGTCTCTCCTCCAAGTCACTCCTCCATGTAACTCCTACATGTAGCCACTCCGTGTTGCTCCTCCAAGTCACTCCTCCATGTAACTCCTCCATGTAGCTACTCCATGTCACTCCTCCATGTTACTCTTCCATGTCTCTCCTCCACGACACTCCTCTATGTCACTCCTCCATGTCACTCCTCCATGTCACTTCTCCATGTCTCTCCTCCATGTCGCTCTAACAATTCACTCCTCCATGTCACTCCTCAATGTCACTCCTCCAGGTCACTCCTCCATGTCGCTACTCAAAGTCACTCCTTCATGTCACTACACCAACTCACTCCTCAATGTCACTCTTCAATGTCACCACTTCATGTCACTCCTCCATGTCGCTACTCCATTTCTCTCCTCCATGTCGCTATAACAACTCACTCCTTCATGTCACTACACCAACTCACTCCTCAATGTCACTCCACAATGTCACCACTTCATGTCACTCCTCCATGTCGCTACACAAACTCAAACCTCCGTTACACTCTTTCATGTCAATCCTCCATATCGCTCCTCCATGTCCCTCCTCCATGTCACTCCTCCATGTAATTTCTCCAAGTCACTCCTCCATGTATCTCCTCCATGTCGTTACTCTATGTCACTCCTCCATGTCACCCCTCCATGTCACTCCTCCATGTCACTCCTCTAGGTCACTCCTCCATGCCACTCCTCCATGTAACTCCTCCATGTAGCTACTCCATGTCACTCCTCCATGTCGCTACACAAACTCACTCCTCATGTCACTCCTCCATGTCGCTCCTCCATGTTGCTCCTCCAAGACACTCCTCCATGTAACTCCTCCATGTAGCTACTCCATGTCACTCCTCCGTGTCGCTACACAAACTCACTCCTCATGTCACTCCTCCATGTCAATCCTCCAAGTCATTCATCCATGTCCCTCCGCCATGTCACTCCACCATATCAATCTTCCTTGGTGATCTGCCCTGTCAATTCTCCATGTCACTCTTCCATGTCACTCTAACAACTCACTCCTCCATGTCACTCCACCATTTCACTCCTCCATGTCACTCCTCCAGGTCACTCCTCCAGGTCGCTACTCAAAGTCACTCCTCCATGTCCCACCTCCATGTCACTACATCATGTCACTCCTCCATGTCGCTCCTCCTTGTTTCTCCTCCACATCAAGCCTCCATGTCGCTCCTCCATGTCACTCCACCATTTCACTCCTCCATGTCACTTCTCCGTGTCTCTCCTCCATGTCGCTCTAACAACTCACTTCTCCATGTAACTCCTCCAGGTCAGTCCTCCATGTCGCTACTCAAAGTCACTCCTCCATGTTACTACACCAACTCACTCCTCAATGTCACTCCTCCATATCACTCCTCCATTTCTCTCCTCCATGTCGCTATAACAACTCACTCCTCCATTTCACTCCAACATTTCACTCCTCCATGTTACTCCTCCAGGTCACTCCTCCATGTCGCTACTCAAAGTCACTCCTCCATGTCACTACACCAACTCACTCCTCAATGTAACTCCTCCATATCGCTCCTCCATGTCCCTCCTCCTTGTCATTCCTCCATGTCACTCTTCCATGTCTCTCCTCCACGTCACTCCTCTATGTCACTCCTCCATGTCAGTCCTCCATGTCACTTCTCCATGTCTCTCCTCCACGTCACTCCTCTATGTCACTCCTCCATGTGACTGCTCCATGTCACTCCTCCATGTCTCTCCTCCATGTCGCTATAACAACTCACTCCTCCATGTCACTCCTCCATGTCACTCCACCATTTCACTACACCAACTCACTCCTCAAGGTCACTCCTCCATGTCACTACTTCTTGTCCCTCCTCCATATCATTACTCCATATCACTCCTCCATGTCACTCCTCCATGTCATTCCTCCATGTCACTCTTCCATGTCTCTCCTCCACGTCACTCCTCTATGTCACTCCTCCATGTCAGTCCTCCATGTCACTTCTCCATGTCTCTCCTCCACGTCACTCCTCTATGTCACTCCTCCATGTGACTGCTCCATGTCACTCCTCCATGTCTCTCCTCCATGTCGCTATAACAACTCACTCCTCCATGTCACTCCTCCATGTCACTCCACTATTTCACTACACCAACTCACTCCTCAAGGTCACTCCTCCATGTCACTACTTCTTGTCCCTCCTCCATATCATTACTCCATATCACTCCTCCATGTCACTCCTCCATGTCACTCCTCCATGTCGCTACAACAACTCATTCCTTATGTCACTCCTCCATGTCACTCCTCCATGTCTCTCCTCCATGTCGCTCTAACAACTCACTCCTCCATGTCACTCCACCATTTCACTCCTCCATGTCACCTCTATTTATCTTCCAAGTCACTCCTCCATTTCCCTCCTCCATGTCACTACTCCATGTCACTACTCCATGACACTCCTCCATGTCGCTCCTCCGTGTTGCTCCTCCACATCAATTCTCTATGTCACTCCTCCATGTCACTCCTCCATGTCACTCCTCCCTGTTGCTATTCCATGTCAGTCCTCCATGTCGCTACACCAACTCACTCTTCCATGTCACTCCTCCATATCGCTACTCCATGTGACTCCTCCATGTCACTTCTCCATGTCGCTTCTCCATGTCACTCCTCGATGTCAATACACCAACTGGAACCTCTTTGTCCATCCTCCATGTCACTCCTCCGTGTTGTCCTCCATGTCACTCCTCCATGTCACTCCTCCATGTCGCTACTCTATGTCACTCCTCCATGTCGCTACACCAACTCAAACCTCCTTGTCACTCCTCCATGTCGCTCCTCTATGTTGCTCCTCCATTTCACTCCTCCATGTCACTCCTCCATGTCCCTACTCCATGTGACTCCTCCATGTCGCTCCACCAACTTACTCCTCCACGTCGCTCCTCCATATTGCTCTTCCATGTCACTCCTCCATGTAACTCATCTGTGTCCCTCTGCCATGTCACTACACCAACTCAATCCTTCTTGTTAATCCTCCATATCACTTCTATATGTCTTCCATGTCACTCCTCCATGTCACTCCTCCATGTCGCTACTCCATGTCACTCCTCCAAGTCACTCACCCATGTCCCTCCGCCATTTCTCTCCTCCATGTCGCTATAACAACTCACTCCTCCATGTCACTACACCATTTCACTCCTCCATGTCACTCCTCCAGGTCACTCCTCCATGTCGCTACTCAAAGTCACTCCTCCATGTCACTACACCAACTCACTCCTCCATGTCACTCCTCGATGTCGCTCCTCCGTGTTGCTCCTCCGTGTTGCTCCTCCATGTCACTTCACAAACTCACTCCTCATGTCACTCCTCCATGTCACTCCTCCATGTCACTCCAACATGTCTCTCCTCCATGTCGCTATAACAACTCACTCCTCCATGTCACTCCTCCATGTCGCTACAACAACTCATTCATTATGTCACTCCTCCATGTCGCTCCTCCGTGTTTCTCCTCCAAGTCACTCCTCCATGTCCATCCTCCATGTCACTACTCCACATCAATCCTCTATGTCACTCCTCCATGTCACTCCTACATGTTGCTATTCCATGTCAGTCCTCCATGTCGCTACACCAACTCATTACTCATGTCACTCCTCCAAGTCACTCACCCATGTCACTCCTCCTAGTCACTCACCCATGTCCCTCCACGATGTCACTCCACCATATAAACCCTCCTTCCTGATCAACCCTTTCACTTCTCCAAGTCACTCCTCCATGTCCATCATCCATGTCACTACTCCACATCAATCCTCTATGTCACTCCTCCATGTTTCTCCTCCATGTCTCATCTCCATGTCACTCTAACATCTCACTCCTCAATGTCACTCCACCATTTCACTCCTCCATGTCACTCCTCCAGGTCACTCCTCCATGTCGCTATTCCTGGTCAGTCCTCCATGTCACTCCTCCATGTCACACCTCCATGTCACTCCTCCATGTCACTACACCAACTCATTACTCATGTCATTCCTCCATGTCGCTACTTAATGTCACTCCTCCATGTCACTACACAAACTCAAACCTCCTTGTCAATCCTCCATGTCAATCATCCATGTCATTCCTCATGTCACTCCTTTATGTCACTCCTCCAATTCACTCCTCCATGTCAGTCCTCCATGTCACTACTCCATGTCACACCTCCATGTCGCTCCTCCATGTTGCTCCTCCACATCAATCCTCTATGTCACTCCTCCATGTTGCTCCTCCAAGTCATTCCTCCATGTAACTCCTACATGTAGCTACTCCATGTCACTACTCCATGTCAGTCCTCCATGTCGCTCCTCCATGTTGCTCCTCCAAGTCACTCCTCCATGTAACTCCTCCATGTAGCTACTCCATGTCACTCCTCCATTTCACTCCACGACGTCTCTCCTCTACGTCACTCCTCATGTCACTACACCAACTCAATCCTCCTTGTCACTCCTCCATATCACTCATCCATGTCATTCCTCCATGTCACTCCTTTATGTCACTCCTCCATTTCACTTCTCCATGTCGCTATTCCAAGTTACTCCTCTATGTAGCTCCTCTATGATGCTCCTCTATGTCACTCCTCATGTTACTCCTCCATTACACGACTCCATGTCACTCCTCCATGTCACTACACCAACTCAATCCTCCTTGTCACTCCTCCATGTCGCTCCTCCATGTCACTTCTCCAAGTCTTCAATGTCTTGTCTCTCATCTATGTCGCTCCACTAATTCATTCCTCCATGTCACTCCTCCATGTCACTCCTCCATGTCGCTACTCTATGTCAATCCTCTACGTAACTCCTCATGTCACTACACCAACTCAATCCTCCTTGTCACTCCTCCATGTCGCTCCTCCATGTCACTTCTCCAAGTCTTCAATGTCTTGTCTCTCATCCATGTCGCTCCACTAATTCATTCCTCCTTTTCACTCCTCCATATCACTCATCCATGTCATTCCTCCATGTCACTCCTTTATGTCAATCCTAAAAGTCACTCCTCCATGTCACTTCTATATGTCTTCCATGTCACTCCTACGTGTTGCTCCTCCTTGTTGCTCCTCCACATCAATCCTCAAAGTCACTCTTCCATGTCACTCCTCCAGGTCATTCCTCCATGTCGCTTCTCAAAGTCACTCCTCCAGGTCATTCCTCCATGTCCCTCCTCCATGTCATTCCTCAATGTCACTCCTCCATGTCGCTCCTCCGTGTTGCTCCTCCAAGTCAATCCTCCATGTAACTCCTCCATGTAGCTACTCCATGTCACTCCTCCATGTCACTCCTCCATGTCGCTCCTCCGTGTTGATCCTCCAAGTCACTCCTCCATGTCCATCCTCCATGTCACTACTCCACATCAATCCTCTATGTCACTCCTCCATGTCACTCCTTCATGTCGCTATTCCATGTGACTCCTCCATGTCGCTCCACCAACTCACTCCTCAATTTGACTCCTCCATGTCACTATTTCTTGTCACTCCTCCATATCACTCCTCCGACTCACTTCTACATGTTTTCCTCGTCACTCCTCCATGTCATTCCTCCATGTCACTTCTATATGTCTTCAAAGTCACTCCTCCATGTCCCTCCTCCATGTCACTTCTATATGTCTTCAAAGTCATTCCTCCATGTCTCTCCTCCATGTCGCTCCTCCGTATTGCTCCTCCAAGTCACTCCTCCATGTAACTCCTCCATGTAACTACTCAATATCACTACTCCATGTCTCTCCTCCATGTCGCTCCTCCGTATTGCTCCTCCAAGTCACTCCTCCATGTAACTCCTCCATGTAACTACTCCATGTCACTCCTCCATGTTGCTACACAAACTCACTCCTCATGTCACTCCTCCATGTCACTCCTCCATGTCACTCCTCCAAGTCATTCACCCATGTCCCTCCGCGATATCACTCCACCATATCAACCCTCCTTGGTGATCCGCCCTGTCACTTCTCCATATCACTCCTCCATGTCTCTCCTCAACGAAACTCCTCTATGTCACTCCTCCAGGTCACTCCTCCATGTCGCTAAACCAACTTACTCCTCAATGTCACTTCTTCATGTCACTCCTCCATGTCTCTCCTCTATATCGCTCTAACAACTCACTCCTCCATGTCACTCCTCCTTTTCACTCCTCCATGTCGCTCCTCCATGTCCCTCCTCCATGTCATTCGTTTATGTTACTCCTCCAATTCACTCCTCCATGTCACTCCTCCATGTCACTCATCCATGTCCCTCCGACATGTCACTCCACCCTATCAATCTTCCTTGGTGATCCGACCTGTCACTTCTCCATGTCACTCTTCCATGTCTCTCCTCCACGTCACTCCTCTATGTCACTCCTCCATGTCACTCATCCATGTCATTCCTCCATGTCACTCCTCCATGTCCATCCTCATGTCACTCCTCCATGTCACTCCTCCATTTCACTCCTCCAAGTCACTCACCCATGTCCCTCCGCGATGTCACTCCACCATATCAACCCTCCTTGGTTATCTGCCCTGTCACTTCTCCATGTCTCTCTTCCATGTCTCTCCTCTATATCGCTCTAACAACTCACTCCTCCATGTCATTCCTCCATGTCACTCCTCCATGTCCATCCTCATGTTACTCCTCCACGTCACTCCTCTATGTCAGTCCTCCATGTCACTTCTCCATATCTCTCCTCCACGTCACTCCTCTATTTCACTCCTCCATGTGACTCCTCCATGTCACTCAAACATATCTCTCCTCCATGTCGCTATAACAACTCACTCCTCCATGTCACTCCACCATTTCACTACTCCATGTCACTCCTACAGGTCACTCCTCCATGTCGCTACTGCATGTGACTCCTACATGTCGCTCCACCAACTCACTCCTCCACTTCGCTCCTCCATGTTGCTCTTCCATGTCACTCCTCCATGTAACTCATCTATGTCCCTCCGCCATGTCACTAGACCAACTCAATCCTTCTTGTCACTCCTCTATGTCACTCATCCATGTCACTACTCCATGTCACTACCCCATGTCACTCCTCTATGTTGCTCCTGCGTGTTGCTCCTCCACATCAACCCTCTATGTCACTCCTCCATGTTGCTCCTCAAAGTCACTCCTCCATGTAATTCCTACATGTAGCTACTCCATGTCACTCCTCCATGTCGCTCCTCCGTGTTGCTCCTCAAAGTCACTCCTCCATGTAACTCCTCCATGTAGCTACTTCATGTCACTCCTCCATGTCGCTACACAAAATTACTCCTCATGTCACTCCTCCATGTCACTCGCCAAGTCACTCACCCATGTCCCTCCGCGATGTCACTCCACCATATCAACCCTCCTTGGTTATCCGCCCTGTCACTTCTCCATGTCACTCTTCCATGTCTCTCCTCCCCGTCCCTCCTCCATGTCACTTCTCCATGTCTCTCCTCCATGTCACTCTAACAACTCACTCCTCCATGTCACTCCACCATTTCACTCCTCCATGTCACTCCTCCAGGTCACTCCTCCATGTCGCTACTCAAAATCACTCCTCCATGTCACTACACCAACTCACTCCTCAATGTAACTCCTCCATATCGCTCCTCCATGTCCCTCCTCCATGTCATTCCTCCATGTCACTCCTCCATGTATCTCCTCCATGTCGCTACTCTATGTCACTCCTCCATGTCACCCCTCCATGTCACTCCTCCATGTCACTCCACGATGTCCCTCCTCCGTGTAGCTACTCCATGTCACTTCTCCAAGTCACTCACCCATATCCCTCCACGATGTCACTCCACCATATCAACCCTCCTTCCTGATCAACTCTGTCACTTCTCCAAGTCACTCCTCCATCTCCATCCTCCATGTCACTACTCCACATCAATCCTCTATGTCACTCCTCCATGTCGCTATTCCATGTGACTCCTCCATGTCGCTCCACTAACTCCTTCCTCCATGATACTCCTCCATGTCACTCCTCCATGTCAGTCCTTTATGTCACTCCTCCAAGTTACTCCTCCATGTCACTCCACCATTTAACTCCTCCATGTCACTCCACCAACTCACTCCTCCACGTCGCTCCTCCATGTCACTTCTCCATGTCTCTCCTCCATGTCACTCTAACAACTCACTCCTCCATGTCACTCCACCATTTCACTCCTCCATGTCACTCGTCCAGGTCACTCCTCCATGTCGCTACTCCATGTCATTCCTCCATGTCACTCGTTTATATCACTTCTCCATGTCACTCTTCCATGTCTCTCCTCCACGTCACTCCTCCATGTCCCTCCTCCATGTCATTCCTCCATGTCACTCCTCCATGTCACCCCTCCATGTCACTCCTCCATGTCACTCCTCCATGTCGCTCCTCCGTGTTGCTCCTCCGTGTTTATCCTCCAAGTCACTCACCCATGTCCCTCCACGATGTCACTCCACCATATTAACCCTCCTTCCTGATCAACTCTGTCACTTCTCCAAGTCACTCCTCCATGTCCCTCCTCCATGTCACTACTCCCGATCAATCCTCTATGTCACTCCTCCATGTCACTCCTCCATCTCACTCCTCCATGACGCTATTCCATGTGACTCCTCCATGTCGCTCCACCAACTCCTTCCTCCATGTTACTCCTCCATGTCAATCCTCCATGTCAGTCCTTTATGTCACTACTCCAAGTTACTCCTCCATGTCACTCCACCATTTCACTCCTCCTTGTCACTCTTCCAGGTCACTCCTCCATGTCGCTACTCAAAGTCACTCCTCCATGTCACTTCTCCACATCACTCCTCTTTGTCACTCCTCCATGTCACACCTCCATGTCACTCATCCATGTCGCTACAGCAACTCATTGCTCATGTCAATCCTCCATGTCGCTACTCCATGTCACTTCTATATGTCTTCCATGTCACTGTCCACGTAATTCCTCCATTTCACTCCTCCACATTACTCCTCTATGTCACTCCTCCATGTCACACCTCCATGTCACTCCTCCATGTCGTTATTCCATGTCACTCCTCCATGTCGCTACACCAACTCATTACTCATGTCACTCCTCCATGTCGCTACTCCATGTCACTCCTCCATGTCGCTACACCAACTCAACCCTCCTCGTAACTCCTCCATGTCACTCATCCATGTCACCTCTATATGTCTTCCATGTCACTCCTCCATGTCCATCCTCCATTTCACTACTCCATGTCACTCCTCCATGTTGCTCCTCCGTGTTGCTCCTCCATGTCACTCCTCCAAGTCACTCACCCATGTCCCTCCACGATGTCACTCCACCATATCAACCCTCCTTCCTGATCAACCCTGTCACTTCTCCAAGTCACTCCTCCATGTCCCTCCTCCATGTCACTACTCCATGTCACTCCTCCATGTCTCTCTACCATGACGCTCCTCCGTGTTGCTCCTCCACATCAATCCTCTATGTCACTCCTCCATGTTGCTCCTCAAAGTCACTCCTCCATGTAACTCCTACATGTAGCTACTCCATGTCACTACTCCTTGTCACTCCTCCATGTCGCTCCTCCGTGTTGCTCCTCAAAGTCACTCCTCCATATAACTCCTCCATGTCACTCCTCCATGTCCCTCCTCCATGTCATTCCTCTACGTCGCTCCTCTATTTCACTCCTCCATGTCGCTACACCAACTCATTACTCATGTCACTCCTCCAAGTCACTCACCCATGTCACTTCTCCAAGTCACTCACCCATGTCCCTCCACGATGTCACTTCACCATATAAATCCTCCTTCTTGATCAACCCTTTCACTTCTCCAAGTCAGTACTCCATGTCCATCCTCCATGTCACTACTCCACATCAATCCTCTATGTCACTCCTCCATGTTTCTCCTCTATGTCTCTCCTCCATGTCGCTCTAACAACTCACTCCTCAATGTCACTAAACCATTTCACTCCTCCATGTCACTCCTCCAGGTCACTCCTCCATGTCGCTACTCAAATTCACTCCTCCATGTCACTCATCCACGTCATTCCTCCATGTCACTCGTTTATATCACTCCTCCATGTCACTTCTCTATGTCTCTCCTCGATGTCGCTCTAACAACTCACTCCTCCATGTCACTCCACCATTTCACTCCTCTTTGTCACTCCTCCATGTCACACCTCCATGTCACTCATCCATGTCGCTACAGCAACTCATTGCTCATGTCAATCCTCCATGTCGCTACTCCATGTCACTTCTATATGTCTTCCATGTCACTGTCCACGTAATTCCTCCATTTCACTCCTCCACATTACTCCTCTATGTCACTCCTCCATGTCACACCTCCATGTCACTCCTCCATGTCGTTATTCCATGTCACTCCTCCATGTCGCTACACCAACTCATTACTCATGTCACTCCTCCATGTCGCTACTCCATGTCACTCCTCCATGTCGCTACACCAACTCAACCCTCCTCGTAACTCCTCCATGTCACTCATCCATGTCACCTCTATATGTCTTCCATGTCACTCCTCCATGTCCATCCTCCATGTCACTACTCCATGTCACTCCTCCATGTTGCTCCTCCGTGTTGCTCCTCCATGTCACTCCTCCAAGTCACTCACCCATGTCCCTCCACGATGTCACTCCACCATATCAACCCTCCTTCCTGATCAACCCTGTCACTTCTCCAAGTCACTCCTCCATGTCCCTCCTCCATGTCACTACTCCATGTCACTCCTCCATGTCTCTCTACCATGACGCTCCTCCGTGTTGCTCCTCCACATCAATCCTCTATGTCACTCCTCCATGTTGCTCCTCAAAGTCACTCCTCCATGTAACTCCTACATGTAGCTACTCCATGTCACTACTCCTTGTCACTCCTCCATGTCGCTCCTCCGTGTTGCTCCTCATAGTCACTCCTCCATATAACTCCTCCATGTCACTCCTCCATGTCTCTCCTCCATGTCATTCCTCTACGTCGCTCCTCTATTTCACTCCTCCATGTCGCTACACCAACTCATTACTCATGTCACTCCTCCAAGTCACTCACCCATGTCACTTCTCCAAGTCACTCACCCATGTCCCTCCACGATGTCACTTCACCATATAAACCCTCCTTCTTGATCAACCCTTTCACTTCTCCAAGTCAGTACTCCATGTCCATCCTCCATGTCACTACTCCACATCAATCCTCTATGTCACTCCTCCATGTTTCTCCTCTATGTCTCTCCTCCATGTCGCTCTAACAACTCACTCCTCAATGTCACTAAACCATTTCACTCCTCCATGTCACTCCTCCAGGTCACTCCTCCATGTCGCTACTCAAATTCACTCCTCCATGTCACTCATCCACGTCATTCCTCCATGTCACTCGTTTATATCACTCCTCCATGTCACTTCTCTATGTCTCTCCTCCATGTCGCTCTAACAACTCACTCCTCCATGTCACTCCACCATTTCACTCCTCTTTGTCACTCCTCCATGTCACACCTCCATGTCACTCATCCATGTCGCTACAGCAACTCATTGCTCATGTCAATCCTCCATGTCGCTACTCCATGTCACTTCTATATGTCTTCCATGTCACTGTCCACGTAATTCCTCCATTTCACTCCTCCACATTACTCCTCTATGTCACTCCTCCATGTCACACCTCCATGTCACTCCTCCATGTCGTTATTCCATGTCACTCCTCCATGTCGCTACACCAACTCATTACTCATGTCACTCCTCCATGTCGCTACTCCATGTCACTCCTCCATGTCGCTACACCAACTCAACCCTCCTCGTAACTCCTCCATGTCACTCATCCATGTCACCTCTATATGTCTTCCATGTCACTCCTCCATGTCCATCCTCCATGTCACTACTCCATGTCACTCCTCCATGTTGCTCCTCCGTGTTGCTCCTCCATGTCACTCCTCCAAGTCACTCACCCATGTCCCTCCACGATGTCACTCCACCATATCAACCCTCCTTCCTGATCAACCCTGTCACTTCTCCAAGTCACTCCTCCATGTCCCTCCTCCATGTCACTACTCCATGTCACTCCTCCATGTCTCTCTACCATGACGCTCCTCCGTGTTGCTCCTCCACATCAATCCTCTATGTCACTCCTCCATGTTGCTCCTCAAAGTCACTCCTCCATGTAACTCCTACATGTAGCTACTCCATGTCACTACTCCTTGTCACTCCTCCATGTCGCTCCTCCGTGTTGCTCCTCAAAGTCACTCCTCCATATAACTCCTCCATGTCACTCCTCCATGTCCCTCCTCCATGTCATTCCTCTACGTCGCTCCTCTATTTCACTCCTCCATGTCGCTACACCAACTCATTACTCATGTCACTCCTCCAAGTCACTCACCCATGTCACTTCTCCAAGTCACTCACCCATGTCCCTCCACGATGTCACTTCACCATATAAACCCTCCTTCTTGATCAACCCTTTCACTTCTCCAAGTCAGTACTCCATGTCCATCCTCCATGTCACTACTCCACATCAATCCTCTATGTCACTCCTCCATGTTTCTCCTCTATGTCTCTCCTCCATGTCGCTCTAACAACTCACTCCTCAATGTCACTCCACCATTTCACTCCTCCATGTCACTCCTCCAGGTCACTCCTCCATGTCGCTACTCAAATTCACTCCTCCATGTCACTCATCCACGTCATTCCTCCATGTCACTCGTTTATATCACTCCTCCATGTCACTTCTCTATGTCTCTCCTCCATGTCGCTCTAACAACTCACTCCTCCATGTCACTCCACCATTTCACTCCTCCATGTCACTCCTCCAGGTCACTCCTCCATGTCACTCAACCATGTCATTCCTCCATGTCACTCCTCCATGTCGCTCCTCCATGTTGCTCCTCCATGTCACTCCTCCATGTCACTCATCCATGTCCCTCCGCCCTGTTATTTCTCCATGTCTCTCCTCCACGTCATTCCTCTATGTCACTCCTCCATGTCACTCCTCTATGTCACTCCTCCATGTCTCTACTCCATGTCGCTCTAACAACTCACTCCTCCATGTCACTCCACCTTTTCATTCCTTCATGTCACTCCTCCAGGTCACTCCTCCATGTCACTCATCCATGTCGCTCCTTCGTGTTGCTCCTCCAAGTCAGTCCTCCATGTAACTCCTCCATGTAGCTACTCCATGTCACTACTCCATGTCGCTACACAAACTCACTCCTCATGTCATTCTTCCATGTCACTCCTCCAAGTCACTCACCCATGTCCCTCCGCGATGTCACTCCACCATATCAACCCTCCTTTTTGATCCGCCCTGTCACTTCTCCATGTCACTCCTCCATGTCTCTCCTCCACGTCACTCCTCTATGTCACTTCTCCATGTCACTCCTACATGTCACTCCTCCATGTCTCTCCTCTATGTCGCTCTAACAACTCACTCCTCCTTGTCACTCCTCCATGTCACTCCACCATTTCACTCCTCCATGTCACTCCTCCAGGTCACTACTCCATGTCGCTACTAAAAGTCACTCCTCCATGTTACTACACCAACTCACTCCTCAATGTCACTCCTCCATGTCATTCCTCCATTTCTCTCCTTCATGTCGCTATAACAACTCAGTCCTCCATGTCACTCCTCCAGGTCACTCCTCCATGTCGCTACTCAAAGTCACTCCTCCATGTCACTCCTCCAGGTCACTCCTCCATGTCGCTACTCAAAGTCACTCCTCAATGTCACTCATCCATGTCATTCCTCCATGTCTCTCCTCCACGTCATTCCTCTATGTAACTCCTCCATGTCACTCCTCCATGTCGCTCTAACAACTCACTCCTCCATGTCACTCCACCATTTCACTCCTCCATGTCACTCCTCCAGGTCACTCCTCCAGGTCGCTACACCAACTCAATCCTCAATGTCACTCTTCTATGTCACTACCTCATGTCGCTCCTCCATGTCGCTACACAAACTCAACCCTCCTTGTCACTCCTCCATGTCACTCATCCAAGTCACTCCTCCATTTCCCTCCTCCATGTCACTACTCCATGTCACTCCTCCATGTGACTCCATCGTATTGCTCCTCCACATCAATTCTCTATGTCACTCCTCCATGTCACTCCTACATGTCGCTATTCCATGTGACTCCTCCATGTCGCTCCACCAACTCACTCCTCCACGTCGCTCCTCCATGTTGCTCTTCCATTTCACTCCTCCACGTCACTCCTCTATGTCACTCCTCCATGTCACACCTCCATGTCACTCCTCCATGTCGTTATTCCATGTCACTCCTCCATGTCGCTACACCAACTCACTCTTCCATGTCAATACACCAACTCAAACCTCTTTGTCCATCCTCCATGTCATTCCTCCATGTTGCTCATCCATGTCACTCCTCCATGTCGCTACTCTATGTCACTCCTCCATGTCGCTACACCAACTCAATCCTCCTTGTCACTCCTCCATGTCGCTCCTCCATGTTGCTCCTCCATGTCACTCCTCCATGTCACTCATCCATGTCCCTCTGCCATGTCACTCCACCATATCAATCTTCCTTGGTGATCCGCCCTGTCACTTATCCATGTTACTCCTCCATGTCACTCCTCCATGTCGTTACTCAAAGTCACTCCTCCATGTCACTACACCAATACACTCCTCCATGTCCATCCTCCATGTCACTATTCCGTGTCACTCCTCCATGTCGCTCCTCTGTGTTGCTCCTCCATGTCTCTCCTCCAAGTCACTCCTCTATGTCACTCCTCCATGTCAGTCCTCCATGTCACTTCTCCATGTCTCTCCTCCACGTCACTCCTCTATGTCACTCCTCCATGTGACTCCTCCATGTCACTCAAACATGTCTCTCCTCCATGTCGCTATAGCAACTCACTCCTCCATGTCACTCCACCATTTCACTACTCCATGTCACTCCTACAGGTCACTCCTCCATGTCTCTACTCAAAGTCACTCCTCCATGTCACTACACCAACTCACTCCTCAAGGTCACTCCTCCATGTCACTACTTCAAGTCACTCCTCCATGTCGCTACTCCATGTGACTCCTCCATGTCGCTCCACCAACTCACTCCTCCACTTCGCTCCTCCATGTTGCTCTTCCATGTCACTCCTCCATGTAACTCATCTATGTCCCTCCGCCATGTCACTACACCAACTCAATCCTTCATGTCACTCGTCCATGTCACTCATCCATGTCACTTCTATGTCTTCCATGTCACTCCTCCATGTCCCTCCTCCATGTCACTCCTCCACGTCGCTCCTCTATGTCACTCCTCCATGTCGCTACACCAACTCATTACTCATGTCACTCCTCCAAGTCACTCACCCATGTCACTTCTCCAAGTCACTCACCCATGGCCCTCCACGATGTCACTCCACCATATAAACCCTCCTTCCTGATCCTACCTTTCACTTCTCCAAGTCACTCCTCCATGTCCATCCTCCATGTCACTACTCCACATCAATCCTCTATGTCACACCTCCATGTTTCTCCTCCATGTCTCTCCTCCATGTCGCTCTAACAACTCACTCCTCAATGTCACTCCACCATTTCACTCCTCCATGTCACTCCTCCAGGTCACTCCTCCATGTCACTATTCCATGTCAGTCCTCCATGTCGCTACACCAACTCACTCTTTCATGTTACTCCTCCATGTCGCTCCACCATGTCAATCCTTTATGTCACTCCTCCAAGTTACTCCTACATGTCACTCCACCATTTCACTCCTCCATGTCACTCCTCCAGGTCACTCCTCCATGTCGCTACTCAAAGTCACTCCTCCATGTCACTACACCAACTCACTCTTCAATGTCACTCTTCCATGTCACTACTTCATGTAACTCCTCCATGTCGCTACTCCATGTGACTCCTCCATGTTGCTCCACCAACTCAATCCTTCTTGTCACTCCTCTATGTCACTCATCCATGTCACTTCTATATGTCTTCCATGTCACTCCTCCATGTCCATCCTCCATGTCACTACTTCATGTCACTCCTCCATGTTGCTCCTGTGTGTTGCTCCTCCACATCAATCCTCTATTTCACTCCTCCATGTTGCTCCTCAAAGTCACTCCTCCATGTAACTCCTACATGTAGCTACTCCATGTCACTCCTCCATGTCGCTCCTCCGTGTTGCTCCTCAAAGTCACTCCTCCATGTAACTCCTCCATGTAGCTACTTCATGTCACTCCTTCATGTCGCTACTCCATGTGACTCCTCCATGTCGCTCTAACAACTCACTCCTCGATGTCACTCCACCATTTCACTCTTCCATGTCACTCCTCCAGGTCACTCCTCCATGTCGCTACTCAAAGTCACTCCTCCATGTCGCTACACCAACTCACTCCTCAATGTCACTCCTCCATATCACTCCTCCATTTCTCTCCTCCATGTCGCTATAACAACTCACTCCTCCATGTCACTCATCCATGTTATTCCTCCATGTCACTCCTCCATGTCCATCCCCCATATCACTCCTCCATGTCGCTCCTCCGTGTTGCTCCTCCAAGTCACTCCTCCATGTAACTCCTTCATGTCGCAACACAAACTCACTCCTCATGTCACTCCTCCATGTCACTCCTCCATATCACTCCTCCAAGTCACTCACCCATGTCCCTCCGCGATGTCACTTCACCATATAAACCCTCCTTGGTTATCTGCCCTGTCACTTCTCCATGTCTCTCTTCCATGTCTCTCCTCCACGTCACTCCTCTATGTCACTCCTCCATGTCAGTCCTCCATGTCACTTCTCCATGTCTCTCCTCCACGTCACTCCTCTATGTCACTCCTCCATGTCACTCCTCCATGTCACTCAAACATGTCTCTCCTCCATGTCGCTATAACAACTCACTCCTCCATGTCACTCCACCATTTCACTACTCCATGTCACTCCTACAGGTCACTCCTCCATGTCTCTACTCAAAGTCACTCCTCCATGTCACTACACCAACTCACTCCTCAAGGTCACTCCTCCATGTCACTACTTCATGTCACTCCTCCATGTCGCTACTCCATGTGACTCCTCCATGTCGCTCCACCAACTCACTCCTCCACTTCGCTCCTCCATATTGCTCTTCCATGTCACTCCTCCATGTAACTCATCTATGTCCCTCCGCCATGTCACTACACGAACTCAATCCTTCTTGTCACTCCTCCATGTCACTTCTATATGTCTTCCATGTCACTCCTCCATGTCACTCCTCCATGTCACTCATCCATGTCACTTCTATATGTCTTCCATGTCACTCCTCCATGTCCCTCCTCCATGTCACTCCTCCACGTAACTCCTCTATGTCACTACTCCATGTAACACCTCCATTTAACTCCTCCATGTCGTTATTCCATGTCACTCCTCCATGTCACTCCTCCTGGTCACTCCTCCATGTCGCTACTCAAAGTCACTCCTCCATGTCACTCCTCCAGGTCACTCCTCCATGTCGCTACTCAAAGTCACTCCTCCATGTCACTCATCCATGTCATTCCTCCATGTCTCTCCTCCACGTCATTCCTCTATGTAACTCCTCCATGTCACTCCTCCATGTCGCTCTAACAACTCACTCCTCCATGTCACTCCACCATTTCACTCCTCCATGTCACTCCTCCAGGTCACTCCTCCAGGTCGCTACTCAAAGTCACTCCTCCATGTAACTACACCAACTCAATCCTCAATGTCACTCTTCTCTGTCACTACTTCATGTCGCTCCTCCATGTCGCTACACAAACTCAACCCTCCTTGTCACTCCTCCATTTCCCTCCTCCATGTCACTACTCCATGTCACTCCTCCATGTCGCTCCTTCGTATTGCTCCTCCACATCAATTTTCTATGTCACTCCTCCATGTCACTCCTACATGTCGCTATTCCATGTGACTCCTCCATGTCGCTCCACCAACTCACTCCTCCACGTCGCTCCTCCATGTTGCTCTTCCATTTCACTCCTCCACGTCACTCCTCTATGTCACTCCTCCATGTCACACCTCCATGTCACTCCTCCATGTCGTTATTCCATGTCACTCCTCCATGTCGCTACACCAACTCACTCTTCCATGTCAATACACCAACTCAAACCTCTTTGTCCATCCTCCATGTCATTCCTCCATGTTGCTCATCCATGTCACTCCTCCATGTCGCTACTCTATGTCACTCCTCCATGTCGCTACACCAACTCAATCCTCCTTGTCACTCCTCCATGTCGCTCCTCCATGTTGCTCCTCCATGTCACTCCTCCATGTCACTCATCCATGTCCCTCTGCCATGTCACTCCACCATATCAATCTTCCTTGGTGATCCGCCCTGTCACTTATCCATGTTACTCCTCCAGGTCACTCCTCCATGTCGTTACTCAAAGTCACTCCTCCATGTCACTACACCAATACACTCCTCCATGTCCATCCTCCATGTCACTATTCCATGTCACTCCATGTCGCTCCTCTGTGTTGCTCCTCCATGTCTCTCCTCCAAGTCACTCCTCTATGTCACTCCTCCATGTCAGTCCTCCATGTCACTTCTCCATGTCTCTCCTCCACGTCACTCCTCTATGTCACTCCTCCATGTGACTCCTCCATGTCACTCAAACATGTCTCTCCTCCATGTCGCTATAGCAACTCACTCCTCCATGTCACTCCACCATTTCACTACTCCATGTCACTCCTACAGGTCACTCCTCCATGTCTCTACTCAAAGTCACTCCTCCATGTCACTACACCAACTCACTCCTCAAGGTCACTCCTCCATGTCACTACTTCAAGTCACTCCTCCATGTCGCTACTCCATGTGACTCCTCCATGTCGCTCCACCAACTCACTCCTCCACTTCGCTCCTCCATGTTGCTCTTCCATGTCACTCCTCCATGTAACTCATCTATGTCCCTCCGCCATGTCACTACACCAACTCAATCCTTCATGTCACTCGTCCATGTCACTCATCCATGTCACTTCTATGTCTTCCATGTCTCTCCTCCATGTCCCTCCTCCATGTCACTCCTCCACGTCGCTCCTCTATGTCACTCCTCCATGTCGCTACACCAACTCATTACTCATGTCACTCCTCCAAGTCACTCACCCATGTCACTTCTCCAAGTCACTCACCCATGGCCCTCCACGATGTCACTCCACCATATAAACCCTCCTTCCTGATCCTACCTTTCACTTCTCCAAGTCACTCCTCCATGTCCATCCTCCATGTCACTACTCCACATCAATCCTCTATGTCACTCCTCCATGTTTCTCCTCCATGTCTCTCCTCCATGTCGTTCTAACAACTCACTCCTCAATGTCACTCCACCATTTCACTCCTCCATGTCACTCCTCCAGGTCACTCCTCCATGTCACTATTCCATGTCAGTCCTCCATGTCGCTACACAAACTCACTCTTTCATGTTACTCCTCCATGTCGCTCCACCATGTCAATCCTTTATGTCACTCCTCCAAGTTACTCCTACATGTCACTCCACCATTTCACTCCTCCATGTCACTCCTCCAGGTCACTCCTCCATGTCGCTACTCAAAGTCACTCCTCCATGTCACTACACCAACTCACTCTTCAATGTCACTCTTCCATGTCACTACTTCATGTAACTCCTCCATGTCGCTACTCCATGTGACTCCTCCATGTCGCTCCACCAACTCAATCCTTCTTGTCACTCCTCTATGTCACTCATCCATGTCACTTCTATATGTCTTCCATGTCACTCCTCCATGTCCATCCTCCATGTCACTACTCCATGTCACTCCTCCATGTTGCTCCTGTGTGTTGCTCCTCCACATCAATCCTCTATGTCACTCCTCCATGTTGCTCCTCAAAGTCACTCCTCCATGTAACTCCTACATGTAGCTACTCCATGTCACTCCTCCATGTCGCTCCTCCGTGTTGCTCCTCAAAGTCACTCCTCCATGTAACTCCTCCATGTAGCTACTTCATGTCACTCCTTCATGTCGCTACTCCATGTGACTCCTCCATGTCGCTCTAACAACTCACTCCTCGATGTCACTCCACCATTTCACTCCTCCATGTCGCTACACCAACTCACTCCTCAATGTCACTCCTCCATGTCACTCCTCCATTTCTCTCCTCCATGTCGCTATAACAACTCACTCCTCCATGTCACTCCTCCATTTCTCTCCTCCATGTCGCTATAACAACTCACTCCTCCATGTCACTCATCCATGTTATTCCTCCATGTCACTCCTCCATGTCCATCCCCCATATCACTCCTCCATGTCGCTCCTCCGTGTTGCTCCTCCAAGTCACTCCTCCATGTAACTCCTTCATGTCGCAACACAAACTCACTCCTCATGTCACTCCTCCATGTCACTCCTCCATATCACTCCTCCATATAAACCCTCCTTGGTTATCTGCCCTGTCACTTCTCCATGTCTCTGTTCCATGTCTCTCCTCCACATCACTCCTCTATGTCACTCCTCCATGTCAGTCCTCCATGTCACTTCTCCATGTCTCTCCTCCACGTCACTCCTCTATGTCACTCCTCCATGTGACTCCTCCATGTCACTCAAACATGTCTCTCCTCCATGTCGCTATAACAACTCACTCCTCCATGTCACTCCACCTTTTCACTACTCCATGTCACTCCTACAGGTCACTACTCCATGTCTCTACTCAAAGTCACTCCTCCATGTCACTACACAAACTCACTCCTCAAGGTCACTCCTCCATGTCACTACTTCATGTCACTCCTCCATGTCGCTACTCCATGTGACTCCTCCATGTCGCTCCACCAACTCACTCCTCCACTTCGCTGCTCCATATTGCTCTTCAATGTCACTCCTCCATGTAACTCATCTATGTCCCTCCGCCATGTCACTACACGAACTTAATCCTTCTTGTCACTCCTCCATGTCACTTCTATATGTCTTCCATGTCACTCCTCCATGTCACTCCTCCATGTCACTCATCCATGTCACTTCTATATGTCTTCCATGTCACTCCTCCATGTCCCTCCTCCATGTCACTCCTCCACGTAACTCCTCTATGTCACTACTCCATGTAACACCTCCATTTAACTCCTCCATGTCGTTATTCCATGTCACTCCTCCATGTCGTTACACCAACTCATTACTCATGTCACTCCTCCATGTCGCTACTCCTTGTCAGTTCTCCATGTCACTCCTACACGTAACTCCTCTATGTCACTCCTCCATGTCACTCCTCCATGTCGTTATTCCATGTCACTCCTCCATGTCGCTACACCAACTCATTACTCATGTCACTCCACCATGTCGCTACTCCATGTCACTCCTCCAAGTCACAACACCAATTTACTCCTCACTGTCAATCCTCCATTTAAAAACACAAACTCAACCCTCCTTGTCACTCCACCATTTCACTCCTCCATGTCACTCCTCCAGGTCACTCCTCCATGTCGCTACTCAAAGTCACTCCTCCATGTCACTACACCAACTCACTCTTCAATGTCACTCTTCCATGTCACTACTTCATGTAACTCCTCCATGTCGCTACTCCATGTGACTCCTCCATGTCGCTCCACCAACTCAATCCTTCTTGTCACTCCTCTATGTCACTCATCCATGTCACTTCTATATGTCTTCCATGTCACTCCTCCATGTCCATCCTCCATGTCACTACTCCATGTCACTCCTCCATGTTGCTCCTGTGTGTTGCTCCTCCACATCAATCCTCTATGTCACTCCTCCATGTTGCTCCTCAAAGTCACTCCTCCATGTAACTCCTACATGTAGCTACTCCATGTCACTCCTCCATGTCGCTCCTCCGTGTTGCTCCTCAAAGTCACTCCTCCATGTAACTCCTCCATGTAGCTACTTCATGTCACTCCTTCATGTCGCTACTCCATGTGACTCCTCCATGTCGCTCTAACAACTCACTCCTCGATGTCACTCCACCATTTCACTCTTCCATGTCACTCCTCCAGGTCACTCCTCCATGTCGCTACTTAAAGTCACTCCTCCATGTCGCTACACCAACTCACTCCTCAATGTCACTCCTCCATGTCACTCCTCCATTTCTCTCCTCCATGTCGCTATAACAACTCACTCCTCCATGTCACTCATCCATGTTATTCCTCCATGTCACTCCTCCATGTCCATCCCCCATATCACTCCTCCATGTCGCTCCTCCGTGTTGCTCCTCCAAGTCACTCCTCCATGTAACTCCTTCATGTCGCAACACAAACTCACTCCTCATGTCACTCCTCCATGTCACTCCTCCATATCACTCCTCCATATAAACCCTCCTTGGTTATCTGCCCTGTCACTTCTCCATGTCTCTGTTCCATGTCTCTCCTCCACATCACTCCTCTATGTCACTCCTCCATGTCAGTCCTCCATGTCACTTCTCCATGTCTCTCCTCCACGTCACTCCTCTATGTCACTCCTCCATGTGACTCCTCCATGTCACTCAAACATGTCTCTCCTCCATGTCGCTATAACAACTCACTCCTCCATGTCACTCCACCTTTTCACTACTCCATGTCACTCCTACAGGTCACTACTCCATGTCTCTACTCAAAGTCACTCCTCCATGTCACTACACAAACTCACTCCTCAAGGTCACTCCTCCATGTCACTACTTCATGTCACTCCTCCATGTCGCTACTCCATGTGACTCCTCCATGTCGCTCCACCAACTCACTCCTTCACTTCTCTGCTCCATATTGCTCTTCAATGTCACTCCTCCATGTAACTCATCTATGTCCCTCCGCCATGTCACTACACGAACTCAATCCTTCTTGTCACTCCTCCATGTCACTTCTATATGTCTTCCATGTCACTCCTCCATGTCACTCCTCCATGTCACTCATCCATGTCACTTCTATATGTCTTCCATGTCACTCCTCCATGTCCCTCCTCCATGTCACTCCTCCACGTAACTCCTCTATGTCACTACTCCATGTAACACCTCCATTTAACTCCTCCATGTCGTTATTCCATGTCACTCCTCCATGTCGTTACACCAACTCATTACTCATGTCACTCCTCCATGTCGCTACTCCTTGTCAGTTCTCCATGTCACTCCTACACGTAACTCCTCTATGTCACTCCTCCATGTCACTCCTCCATGTCGTTATTCCATGTCACTCCTCCATGTCGCTACACCAACTCATTACTCATGTCACTCCACCATGTCGCTACTCCATGTCACTCCTCCAAGTCACAACACCAATTTACTCCTCACTGTCAATCCTCCATTTAAAAACACAAACTCAACCCTCCTTGTCACTCCTCCATGTCACTCCTCCATGTCACTCCTCCATGTCACTCCTCCATGTCCCTCCGCCATGTCACTCCATCCTATCAATCTCCCTTGGTGATCCGACCTGTCACTCCTCCATGTCACTCCTCCATGTCATTCCTCCATGTCACTCCTCCATTTATCTCCTCCATGTCGCTACTCTATATCACTCCTACATGTCACTCCTCCATGTCACTCCTCCATGTCACTCCTCCATGTTATTCATCCATGTCACTCCTCCATGTCACTCCTCCATGTCACAACACAAACTCAACCCTCCTTGTCACTCCTCCATGTCACTCATCCATGTGATTACTCCATGTCACTCCTTTATGTCACTCCTCCAATTCACTCCTCCATGTCACCTCTATATGTCTTCCATGTCACTCTTCCATGTCAATCCTCCATGTCACTACTCATGTCACTCCTCCATGTCGCTCCTCTGTGTTGCTCCTCCATGTCACTCCACCATTAAATCCTTCATGTCACTCCTCCATGTCGCTACTTCATGTCACTCCTCCATGTCGCTACACAAACTCAACCCTCCTTGTCACTCCTCCATTTCTCTCCTCCATGTCGCGATAACAACTCACTCCTCCATGTCACTCCTCCAGGTCACTCCTCCATGTCGCTACTCAAAGTCAATCCTCCATGTCACTACGACAACTCACTCCTCAATGTCACTCCTCAATGTCACTACTTCATGTCACTCCTCCATGTCGCAACACAAACTCCATCCTCCTTTACACTCTTTCATGTCACTCCTCCATATCGCTCCTCCATGTCCCTCCTCCATGTCACTCCTCCATGTCATTCCTCCATGTCACTCCTCCATGTCACTCATCCATGTCTCCCCTCCACGTCACTCCTCTATGTCACTCCTCCATGTCACTCCTCCGTGTCGCTCCACCAACTCAATCCTCCTTGTCACTCCTCCATGTCGCTCCATCATGTTGCTCCTCCATTTCACTCCTCCATTTCACTCCACGACGTCTCTCCTCTACGTCACTCCTCATGTCACTACACCAACTCAATCCTCCTTGTCACTCCTCCATATCACTCATCCATGTCATTCCTCCATGTCACTCCTTTATGTCACTCCTCCATGTAACTCCTCCATGTCGCTATTCCAAGTTACTCCTCTATGTAGCTCCTCTATGATGCTCCTCCATGTCACTCCTCCATTTCACTCATCCATGTCACTCCTCTATGTCACTCCTCCATGTCACTCCTCTATGTCACTTGTCCATGTCACTCGTCCATGTCGCTATACAAACTCACTCCTCATGTTACTCCTCCATGTCACTCCTCCATTTCACTCCTCCAAGTCACTCACCCATGTCCCTCAATGATGTCACTCCACCATATCAACCCTCCTACCTGATCAACCCTGTCACTTCTCCAAGTCATGTCCCTCAGCCATGTCACTACTCCATGTCGCTATTCCATGTCAGTCCTCCATGTCGCTACACCAACTCACTCTTTCATGTTACTCCTCCATGTTGCTACTCCATGTGATACCTCCATGTCGCTCCACCAACTCCTTTCTCCATGTTACTCCTCCATGTCACTCCTCCATGTCACTCCTTTATGTCACTCCTCCATGTCACTCCTCCATGTCACTCCTCTAGGTCACTCATCCATGCCACTCCTCCATGTAACTCCTCCATGTCACTCCTCCAACTCACTTGCCCATGTCCCTCCACGATGTCACTCCACCATATAAACCCTCCTTCCTGATCAACCCTGTCACGTCTCCAAGTCACTCCTCCATGTCCCTCCTCCATGTCATTACTCCTTGTCACTTCTCGATGTCGCTACAGCAACTCATTCCTCATGTCACTCCTCCATGTCGCTCCTCCGTGTTGCTCCTCCATGTTACTCCTCCATGTAGCTACTCCATGTCACTCCTCCATGTCGCTACACAAACTCACTACTCATGTCACTCCTCCATGTCACTCCTCCAAGTCACTTACCCATGTCCCACCACGATGTCACTCCACCATATAAACCCTCCTTCCTGATCAACCCTGTCACTTCTCCAAGTCACTCCTCCATAACCCTCCTCCATGTCATTACTCCTTGTCATTCCTCCATGTCGCTACAGCAACTCATTCCTCATGTCACTCCTCCATGTCGCTCCTCCGTGTTGCTCCTCCAAGTCACTCCTCCATGTAACTCCTCCATGTAGCTACTCCATGTCACTCCTCCATGTCACTCCTCCATGTCGCTACAACAACTCATTCCTAATGTCACTCCTCCATGTCACTACTCCACATCAATCCTCTATGTAACTCCTCCATGTCACTCCTCCATGTCTCTCCTCCATGTCGCTCTAACAACTCACTCCTCCATGTCAATCCACCATTTCACTCCTCCAGGTCACTCCTCCATGTCGCTACTCAAAGTCACTCCTCCATGTAACTACACCAACTCACTAATCAATGTCACTCCTCCATGTCACTACTTCATGTCACTCCTCCATATCGCTACACAAACTCAACCCTCCAAGTTACTCCTCCATGTCACTCATCCATGTCATTCCTCCATGTCACTCCTTTATGTCACTCCTCCAATTCACTCCTCCATGTCACTCATTCATGTCCCTCCTCCATGTCACTCCATCATATCAATCTTCCTTGGTGATCCGACCTGTCACTTCTCCATGTCACTCTTCCATGTCTCTCCTCCACGTCACTCCTCTATTTCACTCCTCCATGTCACTCCTCCATGTCTCTCCTCCATGTTACTCTAACAACTCACTCCTCCATGTCGCCACTCAAAGTCACTCCTCTATGTCACTACACCAACTCACTCCTCAATGTCACTCCTCCATGTCACTACTTAATGTCACTCTTCCATGTCACAACACAAACACAACCCTCCTTTTCACTCCTCCATGTCACTCATCCATGTCAATCCTCCATGTCACTCCTTTATGTCACTCCTCCAATTCCCTCCTCCATGTCACTCCACCCTATCAATTTTCCTTGGTGATCCGACCTGTCACTTCTCCATGTCACACTTCCATGTCTCTCCTCCACGTTACTCCTCTATGTCACTCCTCCATGTCACTCCTCCATGTCACTCGTTCATTTCTCTCCTCCATGTCACTATAACAACTCACTCCTCCATGTCACTCCACCATTTCACTCCTCCATGTCACTCCTCCAGGTCACTCCTCCATGTCGCTACTCAAAGTCACTCTTCCATGTCACTACACCAATTCACTCCTCAATGTCACTCCTCAATGTCACTACTTCATGTCACTCCTCCATATCGCTACACGAACTCAATCCTCCTTTACACTCTTTCATGTCACTCCTCCATATCGCTCCTCCATGTCCCTTCTCCATGTCACTCCTCCATGACATTCCTCCATGTCACTCCTCCATGTATCTCCTCCATGTTGCTACTCTATGTCACTCCTCCATGTCACTCCTCCATGTCACTCCTCCATTTCGCTACACAAACTCACTCCTCATGTTACTACTCAATGTCGCTACTCCATGTCGCTCTAACAACTCACTCCTCCATGTCACTACACCAACTCACTCCTCAATGTCACTCCTCCATGTCACAACTTCATGTCAATCCTTCATCTTGCTACTCCTTGTGACTACTCCATGTCGCTCCACCAACTCACTCTTCCACGTCGTTCCTCCATGTTGCTCTTCCATGTCACTCCTCCATGTAACTCACCTATGTCCCTCTGCTATGTCAATACACCAAGTCAATCCTCCATGTCACTCCTCCATGTCGTTATTCCATGTCACTCCTCCATGTCGCTACACCAACTCACTCCTCAATGTCACTCCTCCATGTCACTACTTCTTGTCACTCCTCCATGTCACTCATCCATATAATTCCTCCATGTCACTCCTTTATGTCACTCCTCCAATTCACTCCTCCATGTCACCTCTATATGTCTTCCATGTCACTCCTCCATGTCCATCCTCCATGTCACTACTCCATGTCACTCCTCCATGTCGCTCCTCCGTGTTGCTCCTCCTTGTCACTCCTCCAAGTCACTCACGCATGTCCGTCCACGATTTCACTCCACCATATAAACACTCCTTCCTGATCAACCCTGTCACTTCTCCAAGTCACTCCTCCATGTATCTCCTCCATGTCCCTACTCTATGTCACTCCTCCATGTCACTCCTTCATGTCGCTACACAAACTCACTCCTCATGTTACTACTCTATGTCGCTACTCAATGTCACTCCTCCATGTCGCTACACCACCTCACTCCTCAATGTCATACCTCCATGTCATTACTTCTTGTCATTCCTCCATGTCACCTCTATATGTCTTCCATGTCACTCCTCCATGTCCATCCTCCATGTCACTACTCCATGTCAATCCTCCATGTCGCTCCTCCGTGTTGCTCCTCCTTGTCACTCCTCCAAGTCACTTACGCATGTCCCTCCATGATTTCACTCCACCATATCAACCCTCCTTCCTGATCAACCCTGTCACTTCTCCAAGTCACTCCTCCATGTCTATCCTCCATGTCGCTACTCCACATCAATCCTCTATGTCACTCCTCCATGTCACTCCTCTATGTCACTCCTCCATATCGATATTCCATGTGACTCCTCCATGTCGCTCCACCAACTCCTTCCTCCATGTCACTCCTCCATGTAAATCCTTTATGTCACTCCTCCAAGTTACTCCTCCATGTCACTCCACCATTTCACTCCTCCATGTCACTCCTCCAGGTCACTCCTCCTTGTCGCTACTCAAAGTCACTCCTCCATGTCACTACACCAACTCACTCCTCAATGTCCCTCCTCCATGTCACTACTTCATGTCACTCCTCCATGTCGCTCCACTCACTCACTCCTCCACGTCGCTCCTCCATGTCACCCCTCCATGTCACTCCTCCATGTCGGTACACAAACTCACTCTTCATGTTACTACTCTATGTCGCTACTCCATGTCACTCCTCCGTGTCGCTACACCAACTCACTCCTCAATGTCACTCCTCCATGTCACTACTTCTTGTCACTCCTCCATGTCACTCATCCATATCATTCCTCCATGTCACTCCTTTATGTCACTCCTCCAATTCACTCCTCCATGTCACCTCTATATGTCTTCCATGTCACTCCTCCATGTCCATCCTCCATGTCACTACTCCATGTCACTCCTCCATGTCGCTCCTCCGTGTTGCTCCTCCTTGTCACTCCTTCAAGTCACTCACCAATGTCCTTCCACGATGTCACTCCACCATATAAACCCTCCTTCCTGATCTACCCTGTCATTTCTCCAAGTCACTCCTCCATGTACATTCTCCATGTCCCTACTCCATGTCACTCCTCCATGTCGCTCCTCCGTGTTGCTCCTCCTTGTCACTCCTCCAAGTCACTCACCCAAGTCCGTCCACGATGTCACTCCACCATATCAACCCTCCTTCCTGATCAACCCTGTCATTTCTACATATCACTCCTCCATGTAATTCCTCCATGTCACTCCTCCATGTATCTCCTCCATGTCGCTACTCTATGTCACTCCTCCATGTCACTCCTCCATGTCACTCCTCCATGTCGCTACACAAACTCACTCCTCATGTTATTACTCTATGTCGCTACTCCATGTCACTCCTCCATGTCGCTACACCAACTCACTCCTAAATGTCACTCCTCCATGTCACTACTTCTTGTCACTCCTCCATGTCACTCATCCATGTCACTCCTCCATGTCGCTACGCAAACTCACTCTTTATGTTACTACTCTATGTCTCTACTCCATGTCACTCATCCATGTCACTTCTATATGTCTTCCATGTCACTCCTCCATGTTCCTCCTCCATGTCACTCCTCCACATCACTCCTCTATTTCACTCCTCCATGTCACACCTCCATGTCACTCCTCCATGTCACTACACCAACTCAACCCTCCTTGTAACTCCTCCATGTCACTCATCCATGTCATTCCTCCATGTCACTCGATTATGTCACTCCTCCATGTCATTCCTACATGTCCATCCCCCATGTCACTACTCTATGTCACTCCTCCATGTTGCTCCTCCGTGTTGCTCCTCCTTGTCACTCCTCCAAGTCAATCACCCATGTCCCTCGATTATGTCACTCCACCATATCAACCCTCCTTCCTGATCAACCCTGTCACTTCTCCAAGTCACTCCTCCATGTCCCTCCTCCGAGTTGCTCCTCCACATCAATCCTCTATGTCACTCCTCCATGTTGCTCCTCCAAGTCACTCCTCCATATAACTCCTACATGTAGCTACTCCATGTCACTACTCCATGTCACTCATCCATGTCCCTCCGCCATGTCACTCCTCCATGTCTCTCCTCCACGAAACTCCTCTATGTCACTCCTCCATGTCACTCCTACATGTCACTCCTCCATGTCTCTCCTCTATATCGCTTTAACAACTCACTCCTCCATGTCACTCCTCCATGTCACACCACCATTTCACTCCTCCATTTCTCTCCTCCATGTAACTCCACCATTTCACTCCTCCATGTCGCTACTCAAAGTCCCTCATCCATGTTACTACACCAACTCACTCCTCAATGTCACTCCTCCATCTCACTCCTCCATTTCTCTCCTCCATGTCGCTATAACAACTCACTCCTCCATGTCACTCTTCAATGTCAGTACTTCAAGTCACTCCTCCATGTCGCTACACAAACTCAATACTCCTTTACACTCTTTTATGTCCCTCCTCCATGTCACTCCTCCATGTCACTCCTACAGGTCACTCCTCCATGTCGCTACTCAAAGTCACTCCTCCATGTCACTACACTAACTCACTCCTCAATGTCACTCCTCCATGTCACTACTTCATGTCACTCCTCCATGTCACAACACAAACTCAACCCTCCTTGTCACTCCTCCATGTCACTCATCCATGTCATTCCTTCTTTTCACTCCTTTATGTCACTCTTCCAATTCACTCCTCCATGTCACTCCTCCATGTCACTCATCCATGTTACTCATCAATGTCCCTCCGCCATGTCACTACACCCTATCAATCTTCCTTGGTGATACGACCTGTCACTTTTCCATGTCACTCTTCCATGTCTCTCCTCCATGTCCCTCCTCCATGTAGCTACTCCATGTCACTCCTCCACGTCACTCCTCCAGGTCACTCCTCCATGTCGCAACTCAAAGTCACTCATCCATGTAACAACACCAACTCACTCCTCAATGTCACTCCTCCATGTCACTACTTCATGTCACTCCTCCATGTCACTACACAAACTCAACCCTCCTTGTCACTCCTCTATGTCATTCATCCATGTCATTCCTCCATGTCACTCCTTTATGTCACTCCTAAATGTCACTCCTCCATGTCACTCATCCATGTCCCTCCGCCATGTCACTCCACCCTATCAATCTTCCTTGGTGATCCGACCTGTCACTTCTCCATGTCACAACACAAACTCAACCCTCCTTGTCACTCCTCCATGTCACTCATGCATGTCAATCCTCCATGTCACTCCTTTATGTCACTCCTCCAATTCACTCACCATGTCACCTCTATTTGTCTTCCATGTCACTCCTCCATGTCCATCCTCTATGTCACTACTCCATGTCGCTCCTCCATGTTGCTCCTCCATGTCACTCCTCTATGTCACTCGTCCATGTCACTCGTCCATGTCACTCCTCCATTTCACTCCTCCAAGTGACTCATCCATGTCCCTCCGCCATGTCACTCCACCATATCAACCCTCCTTCCTGATAAACCCTGTCACATCTCCAAGTCACTCCTCCATGTCCCTCCTCCATGTCACTACTCCTTGTCGCGAATCCATGTCAGTCCTCCACGTCGCTACACCAACTCACTCTTCCATGTCACTCCTCCTCGTCGCTCTTCCATGTTGCTCCTCCATGTCACTCCTCCATGTCACTCATCCATGTCCCTCCGCCATGTCACTCCACCATATCAATCTTCCTTGGTGATCCGCCCTGTCACTTCTCCATGTCACTCTTCCATGTCTCTCCTCCACGTCATTCCTCTATATCACTCCTCCATGTCTCTCCTCCATGTCGCTCTAACAACTCACTCCTCCATGTCACTCCACCATTTCACTCCTCCATGTCACTCCTCCAGGTCACTACTCAAAGTCACTCCTCCATGTAACTACACCAACTCACTCCTCAATGTCACTCCTCCATGTCACTACTTCATGGTACTCCTCCATGTCGCTACACAAACTCAACTCTCCTTGTCACTCCTCCATGTCACTCCACCATTTCACTCCTCCATGTCACTACTTCATGTCACTCCTCCATGTCGCAACTCCATGTGACTCCTCCAAGTCGCTCCACCAACTCACTCCTCCACGTTGATCCTCCATGTTGCTCATCCATATCACTCCTCCATGTAACTCATCTATGTCCCTCCGCCATGTCAATACACCAACTCAATCCTTCTTGTCACTCCTCTATGTCACTCCTCCATGTCACACCTCCATGTCATTCCTCCATGTCACTCCTCATGTCACTCCTCCATGTCACTCCTCCATGTCACTGTTCCAAGTCACTCACCCATGTCCCTCCACGATGTCACTCCACCATATCAACCCTCCTTGGTTATCCGCCCTGTCACTTCTCCATGTCACTCATTCATGTCTCTCCTCCACGTCACTCCTCCATGTCACTCCTCCATGTCACTCCTCCATGTCTCTCCTCCATGTTGCTCTAACAACTCACTCCTCCATGTCACTCCACCATTTCACTCCTCCATGTCACTCCTCCAGGTCACTCCTCCATGTCGCTACTCAAAGACACGCCTCCATGTTACTACACCAACTCACACCTCAGGGTTACTCCCCATGTCACTACTTCATGTCATTCCTTCATGTCGCTACACAAACTCAATCATACTATACAATCTTTCATGTCACTCATCCATATCACTCCTCCATGTCACTCCTCCATGTCACTCCTCCATGTCACTCCTCCAAGTTACTCCTAAATGTCGCTACTCCATGTGACTCCTCCATGTTGCTCCACCAACTCACTCCTCCATGTTGCTCCTCCATGTTGCTCCTCCAATTCACTCCTCCAATTCACCTCTATATGTCTTCCATGTCACTCCTCCATGTCACTACTCCATGTCACTCCTCCATGTCGCTCCTCCGTGCTGCTCCTCCACATCAATCCTCTATGTCACTCCTCCATGTAACTCCTAAATGTAGTTACTCCATGTCACTACTCCATGTCACTCCTCCATGTCGCTCCTCCGTGTTACTCCTCCAAGTCACTCCTCCCGGTCCATCCTCCATGTCATTACTCCACATTAATCCTTTATGTCACTCCTCCAGGTCACTCCTCCATGTCGCTATTCCATTTCAGTCCTCCATGTCGCTACACCAACTCACTCTTTCATGTTACTCCTCCATGTCGCTACTCCATGTGACTCCTCCATGTCGCTCCACCAACTCCTTCCTCCATGTTACTCCTCCATGTCACTCCTCCATGTCACTCCTCCATGTTGCTATTCTATGTCACTCCTCCATGTATCTCCTCCATGTCGCTACTCTATGTCACTTCTCCAAGTCACTCCTCCATGTCCATCCTCCATGTCACTACTCCACATCAATCCTCTATGTCCCTCCGCCATGTCACTCCACCCTATCAATATTCTTTGGTGATCCGCCCTGTAACTTCTCCATGTCACTCTTCCATGTTACTCCTCCATGTCGCTACTCCATGTGACTCCTCCATGTCAATACACCAACTCAAACCTCTTTGTCCATCCTCCATGTCGCTACACCAACTCACTCTTCCATGTCACTTCTCCATGTCGCTTCTCCATGTCACTCCTCCATGTCAATACACCAACTCAAACCTCTTTGTCCATCCTCCATGTCACTCCTCCGTGTTGCTCCTCCATGTCACTCCTCCATGTCGCTACTCTATGGGACTCCTCCATGTCGCTCCACCAACTCCTTCCTCCATGTTACTCCTCCATGTCACTCCTCCATGTCAATCCTTTATGTCACTCCTCCAAGTTACTCCTCCATGTCGCTCCTCAATGTTGCTCCTCCATATCACTCCCCCATGTCACTCATCCATGTCACTCCTCTATGTCACTCCTCCATGTCACTCCTCTCTGTCACTCCTCCATGTCACTCCTCCATGTCACTCCTCCAGGTCACTCCTCCATGTCGCTACTCAAAGTCACTCCTCCATGTCACTCCTCCATGTCGCTATTCCAATTTACTCCTCCATGTTGCTCCTCCATGTTGCTCCTCCATGTCAATCCTCTGTGTCACTCATCCATATCACTCCTCCAAGTCACTCACCCATGTCACTCCGCGATGTCATCTACCATATCAACCCTCCTTTGTTATCCGCCCTGTCACTTCTCCATGTCACTCTTCCATGTCTCTCCTCCAATTCACTCCTCCATGTCACTTCTATATGTCTTCCATGTCACTCCTCCATGTCCATCCTCCATGTCGCTACACCTACTCACTCTTCCATGTCACTCCTCCATGTCGCTCCTCCGTGTTACTCCTCCTTGTCACTCCTCCAAGTCACTCACCCATGTCCCTACACGATGTCACTCCACCATATCAACCCTTCTTCCTGATCAACCCTGTCACTTCTCCAAGTCACTCCTCCATGTCCCTCCTCCATGTCACTACTCCATGTCACTACTCCATGTCACTCCTCCATGTCGCTCCTCCGTGTTGCTCCTCCACATCAATCCTCTATGTAACTCCTCCATGTTGCTCCTCCAAGTCACTCCTCCATGTAACTCCTACATGTAGCTACTCCATTACACTACTCCATGTCACTCCTCCATGTCGCTCCTCCGTGTTGCTCCTCCAAGTCACTCCTCCATGTAACTCCTCCATGTAGCTACTCCATGTCACTCCTCCATGTCGCTACCCAAACTCACTCCTCATGTCACTCCTCCATGTCACTCATCCATGTCACTCCTCCAAGTCACTCATCCATGTCCCTCCGCCATGTCACTCCACCATATCAATCTTCCTTGGTGATCCGCCCTGTCACTTCTCCTTGTCACTCCTCCATGTCTCTCCTCCACGAAATTTCTCTATGTCACTCCTCCATGTCACTCCTCCATGCCTCTCCTCTATATCGCTCTAACAACTCACTCCTCCATGTCACTCCTCCATGTCACTCCACCATTTCACTCCTCCATTGTTCTCATCCAGGTCACTCCTCCATGTCGCTACACCAACTCACTCCTCAATGTCACTCCTTCAGGTCACTCCTCCAAGTCGCTACTCAAAGTCACTCCTCCATGTCACTACACCAAATCACTCCTCAATGTCACTCCTCAATGTCACTCCTTCAGGTCACTCCTCCAAGTCGCTACTCAAAGTCACTCCTCCATGTCACTACACCAACTCACTCCTCAATGTCACTCCTCAATGTCACTACTTCATATCGCTCCTCCATGTCCCTCCTCCATGTCACTCCTCCATGTCATTCCTCCATGTCAATCCTCCATGTATCTCCTCCATGTCACTACTCCATGTCACTCCTCCATGTCGCTACACCAACTCACTCCTCAATGTCACTCCTCCATGTCACTACTTCTTGTCACTCCTCCATGTCACTCATCCATGTCATTCCTCCATGTCACTCCTTTATGTCACAACTCCAATTCACTCCTCCATGTCCATCCTCCATGTCACTACTCCATATCAAATCTTTATGTCACTCCTCCATGTCACTCCTCCATGTCACTCTAAGAACTCACTCCTCCATGTCACCCCACCATTTCACTCCTCCATGTCACTCCTCCAGGTCACTCCTCCATGTGGCTACTCAAAGTCACTCCTCCATGTCACGACACCAACTCAATCCTCCATGTCACTACTTCATGTCACTCCTCCATGTCGCTATTCCATGTGACCAAACCATGTAGCTCCACCAACTCACTCCTCCACGTCGCTCCTCCATGTTGCTCTTCCATGTCACTCCTCCATGTAACTCATCTATGTCCCTCCGCCATGTCACTAAGCCAACTAAATCCTTCTTGTCACTCCTCCATGTCACTCATCCATGTCACTTCTATATGTCTTCCATGTCACTCCTCCATGTTTCTCCTCCATGTCACTCCTCCACATCACTCCTCTATGTCACTCCTCCATGTTACACCTCCATGTCACTCCTCCATGTCGCTACACCAACTCATTCCTCATGTCACTCCTCCATGTCGCTACTCCATGTCACTCCTCAATGTCACTCGTTTATGTCACTCCTCCAGTTCACTCCTCCATGTCATCTCTATATGTCTTCCATGTCACTCCTCCATGTCCATCCTCCATGTCACTACTCCATGTCACTCCTCCATGTTGCTCCTCCGTGTTGCTCCTCCATGTCACTCCTCCAAGTCACTCACCCATGTCCCTACACGATGTCACTCCACCATATCAACCCTCCTTCCTGATCAACCGTGTCACTCCTCCATGTAACTCCTACATGTAGCTACTCCATGTCACTACTCCATGTACCTCCTCCATGTCGCTCCTCCGTGTTGCTCCTCGAAGTCACTCCTCCATGTAACTCCTCCATGTAGCTACTCCATGTCACTCCTCCATGTCGCTACACAAACTCACTCCTCATGTCACTCCTCCATGTCACTCCTCCAAGTCACTCATCCTTGTCCCTCCGCCATGTCACTCCACCATATCAATCTTCCCAGGTGATCCCCCTGTCACTTCTCCATGTCACTCCTCCATGTCTCTCCTCCACAAAATTTCTCTATGTCATTCCTCCATGTCACTCCTACATGTCACTCCTCCATGTCTCTCCTCTATATCGCTCTAACAACTCACTCCTCCATGTCACTTCTCCATGTCACTCCACCATTTCACTCCTCCATGTCACTCCTCCAGGTCACTCCTCCATGTCGCTACACCAACTTACTCCTCAATGTCACTCCTTCATGTCACTCCTCCATTTCTCTCCTCCATGTTGCTATAACAACTCACTCCTCCATGTCATTCCTTCAGGTCACTCCTCCAAGTCGCTACTCAAAGTCACTCCTCCATGTCGCTACTCCATGTCACTCCTCAATGTCACTTGTTTATGTCACTCCTCCAGTTCACTCCTCCATGTCATCTCTATATGTCTTCCATGTCACTCCTCCATGTCCATCCTCCATGTCACTACTCCATGTCACTCCTCCATGTTGCTCCTCCATGTTGCTCCTCCATGTCACTCCTCCAAGTCACTCACCCATGTCCCTACACGATGTCACTCCACCATATCAACCCTCCTTCCTGATCAACCGTGTCACTCCTCCATGTAACTCCTACATGTAGCTACTCCATGTCACTACTCCATGTCATTCCTCCATGTCACTCATCCATGTCATTCCTCCATGTCACTCCTTTATGTCACAACTCCAATTCACTCCTCCATGTCACTACTTCTTGTCACTCCTCCATGTCACTCATCCATGTCATTCCTCCATGTCACTCCTTTATGTCACAACTCCAATTCACTCCTCCATGTCCATCCTCCATGTCACTACTCCATATCAAACCTTTATGTCACTCCTCCATGTCACTCCTTCATGTCACTCCTCCAAGTCACTCATCCATGTCCCTCCGCCATGTCACTCCACCCTATCAATCTTCCTTGGTGATCTGACCTGTCACTTCTCCATGTCACAACACAAACTCAACCCTCCTTGTCACTCCTCCATGTCACTCATGCATGTCAATCCTCCATGTCACTCCTTTATGTCACTCCTCCAATTCACTCACCATGTCACCTCTATATGTCTTCCATGTCACTCCTCCATATCCATCCTCCATGTCACTACTCCATGTCACTCCTCTGTGTTGCTCCTCCATGTCACTTCTCCAAGTCACTCACCCATGTCCCTCCAGGATGTCACTCCACCATATCAACTCTCTTTCCTGATCAACCCTGTCACTTCTCCAAGTCACTCCTCCATGTCCCTCCTCCATGTCACTACTCCATGTCACTCCTCCATGTCGCTCCTCCGTGTTGCTCCTCCACATCAATTCTCTATGTCACTCCTCCATGTCACTCCTCCATGTCGCTATTCCATGTCAGTCCTCCATGTCGCTACACCAACTCACTCTTCCATGTTACTCCTCCATGTTGCTACTCCATGTGACTCCTCCATGTCAATACACCAACTCAAACCTCTTTGTCCATCCTCCATGTCACTCCTCCGTGTTGCTCTTCCATGTCATTCCTCCATGTCGCTACTCTATGGGACTCCTCAATGTCGCTCCACCAACTCCTTCCTCCATGTTACTCCTCCATGTCACTCCTCCATGTCAATCCTTTATGTCACTCCTCCAAGTTACTCCTCCATGTCGCTCCTCCATTTTTGCTTTTCCATGTCACTCCTCTATGTCACTCGTCCATGTCACTCCTCCATGTAAATCCTCCATGTAGCTACTCCATGTCACTCCTCCATGTCGCTACACAAACTCACTCCTCCATGACACTCCTCAATGTCAGTACATCATGTCACTCCTCCATGTCGCTACACAAACTCAATCCTCCTTTCCACTCTTTCATGTCCCTCCTCAATGTCACTCCTCCATGTGACTCCTCCATGTCACTCCTACAGGTCACTCCTCCATGTCGCTACTCAAAGTCACTCCTCCATGTCACTACACCAACTCACTCCTCAATGTCACTCCTCCATGTCACTACTTCATGTCACTCCTCCATGTCACTACTTCATGTCACTCCTCCATGTCACAACACAAACTCAACCCTCCTTGTCACTCCTCCATGTCACTAATCCATGTCATTCCTCCTTTTCACTCCTTTATGTCACTCTTCCAATTCACTCCTCCATGTCACTCCTCCATGTCACTCATCCATGTTACTCATCCATGTCCCTCCGCCATGTCACTACACCCTATCAATCTTCCTTGGTGATCCGACCTGTCACTTTTCCATGTCACTCTTCCATGTCTCTCCTCCATGTCCCTCCTCCATGTCACTACTCCATGTCACTCCTCCATGTCGCTCCTCCGTGTTGCTCCTCCACGTCAATCCTCTATGTCACTCCTCCATGTAACTCCTACATGTAGCTACTCCATGTCACTACTCCATTTCACTCCTCCATGTCGCTCCTCCGTGTTGCTCCTCCACATCAATTCTCTATGTCACTCCTCCATGTCACTCCTCCATGTCGCTATTCCATGTCAGTCCTCCATGTCACTACACCAACTCACTCCTCAATGTCACTCCTCCATGTCACTACTTCATGTCACTCCTCCATGTCGCTACACAAACTCAACCCTCCTTGTCACTCCTCTATATCATTAATCCATGTCATTCCTCCATGTCACTCCTTTATGTCACTCCTCCAATTCACTCCTAAATGTCACTCCTCCGTGTCCCTCCGCCATGTCACTCCACCCTATCAATCTTCCTTGGTGATCCGACCTGTCACTTCTCCATGTCACAACACAAACTCAACCCTCCATGTCACTCCTCCATGTAACTCCTTCATGTCACTCCTCCATGTAACTCCTCCATTTCACTCCTCCAAGTCACTCCTCCATGTCACACCTCCATGTCACTCCTCCATGTCGCTACACCAACTCATTCCTCATGTCACTCCTCCATGTCGCTACTCCATGTCACTCCTCCATGTCGCTACACCAACTCAACCCTCCTTGTAACTCCTCCATTTCACTCATCCATGTCATTCCTCCATGTCACTCCTCATGTCACTCCTCCATGTCACTCCTCCATGTCACTGTTCCAAGTCACTCACCCATGTCCCTCCACGATGTCACTCCACCATATCAACCCTCCTTGGTTATCCGCCCTGTCACTTCTCCATGTCACTCTTTCAAGTGACTCCTCCACGTCACTCCTCCATGTCTCTCCTCCATGTTTCTCTAACAACTCACTCCTCCATGTCACTCCACCATTTCACTTCTCCATGTCACTCCTCCAGGTCAATCCTCCATGTCGCTTCTCAAAGTCACTCCTCCATGTTACTACACGAACTCACTCCTCAGGGTGACTCCTCTATGTCACTACTTCATGTCATTCCTCCATGTCGCTACACAAACTCAATCATACTATAAACTCTTTCATGTCACTCCTCCATATCACTCCTCCATATCAATCCTCCATGTCATTCCTCCATGTCACTACTTTATGTCACCCCTCCAAGTTACTCCTAAATGTCGCTACTCCATGTGACTCCTCCATGTTGCTCCACCAACTCACTCCTCCATGTTGCTCCTCCATGTTGCTCCTCCAATTCACTCCTCCAAGTCACCTCTATGTCTTCCATGTCACTCCTCCATGTCACTACTCCATGTCACTCCTCCAGGTCGCTCCTCCGTGTTACTCCTCCAAGTCACTCCTCCATGTAACTCCTCCATGTAACTACTCCATGTCACTCCTCCATGTCGCTACACAAACTCACTCCTCATGTCACTCCTCCATGTCACTACTTCTTGTAACTCCTCCATGTCACTCATCCATGTCACTCATCCATGTCATTCCTCCATGTCACTCCTTTATGTCACTCCTCCAATACACTCCTCCATGTCACCTCTATATGTCTTCCATGTCACTCCTCCATGTCCATCCTCCATGTCACTACTCCATGTCTCTACTCAAAGTCACTCCTCCATGTCACTACACAAACTCACTCCTCAAGGTCACTCCTCCATGTCACTACTTCATGTCACTCCTCCATGTCGCTACTCCATGTGACTCCTCCATGTCGCTCCACCAACTCACTCCTCCACTTCGCTGCTCCATATTGCTCTTCCATGTCACTCCTCCATGTAACTCATCTATGTCCCTCCGCCATGTCACTACACGAACTCAATCCTTCTTGTCACTCCTCCATGTCACTTCTATATGTCTTCCATGTCACTCCTCCATGTCACTCCTTTATGTCACTCATCCATGTCACTTCTATATGTCTTCCATGTCACTCCTCCATGTCCCTCCTCCATGTCACTCCTCCACGTAACTCCTCTATGTCACTACTCCATGTAACACCTCCATTTAACTCCTCCATGTCATTATTCCATGTCACTCCTCCATGTCGTTACACCAACTCATTACTCATGTCACTCCTCCATGTCGCTACTCCTTGTCAGTTCTCCATGTCACTCCTACACGTAACTCCTCTATGTCACTCCTCCATGTCACTCCTCCATGTCGTTATTCCATGTCACTCCTCCATGTCGCTACACCAACTCATTACTCATGTCACTCCACCATGTCGCTACTCCATGTCACTCCTCCAAGTCACAACACCAATTTACTCCTCACTGTCAATCCTCCATTTAAAAACACAAACTCAACCCTCCTTGTCACTCCTCCATGTCACTCCTCCATGTCACTCCTCCATGTCACTCATCCATGTCCCTCCGCCATGTCACTCCATCCTATCAATCTCCCTTGGTGATCCGACCTGTCACTCCTCCATGTCACTCCTCCATGTCATTCCTCCATGTCACTCCTCCATTTATCTCCTCCATGTCGCTACTCTATATCACTCCTACATGTCACTCCTCCATGTCACTCCTCCATGTCACTCCTCCATGTTATTCATCCATGTCACTCCTCCATGTATCTCCTCCATGTCGCTACTCTATGCCACTCCTCCATGTCGCTACATAAACTCACTCCTCATGTTACTACTCCATGTCGATACTCCATATCGCTCTAACAACTCACTTCTCCATGTCACTCCACCTTTTCACTCCTCCGTGTTGCTCCTCCACATCAATCCTCTATGTAACTCCTCCATGTCACTCCTCCATGTCACTCCTCCATATCTCTCCTCCATGTCGCTCTAACAACTCACTCCTCCATGTCACTCCACCATTTCACTCCTCCATGTCACTCCTCACTATCACTCCTCCATTTCACTACTACATGTCACTCCTCCATGTCACAACACAAACTCAACCCTCCTTGTCACTCCTCCATGTCACTCATCCATGTGATTACTCCATGTCACTCCTTTATGTCACTCCTCCAATTCACTCCTCCATGTCACCTCTATATGTCTTCCATGTCACTCCTCCATGTCAATCCTCCATGTCACTACTCATGTCACTCCTCCATGTCGCTCCTCTGTGTTGCTCCTCCATGTCACTCCACCATTAAATCCTTCATGTCACTCCTCCAGGTCACTCCTCCATGTCGCTACTTCATGTCACTCCTCCATGTCGCTACACAAACTCAACCCTCCTTGTCACTCCTCCATTTCTCTCCTCCATGTCGCGATAACAACTCACTCCTCCATGTCACTCCTCCAGGTCACTCCTCCATGTCGCTACTCAAAGTCAATCCTCCATGTCACTACGACAACTCACTCCTCAATGTCACTCCTCAATGTCACTACTTCATGTCACTCCTCCATGTCGCAACACAAACTCCATCCTCCTTTACACTCTTTCATGTCACTCCTCCATATCGCTCCTCCATGTCCCTCCTCCATGTCACTCCTCCATGTCATTCCTCCATGTCACTCCTCCATGTCACTCATCCATGTCTCCCCTCCACGTCAATCCTCTATGTCACTCCTCCATGTCACTCCTCCGTGTCGCTCCACCAACTCAATCCTCCTTGTCACTCCTCCATGTCGCTCCATCATGTTGCTCCTCCATTTCACTCCTCCATTTCACTCCACGACGTCTCTCCTCTACGTCACTCCTCATGTCACTACACCAACTCAATCCTCCTTGTCACTCCTCCATATCACTCATCCATGTCATTCCTCCATGTCACTCCTTTATGTCACTCCTCCATGTCACTCCTCCATGTCGCTATTCCAAGTTACTCCTCTATGTAGCTCCTCTATGATGCTCCTCCATGTCACTCCTCCATTTCACTCATCCATGTCACTCCTCTATGTCACTCCTCCATGTCGCTCCTCTATGTCACTTGTCCATGTCACTCGTCCATGTCGCTATACAAACTCACTCCTCATGTTACTCCTCCATGTCACTCCTCCATTTCACTCCTCCAAGTCACTCACCCATGTCCCTCAATGATGTCACTCCACCATATCAACCCTCCTACCTGATCAACCCTGTCACTTCTCCAAGTCATGTCCCTCAGCCATGTCACTTGTCCATGTCACTCGTCCATGTCGCTACACCAACTCACTCTTTCATGTTACTCCTCCATGTTGCTACTCCATGTGATACCTCCATGTCGCTCCACCAACTCCTTCCTCCATGTTACTCCTCCTTGTCACTCCTCCATGTCACTCCTTTATGTCACTCCTCCATGTCACTCCTCTAGGTCACTCATCCATGCCACTCCTCCATGTAACTCCTCCATGTCACTCCTCCAACTCACTTACCCATGTCCCTCCACGATGTCACTCCACCATATAAACCCTCCTTCCTGATCAACCCTGTCACGTCTCCAAGTCACTCCTCCATGTCCCTCCTCCATGTCATTACTCCTTGTCACTTCTCGATGTCGCTACAGCAACTCATTCCTCATGTCACTCCTCCATGTCGCTCCTCCGTGTTGCTCCTCCATGTAACTCCTCCATGTAGCCACTCCATGTCACTCCTCCATGTCGCTACACAAACTCACTACTCATGTCACTCCTCCATGTCACTCCTCCAAGTCACTTACCCATGTCCCACCACGATGTCACTCCACCATATAAACCCTCCTTCCTGATCAACCCTGTCACTTCTCCAAGTCACTCCTCCATAACCCTCCTCCATGTCATTACTCCTTGTCATTCCTCCATGTCGCTACAGCAACTCATTCCTCATGTCACTCCTCCATGTCGCTCCTCCGTGTTGCTCCTCCAAGTCACTCCTCCATGTAACTCCTCCATGTAGCTACTCCATGTCACTCCTCCATGTCACTCCTCCATGTCGCTACAACAACTCATTCCTAATGTCACTCCTCCATGTCACTACTCCACATCAATCCTCTATGTAACTCCTCCATGTCACTCCTCCATGTCTCTCCTCCATGTCGCTCTAACAACTCACTCCTCCATGTCAATCCACCATTTCACTCCTCCAGGTCACTCCTCCATGTCGCTACTCAAAGTCACTCCTCCATGTAACTACACCAACTCACTAATCAATGTCACTCCTCCATGTCACTACTTCATGTCACTCCTCCATATCGCTACACAAACTCAACCCTCCTAGTTACTCCTCCATGTCACTCATCCATGTCATTCCTCCATGTCACTCCTTTATGTCACTCCTCCAATTCACTCCTCCATGTCACTCATTCATGTCCCTCCTCCATGTCACTCCATCATATCAATCTTCCTTGGTGATCCGACCTGTCACTTCTCCATGTCACTCTTCCATGTCTCTCCTCCACGTCACTCCTCTATTTCACTCCTCCATGTCACTCCTCCATGTCTCTCCTCCATGTTACTCTAACAACTCTCTCCTCCATGTCGCCACTCAAAGTCACTCCTCTATGTCACTACACCAACTCACTCCTCAATGTCACTCCTCCATGTCACTACTTAATGTCACTCTTCCATGTCACAACACAAACACAACCCTCCTTTTCACTCCTCCATGTCGTTATTCCATGTCACTCCTCCATGTCGTTACACCAACTCATTACTCATGTCACTCCTCCATGTCGCTACTCCTTGTCAGTTCTCCATGTCACTCCTACACGTAACTCCTCTATGTCACTCCTCCATGTCACTCCTCCATGTCGTTATTCCATGTCACTCCTCCATGTCGCTACACCAACTCATTACTCATGTCACTCCACCATGTCGCTACTCCATGTCACTCCTCCAAGTCACAACACCAATTTACTCCTCACTGTCAATCCTCCATTTAAAAACACAAACTCAACCCTCCTTGTCACTCCTCCATGTCACTCCTCCATGTCACTCCTCCATGTCACTCATCCATGTCCCTCCGCCATGTCACTCCATCCTATCAATCTCCCTTGGTGATCCGACCTGTCACTCCTCCATGTCACTCCTCCATGTCATTCCTCCATGTCACTCCTCCATTTATCTCCTCCATGTCGCTACTCTATATCACTCCTACATGTCACTCCTCCATGTCACTCCTCCATGTCACTCCTCCATGTTATTCATCCATGTCACTCCTCCATGTATCTCCTCCATGTCGCTACTCTATGCCACTCCTCCATGTCGCTACATAAACTCACTCCTCATGTTACTACTCCATGTCGATACTCCATATCGCTCTAACAACTCACTTCTCCATGTCACTCCACCTTTTCACTCCTCCGTGTTGCTCCTCCACATCAATCCTCTATGTAACTCCTCCATGTCACTCCTCCATGTCACTCCTCCATATCTCTCCTCCATGTCGCTCTAACAACTCACTCCTCCATGTCACTCCACCATTTCACTCCTCCATGTCACTCCTCACTATCACTCCTCCATTTCACTACTACATGTCACTCCTCCATGTCACAACACAAACTCAACCCTCCTTGTCACTCCTCCATGTCACTCATCCATGTGATTACTCCATGTCACTCCTTTATGTCACTCCTCCAATTCACTCCTCCATGTCACCTCTATATGTCTTCCATGTCACTCCTCCATGTCAATCCTCCATGTCACTACTCATGTCACTCCTCCATGTCGCTCCTCTGTGTTGCTCCTCCATGTCACTCCACCATTAAATCCTTCATGTCACTCCTCCAGGTCACTCCTCCATGTCGCTACTTCATGTCACTCCTCCATGTCGCTACACAAACTCAACCCTCCTTGTCACTCCTCCATTTCTCTCCTCCATGTCGCGATAACAACTCACTCCTCCATGTCACTCCTCCAGGTCACTCCTCCATGTCGCTACTCAAAGTCAATCCTCCATGTCACTACGACAACTCACTCCTCAATGTCACTCCTCAATGTCACTACTTCATGTCACTCCTCCATGTCGCAACACAAACTCCATCCTCCTTTACACTCTTTCATGTCACTCCTCCATATCGCTCCTCCATGTCCCTCCTCCATGTCACTCCTCCATGTCATTCCTCCATGTCACTCCTCCATGTCACTCATCCATGTCTCCCCTCCACGTCAATCCTCTATGTCACTCCTCCATGTCACTCCTCCGTGTCGCTCCACCAACTCAATCCTCCTTGTCACTCCTCCATGTCGCTCCATCATGTTGCTCCTCCATTTCACTCCTCCATTTCACTCCACGACGTCTCTCCTCTACGTCACTCCTCATGTCACTACACCAACTCAATCCTCCTTGTCACTCCTCCATATCACTCATCCATGTCATTCCTCCATGTCACTCCTTTATGTCACTCCTCCATGTCACTCCTCCATGTCGCTATTCCAAGTTACTCCTCTATGTAGCTCCTCTATGATGCTCCTCCATGTCACTCCTCCATTTCACTCATCCATGTCACTCCTCTATGTCACTCCTCCATGTCGCTCCTCTATGTCACTTGTCCATGTCACTCGTCCATGTCGCTATACAAACTCACTCCTCATGTTACTCCTCCATGTCACTCCTCCATTTCACTCCTCCAAGTCACTCACCCATGTCCCTCAATGATGTCACTCCACCATATCAACCCTCCTACCTGATCAACCCTGTCACTTCTCCAAGTCATGTCCCTCAGCCATGTCACTTGTCCATGTCACTCGTCCATGTCGCTACACCAACTCACTCTTTCATGTTACTCCTCCATGTTGCTACTCCATGTGATACCTCCATGTCGCTCCACCAACTCCTTCCTCCATGTTACTCCTCCTTGTCACTCCTCCATGTCACTCCTTTATGTCACTCCTCCATGTCACTCCTCTAGGTCACTCATCCATGCCACTCCTCCATGTAACTCCTCCATGTCACTCCTCCAACTCACTTACCCATGTCCCTCCACGATGTCACTCCACCATATAAACCCTCCTTCCTGATCAACCCTGTCACGTCTCCAAGTCACTCCTCCATGTCCCTCCTCCATGTCATTACTCCTTGTCACTTCTCGATGTCGCTACAGCAACTCATTCCTCATGTCACTCCTCCATGTCGCTCCTCCGTGTTGCTCCTCCATGTAACTCCTCCATGTAGCCACTCCATGTCACTCCTCCATGTCGCTACACAAACTCACTACTCATGTCACTCCTCCATGTCACTCCTCCAAGTCACTTACCCATGTCCCACCACGATGTCACTCCACCATATAAACCCTCCTTCCTGATCAACCCTGTCACTTCTCCAAGTCACTCCTCCATAACCCTCCTCCATGTCATTACTCCTTGTCATTCCTCCATGTCGCTACAGCAACTCATTCCTCATGTCACTCCTCCATGTCGCTCCTCCGTGTTGCTCCTCCAAGTCACTCCTCCATGTAACTCCTCCATGTAGCTACTCCATGTCACTCCTCCATGTCACTCCTCCATGTCGCTACAACAACTCATTCCTAATGTCACTCCTCCATGTCACTACTCCACATCAATCCTCTATGTAACTCCTCCATGTCACTCCTCCATGTCTCTCCTCCATGTCGCTCTAACAACTCACTCCTCCATGTCAATCCACCATTTCACTCCTCCAGGTCACTCCTCCATGTCGCTACTCAAAGTCACTCCTCCATGTAACTACACCAACTCACTAATCAATGTCACTCCTCCATGTCACTACTTCATGTCACTCCTCCATATCGCTACACAAACTCAACCCTCCTAGTTACTCCTCCATGTCACTCATCCATGTCATTCCTCCATGTCACTCCTTTATGTCACTCCTCCAATTCACTCCTCCATGTCACTCATTCATGTCCCTCCTCCATGTCACTCCATCATATCAATCTTCCTTGGTGATCCGACCTGTCACTTCTCCATGTCACTCTTCCATGTCTCTCCTCCACGTCACTCCTCTATTTCACTCCTCCATGTCACTCCTCCATGTCTCTCCTCCATGTTACTCTAACAACTCTCTCCTCCATGTCGCCACTCAAAGTCACTCCTCTATGTCACTACACCAACTCACTCCTCAATGTCACTCCTCCATGTCACTACTTAATGTCACTCTTCCATGTCACAACACAAACACAACCCTCCTTTTCACTCCTCCATGTCACTCATCCATGTCAATCCTCCATGTCACTCCTTTATGTCACTCCTCCAATTCCCTCCTCCATGTCACTCCACCCTATCAATTTTCCTTGGTGATCCGACCTGTCACTTCTCCATGTCACACTTCCATGTCTCTCCTCCACGTCACTCCTCTATGTCACTCCTCCATGTCACTCCTCCATGTCACTCGTTCATTTCTCTCCTCCATGTCGCTATAACAACTCACTCCTCCATGTCACTCCACCATTTCACTCCTCCATGTCACTCCTCCAGGTCACTCCTCCATGTCGCTACTCAAAGTCACTCCTCCATGTCACTACACCAACTCACTCCTCGATGTCACTCCTCAATGTCACTACTTCATGTCACTCCTCCATGTAGCTACACAAACTCAATCCTCCTTTACACTCTTTCATGTAACTCCTCCATATCATTCTTCCATGTCACTCCTCCATGTATCTCCTCCATGTTGCTACTCTATGTCACTCCTCCATGTAACTCCTCCATGTCACTCCTCCATTTCGCTACACAAACTCACTCCTCATGTTACTACTCAATGTCGCTACTCCATGTCGCTCTAACAACTCACTCCTCCATGTCACTACACCAACTCACTCCTCAATGTCACTCCTCCATGTCACAACTTCATGTCAATCCTTCATCTTGCTACTCCTTGTGACTACTCCATGTCGCTCCACCAACTCACTCTTCCACGTCGTTCCTCCATGTTGCTCTTCCATGTCACTCCTCCATGTAACTCACCTATGTCCCTCTGCTATGTCAATACACCAAGTCAATCCTCCATGTCACTCCTCCATGTCGTTATTCCATGTCACTCCTCCATGTAGCTACACCAACTCACTCCTCAATGTCACTCCTCCATGTCACTACTTCTTGTCACTCCTCCATGTCACTCATCCATATAATTCCTCCATGTCACTCCTTTATGTCACTCCTCCAATTCACTCCTCCATGTCACCTCTATATGTCTTCCATGTCACTCCTCCATGTCCATCCTCCATGTCACTACTCCATGTCACTCCTCCATGTCGCTCCTCCGTGTTGCTCCTCCTTGTCACTCCTCCAAGTCACTCACGCATGTCCGTCCACGATTTCACTCCACCATATAAACACTCCTTCCTGATCAACCCTGTCACTTCTCCAAGTCACTCCTCCATGTATCTCCTCCATGTCCCTACTCTATGTCACTCCTCCATGTCACTCCTTCATGTCGCTACACAAACTCACTCCTCATGTTACTACTCTATGTCGCTACTCAATGTCACTCCTCCATGTCGCTACACCACCTCACTCCTCAATGTCATACCTCCATGTCATTACTTCTTGTCATTCCTCCATGTCACCTCTATATGTCTTCCATGTCACTCCTCCATGTCCATCCTCCATGTCACTACTCCATGTCAATCCTCCATGTCGCTCCTCCGTGTTGCTCCTCCTTGTCACTCCTCCAAGTCACTTACGCATGTCCCTCCATGATTTCACTCCACCATATCAACCCTCCTTCCTGATCAACCCTGTCACTTCTCCAAGTCACTCCTCCATGTCTATCCTCCATGTCGCTACTCCACATCAATCCTCTATGTCACTCCTCCATGTCACTCCTCTATGTCACTCCTCCATATCGATATTCCATGTGACTCCTCCATGTCGCTCCACCAACTCCTTCCTCCATGTCACTCCTCCATGTAAATCCTTTATGTCACTCCTCCAAGTTACTCCTCCATGTCACTCCGCCATTTCACTCCTCCATGTCACTCCTCCAGGTCACTCCTCCTTGTCGCTACTCAAAGTCACTCCTCCATGTCACTACACCAACTCACTCCTCAATGTCCCTCCTCCATGTCACTACTTCATGTCACTCCTCCATGTCGCTCCACTCACTCACTCCTCCACGTCGCTCCTCCATGTCACCCCTCCATGTCACTCCTCCATGTCGGTACACAAACTCACTCTTCATGTTACTACTCTATGTCGCTACTCCATGTCACTCCTCCGTGTCGCTACACCAACTCACTCCTCAATGTCACTCCTCCATGTCACTACTTCTTGTCACTCCTCCATGTCACTCATCCATATCATTCCTCCATGTCACTCCTTTATGTCACTCCTCCAATTCACTCCTCCATGTCACCTCTATATGTCTTCCATGTCACTCCTCCATGTCCATCCTCCATGTCACTACTTAATGTCACTCCTCCATGTCGCTCCTCCGTGTTGCTCCTCCTTGTCACTCCTTCAAGTCACTCACCAATGTCCTTCCACGATGTCACTCCACCATATAAACCCTCCTTCCTGATCTACCCTGTCATTTCTCCAAGTCACTCCTCCATGTACATTCTCCATGTCCCTACTCCATGTCACTCCTCCATGTCGCTCCTCCGTGTTGCTCCTCCTTGTCACTCCTCCAAGTCACTCACCCAAGTCCGTCCACGATGTCACTCCACCATATCAACCCTCCTTCCTGATCAACCCTGTCATTTCTACATATCACTCCTCCATGTAATTCCTCCATGTCACTCCTCCATGTATCTCCTCCATGTCGCTACTCTATGTCACTCCTCCATGTCACTCCTCCATGTCACTCCTCCATGTCGCTACACAAACTCACTCCTCATGTTATTACTCTATGTCGCTACTCCATGTCACTCCTCCATGTCGCTACACCAACTCACTCCTAAATGTCACTCCTCCATGTCACTACTTCTTGTCACTCCTCCATGTCACTCATCCATGTCACTCCTCCATGTCGCTACGCAAACTCACTCTTTATGTTACTACTCTATGTCTCTACTCCATGTCACTCATCCATGTCACTTCTATATGTCTTCCATGTCACTCCTCCATGTTCCTCCTCCATGTCACTCCTCCACATCACTCCTCTATTTCACTCCTCCATGTCACACCTCCATGTCACTCCTCCATGTCACTACACCAACTCAACCCTCCTTGTAACTCCTCCATGTCACTCATCCATGTCATTCCTCCATGTCACTCGATTATGTCACTCCTCCATGTCATTCCTACATGTCCATCCCCCATGTCACTACTCTATGTCACTCCTCCATGTTGCTCCTCCGTGTTGCTCCTCCTTGTCACTCCTCCAAGTCAATCACCCATGTCCCTCGATTATGTCACTCCACCATATCAACCCTCCTTCCTGATCAACCCTGTCACTTCTCCAAGTCACTCCTCCATGTCCCTCCTCCGAGTTGCTCCTCCACATCAATCCTCTACGTCACTCCTCCATGTTGCTCCTCCAAGTCACTCCTCCATATAACTCCTACATGTAGCTACTCCATGTCACTACTCCATGTCACTCATCCATGTCCCTCCGCCATGTCACTCCTCCATGTCTCTCCTCCACGAAACTCCTCTATGTCACTCCTCCATGTCACTCCTACATGTCACTCCTCCATGTCTCTCCTCTATATCGCTTTAACAACTCACTCCTCCATGTCACTCCTCCATGTCACACCACCATTTCACTCCTCCATTTCTCTCCTCCATGTAACTCCACCATTTCACTCCTCCATGTCGCTACTCAAAGTCCCTCATCCATGTTACTACACCAACTCACTCCTCAATGTCACTCCTCCATCTCACTCCTCCATTTCTCTCCTCCATGTCGCTATAACAACTCACTCCTCCATGTCACTCTTCAATGTCAGTACTTCAAGTCACTCCTCCATGTCGCTACACAAACTCAATACTCCTTTACACTCTTTTATGTCCCTCCTCCATGTCACTCCTCCATGTCACTCCTACAGGTCACTCCTCCATGTCGCTACTCAAAGTCACTCCTCCATGTCACTACACTAACTCACTCCTCGATGTCACTCCTCAATGTCACTACTTCATGTCACTCCTCCATGTAGCTACACAAACTCAATCCTCCTTTACACTCTTTCATGTCACTCCTCCATATCGCTCCTCCATGTCCCTTCTCCATGTCACTCCTCCATGACATTCCTCCATGTCACTCCTCCATGTATCTCCTCCTTGTTGCTACTCTATGTCACTCCTCCATGTCACTCCTCCATGTCACTCCTCCATTTCGCTACACAAACTCACTCCTCCATGTCACTTATCCATGTCATTCCTCCATGTCACTTGTTTATATCACTCCTACATGTCACTCCTCCATGTCTCTCCTCTTTGTCGCTCTAACAACTCACTCCTCCTTGTCACTCCTCCATGTCACTCATCCATGTCATTCCTCCATGTCACTCCTTTATGTCACTCCTCCAATTCACTCCTCCATTTCACCTCTATATGTCTTACATGTCACTCCTTTATGTCACTCCTTCATGTCAATCCTCCATGTCACTACTCATGTCACTCCTCCATGTCGCTACTCAAAGTCACTCCTCCATGTCACTTATCCATGTCATTCCTCCATGTCACTTGTTTATATCACTCCTACATGTCACTCCTCCATGTCTCTCCTCTTTGTCGCTCTAACAACTCACTCCTCCTTGTCACTCCTCCATGTCACTCCACCATTTCACTCCTCCATGTCACTCCTCCAGGTCACTACTCCATGTCGCGACTCAAAGTCACTCCTCCATGTTACTACACCATCTCACTCCACCATTTCACTCCTCCATGTCACTCCTCCATGTCACACCTCCATGTCGCTACTCAAAGTCATTCCTCCATGTCACTCCTCCAGGTCACTCCTCCATGTCGCTACTCAAAGTCCTTCCTCTATGTAACTTCTCCATGTCACTCCTCCATGTCGCTACTCAAAGTCACTCATCCATGTCACTACACCAACTCAATCCTTCTTGTCACTCCTCCTTGTCCATCATCCATGTCACTTCTATAAGTCTTCCATGTCACTCCTCCATGTCCCTCCTCCATGTCACTCCTCCATGTCACTCTAAAAACTCACTCCTCCATGTCACTCCACCATTTCACTCCTCCATGTCACTCCTCAAAGTCACTCCTCCATGTCACTACACCAACTCACTCCTCAATGTCACTCCTAAATGTCACTACTTCATGTCACTCCTCCATGTCGCTACACAAACTAAATCCTCTTTTATACTCTTTCATGTCACTCCTCCATATCGCTCCTCCATGTCCCTCCTCCATGTCACTCCTCCATGTCATTCCTCCATGTCACACCTCCATGTGACTCCTCCATGTCGCTCCACCAACTCCTTCCTCCATGTTACTCCTCCATGTCACTCCTCCATGTCACTCCTCCATGTGACTCCTCCATGTCGCTCCATCAACTCACTCCTCCATGTCACTCCTCCATTTCTCTCCTCCATGTCACTATAACAACTCACGCCTCCATTTCACTCCTCCAGGTCACTCCTCCATGTCGCTACTCAAAGTCACTCCTCCATGTCACTACAACAACTCACTCCTCAATGTCACTCCTCAATGTCACTACTTCATGTCACTCCTCCATGTCGCTACACAAACTCAATCCTCCTTTACACTCTTTCATGTCACTCCTCCATGTATCTCCTCCATGTCGCGACTCCATATCACTCCTCCATGTCACTCCTCCATGTCACTCCTCCATGTCGCTATTCCATGTGACTCCTCCATGTCGCTCCATCAACTCACTCCTCCATGTCACTCCTCCATGTCACTCCATCCTATCAATCTTCCTTGGTTATCCGACCTGTCACTCCTCCTTTTCGCTCCTCCGTGTTGCTCCTCCAAGTCACTCCTCCATGTAACTCCTCCATGTAGCTACTCCATGTCACTCCTCCATGTCGCTATTCCATGTCAGTCCTCCCTGTCGCTACACCAACTCACTCTTTCATGTGACTCCTCCATGTCGCTCCACCAACTCCTTCCTCCATGTCACTCCTCCATGTATCTCCTCCATATCGCTACTCTATGCCACTCCTCCATGTCGCTACATAAACTCACTCCTCATGTTACTACTCCATGTCGATACTCCATATCGCTCTAACAACTCACTTCTCCATGTCACTCCACCTTTTCACTCCTCCGTGTTGCTCCTCTACATCAATCCTCTATGTAACTCCTCCATGTCACTCCTCCATGTCACTCCTCCATATCTCTCCTCCATGTCGCTCTAACAACTCACTCCTCCATGTCACTCCACCATTTCACTCCTCCATGTCACTCCTCACTATCACTCCTCCATTTCACTACTACATGTCACTCCTCCATGTCACAACACAAACTCAACCCTCCTTGTCACTCCTCCATGTCACTCATCCATGTGATTACTCCATGTCACTCCTTTATGTCACTCCTCCAATTCACTCCTCCATGTCACCTCTATATGTCTTCCATGTCACTCCTCCATGTCAATCCTCCATGTCACTACTCATGTCACTCCTCCATGTCGCTCCTCTGTGTTGCTCCTCCATGTCACTCCACCATTAAATCCTTCATGTCACTCCTCCAGGTCACTCCTCCATGTCGCTACTTCATGTCACTCCTCCATGTCGCTACACAAACTCAACCCTCCTTGTCACTCCTCCATGTCACTCCTCCATGTCACTCCTCACTATCACTCCTCCATTTCACTACTACATGTCACTCCTCCATGTCACAACACAAACTCAACCCTCCTTGTCACTCCTCCATGTCACTCATCCATGTGATTACTCCATGTCACTCCTTTATGTCACTCCTCCAATTCACTCCTCCATGTCACCTCTATATGTCTTCCATGTCACTCCTCCATGTCAATCCTCCATGTCACTACTCATGTCACTCCTCCATGTCGCTCCTCTGTGTTGCTCCTCCATGTCACTCCACCATTAAATCCTTCATGTCACTCCTCCAGGTCACTCCTCCATGTCGCTACTTCATGTCACTCCTCCATGTCGCTACACAAACTCAACCCTCCTTGTCACTCCTCCATGTCACTCCTCCATGTCACTCCTCCATGTCACTCATCCATGTCCCTCCGCCATGTCACTCCATCCTATCAATCTCCCTTGTGATCCGACCTGTCACTCCTCCATGTCACTCCTCCATGTCATTCCTCCATGTCACTCCTCCATTTATCTCCTCCATGTCGCTACTCTATATCACTCCTACATGTCACTCCTCCATGTCACTCCTCCATGTCACTCCTCCATGTTATTCATCCATGTCACTCCTCCATGTATCTCCTCCATGTCGCTACTCTATGCCACTCCTCCATGTCACTACATAAACTCACTCCTCATGTTACTACTCCATGTCGATACTCCATATTGCTCTAACAACTCACTTCTCCATGTCACTCCACCTTTTCACTCCTCCGTGTTGCTCCTCCACATCAATCCTCTATGTAACTCCTCCATGTCACTCCTCCATGTCACTACTCATGTCACTCCTCCATGTCGCTCCTCTGTGTTGCTCCTCCATGTCACTCCACCATTAAATCCTTCATGTCACTCCTCCAGGTCACTCCTCCATGTCGCTACTTCATGTCACTCCTCCATGTCGCTACACAAACTCAACCCTCCTTGTCACTCCTCCATTTCTCTCCTCCATGTCGCGATAACAACTCACTCCTCCATGTCACTCCTCCAGGTCACTCCTCCATGTCGCTACTCAAAGTCAATCCTCCATGTCACTACGACAACTCACTCCTCAATGTCACTCCTCAATGTCACTACTTCATGTCACTCCTCCATGTCGCAACACAAACTCCATCCTCCTTTACACTCTTTCATGTCACTCCTCCATATCGCTCCTCCATGTCCCTCCTCCATGTCACTCCTCCATGTCATTCCTCCATGTCACTCCTCCATGTCACTCATCCATGTCTCCCCTCCACGTCACTCCTCTATGTCACTCCTCCATGTCACTCCTCCGTGTCGCTCCACCAACTCAATCCTCCTTGTCACTCCTCCATGTCGCTCCATCATGTTGCTCCTCCATTTCACTCCTCCATTTCACTCCACGACGTCTCTCCTCTACGTCACTCCTCATGTCACTACACCAACTCAATCCTCCTTGTCACTCCTCCATATCACTCATCCATGTCATTCCTCCATGTCACTCCTTTATGTCACTCCTCCATGTCGCTATTCCAAGTTACTCCTCTATGTAGCTCCTCTATGATGCTCCTCCATGTCACTCCTCCATTTCACTCATCCATGTCACTCCTCTATGTCACTCCTCCATGTCACTCCTCTATGTCACTTGTCCATGTCACTCGTCCATGTCGCTATACAAACTCACTCTTCATGTTACTCCTCCATGTCACTCCTCCATTTCATTCCTCCAAGTCACTCACCCATGTCCCTCAATGATGTCACTCCACCATATCAACCCTCCTACCTGATCAACCCTGTCACTTCTCCAAGTCATGTCCCTCAGCCATGTCACTTGTCCATGTCACTCGTCCATGTCGCTACACCAACTCACTCTTTCATGTTACTCCTCCATGTTGCTACTCCATGTGATACCTCCATGTCGCTCCACCAACTCCTTCCTCCATGTTACTCCTCCATGTCACTCCTCCATGTCACTCCTTTATGTCACTCCTCCATGTCACTCCTCCATGTCACTCCTCTAGGTCACTCATCCATGCCACTCCTCCATGTAACTCCTCCATGTCACTCCTCCAACTCACTTACCCATGTCCCTCCACGATGTCACTCCACCATATAAACCCTCCTTCCTGATCAACCCTGTCACGTCTCCAAGTCACTCCTCCATGTCCCTCCTCCATGTCATTACTCCTTGTCACTTCTCGATGTCGCTACAGCAACTCATTCCTCATGTCACTCCTCCATGTCGCTCCTCCGTGTTGCTCCTCCATGTTACTCCTCCATGTAGCTACTCCATGTCACTCCTCCATGTCGCTACACAAACTCACTACTCATGTCACTCCTCCATGTCACTCCTCCAAGTCACTTACCCATGTCCCACCACGATGTCACTCCACCATATAAACCCTCCTTCCTGATCAACCCTGTCACTTCTCCAAGTCACTCCTCCATAACCCTCCTCCATGTCATTACTCCTTGTCATTCCTCCATGTCGCTACAGCAACTCATTCCTCATGTCACTCCTCCATGTCGCTCCTCCGTGTTGCTCCTCCAAGTCACTCCTCCATGTAACTCCTCCATGTAGCTACTCCATGTCACTCCTCCATGTCACTCCTCCATGTCGCTACAACAACTCATTCCTAATGTCACTCCTCCATGTCACTACTCCACATCAATCCTCTATGTAACTCCTCCATGTCACTCCTCCATGTCTCTCCTCCATGTCGCTCTAATAACTCACTCCTCCATGTCAATCCACCATTTCACTCCTCCAGGTCACTCCTCCATGTCGCTACTCAAAGTCACTCCTCCATGTAACTACACCAACTCACTAATCAATGTCACTCCTCCATGTCACTACTTCATGTCACTCCTCCATATCGCTACACAAACTCAACCCTCCAAGTTACTCCTCCATGTCACTCATCCATGTCATTCCTCCATGTCACTCCTTTATGTCACTCCTCCAATTCACTCCTCCATGTCACTCATTCATGTCCCTCCTCCATGTCACTCCATCATATCAATCTTCCTTGGTGATCCGACCTGTCACTTCTCCTATGTCACTCTTCCATGTCTCTCCTCCACGTCACTCCTCTATTTCACTCCTCCATGTCACTCCTCCATGTCTCTCCTCCATGTTACTCTAACAACTCTACTCCTCCATGTCGCCACTCAAAGTCACTCCTCTATGTCACTACACCAACTCACTCCTCAATGTCACTCCTCCATGTCACTACTTAATGTCACTCTTCCATGTCACAACACAAACACAACCCTCCTTTTCACTCCTCCATGTCACTCATCCATGTCAATCCTCCATGTCACTCCTTTATGTCACTCCTCCAATTCCCTCCTCCATGTCACTCCACCCTATCAATTTTCCTTGGTGATCCGACCTGTCACTTCTCCATGTCACGCTTCCATGTCTCTCCTCCACGTCACTCCTCTATGTCACTCCTCCATGTCACTCCTCCATGTCACTCGTTCATTTCTCTCCTCCATGTCGCTATAAACAACTCACTCCTCCATGTCACTCCACCATTTCACTCCTCCATGTCACTCCTCCAGGTCACTCCTCCATGTCGCTACTCAAAGTCACTCCTCCATGTCACTACACCAACTCACTCCTCGATGTCACTCCTCAATGTCACTACTTCATGTCACTCCTCCATGTAGCTACACAAACTCATCCTCCTTTACACTCTTTCATGTCACTCCTCCATATCGCTCCTCCATGTCCCTTCTCCATGTCACTCCTCCATGACATTCCTCCATGTCCTCCTCCATGTATCTCCTCCATGTTGCTACTCTATGTCACTCCTCCATGTCACTCCTCCATGTCACTCCTCCATTTCGCTACACAAACTCACTCCTCATGTTACTACTCAATGTCGCTACTCCATGTCGCTCTAACAACTCACTCCTCCATGTCACTACACCAACTCACTCCTCAATGTCACTCCTCCATGTCACAACTTCATGTCAATCCTTCATCTTGCTACTCCTTGTGACTACTCCATGTCGCTCCACCAACTCACTCTTCCACGTCGTTCCTCCATGTTGCTCTTCCATGTCACTCCTCCATGTAACTCACCTATGTCCCTCTGCTATGTCAATACACCAAGTCAATCCTCCATGTCACTCCTCCATGTCGTTATTCCATGTCACTCCTCCATGTAGCTACAACCAACTCACTCCTCAATGTCACTCCTCCATGTCACTACTTCTTGTCACTCCTCCATGTCACTCATCCATATAATTCCTCCATGTCACTCCTTTATGTCACTCCTCCAATTCACTCCTCCATGTCACCTCTATATGTCTTCCATGTCACTCCTCCATGTCCATCCTCCATGTCACTACTCCATGTCACTCCTCCATGTCGCTCCTCCGTGTTGCTCCTCCTTGTCACTCCTCCAAGTCACTCACGCATGTCCGTCCACGATTTCACTCCACCATATAAACACTCCTTCCTGATCAACCCTGTCACTTCTCCAAGTCACTCCTCCATGTATCTCCTCCATGTCCCTACTCTATGTCACTCCTCCATGTCACTCCTTCATGTCCGCTACACAAACTCACTCCTCATGTTACTACTCTATGTCGCTACTCAATGTCACTCCTCCATGTCGCTACACCACCTCACTCCTCAATGTCATACCTCCATGTCATTACTTCTTGTCATTCCTCCATGTCACCTCTATATGTCTTCCATGTCACTCCTCCATGTCCATCCTCCATGTCACTACTCCATGTCAATCCTCCATGTCGCTCCTCCGTGTTGCTCCTCCTTGTCACTCCTCCAAGTCACTTACGCATGTCCCTCCATGATTTCACTCCACCATATCAACCCTCCTTCCTGATCAACCCTGTCACTTCTCCAAGTCACTCCTCCATGTCTATCCTCCATGTCGCTACTCCACATCAATCCTCTATGTCACTCCTCCATGTCACTCCTCTATGTCACTCCTCCATATCGATATTCCATGTGACTCCTCCATGTCGCTCCACCAACTCCTTCCTCCATGTCACTCCTCCATGTAAATCCTTTATGTCACTCCTCCAAGTTACTCCTCCATGTCACTCCGCCATTTCACTCCTCCATGTCACTCCTCCAGGTCACTCCTCCTTGTCGCTACTCAAAGTCACTCCTCCATGTCACTACACCAACTCACTCCTCAATGTCCCTCCTCCATGTCACTACTTCATGTCACTCCTCCATGTCGCTCCACTCACTCACTCCTCCACGTCGCTCCTCCATGTCACCCCTCCATGTCACTCCTCCATGTCGGTACACAAACTCACTCTTCATGTTACTACTCTATGTCGCTACTCCATGTCACTCCTCCGTGTCGCTACACCAACTCACTCCTCAATGTCACTCCTCCATGTCACTACTTCTTGTCACTCCTCCATGTCACTCATCCATATCATTCCTCCATGTCACTCCTTTATGTCACTCCTCCAATTCACTCCTCCATGTCACCTCTATATGTCTTCCATGTCACTCCTCCATGTCCATCCTCCATGTCACTACTTAATGTCACTCCTCCATGTCGCTCCTCCGTGTTGCTCCTCCTTGTCACTCCTTCAAGTCACTCACCAATGTCCTTCCACGATGTCACTCCACCATATAAACCCTCCTTCCTGATCTACCCTGTCATTTCTCCAAGTCACTCCTCCATGTACATTCTCCATGTCCCTACTCCATGTCACTCCCTCCATGTCGCTCCTCCGTGTTGCTCCTCCTTGTCACTCCTCCAAGTCACTCACCCAAGTCCGTCCACGATGTCACTCTCCACCATATCAACCCTCCTTCCTGATCAAACCCTGTCATTTCTACATATCACTCCTCCATGTAATTCCTCCATGTCACTCCTCCATGTATCTCCTCCATGTCGCTACTCTATGTCACTCCTCCATGTCACTCCTCCATGTCACTCCTCCATGTCGCTACACAAACTCACTCCTCATGTTATTACTCTATGTCGCTACTCCATGTCACTCCTCCATGTCGCTACACCAACTCACTCCTAAATGTCACTCCTCCATGTCACTACTTCTTGTCACTCCTCCATGTCACTCATCCATGTCACTCCTCCATGTCGCTACGCAAACTCACTCTTTATGTTACTACTCTATGTCTCTACTCCATGTCACTCATCCATGTCACTTCTATATGTCTTCCATGTCACTCCTCCATGTTCCTCCTCCATGTCACTCCTCCACATCACTCCTCTATTTCACTCCTCCATGTCACACCTCCATGTCACTCCTCCATGTCACTACACACCAACTCAACCCTCCTTGTAACTCCTCCATGTCACTCATCCATGTCATTCCCTCCATGTCACTCGATTATGTCACTCCTCCATGTCATTCCTACATGTCCATCCCCCATGTCACTACTCTATGTCACTCCTCCATGTTGCTCCTCCGTGTTGCTCCTCCTTGTCACTCTCTCCAAGTCAATCACCCATGTCCCTCGATTATGTCACTCCACCATATCAACACCTCCTTCCTGATCAACCCTGTCACTTCTCCAAGGCACTCCTCCAGTGTCCCTCCTCCGAGTTGCTCCTCCACATCAATCCTCTACGTCACTCCTCCATGTTGCTCCTCCAAGTCACTCCTCCATATAACTCCTACATGTAGCTACTCATGTCACTACTCCATGTCACTCATCCATGTCCCTTCCGCCATGTCACTCCTCCATGTCTCTCCTCCACGAAACTCCTCTGTTCACTCCTCCATGTCACTCCTACATGTCACTACTCCTCCATGTCTCTCCTCTATATCGCTTTAAACAACTCACTCCTCCATGTCACTCCTCCATGTCACACCACCATTTCACTCCTCCATTTCTCTCCTCCATGTAACTCCACCATTCACTCCTCCATGTCGCTACTCAAAGTCCCTCATCCATGTTACTACACCCAACTCACTCCTCAATGTCACTCCTCCATCTCACTCCTCCATTTCTCTCCTCCATGTCGCTATAACAACTCACTCCTCCATGTCACTCTTCAATGTCAGTACTTCAAGTCACTCCTCCATGTCGCTACACAAACTCAATACTCCTTTACACTCTTTTATGTCCCTCCTCCATGTCACTCCTCCATGTCACTCCTACAGGTCACTCCTCCATGTCGCTACTCAAAGTCACTCCTCCATGTCACTACACTAACTCACTCCTCGATGTCACTCCTCAATGTCACTACTTCATGTCACTCCTCCATGTAGCTACACCAAACTCAATCCTCCTTTACACTCTTTCATGTCACTCCTCCATATCGCTCCTCCATGTCCCTTCTCCATGTCACTCCTCCATGACATTCCTCCATGTCACTCCTCCATGTATCTCCTCCTTGTTGCTACTCTATGTCACTCCTCCATGTCACTCCTCCATGTCACTCCTCCATTTCGCTACACAAACTCACTCCTCCATGTCACTTATCATGTCATTCCTCCATGTCACTTGTTTATATCACTCCTACATGTCACTCCTCCATGTCTCTCCTCTTTGTCGCTCTAACAACATCACTCCTCCTTGTCACTCCTCCATGTCACTCATCCATGTCATTCCTCCATGTCACTCCTTATGTCACTCCTCCAATTCACTCCTCCATTTCACCTCTATATGTCTTACATGTCACTCCTTTATGTCACTCCCTTCATGTCAATCCTCCATGTCACTACTCATGTCACTCCTCCATGTCGCTACTCAAAGTCACTCCTCCATGTCACTTATCCATGTCATTCCTCCATGTCACTTGTTTATATCACTCCTACATGTCACTCCTCCATGTCTCTCCTCTTTGTCGCTCTAACAACTCACTCCTCCTTGTCACTCCTCCATGTCACTCCACCATTTCACTCCTCCATGTCACTCCTCCAGGTCACTACTCCATGTCGCGACTCAAAGTCACTCCTCCATGTTACTACAACCATCTCACTCCACCATTTCACTCCTCCATGTCACTCCTCCATGTCACACCTCCATGTCGCTACTCAAAGTCATTCCTCCATGTCACTCCTCCAGGTCACTCCTCCATGTCGCTACTCAAAGTCCTTCCTCTATGTAACTTCTCCATGTCACTCCTCCATGTCGCTACTCAAAGTCACTCATCCATGTCACTACACCAACTCAATCCTTCTTGTCACTCCTCCTTGTCCATCATCCATGTCACTTCTATAAGTCTTCCATGTCACTCCTCCATGTCCCTCCTCCATGTCACTCCTCCATGTCACTCTAAAAACTCACTCCTCCATGTCACTCCACCATTTCACTCCTCCATGTCACTCCTCAAAGTCACTCCTCCATGTCACTACACCAACTCACTCCTCAATGTCACTCCTAAATGTCACTACTTCATGTCACTCCTCCATGTCGCTACACAAACTAAATCCTCTTTTATACTCTTTCATGTCACTCCTCCATATCGCTCCTCCATGTCCCTCCTCCATGTCACTCCTCCATGTCATTCCTCCATGTCACACCTCCATGTGACTCCTCCATGTCGCTCCACCAACTCCTTCCTCCATGTTACTCCTCCATGTCACTCCTCCATGTCACTCCTCCATGTGACTCCTCCATGTCGCTCCATCAACTCACTCCTCCATGTCACTCCTCCATTTCTCTCCTCCATGTCACTATAACAACTCACGCCTCCATTTCACTCCTCCAGGTCACTCCTCCATGTCGCTACTCAAAGTCACTCCTCCATGTCACTACAACAACTCACTCCTCAATGTCACTCCTCAATGTCACTACTTCATGTCACTCCTCCATGTCGCTACACAAACTCAATCCTCCTTTACACTCTTTCATGTCACTCCTCCATGTATCTCCTCCATGTCGCGACTCCATATCACTCCTCCATGTCACTCCTCCATGTCACTCCTCCATGTCGCTATTCCATGTGACTCCTCCATGTCGCTCCATCAACTCACTCCTCCATGTCACTCCTCCATGTCACTCCATCCTATCAATCTTCCTTGGTTATCCGACCTGTCACTCCTCCTTTTCGCTCCTCCGTGTTGCTCCTCCAAGTCACTCCTCCATGTAACTCCTCCATGTAGCTACTCCATGTCACTCCTCCATGTCGCTATTCCATGTCAGTCCTCCCTGTCGCTACACCAACTCACTCTTTCATGTGACTCCTCCATGTCGCTCCACCAACTCCTTCCTCCATGTCACTCCTCCATGTATCTCCTCCATATCGCTACTCTATGCCACTCCTCCATGTCGCTACATAAACTCACTCCTCATGTTACTACTCCATGTCGATACTCCATATCGCTCTAACAACTCACTTCTCCATGTCACTCCACCTTTTCACTCCTCCGTGTTGCTCCTCTACATCAATCCTCTATGTAACTCCTCCATGTCACTCCTCCATGTCACTCCTCCATATCTCTCCTCCATGTCGCTCTAACAACTCACTCCTCCATGTCACTCCACCATTTCACTCCTCCATGTCACTCCTCACTATCACTCCTCCATTTCACTACTACATGTCACTCCTCCATGTCACAACACAAACTCAACCCTCCTTGTCACTCCTCCATGTCACTCATCCATGTGATTACTCCATGTCACTCCTTTATGTCACTCCTCCAATTCACTCCTCCATGTCACCTCTATATGTCTTCCATGTCACTCCTCCATGTCAATCCTCCATGTCACTACTCATGTCACTCCTCCATGTCGCTCCTCTGTGTTGCTCCTCCATGTCACTCCACCATTAAATCCTTCATGTCACTCCTCCAGGTCACTCCTCCATGTCGCTACTTCATGTCACTCCTCCATGTCGCTACACAAACTCAACCCTCCTTGTCACTCCTCCATTTCTCTCCTCCATGTCGCGATAACAACTCACTCCTCCATGTCACTCCTCCAGGTCACTCCTCCATGTCGCTACTCAAAGTCAATCCTCCATGTCACTACGACAACTCACTCCTCAATGTCACTCCTCAATGTCACTACTTCATGTCACTCCTCCATGTCGCAACACAAACTCCATCCTCCTTTACACTCTTTCATGTCACTCCTCCATATCGCTCCTCCATGTCCCTCCTCCATGTCACTCCTCCATGTCATTCCTCCATGTCACTCCTCCATGTCACTCATCCATGTCTCCCCTCCACGTCACTCCTCTATGTCACTCCTCCATGTCACTCCTCCGTGTCGCTCCACCAACTCAATCCTCCTTGTCACTCCTCCATGTCGCTCCATCATGTTGCTCCCTCCATTTCACTCCTCCATTTCACTCCACGACGTCTCTCCTCTACGTCACTCCTCATGTCACTACACCAACTCAATCCTCCTTGTCACTCCTCCATATCACTCATCCATGTCATTCCTCCATGTCACTCCTTTATGTCACTCCTCCATGTCGCTATTCCAAGTTACTCCTCTATGTAGCTCCTCTATGATGCTCCTCCATGTCACTCCTCCATTTCACTCATCCATGTCACTCCTCTATGTCACTCCTCCATGTCACTCCTCTATGTCACTTGTCCATGTCACTCGTCCATGTCGCTATACAAACTCACTCTTCATGTTACTCCTCCATGTCACTCCTCCATTTCACTCCTCCAAGTCACTCACCCATGTCCCTCAATGATGTCACTCCACCATATCAACCCTCCTACCTGATCAACCCTGTCACTTCTCCAAGTCATGTCCCTCAGCCATGTCACTTGTCCATGTCACTCGTCCATGTCGCTACACCAACTCACTCTTTCATGTTACTCCTCCATGTTGCTACTCCATGTGATACCTCCATGTCGCTCCACCAACTCCTTCCTCCATGTTACTCCTCCATGTCACTCCTCCATGTCACTCCTTTATGTCACTCCTCCATGTCACTCCTCCATGTCACTCCTCTAGGTCACTCATCCATGCCACTCCTCCATGTAACTCCTCCATGTCACTCCTCCAACTCACTTACCCATGTCCCTCCACGATGTCACTCCACCATATAAACCCTCCTTCCTGATCAACCCTGTCACGTCTCCAAGTCACTCCTCCATGTCCCTCCTCCATGTCATTACTCCTTGTCACTTCTCGATGTCGCTACAGCAACTCATTCCTCATGTCACTCCTCCATGTCGCTCCTCCGTGTTGCTCCTCCATGTTACTCCTCCATGTAGCTACTCCATGTCACTCCTCCATGTCGCTACACAAACTCACTACTCATGTCACTCCTCCATGTCACTCCTCCAAGTCACTTACCCATGTCCCACCACGATGTCACTCCACCATATAAACCCTCCTTCCTGATCAACCCTGTCACTTCTCCAAGTCACTCCTCCATAACCCTCCTCCATGTCATTACTCCTTGTCATTCCTCCATGTCGCTACAGCAACTCATTCCTCATGTCACTCCTCCATGTCGCTCCTCCGTGTTGCTCCTCCAAGTCACTCCTCCATGTAACTCCTCCATGTAGCTACTCCATGTCACTCCTCCATGTCACTCCTCCATGTCGCTACAACAACTCATTCCTAATGTCACTCCTCCATGTCACTACTCCACATCAATCCTCTATGTAACTCCTCCATGTCACTCCTCCATGTCTCTCCTCCATGTCGCTCTAATAACTCACTCCTCCATGTCAATCCACCATTTCACTCCTCCAGGTCACTCCTCCATGTCGCTACTCAAAGTCACTCCTCCATGTAACTACACCAACTCACTAATCAATGTCACTCCTCCATGTCACTACTTCATGTCACTCCTCCATATCGCTACACAAACTCAACCCTCCAAGTTACTCCTCCATGTCACTCATCCATGTCATTCCTCCATGTCACTCCTTTATGTCACTCCTCCAATTCACTCCTCCATGTCACTCATTCATGTCCCTCCTCCATGTCACTCCATCATATCAATCTTCCTTGGTGATCCGACCTGTCACTTCTCTATGTCACTCTTCCATGTCTCTCCTCCACGTCACTCCTCTATTTCACTCCTCCATGTCACTCCTCCATGTCTCTCCTCCATGTTACTCTAACAACTCACTCCTCTATGTCGCCACTCAAAGTCACTCCTCTATGTCACTACACCAACTCACTCCTCAATGTCACTCCTCCATGTCACTACTTAATGTCACTCTTCCATGTCACAACACAAACACAACCCTCCTTTTCACTCCTCCATGTCACTCATCCATGTCAATCCTCCATGTCACTCCTTTATGTCACTCCTCCAATTCCCTCCTCCATGTCACTCCACCCTATCAATTTTCCTTGGTGATCCGACCTGTCACTTCTCCATGTCACACTTCCATGTCTCTCCTCCACGTCACTCCTCTATGTCACTCCTCCATGTCACTCCTCCATGTCACTCGTTCATTTCTCTCCTCCATGTCGCTATAACAACTCACTCCTCCATGTCACTCCACCATTTCACTCCTCCATGTCACTCCTCCAGGTCACTCCTCCATGTCGCTACTCAAAGTCACTCCTCCATGTCACTACACCAACTCACTCCTCGATGTCACTCCTCAATGTCACTACTTCATGTCACTCCTCCATGTAGCTACACAAACTCAATCCTCCTTTACACTCTTTCATGTCACTCCTCCATATCGCTCCTCCATGTCCCTTCTCCATGTCACTCCTCCATGACATTCCTCCATGTCACTCCTCCATGTATCTCCTCCATGTTGCTACTCTATGTCACTCCTCCATGTCACTCCTCCATGTCACTCCTCCATTTCGCTACACAAACTCACTCCTCATGTTACTACTCAATGTCGCTACTCCATGTCGCTCTAACAACTCACTCCTCCATGTCACTACACCAACTCACTCCTCAATGTCACTCCTCCATGTCACAACTTCATGTCAATCCTTCATCTTGCTACTCCTTGTGACTACTCCATGTCGCTCCACCAACTCACTCTTCCACGTCGTTCCTCCATGTTGCTCTTCCATGTCACTCCTCCATGTAACTCACCTATGTCCCTCTGCTATGTCAATACACCAAGTCAATCCTCCATGTCACTCCTCCATGTCGTTATTCCATGTCACTCCTCCATGTCGCTACACCAACTCACTCCTCAATGTCACTCCTCCATGTCACTACTTCTTGTCACTCCTCCATGTCACTCATCCATATAATTCCTCCATGTCACTCCTTTATGTCACTCCTCCAATTCACTCCTCCATGTCACCTCTATATGTCTTCCATGTCACTCCTCCATGTCCATCCTCCATGTCACTACTCCATGTCACTCCTCCATGTCGCTCCTCCGTGTTGCTCCTCCTTGTCACTCCTCCAAGTCACTCACGCATGTCCGTCCACGATTTCACTCCACCATATAAACACTCCTTCCTGATCAACCCTGTCACTTCTCCAAGTCACTCCTCCATGTATCTCCTCCATGTCCCTACTCTATGTCACTCCTCCATGTCACTCCTTCATGTCCCTACACAAACTCACTCCTCATGTTACTACTCTATGTCGCTACTCAATGTCACTCCTCCATGTCGCTACACCACCTCACTCCTCAATGTCATACCTCCATGTCATTACTTCTTGTCATTCCTCCATGTCACCTCTATATGTCTTCCATGTCACTCCTCCATGTCCATCCTCCATGTCACTACTCCATGTCAATCCTCCATGTCGCTCCTCCGTGTTGCTCCTCCTTGTCACTCCTCCAAGTCACTTACGCATGTCCCTCCATGATTTCACTCCACCATATCAACCCTCCTTCCTGATCAACCCTGTCACTTCTCCAAGTCACTCCTCCATGTCTATCCTCCATGTCGCTACTCCACATCAATCCTCTATGTCACTCCTCCATGTCACTCCTCTATGTCACTCCTCCATATCGATATTCCATGTGACTCCTCCATGTCGCTCCACCAACTCCTTCCTCCATGTCACTCCTCCATGTAAATCCTTTATGTCACTCCTCCAAGTTACTCCTCCATGTCACTCCACCATTTCACTCCTCCATGTCACTCCTCCAGGTCACTCCTCCTTGTCGCTACTCAAAGTCACTCCTCCATGTCACTACACCAACTCACTCCTCAATGTCCCTCCTCCATGTCACTACTTCATGTCACTCCTCCATGTCGCTCCACTCACTCACTCCTCCACGTCGCTCCTCCATGTCACCCCTCCATGTCACTCCTCCATGTCGGTACACAAACTCACTCTTCATGTTACTACTCTATGTCGCTACTCCATGTCACTCCTCCGTGTCGCTACACCAACTCACTCCTCAATGTCACTCCTCCATGTCACTACTTCTTGTCACTCCTCCATGTCACTCATCCATATCATTCCTCCATGTCACTCCTTTATGTCACTCCTCCAATTCACTCCTCCATGTCACCTCTATATATCTTCCATGTCACTCCTCCATGTCCATCCTCCATGTCACTACTTAATGTCACTCCTCCATGTCGCTCCTCCGTGTTGCTCCTCCTTGTCACTCCTTCAAGTCACTCACCAATGTCCTTCCACGATGTCACTCCACCATATAAACCCTCCTTCCTGATCTACCCTGTCATTTCTCCAAGTCACTCCTCCATGTACATTCTCCATGTCCCTACTCCATGTCACTCCTCCATGTCGCTCCTCCGTGTTGCTCCTCCTTGTCACTCCTCCAAGTCACTCACCCAAGTCCGTCCACGATGTCACTCCACCATATCAACCCTCCTTCCTGATCAACCCTGTCATTTCTACATATCACTCCTCCATGTAATTCCTCCATGTCACTTCCTCCATGTATCTCCTCCATGTCGCTACTCTATGTCACTCCTCCATGTCACTCCTCCATGTCACTCCTCCATGTCGCTACACAAACTCACTCCTCATGTTATTACTCTATGTCGCTACTCCATGTCACTCCTCCATGTCGCTACACCAACTCACTCCTAAATGTCACTCCTCCATGTCACTACTTCTTGTCACTCCTCCATGTCACTCATCCATGTCACTCCTCCATGTCGCTACGCAAACTCACTCTTTATGTTACTACTCTATGTCTCTACTCCATGTCACTCATCCATGTCACTTCTATATGTCTTCCATGTCACTCCTCCATGTTCCTCCTCCATGTCACTCCTCCACATCACTCCTCTATTTCACTCCTCCATGTCACACCTCCATGTCACTCCTCCATGTCACTACACCAACTCAACCCTCCTTGTAACTCCTCCATGTCACTCATCCATGTCATTCCTCCATGTCACTCGATTATGTCACTCCTCCATGTCATTCCTACATGTCCATCCCCCATGTCACTACTCTATGTCACTCCTCCATGTTGCTCCTCCGTGTTGCTCCTCCTTGTCACTCCTCCAAGTCAATCACCCATGTCCCTCGATTATGTCACTCCACCATATCAACCCTCCTTCCTGATCAACCCTGTCACTTCTCCAAGTCACTCCTCCATGTCCCTCCTCCGAGTTGCTCCTCCACATCAATCCTCTATGTCACTCCTCCATGTTGCTCCTCCAAGTCACTCCTCCATATAACTCCTACATGTAGCTACTCCATGTCACTACTCCATGTCACTCATCCATGTCCCTCCGCCATGTCACTCCTCCATGTCTCTCCTCCACGAAACTCCTCTATGTCACTCCTCCATGTCACTCCTACATGTCACTCCTCCATGTCTCTCCTCTATATCGCTTTAACAACTCACTCCTCCATGTCACTCCTCCATGTCACACCACCATTTCACTCCTCCATTTCTCTCCTCCATGTAACTCCACCATTTCACTCCTCCATGTCGCTACTCAAAGTCCCTCATCCATGTTACTACACCAACTCACTCCTCAATGTCACTCCTCCATCTCACTCCTCCATTTCTCTCCTCCATGTCGCTATAACAACTCACTCCTCCATGTCACTCTTCAATGTCAGTACTTCAAGTCACTCCTCCATGTCGCTACACAAACTCAATACTCCTTTACACTCTTTTATGTCCCTCCTCCATGTCACTCCTCCATGTCACTCCTACAGGTCACTCCTCCATGTCGCTACTCAAAGTCACTCCTCCATGTCACTACACTAACTCACTCCTCAATGTCACTCCTCCATGTCACTACTTCATGTCACTCCTCCATGTCACAACACAAACTCAACCCTCCTTGTCACTCCTCCATGTCACTCATCCATGTCATTCCTTCTTTTCACTCCTTTATGTCACTCTTCCAATTCACTCCTCCATGTCACTCCTCCATGTCACTCATCCATGTTACTCATCAATGTCCCTCCGCCATGTCACTACACCCTATCAATATTCCTTGGTGATACGACCTGTCACTTTTCCATGTCACTCTTCCATGTCTCTCCTCCATGTCCCTCCTCCATGTAGCTACTCCATGTCACTCCTCCACGTCACTCCTCCAGGTCACTCCTCCATGTCGCAACTCAAAGTCACTCATCCATGTAACAACACCAACTCACTCCTCAATGTCACTCCTCCATGTCACTACTTCATGTCACTCCTCCATGTCGCTACACAAACTCAACCCTCCTTGTCACTCCTCTATGTCATTCATCCATGTCATTCCTCCATGTCACTCCTTTATGTCACTCCTAAATGTCACTCCTCCATGTCACTCATCCATGTCCCTCCGCCATGTCACTCCACCCTATCAATCTTCCTTGGTGATCCGACCTGTCACTTCTCCATGTCACAACACAAACTCAACCCTCCTTGTCACTCCTCCATGTCACTCATGCATGTCAATCCTCCATGTCACTCCTTTATGTCACTCCTCCAATTCACTCACCATGTCACCTCTATTTGTCTTCCATGTCACTCCTCCATGTCCATCCTCCATGTCACTACTCCATGTCGCTCCTCCATGTTGCTCCTCCATGTCACTCCTCTATGTCACTCGTCCATGTCACTCGTCCATGTCACTCCTCCATTTCACTCCTCCAAGTGACTCATCCATGTCCCTCCGCCATGTCACTCCACCATATCAACCCTCCTTCCTGATAAACCCTGTCACATCTCCAAGTCACTCCTCCATGTCCCTCCTCCATGTCACTACTCCTTGTCGCGAATCCATGTCAGTCCTCCACGTCGCTACACCAACTCACTCTTCCATGTCACTCCTCCTCGTCGCTCTTCCATGTTGCTCCTCCATGTCACTCCTCCATGTCACTCATCCATGTCCCTCCGCCATGTCACTCCACCATATCAATCTTCCTTGGTGATCCGCCCTGTCACTTCTCCATGTCACTCTTCCATGTCTCTCCTCCACGTCATTCCTCTATATCACTCCTCCATGTCTCTCCTCCATGTCGCTCTAACAACTCACTCCTCCATGTCACTCCACCATTTCACTCCTCCATGTCACTCCTCCAGGTCACTACTCAAAGTCACTCCTCCATGTAACTACACCAACTCACTCCTCAATGTCACTCCTCCATGTCACTACTTCATGGTACTCCTCCATGTCGCTACACAAACTCAACTCTCCTTGTCACTCCTCCATGTCACTCCACCATTTCACTCCTCCATGTCACTACTTCATGTCACTCCTCCATGTCGCAACTCCATGTGACTCCTCCAAGTCGCTCCACCAACTCACTCCTCCACGTTGATCCTCCATGTTGCTCATCCATATCACTCCTCCATGTAACTCATCTATGTCCCTCCGCCATGTCAATACACCAACTCAATCCTTCTTGTCACTCCTCTATGTCACTCCTCCATGTCACACCTCCATGTCATTCCTCCATGTCACTCCTCATGTCACTCCTCCATGTCACTCCTCCATGTCACTGTTCCAAGTCACTCACCCATGTCCCTCCACGATGTCACTCCACCATATCAACCCTCCTTGGTTATCCGCCCTGTCACTTCTCCATGTCACTCATTCATGTCTCTCCTCCACGTCACTCCTCCATGTCACTCCTCCATGTCACTCCTCCATGTCTCTCCTCCATGTTGCTCTAACAACTCACTCCTCCATGTCACTCCACCATTTCACTCCTCCATGTCACTCCTCCAGGTCACTCCTCCATGTCGCTACTCAAAGACACGCCTCCATGTTACTACACCAACTCACACCTCAGGGTTACTCCCCATGTCACTACTTCATGTCATTCCTTCATGTCGCTACACAAACTCAATCATACTATACAATCTTTCATGTCACTCATCCATATCACTCCTCCATGTCACTCCTCCATGTCACTCCTCCATGTCACTCCTCCATGTCACTCCTCCAAGTTACTACTAAATGTCGCTACTCCATGTGACTCCTCCATGTTGCTCCACCAACTCACTCCTCCATGTTGCTCCTCCATGTTGCTCCTCCAATTCACTCCTCCAATTCACCTCTATATGTCTTCCATGTCACTCCTCCATGTCACTACTCCATGTCAGCTCCTCCATGTCGCTCCTCCGTGCTGCTCCTCCACATCAATCCTCTATGTCACTCCTCCATGTAACTCCTAAATGTAGTTACTCCATGTCACTACTCCATGTCACTCCTCCATGTCGCTCCTCCGTGTTACTCCTCCAAGTCACTCCTCCCGGTCCATCCTCCATGTCATTACTCCACATTAATCCTTTATGTCACTCCTCCATGTCACTCCTCCATGTCACTCCACCATTTCACTCCTCCATGTAACTCCTCCAGGTCACTCCTCCATGTCGCTATTCCATTTCAGTCCTCCATGTCGCTACACCAACTCACTCTTTCATGTTACTCCTCCATGTCGCTACTCCATGTGACTCCTCCATGTCGCTCCACCAACTCCTTCCTCCATGTTACTCCTCCATGTCACTCCTCCATGTCACTCCTCCATGTTGCTATTCTATGTCACTCCTCCATGTATCTCCTCCATGTCGCTACTCTATGTCACTTCTCCAAGTCACTCCTCCATGTCCATCCTCCATGTCACTACTCCACATCAATCCTCTATGTCCCTCCGCCATGTCACTCCACCCTATCAATATTCTTTGGTGATCCGCCCTGTAACTTCTCCATGTCACTCTTCCATGTTACTCCTCCATGTCGCTACTCCATGTGACTCCTCCATGTCAATACACCAACTCAAACCTCTTTGTCCATCCTCCATGTCGCTACACCAACTCACTCTTCCATGTCACTTCTCCATGTCGCTTCTCCATGTCACTCCTCCATGTCAATACACCAACTCAAACCTCTTTGTCCATCCTCCATGTCACTCCTCCTTGTTGCTCCTCCATGTCACTCCTCCATGTCGCTACTCTATGGGACTCCTCCATGTCGCTCCACCAACTCCTTCCTCCATGTTACTCCTCCATGTCACTCCTCCATGTCAATCCTTTATGTCACTCCTCCAAGTTACTCCTCCATGTCGCTCCTCAATGTTGCTCCTCCATATCACTCCCCCATATCACTCATCCATGTCACTCCTCTATGTCACTCCTCCATGTCACTCCTCTCTGTCACTCCTCCATGTCACTCCTCCATGTCACTCCTCCAGGTCACTCCTCCATGTCGCTACTCAAAGTCACTCCTCCATGTCACTCCTCCATGTCGCTATTCCAATTTACTCCTCCATGTTGCTCCTCCATGTTGCTCCTCCATGTCAATCCTCTGTGTCACTCATCCATATCACTCCTCCAAGTCACTCACCCATGTCACTCCGCGATGTCATCTACCATATCAACCCTCCTTTGTTATCCGCCCTGTCACTTCTCCATGTCACTCTTCCATGTCTCTCCTCCAATTCACTCCTCCATGTCACTTCTATATGTCTTCCATGTCACTCCTCCATGTCCATCCTCCATGTCGCTACACCTACTCTACTCTTCCATGTCACTCCTCCATGTCGCTCCTCCGTGTTACTCCTCCTTGTCACTCCTCCAAGTCACTCACCCATGTCCCTACACGATGTCACTCCACCATATCAACCCTTCTTCCTGATCAACCCTGTCACTTCTCCAAGTCACTCCTCCATGTCCCTCCTCCATGTCACTACTCCATGTCACTACTCCATGTCGCTCCTCCGTGTTGCTCCTCCACATCAATCCTCTATGTAACTCCTCCATGTTGCTCCTCCAAGTCACTCCTCCATGTAACTCCTACATGTAGCTACTCCATTACACTACTCCATGTCACTCCTCCATGTCGCTCCTCCGTGTTGCTCCTCCAAGTCACTCCTCCATGTAACTCCTCCATGTAGCTACTCCATGTCACTCCTCCATGTCGCTACCCAAACTCACTCCTCATGTCACTCCTCCATGTCACTCATCCATGTCACTCCTCCAAGTCACTCATCCATGTCCCTCCGCCATGTCACTCCACCATATCAATCTTCCTTGGTGATCCGCCCTGTCACTTCTCCTTGTCACTCCTCCATGTCTCTCCTCCACGAAATTTCTCTATGTCACTCCTCCATGTCACTCCTCCATGCCTCTCCTCTATATCGCTCTAACAACTCACTCCTCCATGTCACTCCTCCATGTCACTCCACCATTTCACTCCTCCATTGTTCTCATCCAGGTCACTCCTCCATGTCGCTACACCAACTCACTCCTCAATGTCACTCCTTCAGGTCACTCCTCCAAGTCGCTACTCAAAGTCACTCCTCCATGTCACTACACCAACTCACTCCTCAATGTCACTCCTCAATGTCACTCCTTCAGGTCACTCCTCCAAGTCGCTACTCAAAGTCACTCCTCCATGTCACTACACCAACTCACTCCTCAATGTCACTCCTCAATGTCACTACTTCATATCGCTCCTCCATGTCCCTCCTCCATGTCACTCCTCCATGTCATTCCTCCATGTCAATCCTCCATGTATCTCCTCCATGTCACTACTCCATGTCACTCCTCCATGTCGCTACACCAACTCACTCCTCAATGTCACTCCTCCATGTCACTACTTCTTGTCACTCCTCCATGTCACTCATCCATGTCATTCCTCCATGTCACTCCTTTATGTCACAACTCCAATTCACTCCTCCATGTCCATCCTCCATGTCACTACTCCATATCAAATCTTTATGTCACTCCTCCATGTCACTCCTCCATGTCACTCTAAGAACTCACTCCTCCATGTCACCCCACCATTTCACTCCTCCATGTCACTCCTCCAGGTCACTCCTCCATGTGGCTACTCAAAGTCACTCCTCCATGTCACGACACCAACTCAATCCTCCATGTCACTACTTCATGTCACTCCTCCATGTCGCTATTCCATGTGACCAACTCCATGTAGCTCCACCAACTCACTCCTCCACGTCGCTCCTCCATGTTGCTCTTCCATGTCACTCCTCCATGTAACTCATCTATGTCCCTCCGCCATGTCACTACACCAACTAAATCCTTCTTGTCACTCCTCCATGTCACTCATCCATGTCACTTCTATATGTCTTCCATGTCACTCCTCCATGTTTCTCCTCCATGTCACTCCTCCACATCACTCCTCTATGTCACTCCTCCATGTTACACCTCCATGTCACTCCTCCATGTCGCTACACCAACTCATTCCTCATGTCACTCCTCCATGTCGCTACTCCATGTCACTCCTCAATGTCACTCGTTTATGTCACTCCTCCAGTTCACTCCTCCATGTCATCTCTATATGTCTTCCATGTCACTCCTCCATGTCCATCCTCCATGTCACTACTCCATGTCACTCCTCCATGTTGCTCCTCCATGTTGCTCCTCCATGTCACTCCTCCAAGTCACTCACCCATGTCCCTACACGATGTCACTCCACCATATCAACCCTCCTTCCTGATCAACCGTGTCACTCCTCCATGTAACTCCTACATGTAGCTACTCCATGTCACTACTCCATGTACCTCCTCCATGTCGCTCCTCCGTGTTGCTCCTCGAAGTCACTCCTCCATGTAACTCCTCCATGTAGCTACTCCATGTCACTCCTCCATGTCGCTACACAAACTCACTCCTCATGTCACTCCTCCATGTCACTCCTCCAAGTCACTCATCCTTGTCCCTCCGCCATGTCACTCCACCATATCAATCTTCCCAGGTGATCCCCCTGTCACTTCTCCATGTCACTCCTCCATGTCTCTCCTCCACAAAATTTCTCTATGTCATTCCTCCATGTCACTCCTACATGTCACTCCTCCATGTCTCTCCTCTATATCACTCCTCCAGGTCACTCCTCCATGTCGCATCTCAAAGTCACTCCTCAATGTCACTACACCAACTCACTCCTCTATGTCACTCCTCCATGTCACTCCTACATGTCACTCCTCCATGTCTCTCCTCTATATCGCTCTAACAACTCACTCCTCCATGTCACTTCTCCATGTCACTCCACGATTTCACTCCTCCATGTCACTCCTCCAGGTCACTCCTCCATGTCGCTACACCAACTTACTCCTCAATGTCACTCCTTCATGTCACTCCTCCATTTCTCTCCTCCATGTTGCTATAACAACTCACTCCTCCATGTCATTCCTTCAGGTCACTCCTCCAAGTCGCTACTCAAAGTCACTCCTCCATGTCGCTACTCCATGTCACTCCTCAATGTCACTTGTTTATGTCACTCCTCCAGTTCACTCCTCCATGTCATCTCTATATGTCTTCCATGTCACTCCTCCATGTCCATCCTCCATGTCACTACTCCATGTCACTCCTCCATGTTGCTCCTCCATGTTGCTCCTCCATGTCACTCCTCCAAGTCACTCACCCATGTCCCTACACGATGTCACTCCACCATATCAACCCTCCTTCCTGATCAACCGTGTCACTCCTCCATGTAACTCCTACATGTAGCTACTCCATGTCACTACTCCATGTTACTCCTCCATGTCGCCACACCAACTCACTCCTCCATGTCACTACTTCTTGTCACTCCTCCATGTCACTCATCCATGTCATTCCTCCATGTCACTCCTTTATGTCACAACTCCAATTCACTCCTCCATGTCCATCCTCCATGTCACTACTCCATATCAAACCTTTATGTCACTCCTCCATGTCACTCCTTCATGTCACTCCTCCAAGTCACTCATCCATGTCCCTCCGCCATGTCACTCCACCCTATCAATCTTCCTTGGTGATCTGACCTGTCACTTCTCCATGTCACAACACAAACTCAACCCTCCTTGTCACTCCTCCATGTCACTCATGCATGTCAATCCTCCATGTCACTCCTTTATGTCACTCCTCCAATTCACTCACCATGTCACCTCTATATGTCTTCCATGTCACTCCTCCATATCCATCCTCCATGTCACTACTCCATGTCACTCCTCTGTGTTGCTCCTCCATGTCACTTCTCCAAGTCACTCACCCATGTCCCTCCAGGATGTCACTCCACCATATCAACTCTCTTTCCTGATCAACCCTGTCACTTCTCCAAGTCACTCCTCCATGTCCCTCCTCCATGTCACTACTCCATGTCACTCCTCCATGTCGCTCCTCCGTGTTGCTCCTCCACATCAATTCTCTATGTCACTCCTCCATGTCACTCCTCCATGTCGCTATTCCATGTCAGTCCTCCATGTCGCTACACCAACTCACTCTTCCATGTAACTCCTCCATGTTGCTACTCCATGTGACTCCTCCATGTCAATACACCAACTCAAACCTCTTTGTCCATCCTCCATGTCGCTACACCAACTCACTCTTCCATGTCATTTCTCCATGTCGCTTCTCCATGTCACTCCTCTATGTCAATACACCAACTCAAACATCTTTCTCCATCCTCCATGTCACTCCTCCGTGTTGCTCTTCCATGTCATTCCTCCATGTCGCTACTCTATGGGACTCCTCAATGTCGCTCCACCAACTCCTTCCTCCATGTTACTCCTCCATGTCACTCCTCCATGTCAATCCTTTATGTCACTCCTCCAAGTTACTCCTCCATGTCGCTCCTCCATTTTTGCTTTTCCATGTCACTCCTCTATGTCACTCGTCCATGTCACTCCTCCATGTAAATCCTCCATGTAGCTACTCCATGTCACTCCTCCATGTCGCTACACAAACTCACTCCTCCATGACACTCCTCAATGTCAGTACATCATGTCACTCCTCCATGTCGCTACACAAACTCAATCCTCCTTTCCACTCTTTCATGTCCCTCCTCAATGTCACTCCTCCATGTGACTCCTCCATGTCACTCCTACAGGTCACTCCTCCATGTCGCTACTCAAAGTCACTCCTCCATGTCACTACACCAACTCACTCCTCAATGTCACTCCTCCATGTCACTACTTCATGTCACTCCTCCATGTCACTACTTCATGTCACTCCTCCATGTCACAACACAAACTCAACCCTCCTTGTCACTCCTCCATGTCACTAATCCATGTCATTCCTCCTTTTCACTCCTTTATGTCACTCTTCCAATTCACTCCTCCATGTCACTCCTCCATGTCACTCATCCATGTTACTCATCCATGTCCCTCCGCCATGTCACTACACCCTATCAATCTTCCTTGGTGATCCGACCTGTCACTTTTCCATGTCACTCTTCCATGTCTCTCCTCCATGTCCCTCCTCCATGTCACTACTCCATGTCACTCCTCCATGTCGCTCCTCCGTGTTGCTCCTCCACGTCAATCCTCTATGTCACTCCTCCATGTAACTCCTACATGTAGCTACTCCATGTCACTACTCCATTTCACTCCTCCATGTCGCTCCTCCGTGTTGCTCCTCCACATCAATTCTCTATGTCACTCCTCCATGTCACTCCTCCATGTCGCTATTCCATGTCAGTCCTCCATGTCACTACACCAACTCACTCCTCAATGTCACTCCTCCATGTCACTACTTCATGTCACTCCTCCATGTCGCTACACAAACTCAACCCTCCTTGTCACTCCTCTATATCATTCATCCATGTCATTCCTCCATGTCACTCCTTTATATCACTCCTCCAATTCACTCCTAAATGTCACTCCTCCGTGTCCCTCCGCCATGTCACTCCACCCTATCAATCTTCCTTGGTGATCCGACCTGTCACTTCTCCATGTCACAACACAAACTCAACCCTCCATGTCACTCCTCCATGTAACTCCTTCATGTCACTCCTCCATGTCACTCCTCCATTTCACTCCTCCAAGTCACTCCTCCATGTCACACCTCCATGTCACTCCTCCATGTCGCTACACCAACTCATTCCTCATGTCACTCCTCCATGTCGCTACTCCATGTCACTCCTCCATGTCGCTACACCAACTCAACCCTCCTTGTAACTCCTCCATTTCACTCATCCATGTCATTCCTCCATGTCACTCCTCATGTCACTCCTCCATGTCACTCCTCCATGTCACTGTTCCAAGTCACTCACCCATGTCCCTCCTTGATGTCACTCCACCATATCAACCCTCCTTGGTTATCCGCCCTGTCACTTCTCCATGTCACTCTTTCAAGTGACTCCTCCACGTCACTCCTCCATGTCTCTCCTCCATGTTTCTCTAACAACTCACTCCTCCATGTCACTCCACCATTTCACTTCTCCATGTCACTCCTCCAGGTCACTCCTCCATGTCGCTACTCAAAGTCACTCCTCCATGTTACTACACGAACTCACTCCTCAGGGTGACTCCTCTATGTCACTACTTCATGTCATTCCTCCATGTCGCTACACAAACTCAATCATACTATAAACTCTTTCATGTCACTCCTCCATATCACTCCTCCATATCAATCCTCCATGTCATTCCTCCATGTCACTACTTTATGTCACCCCTCCAAGTTACTCCTAAATGTCGCTACTCCATGTGACTCCTCCATGTTGCTCCACCAACTCACTCCTCCATGTTGCTCCTCCATGTTGCTCCTCCAATTCACTCCTCCAAGTCACCTCTATGTCTTCCATGTCACTCCTCCATGTCACTACTCCATGTCACTCCTCCAGGTCGCTCCTCCGTGTTACTCCTCCAAGTCACTCCTCCATGTAACTCCTCCATGTAACTACTCCATGTCACTCCTCCATGTCGCTACACAAACTCACTCCTCATGTCACTCCTCCATGTCACTACTTCTTGTAACTCCTCCATGTCACTCATCCATGTCACTCATCCATGTCATTCCTCCATGTCACTCCTTTATGTCACTCCTCCAATACACTCCTCCATGTCACCTCTATATGTCTTCCATGTCACTCCTCCATGTCCATCCTCCATGTCACTACTCCATGTCACTCCTCCATGTCGCTCGTCCGTGTTGCTCCTCCTTGTCACTCCTCCATGTAACTCCTCCATGTTGCTCTTCCATGTCACTCCTCCATGTAACTCATCTATGTCCCTCCGCCATGTCACTACACCAACTCAATCCTTCTTGTCACTCCTCTATGTCACTCATCCATGTCACTTCTATATGTCTTCCATGTCACTCCTCCATGTCCATCCTCCATGTCACTACTCCATGTCACTCCTCCATGTTGCTCCTGTGTGTTGCTCCTCCACATCAATCCTCTATGTCACTCCTCCATGTTGCTCCTCAAAGTCACTCCTCCATGTAACTCCTACATGTAGCTACTCCATGTCACTCCTCCATGTCGCTCCTCCGTGTTGCTCCTCAAAGTCACTCCTCCATGTAACTCCTCCATGTAGCTACTTCATGTCACTCCTTCATGTCGCTACTCCATGTGACTCCTCCATGTCGCTCTAACAACTCACTCCTCGATGTCACTCCACCATTTCACTCTTCCATGTCACTCCTCCAGGTCACTCCTCCATGTCGCTACTCAAAGTCACTCCTCCATGTCGCTACACCAACTCACTCCTCAATGTCACTCCTCCATGTCACTCCTCCATTTCTCTCCTCCATGTCGCTATAACAACTCACTCCTCCATGTCACTCATCCATGTTATTCCTCCATGTCACTCCTCCATGTCCATCCCCCATATCACTCCTCCATGTCGCTCCTCCGTGTTGCTCCTCCAAGTCACTCCTCCATGTAACTCCTTCATGTCGCAACACAAACTCACTCCTCATGTCACTCCTCCATGTCACTCCTCCATATCACTCCTCCATATAAACCCTCCTTGGTTATCTGCCCTGTCACTTCTCCATGTCTCTGTTCCATGTCTCTCCTCCACATCACTCCTCTATGTCACTCCTCCATGTCAGTCCTCCATGTCACTTCTCCATGTCTCTCCTCCACGTCACTCCTCTATGTCACTCCTCCATGTGACTCCTCCATGTCACTCAAACATGTCTCTCCTCCATGTCGCTATAACAACTCACTCCTCCATGTCACTCCACCATTTCACTACTCCATGTCACTCCTACAGGTCACTACTCCATGTCTCTACTCAAAGTCACTCCTCCATGTCACTACACAAACTCACTCCTCAAGGTCACTCCTCCATGTCACTACTTCATGTCACTCCTCCATGTCGCTACTCCATGTGACTCCTCCATGTCGCTCCACCAACTCACTCCTCCACTTCGCTGCTCCATATTGCTCTTCCATGTCACTCCTCCATGTAACTCATCTATGTCCCTCCGCCATGTCACTACACGAACTCAATCCTTCTTGTCACTCCTCCATGTCACTTCTATATGTCTTCCATGTCACTCCTCCATGTCACTCCTTTATGTCACTCATCCATGTCACTTCTATATGTCTTCCATGTCACTCCTCCATGTCCCTCCTCCATGTCACTCCTCCACGTAACTCCTCTATGTCACTACTCCATGTAACACCTCCATTTAACTCCTCCATGTCGTTATTCCATGTCACTCCTCCATGTCGTTACACCAACTCATTACTCATGTCACTCCTCCATGTCGCTACTCCTTGTCAGTTCTCCATGTCACTCCTACACGTAACTCCTCTATGTCACTCCTCCATGTCACTCCTCCATGTCGTTATTCCATGTCACTCCTCCATGTCGCTACACCAACTCATTACTCATGTCACTCCACCATGTCGCTACTCCATGTCACTCCTCCAAGTCACAACACCAATTTACTCCTCACTGTCAATCCTCCATTTAAAAACACAAACTCAACCCTCCTTGTCACTCCTCCATGTCACTCCTCCATGTCACTCCTCCATGTCACTCATCCATGTCCCTCCGCCATGTCACTCCATCCTATCAATCTCCCTTGGTGATCCGACCTGTCACTCCTCCATGTCACTCCTCCATGTCATTCCTCCATGTCACTCCTCCATTTATCTCCTCCATGTCGCTACTCTATATCACTCCTACATGTCACTCCTCCATGTCACTCCTCCATGTCACTCCTCCATGTTATTCATCCATGTCACTCCTCCATGTATCTCCTCCATGTCGCTACTCTATGCCACTCCTCCATGTCGCTACATAAACTCACTCCTCATGTTACTACTCCATGTCGATACTCCATATCGCTCTAACAACTCACTTCTCCATGTCACTCCACCTTTTCACTCCTCCGTGTTGCTCCTCCACATCAATCCTCTATGTAACTCCTCCATGTCACTCCTCCATGTCACTCCTCCATATCTCTCCTCCATGTCGCTCTAACAACTCACTCCTCCATGTCACTCCACCATTTCACTCCTCCATGTCACTCCTCACTATCACTCCTCCATTTCACTACTACATGTCACTCCTCCATGTCACAACACAAACTCAACCCTCCTTGTCACTCCTCCATGTCACTCATCCATGTGATTACTCCATGTCACTCCTTTATGTCACTCCTCCAATTCACTCCTCCATGTCACCTCTATATGTCTTCCATGTCACTCTTCCATGTCAATCCTCCATGTCACTACTCATGTCACTCCTCCATGTCGCTCCTCTGTGTTGCTCCTCCATGTCACTCCACCATTAAATCCTTCATGTCACTCCTCCAGGTCACTCCTCCATGTCGCTACTTCATGTCACTCCTCCATGTCGCTACACAAACTCAACCCTCCTTGTCACTCCTCCATTTCTCTCCTCCATGTCGCGATAACAACTCACTCCTCCATGTCACTCCTCCAGGTCACTCCTCCATGTCGCTACTCAAAGTCAATCCTCCATGTCACTACGACAACTCACTCCTCAATGTCACTCCTCAATGTCACTACTTCATGTCACTCCTCCATGTCGCAACACAAACTCCATCCTCCTTTACACTCTTTCATGTCACTCCTCCATATCGCTCCTCCATGTCCCTCCTCCATGTCACTCCTCCATGTCATTCCTCCATGTCACTCCTCCATGTCACTCATCCATGTCTCCCCTCCACGTCACTCCTCTATGTCACTCCTCCATGTCACTCCTCCGTGTCGCTCCACCAACTCAATCCTCCTTGTCACTCCTCCATGTCGATCCATCATGTTGCTCCTCCATTTCACTCCTCCATTTCACTCCACGACGTCTCTCCTCTACGTCACTCCTCATGTCACTACACCAACTCAATCCTCCTTGTCACTCCTCCATATCACTCATCCATGTCATTCCTCCATGTCACTCCTTTATGTCACTCCTCCATGTCACTCCTCCATGTCGCTATTCCAAGTTACTCCTCTATGTAGCTCCTCTATGATGCTCCTCCATGTCACTCCTCCATTTCACTCATCCATGTCACTCCTCTATGTCACTCCTCCATGTCGCTCCTCTATGTCACTTGTCCATGTCACTCGTCCATGTCGCTATACAAACTCACTCCTCATGTTACTCCTCCATGTCACTCCTCCATTTCACTCCTCCAAGTCACTCACCCATGTCCCTCAATGATGTCACTCCACCATATCAACCCTCCTACCTGATCAACCCTGTCACTTCTCCAAGTCATGTCCCTCAGCCATGTCACTTGTCCATGTCAGTCCTCCATGTCGCTACACCAACTCACTCTTTCATGTTACTCCTCCATGTTGCTACTCCATGTGATACCTCCATGTCGCTCCACCAACTCCTTCCTCCATGTTACTCCTCCATGTCACTCCTCCATGTCACTCCTTTATGTCACTCCTCCATGTCACTCCTCCATGTCACTCCTCTAGGTCACTCATCCATGCCACTCCTCCATGTAACTCCTCCATGTCGCTCTAACAACTCACTCCTCGATGTCACTCCACCATTTCACTCTTCCATGTCACTCCTCCAGGTCACTCCTCCATGTAGCTACTTCATGTCACTCCTTCATGTCGCTACTCCATGTGACTCCTCCATGTCGCTCTAACAACTCACTCCTCGATGTCACTCCACCATTTCACTCTTCCATGTCACTCCTCCAGGTCACTCCTCCATGTCGCTACTCAAAGTCACTCCTCCATGTCGCTACACCAACTCACTCCTCAATGTCACTCCTCCATGTCACTCCTCCATTTCTCTCCTCCATGTCGCTATAACAACTCACTCCTCCATGTCACTCATCCATGTTATTCCTCCATGTCACTCCTCCATGTCCATCCCCCATATCACTCCTCCATGTCGCTCCTCCGTGTTGCTCCTCCAAGTCACTCCTCCATGTAACTCCTTCATGTCGCAACACAAACTCACTCCTCATGTCACTCCTCCATGTCACTCCTCCATATCACTCCTCCATATAAACCCTCCTTGGTTATCTGCCCTGTCACTTCTCCATGTCTCTGTTCCATGTCTCTCCTCCACATCACTCCTCTATGTCACTCCTCCATGTCAGTCCTCCATGTCACTTCTCCATGTCTCTCCTCCACGTCACTCCTCTATGTCACTCCTCCATGTGACTCCTCCATGTCACTCAAACATGTCTCTCCTCCATGTCGCTATAACAACTCACTCCTCCATGTCACTCCACCATTTCACTACTCCATGTCACTCCTACAGGTCACTACTCCATGTCTCTACTCAAAGTCACTCCTCCATGTCACTACACAAACTCACTCCTCAAGGTCACTCCTCCATGTCACTACTTCATGTCACTCCTCCATGTCGCTACTCCATGTGACTCCTCCATGTCGCTCCACCAACTCACTCCTCCACTTCGCTGCTCCATATTGCTCTTCCATGTCACTCCTCCATGTAACTCATCTATGTCCCTCCGCCATGTCACTACACGAACTCAATCCTTCTTGTCACTCCTCCATGTCACTTCTATATGTCTTCCATGTCACTCCTCCATGTCACTCCTTTATGTCACTCATCCATGTCACTTCTATATGTCTTCCATGTCACTCCTCCATGTCCCTCCTCCATGTCACTCCTCCACGTAACTCCTCTATGTCACTACTCCATGTAACACCTCCATTTAACTCCTCCATGTCGTTATTCCATGTCACTCCTCCATGTCGTTACACCAACTCATTACTCATGTCACTCCTCCATGTCGCTACTCCTTGTCAGTTCTCCATGTCACTCCTACACGTAACTCCTCTATGTCACTCCTCCATGTCACTCCTCCATGTCGTTATTCCATGTCACTCCTCCATGTCGCTACACCAACTCATTACTCATGTCACTCCACCATGTCGCTACTCCATGTCACTCCTCCAAGTCACAACACCAATTTACTCCTCACTGTCAATCCTCCATTTAAAAACACAAACTCAACCCTCCTTGTCACTCCTCCATGTCACTCCTCCATGTCACTCCTCCATGTCACTCATCCATGTCCCTCCGCCATGTCACTCCATCCTATCAATCTCCCTTGGTGATCCGACCTGTCACTCCTCCATGTCACTCCTCCATGTCATTCCTCCATGTCACTCCTCCATTTATCTCCTCCATGTCGCTACTCTATATCACTCCTACATGTCACTCCTCCATGTCACTCCTCCATGTCACTCCTCCATGTTATTCATCCATGTCACTCCTCCATGTATCTCCTCCATGTCGCTACTCTATGCCACTCCTCCATGTCGCTACATAAACTCACTCCTCATGTTACTACTCCATGTCGATACTCCATATCGCTCTAACAACTCACTTCTCCATGTCACTCCACCTTTTCACTCCTCCGTGTTGCTCCTCCACATCAATCCTCTATGTAACTCCTCCATGTCACTCCTCCATGTCACTCCTCCATATCTCTCCTCCATGTCGCTCTAACAACTCACTCCTCCATGTCACTCCACCATTTCACTCCTCCATGTCACTCCTCACTATCACTCCTCCATTTCACTACTACATGTCACTCCTCCATGTCACAACACAAACTCAACCCTCCTTGTCACTCCTCCATGTCACTCATCCATGTGATTACTCCATGTCACTCCTTTATGTCACTCCTCCAATTCACTCCTCCATGTCACCTCTATATGTCTTCCATGTCACTCTTCCATGTCAATCCTCCATGTCACTACTCATGTCACTCCTCCATGTCGCTCCTCTGTGTTGCTCCTCCATGTCACTCCACCATTAAATCCTTCATGTCACTCCTCCAGGTCACTCCTCCATGTCGCTACTTCATGTCACTCCTCCATGTCGCTACACAAACTCAACCCTCCTTGTCACTCCTCCATTTCTCTCCTCCATGTCGCGATAACAACTCACTCCTCCATGTCACTCCTCCAGGTCACTCCTCCATGTCGCTACTCAAAGTCAATCCTCCATGTCACTACGACAACTCACTCCTCAATGTGACTCCTCAATGTCACTACTTCATGTCACTCCTCCATGTCGCAACACAAACTCCATCCTCCTTTACACTCTTTCATGTCACTCCTCCATATCGCTCCTCCATGTCCCTCCTCCATGTCACTCCTCCATGTCATTCCTCCATGTCACTCCTCCATGTCACTCATCCATGTCTCCCCTCCACGTCACACCTCTATGTCACTCCTCCATGTCACTCCTCCGTGTCGCTCCACCAACTCAATCCTCCTTGTCACTCCTCCATGTCGATCCATCATGTTGCTCCTCCATTTCACTCCTCCATTTCACTCCACGACGTCTCTCCTCTACGTCACTCCTCATGTCACTACACCAACTCAATCCTCCTTGTCACTCCTCCATATCACTCATCCATGTCATTCCTCCATGTCACTCCTTTATGTCACTCCTCCATGTCACTCCTCCATGTCGCTATTCCAAGTTACTCCTCTATGTAGCTCCTCTATGATGCTCCTCCATGTCACTCCTCCATTTCACTCATCCATGTCACTCCTCTATGTCACTCCTCCATGTCGCTCCTCTATGTCACTTGTCCATGTCACTCGTCCATGTCGCTATACAAACTCACTCCTCATGTTACTCCTCCATGTCACTCCTCCATTTCACTCCTCCAAGTCACTCACCCATGTCCCTCAATGATGTCACTCCACCATATCAACCCTCCTACCTGATCAACCCTGTCACTTCTCCAAGTCATGTCCCTCAGCCATGTCACTTGTCCATGTCAGTCCTCCATGTCGCTACACCAACTCACTCTTTCATGTTACTCCTCCATGTTGCTACTCCATGTGATACCTCCATGTCGCTCCACCAACTCCTTCCTCCATGTTACTCCTCCATGTCACTCCTCCATGTCACTCCTTTATGTCACTCCTCCATGTCACTCCTCCATGTCACTCCTCTAGGTCACTCATCCATGCCACTCCTCCATGTAACTCCTCCATGTCGCTCTAACAACTCACTCCTCGATGTCACTCCACCATTTCACTCTTCCATGTCACTCCTCCAGGTCACTCCTCCATGTAGCTACTTCATGTCACTCCTTCATGTCGCTACTCCATGTGACTCCTCCATGTCGCTCTAACAACTCACTCCTCGATGTCACTCCACCATTTCACTCTTCCATGTCACTCCTCCAGGTCACTCCTCCATGTCGCTACTCAAAGTCACTCCTCCATGTCGCTACACCAACTCACTCCTCAATGTCACTCCTCCATGTCACTCCTCCATTTCTCTCCTCCATGTCGCTATAACAACTCACTCCTCCATGTCACTCATCCATGTTATTCCTCCATGTCACTCCTCCATGTCCATCCCCCATATCACTCCTCCATGTCGCTCCTCCGTGTTGCTCCTCCAAGTCACTCCTCCATGTAACTCCTTCATGTCGCAACACAAACTCACTCCTCATGTCACTCCTCCATGTCACTCCTCCATATCACTCCTCCATATAAACCCTCCTTGGTTATCTGCCCTGTCACTTCTCCATGTCTCTGTTCCATGTCTCTCCTCCACATCACTCCTCTATGTCACTCCTCCATGTCAGTCCTCCATGTCACTTCTCCATGTCTCTCCTCCACGTCACTCCTCTATGTCACTCCTCCATGTGACTCCTCCATGTCACTCAAACATGTCTCTCCTCCATGTCGCTATAACAACTCACTCCTCCATGTCACTCCACCATTTCACTACTCCATGTCACTCCTACAGGTCACTACTCCATGTCTCTACTCAAAGTCACTCCTCCATGTCACTACACAAACTCACTCCTCAAGGTCACTCCTCCATGTCACTACTTCATGTCACTCCTCCATGTCGCTACTCCATGTGACTCCTCCATGTCGCTCCACCAACTCACTCCTCCACTTCGCTGCTCCATATTGCTCTTCCATGTCACTCCTCCATGTAACTCATCTATGTCCCTCCGCCATGTCACTACACGAACTCAATCCTTCTTGTCACTCCTCCATGTCACTTCTATATGTCTTCCATGTCACTCCTCCATGTCACTCCTTTATGTCACTCATCCATGTCACTTCTATATGTCTTCCATGTCACTCCTCCATGTCCCTCCTCCATGTCACTCCTCCACGTAACTCCTCTATGTCACTACTCCATGTAACACCTCCATTTAACTCCTCCATGTCGTTATTCCATGTCACTCCTCCATGTCGTTACACCAACTCATTACTCATGTCACTCCTCCATGTCGCTACTCCTTGTCAGTTCTCCATGTCACTCCTACACGTAACTCCTCTATGTCACTCCTCCATGTCACTCCTCCATGTCGTTATTCCATGTCACTCCTCCATGTCGCTACACCAACTCATTACTCATGTCACTCCACCATGTCGCTACTCCATGTCACTCCTCCAAGTCACAACACCAATTTACTCCTCACTGTCAATCCTCCATTTAAAAACACAAACTCAACCCTCCTTGTCACTCCTCCATGTCACTCCTCCATGTCACTCCTCCATGTCACTCATCCATGTCCCTCCGCCATGTCACTCCATCCTATCAATCTCCCTTGTGATCCGACCTGTCACTCCTCCATGTCACTCCTCCATGTCATTCCTCCATGTCACTCCTCCATTTATCTCCTCCATGTCGCTACTCTATATCACTCCTACATGTCACTCCTCCATGTCACTCCTCCATGTCACTCCTCCATGTTATTCATCCATGTCACTCCTCCATGTATCTCCTCCATGTCGCTACTCTATGCCACTCCTCCATGTCGCTACATAAACTCACTCCTCATGTTACTACTCCATGTCGATACTCCATATCGCTCTAACAACTCACTTCTCCATGTCACTCCACCTTTTCACTCCTCCGTGTTGCTCCCCCACATCAATCCTCTATGTAACTCCTCCATGTCACTCCTCCATGTCACTCCTCCATATCTCTCCTCCATGTCGCTCTAACAACTCACTCCTCCATGTCACTCCACCATTTCACTCCTCCATGTCACTCCTCACTATCACTCCTCCATTTCACTACTACATGTCACTCCTCCATGTCACAACACAAACTCAACCCTCCTTGTCACTCCTCCATGTCACTCATCCATGTGATTACTCCATGTCACTCCTTTATGTCACTCCTCCAATTCACTCCTCCATGTCACCTCTATATGTCTTCCATGTCACTCCTCCATGTCAATCCTCCATGTCACTACTCATGTCACTCCTCCATGTCGCTCCTCTGTGTTGCTCCTCCATGTCACTCCACCATTAAATCCTTCATGTCACTCCTCCAGGTCACTCCTCCATGTCGCTACTTCATGTCACTCCTCCATGTCGCTACACAAACTCAACCCTCCTTGTCACTCCTCCATTTCTCTCCTCCATGTCGCGATAACAACTCACTCCTCCATGTCACTCCTCCAGGTCACTCCTCCATGTCGCTACTCAAAGTCAATCCTCCATGTCACTACGACAACTCACTCCTCAATGTCACTCCTCAATGTCACTACTTCATGTCACTCCTCCATGTCGCAACACAAACTCCATCCTCCTTTACACTCTTTCATGTCACTCCTCCATATCGCTCCTCCATGTCCCTCCTCCATGTCACTCCTCCATGTCATTCCTCCATGTCACTCCTCCATGTCACTCATCCATGTCTCCCCTCCACGTCACTCCTCTATGTCACTCCTCCATGTCACTCCTCCGTGTCGCTCCACCAACTCAATCCTCCTTGTCACTCCTCCATGTCGCTCCATCATGTTGCTCCTCCATTTCACTCCTCCATTTCACTCCACGACGTCTCTCCTCTACGTCACTCCTCATGTCACTACACCAACTCAATCCTCCTTGTCACTCCTCCATATCACTCATCCATGTCATTCCTCCATGTCACTCCTTTATGTCACTCCTCCATGTCACTCCTCCATGTCGCTATTCCAAGTTACTCCTCTATGTAGCTCCTCTATGATGCTCCTCCATGTCACTCCTCCATTTCACTCATCCATGTCACTCCTCTATGTCACTCCTCCATGTCACTCCTCTATGTCACTTGTCCATGTCACTCGTCCATGTCGCTATACAAACTCACTCCTCATGTTACTCCTCCATGTCACTCCTCCATTTCACTCCTCCAAGTCACTCACCCATGTCCCTCAATGATGTCACTCCACCATATCAACCCTCCTACCTGATCAACCCTGTCACTTCTCCAAGTCATGTCCCTCAGCCATGTCACTACTCCATGTCGCTATTCCATGTCAGTCCTCCATGTCGCTACACCAACTCACTCTTTCATGTTACTCCTCCATGTTGCTACTCCATGTGATACCTCCATGTCGCTCCACCAACTCCTTCCTCCATGTTACTCCTCCATGTCACTCCTCCATGTCACTCCTTTATGTCACTCCTCCATGTCACTCCTCCATGTCACTCCTCTAGGTCACTCATCCATGCCACTCCTCCATGTAACTCCTCCATGTCACTCCTCCAACTCACTTACCCATGTCCCTCCACGATGTCACTCCACCATATAAACCCTCCTTCCTGATCAACCCTGTCACGTCTCCAAGTCACTCCTCCATGTCCCTCCTCCATGTCATTACTCCTTGTCACTTCTCGATGTCGCTACAGCAACTCATTCCTCATGTCACTCCTCCATGTCGCTCCTCCGTGTTGCTCCTCCATGTAACTCCTCCATGTAGCCACTCCATGTCACTCCTCCATGTCGCTACACAAACTCACTACTCATGTCACTCCTCCATGTCACTCCTCCAAGTCACTTACCCATGTCCCACCACGATGTCACTCCACCATATAAACCCTCCTTCCTGATCAACCCTGTCACTTCTCCAAGTCACTCCTCCATAACCCTCCTCCATGTCATTACTCCTTGTCATTCCTCCATGTCGCTACAGCAACTCATTCCTCATGTCACTCCTCCATGTCGCTCCTCCGTGTTGCTCCTCCAAGTCACTCCTCCATGTAACTCCTCCATGTAGCTACTCCATGTCACTCCTCCATGTCACTCCTCCATGTCGCTACAACAACTCATTCCTAATGTCACTCCTCCATGTCACTACTCCACATCAATCCTCTATGTAACTCCTCCATGTCACTCCTCCATGTCTCTCCTCCATGTCGCTCTAACAACTCACTCCTCCATGTCAATCCACCATTTCACTCCTCCAGGTCACTCCTCCATGTCGCTACTCAAAGTCACTCCTCCATGTAACTACACCAACTCACTAATCAATGTCACTCCTCCATGTCACTACTTCATGTCACTCCTCCATATCGCTACACAAACTCAACCCTCCTAGTTACTCCTCCATGTCACTCATCCATGTCATTCCTCCATGTCACTCCTCCATGTCGCTACACCAACTCACTCCTAAATGTCACTCCTCCATGTCACTACTTCTTGTCACTCCTCCATGTCACTCATCCATGTCACTCCTCCATGTCGCTACGCAAACTCACTCTTTATGTTACTACTCTATGTCTCTACTCCATGTCACTCATCCATGTCACTTCTATATGTCTTCCATGTCACTCCTCCATGTTCCTCCTCCATGTCACTCCTCCACATCACTCCTCTATTTCACTCCTCCATGTCACACCTCCATGTCACTCCTCCATGTCACTACACCAACTCAACCCTCCTTGTAACTCCTCCATGTCACTCATCCATGTCATTCCTCCATGTCACTCGATTATGTCACTCCTCCATGTCATTCCTACATGTCCATCCCCCATGTCACTACTCTATGTCACTCCTCCATGTTGCTCCTCCGTGTTGCTCCTCCTTGTCACTCCTCCAAGTCAATCACCCATGTCCCTCGATTATGTCACTCCACCATATCAACCCTCCTTCCTGATCAACCCTGTCACTTCTCCAAGTCACTCCTCCATGTCCCTCCTCCGAGTTGCTCCTCCACATCAATCCTCTATGTCACTCCTCCATGTTGCTCCTCCAAGTCACTCCTCCATATAACTCCTACATGTAGCTACTCCATGTCACTACTCCATGTCACTCCTCCATGTCGCTCCTCTTTGTTGCTCCTCCATGTCACTCCTCCAAGTCACTCATCCATGTCCCTCCGCCATGTCACTCCTCCATGTCTCTCCTCCACGAAACTCCTCTATGTCACTCCTCCATGTCACTCCTACATGTCACTCCTCCATGTCTCTCCTCTATATCGCTTTAACAACTCACTCCTCCATGTCACTCCTCCATGTCACACCACCATTTCACTCCTCCATGTAACTCCTCCAGGTCACTCCTCCATGTCGCTACATCAACTTACTCCTCAATGTCACTCCTTCATGTCACTCCTCCATTTCTCTCCTCCATGTCGCTATAACAACTCACTCCTCCATGTCAGTCCTCCAGGTCACTGCTCCATGTCGCTACTCAAAGTCACTCCTCCATGTCACTACACCAACTCACTCCTCAATGTCACTCCTTAATGTCACTACTTCATGTCACTTCTCCATGTCGCTACACAAACTCAACCCTCCTTTACACTCTTTCATGTCACTCCTCCATATCGCTCCTCCATGTCCCTCCTCCATGTCACTCCTCCATGTCTTTCCTCCATGTCACTCTTCCATGTATCTCCTCCATGTCGCTACTCTATGTCACTCCTCCATGTCTCTCCTCCATGTCACTCCTCCATGTCGCTACACAAACTCACTCCTCATGTTACTATTCTATGTCGCTACTCCATGTCACTCCTCCATGTCGCAACACCAACTCACTCATCCATGTCATTCCTCCATGTCACTCCTTTATGTCACAACTCCAATTCACTCCTCCATGTCACCTCTATATGTCTTCCATTTCACTCCTCCAGGTCACTCCTCCATGTTGCTATACCAACTTACACCTCAATGTCACTCCTTCATGTCACTCCTCCATTTCTCTCCTCCATGTCGCTATAACAACTCACTCCTCCATGTCACTCCTCCAGGTAACTCCTCCATGTCGCTACTCAAAGTCACTCCTCCATGTCACTACACCAACTCACTCCTCAATGTCACTCCTCAATGTCACTACTTCATGTCACTCCTCCTTGTCGCTACACAAACTCAACCCTCCTTTACACTCTTTCATGTCACTCCTCCATATCGCTCCTCCATGTCCCTCCTCCATGTCACTCCTCCATGTCATTCCTCCATTTCACTCCTCCATGTATCTCCTCCATGTCCCTACTCTATGTCACTCCTCCATGTAACTCCTCCATGTCGCTACACAAACTCACTCCTCATGTTACTACTCTATGTCGCTACTCAATGTCACACCTCCATGTCGCTACACCACCTCACTTCTCAATGTCACTCCTCCATGTCACTACTTCTTGTCAGTCCTCCATGTCACTCTTCCATGTCACTCCTCCATGTCCATCCTCCATGTCACTCCTCCATGTCGCTCCTCAGTGTTGCTCCTCCTTGTCACTCCTCCAAGTCACTCACTCATGTCCCTCCAAGATGTCACTCCACCATATCAACCCTCCTTCCTGATCAACCCTGTCACTTCTCCAAGTCACTCCTCCATGTCTATCCTCCATGTCAATACACCACATCAATCCTTTATGTCACTCCTCCATGTCACTCCTCCATGTCGCTCTAACAACTCACTCCTCCATGTCACTCCTCCAGGTCACTCCTCCATGTCGCTACTCAAAGGAACTCCTCCATGTCACTACACCAACTCAATCCTTCTTGTCACTCCTCCATGTCACTCACCCATATTACTTCTATATGTCTTCCATGTCACTCCTCCATGTCCCTACTCCATGTCACTACTCCACGTCGCTCCTCTATGTCACTCTTCCATGTCACACCTCCATGTCACTCCTCCATGCCGCTACACCAACTCATTACTCATGTCACTCCTCCATGTCGCTACTCCATGTGACTCCTCCATGTCGCTCTAACAACTCACTCCTCCATGTCACTCCACCATTTCACTCCTCCATGTCACTCCTCAAAGTCACTCCTCCATGTCACTACACCAACTCACTCCTCAATGTGACTCCTCAATGTCACTACTTCATGTCACTCCTCCATGTCGCTACACAAACTCAACCCTCCTTTACACTCTTTCATGTCACTCCTATATATCACTCCTCCATGTCCCTCCTCCATGTCACTCCTCCATGTCATTCCTACATTTCACTCCTCCATGTATCTCCTCCATGTCCCTACTCTATGTCACTCGTCCATGTCACTCCTCCATGTCGCTACACAAACTCACTCCTCATGTTACTACTCTATGTCGCTACTCAATGTCACTCCTCCATGTCACTACTTCTTGTCACTCCTCCATGTCACCTCTATATGTCTTCCATGTCACTCCTCCATGTCCATCCTCCATGTCACTACTCCATGTCACTCCTCCATGTCGCTCCTCCGTATTGCTCCTCCTTGTCACTCCTCCAAGTCACTCACGCATGTCCGTCCACGATTTCACTCCACCATATAAACACTCCTTCCTGATCAACCCTGTCTCTTCTCCAAGTCACTCCTCCATGTATCTCCTCCATGTCCCTACTCTATGTCACTCCTCCATGTCACTCCTTCATGTCGCTACACAAACTCACTCCTCATGTTACTACTCTATGTCGCTACTCAATGTCACTCCTCCATGACGCTACACCACCTCACTCCTCAATGTCACTCCTCCATGTCATTACTTCTTGTCATTCCTCCATGTCACCTCTATATGTCTTCCATGTCACTCCTCCATGTCCATCCTCCATGTCACTACTCCATGTCAATCCTCCATGTCGCTCCTCCGTGTTGCTCCTCCTTGTCACTCCTCCAAGTCACTCACGCATGTCCCTCCACGATTTCACTCCACCATATCAACCCTCCTTCCTGATCAACCCTGTCACTTCTCCAAGTCACTCCTCCATGTCTATCCTCCATGTCGCTACTCCACATCAATCCTCTATGTCACTCCTCCATGTCACTCCTCTATGTCACTCCTCCATAGCGATATTCCATGTGACTCCTCCATGTCGCTCCACCAACTCCTTCCTCCATGTCACTCCTCCATGTAAATCCTTTATGTCACTCCTCCAAGTTACTCCTCCATGTCACTCCACCATTTCACTCCTCCATGTCACTCCTCCAGGTCACTCCTCCTTGTCGCTACTCAAAGTCACTCCTCCATGTCACTACACCAACTCACTCCTCAATGTCCCTCCTCCATGTCACTACTTCATGTCACTCCTCCATGTCGCTCCACTCACTCACTCCTCCACGTCGCTCCTCCATGTCACTCCTCCATGTCACTCCTCCATGTCACTACTTCTTGTCACTCCTCCATGTCACTCATCCATATAATTCCTCCATGTCACTCCTTTATGTCTCTCCTCCAATTCACTCCTCCATGTCACCTCTATATGTCTTCCATGTCACTCCTCCATGTCCATCCTCCATGTCACTACTTAATGTCACTCCTCCATGTCGCTCCTCCGTGTTGCTCCTCCTTGTCACTCCTTCAAGTCACTCACCCATGTCCTTCCACGATGTCACTCCACCATATAAACCCTCCTTCCTGATAAACCCTGTCATTTCTCCAAGTCACTCCTCCATGTACATTCTCCATGTCGCTACTCCATGTCACTCCTCCATGTCGCTCCTCCGTGTTGCTCCTCCTTGTCACTCCTCCAAGTCACTCACCCATGTCCTTCCACGATGTCACTCCACCATATAAACCCTCCTTCCTGATCAACCCTGTTACTTCTCCAAGTCACTCCTCCATGTCCCCCCTCCATGTCACTGCTCCATGTCACTCCTCCATTTCGCTCCTCCGTGTTGCTCCTTCACATCAATCTTCTATGTAACTCCTCCATGTTGCTCCTCCAAGTAACTACTCCATGTAACTCCTACATGTAGCTACTCCATGTCACTATTCCATGTCACTCCTCCATGTCGCTCCTCCGTGTTGCTCCTCCAAGTCACTCCTCCATGTAACTCCTCCATGTTGCTACTCCATGTCACTCCTCCATGTCGCTCCTCCGTGTTGCTCCTCCATGTCACTCCTCCATGTAACTCCTCTATGTCACTCCTCCAAGTCACTCCTCTATGTCACTCCTCCATGTCACTCTTCCATGTAACTCCTCCATGTCGCTACAAAAACTCACTCCTCATGTTACTCCTCCATGTCACTCCTACATTTCACTCCTCCACGTCACTCATCCATGTCCCTCTGCCATGCAACTCTACCATATCAACCGTCCTTGCTGATCAACCCTGTCACATCTACAAGTAAATCCTCTATGTCCCTCCTCCATGTCTCTCCTCTATGTCGCTCTAACAACTCACTCCTCCATGTCACACCTCCATGTAACTCCACCATTTCACTCCTCCATGTCGCTACTCAAAGTCCCTCATCCATGTTACTACACCAACTCACTCCTCAATGTCACTCCTCCATCTCACTCCTCCATTTCTCTCCTCCATGTCGCTATAAAAACTCACTCCTCCATGTCACTCTTCAATGTCAGTACTTCAAGTCACTCCTCCATGTCGCTACACAAACTCAATACTCCTTTACACTCTTTTATGTCCCTCCTCCATGTCACTCCTCCATGTCACTCCTCCATGTCACTCCTACAGGTCACTCATCCATGTCGCTACTCAAAGTCACTCCTCCATGTCACTACACTAACTCACTCCTCAATGTCACTCCTCCATGTCACTACTTCATGTCACTCCTCCATGTCACAACACAAACTCAACGCTCCTTGTCACTCCTCCATGTCACTCATCCATGTCATTCCTTCTTTTCACTCCTTTATGTCACTCTTCCATGTCGCTACACAAACTCACTCTTCAATGTCACTCCTCCATGTCAATACTTCTTGTCACTCCTTTATGTCAGTCCTCCAATTCACTCCTCCATGTCACCTCTATATGTCTTCCATGTCACTCCTCCATGTCCATCCTCCATGTCACTACTCCATGTCACTCCTCCATGTTGCTCTTCCGTGTTGCTCCTCCTTGTCACTCCTCCAAGTCACTCAACCATGTCCTTCCACGATGTCACTCCACCATATAAACCATCCTTCCTGATCAACCCTGTCACTTCTCCAAGTCACTCCTCCATGTACATCCTCCATGTTCCTACTCCATGTCACTCCTCCATGTCGCTCCTCCGTGTTGCTCCTCCTTGTCACTCCTCCAAGTCACTCACCCATGTCCTTCCACGATGTCACTCCACCATATAAACCCTCCTTCCTGATCAACCCTGTCACTTCTCCAAGTCACTTCCCCATGTCCATCCTCCATGTCATTACTCCACATCAATCCTCTATGTCACTCCTTCATGTCACTCCTCCATGTCACTCCTCCAATGTCGCTATTCCATATGACTCCTCCATGTCGCTCCACCAACTCCTTCCTCCATGTTACTCCTTCATGTCACTCCTCCAGGTCTCTCGTCCATGTCGCTACTCAAAGGTACTCCTCCATGTCACTACACCAACTCACTCCTCAATGTCACTCCTCCATGTTGCTCTTCCATGTCACTCCTCCATGTAACTCATCTATGTCCCTCCGCCATGTCACTACACCAACTCAATCTTTCTTGTCACTCCTCCATGTCACTCATCCATGTCACTTCTATATGTCTTCCTTGTCACTCCTCCATGTTCCTCCTCCATGTCACTCCTCCACATCACTCCTCTATGTCACTCCTCCATGTCACACCTCCATGTCACTCCTCCATGTCGCTACACCAACTCATTCCTCATGTCAATCCTCCATGTCACTACTCCATGTCACTCCTCCATGTCGCTACACCAACTCAACTCTGCTTGTAACTCCTCCATGTCACTCATTTATGTCATTCCTCCATGTCAATCGTTTATGTCACTCCTCCATGTCACACCTCCATGTCACTCCTCCATGTCGCTACACCAACTCATTCCTCATGTCAATCCTCCATGTCACTACTCCATGTCACTCCTCCATGTCGCTACACCAACTCAACTCTGCTTGTAACTCCTCCATGTCACTCATTTATGTCATTCCTCCATGTCAATCGTTTATGTCCCTCCTCCATGTCACTCCTCCATGTCACTCCTACAGGTCACTCCTCCATGTCGCTACTCAAAGTCACTCCTCCATGTCACTACACTAACTCACTCCTCAATGTCACTCCTCCATGTCACTACTTCATGTCACTCCTCCGTGTCACAACACAAACTCAACCCTCCTTGTCACTCCTCCATGTCACTCATCCATGTCATTCCTTCTTTTCACTCCTTTATGTCACTCTTCCAATTCACTCCTCCATGTCACTCCTCCATGTCACTCATCCATGTTACTCATCAATGTCCCTCCGCCATGTCACTACACCCTATCAATCTTCCTTGGTGATACGACCTGTCACTTTTCCATGTCACTCTTCCATGTCTCTCCTCCATGTCCCTCCTCCATGTAGCTACTCCATGTCACTCCTCCACGTCACTCCTCCAGGTCACTCCTCCATGTCGCAACTCAAAGTCACTCATCCATGTAACAACACCAACTCACTCCTCAATGTCACTCCTCCATGTCACTACTTCATGTCACTCCTCCATGTCGCTACACAAACTCAACCCTCCTTGTCACTCCTCTATGTCATTCATCCATGTCATTCCTCCATGTCACTCCTTTATGTCACTCCTCCAATTCACTCCTAAATGTCACTCCTCCATGTCACTCATCCATGTCCCTCCGCCATGTCACTCCACCATATCAATCTTCCTTGGTGATCCGCCCTGTCACTTCTCCATGTCACTCTTCCATGTCTCTCCTCCACGTCATTCCTCTATATCACTCCTCCATGTCTCTCCTCCATGTCGCTCTAACAACTCACTCCTCCATGTCACTCCACCATTTCACTCCTCCATGTCACTCCTCCAGGTCACTACTCAAAGTCACTCCTCCATGTAACTACACCAACTCACTCCTCAATGTCACTCCTCCATGTCACTACTTCATGGTACTCCTCCATGTCGCTACACAAACTCAACTCTCCTTGTCACTCCTCCATGTCACTCCACCATTTCACTCCTCCATGTCACTACTTCATGTCACTCCTCCATGTCGCAACTCCATGTGACTCCTCCAGTCGCTCCACCAACTCACTCCTCCACGTTGATCCTCCATGTTGCTCATCCATATCACTCCTCCATGTAACTCATCTATGTCCCTCCGCCATGTCAATACACCAACTCAATCCTTCTTGTCACTCCTCTATGTCACTCCTCCATGTCACACCTCCATGTCATTCCTCCATGTCACTCCTCATGTCACTCCTCCATGTCACTCCTCCATGTCACTGTTCCAAGTCACTCACCCATGTCCCTCCACGATGTCACTCCACCATATCAACCCTCCTTGGTTATCCGCCCTGTCACTTCTCCATGTCACTCATTCATGTCTCTCCTCCACGTCACTCCTCCATGTCACTCCTCCATGTCACTCCTCCATGTCTCTCCTCCATGTTGCTCTAACAACTCACTCCTCCATGTCACTCCACCATTTCACTCCTCCATGTCACTCCTCCAGGTCACTCCTCCATGTCGCTACTCAAAGACACGCCTCCATGTTACTACACCAACTCACACCTCAGGGTTACTCCCCATGTCACTACTTCATGTCATTCCTTCATGTCGCTACACAAACTCAATCATACTATACAATCTTTCATGTCACTCATCCATATCACTCCTCCATGTCACTCCTCCATGTCACTCCTCCATGTCACTCCTCCATGTCACTCCTCCAAGTTACTACTAAATGTCGCTACTCCATGTGACTCCTCCATGTTGCTCCACCAACTCACTCCTCCATGTTGCTCCTCCATGTTGCTCCTCCAATTCACTCCTCCAATTCACCTCTATATGTCTTCCATGTCACTCCTCCATGTCACTACTCCATGTCACTCCTCCATGTCGCTCCTCCGTGCTGCTCCTCCACATCAATCCTCTATGTCACTCCTCCATGTAACTCCTAAATGTAGTTACTCCATGTCACTACTCCATGTCACTCCTCCATGTCGCTCCTCCGTGTTACTCCTCCAAGTCACTCCTCCCGGTCCATCCTCCATGTCATTACTCCACATTAATCCTTTATGTCACTCCTCCATGTCACTCCTCCATGTCACTCCACCATTTCACTCCTCCATGTAACTCCTCCAGGTCACTCCTCCATGTCGCTATTCCATTTCAGTCCTCCATGTCGCTACACCAACTCACTCTTTCATGTTACTCCTCCATGTCGCTACTCCATGTGACTCCTCCATGTCGCTCCACCAACTCCTTCCTCCATGTTACTCCTCCATGTCACTCCTCCATGTCACTCCTCCATGTTGCTATTCTATGTCACTCCTCCATGTATCTCCTCCATGTCGCTACTCTATGTCACTTCTCCAAGTCACTCCTCCATGTCCATCCTCCATGTCACTACTCCACATCAATCCTCTATGTCCCTCCGCCATGTCACTCCACCCTATCAATATTCTTTGGTGATCCGCCCTGTAACTTCTCCATGTCACTCTTCCATGTTACTCCTCCATGTCGCTACTCCATGTGACTCCTCCATGTCAATACTCCAACTCAAACCTCTTTGTCCATCCTCCATGTCGCTACACCAACTCACTCTTCCATGTCACTTCTCCATGTCGCTTCTCCATGTCACTCCTCCATGTCAATACACCAACTCAAACCTCTTTGTCCATCCTCCATGTCACTCCTCCGTGTTGCTCCTCCATGTCACTCCTCCATGTCGCTACTCTATGGGACTCCTCCATGTCGCTCCACCAACTCCTTCCTCCATGTTACTCCTCCATGTCACTCCTCCATGTCAATCCTTTATGTCACTCCTCCAAGTTACTCCTCCATGTCGCTCCTCAATGTTGCTCCTCCATATCACTCCCCCATGTCACTCATCCATGTCACTCCTCTATGTCATTCCTCCATGTCACTCCTCTCTGTCACTCCTCCATGTCACTCCTCCATGTCACTCCTCCAGGTCACTCCTCCATGTCGCTACTCAAAGTCACTCCTCCATGTCACTCCTCCATGTCGCTATTCCAATTTACTCCTCCATGTTGCTCCTCCATGTTGCTCCTCCATGTCAATCCTCTGTGTCACTCATCCATATCACTCCTCCAAGTCACTCACCCATGTCCCTCTGCGATGTCATCTACCATATCAACCCTCCTTTGTTATCCGCCCTGTCACTTCTCCATGTCACTCTTCCATGTCTCTCCTCCAATTCACTCCTCCATGTCACTTCTATATGTCTTCCATGTCACTCCTCCATGTCCATCCTCCATGTCGCTACACCTACTCACTCTTCCATGTCACTCCTCCATGTCGCTCCTCCGTGTTACTCCTCCTTGTCACTCCTCCAAGTCACTCACCCATGTCCCTACACGATGTCACTCCACCATATCAACCCTTCTTCCTGATCAACCCTGTCACTTCTCCAAGTCACTCCTCCATGTCCCTCCTCCATGTCACTACTCCATGTCACTACTCCATGTCGCTCCTCCGTGTTGCTCCTCCACATCAATCCTCTATGTAACTTCTCCATGTTGCTCCTCCAAGTCACTCCTCCATGTAACTCCTACATGTAGCTACTCCATTACACTACTCCATGTCACTCCTCCATGTCGCTCCTCCGTGTTGCTCCTCCAAGTCACTCCTCCATGTAACTCCTCCATGTAGCTACTCCATGTCACTCCTCCATGTCGCTACCCAAACTCACTCCTCATGTCACTCCTCCATGTCACTCATCCATGTCACTCCTCCAAGTCACTCATCCATGTCCCTCCGCCATGTCACTCCACCATATCAATCTTCCTTGGTGATCCGCCCTGTCACTTCTCCTTGTCACTCCTCCATGTCTCTCCTCCACGAAATTTCTCTATGTCACTCCTCCATGTCACTCCTCCATGCCTCTCCTCTATATCGCTCTAACAACTCACTCCTCCATGTCACTCCTCCATGTCACTCCACCATTTCACTCCTCCATTGTTCTCATCCAGGTCACTCCTCCATGTCGCTACACCAACTCACTCCTCAATGTCACTCCTTCAGGTCACTCCTCCAAGTCGCTACTCAAAGTCACTCCTCCATGTCACTACACCAACTCACTCCTCAATGTCACTCCTCAATGTCACTCCTTCAGGTCACTCCTCCAAGTCGCTACTCAAAGTCACTCCTCCATGTCACTACACCAACTCACTCCTCAATGTCACTCCTCAATGTCACTACTTCATATCGCTCCTCCATGTCCCTCCTCCATGTCACTCCTCCATGTCATTCCTCCATGTCAATCCTCCATGTATCTCCTCCATGTCACTACTCCATGTCACTCCTCCATGTCGCTACACCAACTCACTCCTCAATGTCACTCCTCCATGTCACTACTTCTTGTCACTCCTCCATGTCACTCATCCATGTCATTCCTCCATGTCACTCCTTTATGTCACAACTCCAATTCACTCCTCCATGTCCATCCTCCATGTCACTACTCCATATCAAATCTTTATGTCACTCCTCCATGTCACTCCTCCATGTCACTCTAAGAACTCACTCCTCCATGTCACCCCACCATTTCACTCCTCCATGTCACTCCTCCAGGTCACTCCTCCATGTGGCTACTCAAAGTCACTCCTCCATGTCACGACACCAACTCAATCCTCCATGTCACTATTTCATGTCACTCCTCCATGTCGCTATTCCATGTGACCACTCCATGTAGCTCCACCAACTCACTCCTCCACGTCGCTCCTCCATGTTGCTCTTCCATGTCACTCCTCCATGTAACTCATCTATGTCCCTCCGCCATGTCACTACACCAACTAAATCCTTCTTGTCACTCCTCCATGTCACTCATCCATGTCACTTCTATATGTCTTCCATGTCACTCCTCCATGTTTCTCCTCCATGTCACTCCTCCACATCACTCCTCTATGTCACTCCTCCATGTTACACCTCCATGTCACTCCTCCATGTCGCTACACCAACTCATTCCTCATGTCACTCCTCCATGTCGCTACTCCATGTCACTCCTCAATGTCACTCGTTTATGTCACTCCTCCAGTTCACTCCTCCATGTCATCTCTATATGTCTTCCATGTCACTCCTCCATGTCCATCCTCCATGTCACTACTCCATGTCACTCCTCCATGTTGCTCCTCCGTGTTGCTCCTCCATGTCACTCCTCCAAGTCACTCACCCATGTCCCTACACGATGTCACTCCACCATATCAACCCTCCTTCCTGATCAACCGTGTCACTCCTCCATGTAACTCCTACATGTAGCTACTCCATGTCACTACTCCATGTACCTCCTCCATGTCGCTCCTCCGTGTTGCTCCTCGAAGTCACTCCTCCATGTAACTCCTCCATGTAGCTACTCCATGTCACTCCTCCATGTCGCTACACAAACTCACTCCTCATGTCACTCCTCCATGTCACTCCTCCAAGTCACTCATCCTTGTCCCTCCGCCATGTCACTCCACCATATCAATCTTCCCAGGTGATCCCCCTGTCACTTCTCCATGTCACTCCTCCATGTCTCTCCTCCACAAAATTTCTCTATGTCATTCCTCCATGTCACTCCTACATGTCACTCCTCCATGTCTCTCCTCTATATCGCTCTAACAACTCACTCCTCTATGTCACTCCTCCATGTCACTCCTCTATGTCACTCCTCCAGGTCACTCCTCCATGTCGCATCTCAAAGTCACTCCTCAATGTCACTACACCAACTCACTCCTCTATGTCACTCCTCCATGTCACTCCTACATGTCACTCCTCCATGTCTCTCCTCTATATCGCTCTAACAACTCACTCCTCCATGTCACTTCTCCATGTCACTCCACCATTTCACTCCTCCATGTCACTCCTACAGGTCACTCCTCCATGTCGCTACACCAACTTACTCCTCAATGTCACTCCTTCATGTCACTCCTCCATTTCTCTCCTCCATGTTGCTATAACAACTCACTCCTCCATGTCATTCCTTCAGGTCACTCCTCCAAGTCGCTACTCAAAGTCACTCCTCCATGTCGCTACTCCATGTCACTCCTCAATGTCACTTGTTTATGTCACTCCTCCAGTTCACTCCTCCATGTCATCTCTATATGTCTTCCATGTCACTCCTCCATGTCCATCCTCCATGTCACTACTCCATGTCACTCCTCCATGTTGCTCCTCCATGTTGCTCCTCCATGTCACTCCTCCAAGTCACTCACCCATGTCCCTACACGATGTCACTCCACCATATCAACCCTCCTTCCTGATCAACCGTGTCACTCCTCCATGTAACTCCTACATGTAGCTACTCCATGTCACTACTCCATGTTACTCCTCCATGTCGCCACACCAACTCACTCCTCCATGTCACTACTTCTTGTCACTCCTCCATGTCACTCATCCATGTCATTCCTCCATGTCACTCCTTTATGTCACAACTCCAATTCACTCCTCCATGTCCATCCTCCATGTCACTACTCCATATCAAACCTTTATGTCACTCCTCCATGTCACTCCTTCATGTCACTCCTCCAAGTCACTCATCCATGTCCCTCCGCCATGTCACTCCACCCTATCAATCTTCCTTGGTGATCTGACCTGTCACTTCTCCATGTCACAACACAAACTCAACCCTCCTTGTCACTCCTCCATGTCACTCATGCATGTCAATCCTCCATGTCACTCCTTTATGTCACTCCTCCAATTCACTCACCATGTCACCTCTATATGTCTTCCATGTCACTCCTCCATGTCCATCCTCCATGTCACTACTCCATGTCACTTCTCTGTGTTGCTCCTCCATGTCACTTCTCCAAGTCACTCACCCATGTCCATCCAGGATGTCACTCCACCATATCAACTCTCTTTCCTGATCAACCCTGTCACTTCTCCAAGTCACTCCTCCATGTCCCTCCTCCATGTCACTCCTCCATGTCGCTACTCAAAGTCACTCCTCCATGTCACTACACCAACTCACTCCTACAGGTCACTCCTCCATGTCGCTACTCAAAGTCACTCCTCCATGTCACTACACCAACTCACTCCTCCATGTCACTCCTCCATGTCACTACTTCATGTCACTCCTCCATGTCACTACTTCATGTCACTCCTCCATGTCACAACACAAACTCAACCCTCCTTGTCACTCCTCCATGTCACTAATCCATGTCATTCCTCCTTTTCACTCCTTTATGTCACTCTTCCAATTCACTCCTCCATGTCACTCCTCCATGTCACTCATCCATGTTACTCATCCATGTCCCTCCGCCATGTCACTACACCCTATCAATCTTCCTTGGTGATCCGACCTGTCACTTTTCCATGTCACTCTTCCATGTCTCTCCTCCATGTCCCTCCTCCATGTCACTACTCCATGTCACTCCTCCATGTCGCTCCTCCGTGTTGCTCCTCCACGTCAATCCTCTATGTCACTCCTCCATGTAACTCCTACATGTAGCTACTCCATGTCACTACTCCATTTCACTCCTCCATGTCGCTCCTCCGTGTTGCTCCTCCACATCAATTCTCTATGTCACTCCTCCATGTCACTCCTCCATGTCGCTATTCCATGTCAGTCCTCCATGTCACTACACCAACTCACTCCTCAATGTCACTCCTCCATGTCACTACTTCATGTCACTCCTCCATGTCGCTACACAAACTCAACCCTCCTTGTCACTCCTCTATATCATTCATCCATGTCATTCCTCCATGTCACTCCTTTATGTCACTCCTCCAATTCACTCCTAAATGTCACTCCTCCGTGTCCCTCCGCCATGTCACTCCACCCTATCAATCTTCCTTGGTGATCCGACCTGTCACTTCTCCATGTAACAACACAAACTCAACCCTCCATGTCACTCCTCCATGTAACTCCTTCATGTCACTCCTCCATGTCACTCCTCCATTTCACTCCTCCAAATCACTCCTCCATGTCACACCTCAATGTCACTACTCTATGTCACTCCTCCATGTCACTCCTCCATGTCGCTACACCAACTCAACCCTCCTTGTAACTCCTCCATTTCACTCATCCATGTCATTCCTCCATGTCACTCCTCATGTCACTCCTCCATGTCACTCCTCCATGTCACTGTTCCAAGTCACTCACCCATGTCCCTCCACGATGTCACTCCACCATATCAACCCTCCTTGGTTATCCGCCCTGTCACTTCTCCATGTCACTCTTTCAAGTGACTCCTCCACGTCACTCCTCCATGTCTCTCCTCCATGTTTCTCTAACAACTCACTCCTCCATGTCACTCCACCATTTCACTTCTCCATGTCACTCCTCCAGGTCACTCCTCCATGTCGCTACTCAAAGTCACTCCTCCATGTTACTACACGAACTCACTCCTCAGGGTTACTCCTCTATGTCACTACTTCATGTCATTCCTCCATGTCGCTACACAAACTCAATCATACTATACACTCTTTCATGTCACTCCTCCATATCACTCCTCCATATCAATCCTCCATGTCATTCCTCCATGTCACTACTTTATGTCACCCCTCCAAGTTACTCCTAAATGTCGCTACTCCATGTGACTCCTCCATGTTGCTCCACCAACTCACTCCTCCATGTTGCTCCTCCATGTTGCTCCTCCAATTCACTCCTCCAAGTCACCTCTATGTCTTCCATGTCACTCCTCCATGTCACTACTCCATGTCACTCCTCCATGTCGCTCCTCGGTGTTACTCCTCCAAGTCACTCCTCCATGTAACTCCTCCATGTAACTACTCCATGTCACTCCTCCATGTCGCTACACAAACTCACTCCTCATGTCACTCCTCCATGTCACTACTTCTTGTAACTCCTCCATGTCACTCATCCATGTCACTCATCCATGTCATTCCTCCATGTCACTCCTTTATGTCACTCCTCCAATACACTCCTCCATGTCACCTCTATATGTCTTCCATGTCACTCCTCCATGTCCATCCTCCATGTCACTACTCCATGTCACTCCTCCATGTCGCTCGTCCGTGTTGCTCCTCCTTGTCACTCCTCCAATTCACTCACCCATGTCCTTCCACGATGTCACTCCACCATATCAACCCTCCTTCCTGATCAACCCTGTCACTTCTCCAAGTCACTCCTCCATGTCCATCCTCCATGTCATTACTCCACATCAATCCTTTATGTCACTCCTCCATGTCACTCCTCCATGTCTCTCCTCCATGTCGCTCTAACAACTCACTCCTCCATGTCAATCCACCATTTCACTCCTCCATGTCACTCCTCCAGGTCACTCCTCCATGTCGCTATTCCATGTCAGTCCTCCAAGTCTCTACACCAACTCACTCTTTCATGTTACTCCTCCATGTCGCAACTCCATGTGACTCCTCCATGTCGCTCCACCAACTCCTTCCTCCATGTTACTCCTCCATGTCACTCCTCCATGTTGCTACTCTATGTCACTCCTCCATGTATGTCCTCCATGTCGCTACTCTATGTCACTTCTCCAAGTCACTCCTCCATGTCCATCCTCCATGTCACTACTCCACATCAATCCTCTATGTCCCTCCGCCATGTCACTCCACCCTATCAATCTTCTTTGGTGATCCGCCCTGTCACTTCTCCATGTCACTCGTCCATGTTACTCCTCTATGTCGCTACTCCATGTCACTCCTCCATGTCAATACACCAACTCAAACCTCTTTGTCCATCCTCCATGTCACTCCTCCGTGTTGCTCCTCCATGTCACTCCTCCATGTCGCTACTCTATGGGACTCCTCCATGTCGCTCCACCAACTCCTTCCTCCATGTTACTCCTCCATGTCACTCCTCCATGTCAATCCTTTATGTCACTCCTCCAAGTTACTCCTCCATGTCGCTCCTCCGTGTTGCTCCTCCAAGTCACTCCTCAATGTCACTCCTCCATGTCACTCCTCCAGGTCGCAACTCTAAGTCACTCATCCATGTAACTACACCAACTCACTCCTCAATGTCACTCCTCCATGTCACTACTTCATGTCACTCCTCCATGTCGCTACACAAACTCAACCCTCCTTGTCACTCCTCTATGTCATTCATCCAAGTCACTCCTCCATGTCCCTCCTCCATGTCGCTCCTCCGTGTTGCTCCTCCAAGTAACTCCTCCATGTAACTCCTCCATGTAGCTTCTCCATGTCACTCCTCCATGTCACTCCTCCAAGTCACTCACCCATGTCGCTATAACAACTCACTCCTCCATGTCACTCCTCCAGGTCACTCCTCCATGTCGCTACTCAAAGTCACTCCTCCATGTAACTCCTACATGTAGCTACTCCATGTCACTCCTCCAGGTCACTCCTCCAGGTCGCAACTCAAAGTCACTCCTCCATGTCACTACACCAACTCACTCCTCAAGGTCACTCCTCAATATCACTACTTCATGTCACTCCTCCATGTCGCTACACAAACTCAAACCTCCTTTACACTCTTTCATGTCACTTCTCCATATCGCTCCTCCATGTCCCTCCTCCATGTCACTCCTCCATGTCATTCCTCCATGTCATTCCTCCATGTATCTACTCCATGTCGCTACTCTATGTCACTCCTCCATGTCACTCCTCCATGTCACTCCTCCATGTCGCTACACAAACTCACTCCTCATGTTACTACTCTATTTCGCTACTCCATGTAACTCCTCCATCTCGCTACACCAACTCACTCCTCAATGTCACTCCTCCATGTCACTACTTCTTGTCACTCCTCCATGTCACTCCTAGAGGTCACTCCTCCATGTCGCTACTCAAAGTCACTCCTCCATGTCACTACACCAACTCACTCCTCAACGTCACTCCTCCATGTCACTACTTCATGTCACTCCTCCATGTCACTCATCCATGTCATTCCTCCTTTTCACTCCTTTATGTCACTCTTCCAATTCACTCCTCCATGTCCCTCCGCCATGTCACTCCACCCTATCAATCTTCCTTGGTGATCCTACCTGTCACTTTTCCATGTCACTCTTCCATGTCTCTCCTCCATGTCCCTCCTCCATGTCACTACTCCATGTAACTCCTCCATGTCGCTCCTCCGTGTTGCTCCTCCACGTCACTCCTCTATGTCACTCCTCCATGTCACTCCTCCATGTCACTCCTTCAGGTCACTCCTCCATATCGCTCCTCCATGTTGCTCCTCCATGTCCCTCCGCCATGTCACTCCACCATATCAATCTTCCTTGGTGATCCGCCCTGTCACTTCTCCATGTCACTCTTCCATGTCTCTCCTCCACGTCACTGCTCTATGTCAATCCTCCATGTCACTCCTCCATGTCACTCCTCCATGTCTTTCATCCATGTCGCTATAACAACTCACTCCTCTATGTCACTCCACCATTTCACTCCTCCATGTCACTCCTCCAGGTCACTCCTCCATGTCGCTACTCAAAGTCACTCCTCCATGTCACTACACCAACTCACTCCTCAATGTCACTCCTCCATGTCACTACTTCATGTCACTCCTCCATGTCGCTACTCCATGTGAATCCTCCATGTCGCTCCACCAACTCACTCCTCCACGTCGCTCCTCCATGTTGCTTTTCCATGTCACTCCTCCATGTAACTCATCTATGTCCCTCCGCCATGTCACTACACCAACTCAATCCTTTTTGTCACTCCTCCATGTCACTCATCCATGTCACTTCTATATGTCTTCCATGTCACTGTCCCTCCTCCATGTCGCTACACCAACTCACTCCTCCATGTCACTCCTCCATATCGCTACTCCATGTCATTCCTCCTTGTCACTCTTCCATGTCGCTCCTCCATGTCTATCCTTTATGTCACTCCTCCAAGTTACTCCTCCATGTCACTTCTATATATCTTCCATGTCACTCCTCCATGTAAACCCTCTGTCACTGCTCTATGTTGCTCCTCCACATCACTCCTCTATGTCATTCCTGCATGTCACTCCTCACTCTCACTCCTCCATGTCCAGCCTCCAAGACACTCCTCTGTTTAACTCCTTCATGTTCCTCATCCATGTCACTTCACCATGTCGCTACACCAACTCACTACTCCATATCACTCCTCCATGTCACTCCTTTATGTCACTCCTCCAAGTCACTCCTCCATGTTACTTCTATATTTCTTCCATGTCACTCTTCCAGGTCCCTCCTCCATGCAACACCTCCATGTCACTCCTCCATGCCGCTACTCCATTTCACTCCTCCATGTCGCTACACCAACTCAATCTTCCTTGTCACTCCTCCATGTCACTCCACCATATCAATCCTCCTTGCTGATCCACCCTGTCACTTCTCCATATCACTCAACCATTTCACTTCTATGTCTTCAGTGTCACTCCTCCATGTCGCTACACCAACTCACTCCTCTATGTCACTCCTCCATGTCGCTACGCCAACTCACTACTCATGTCACTCCTCCGTGTCGCTACTCCATGTCACTCCTTCATGTCACTCCTCCATGTCACTCCTCCATGTCACTACTCCATGCCACTCCTCCATGTCGATCATCCATGTCACTCCTCCATGTCACTCCTCCATTTCGCTCCTCCATGTAGATCCTTCATGTTGCTCCTCCATGTCGCTCCTCCTTGTCAATCCTCCATGTCACTACTCAGTGATGATTCACCATGTCATTGCTCTATGTTGATACTCCATGTCGATCATCTATGTTGCTCCTCCATTTCACTCCTCCATGTCTTCCAATGTCGCACCTCAATGTAGGTTTTCCATGTCGGCACATGTCAATCCTCCATGTCGCTTTTCCATGTCGCTCCTCCTTGTCACTCCTCCATGTAACTACTTTTTCGATTCTCCATGTCACTCCTCCATGTCTTCCATGTCACTCCTCTATGTCGATCCTCCATGTCGATCCTTCATGTCGCTCCTCCATGTCGCTCCTCCATGTCGCTCCTCCTTGTTACTCCTCCATGTCACTCCTCCAGGTCGATCCTCCATGTCGATATTCCACGTCGCTCCTCTATGTAACTACACAATGTCGATTCTCCATGTCACTCCAGAATGTCAATCCAGTATGTCGCTCCACCATGTCCCTCCAGAATGTACCTCACTGTTGTCAGTCCTCCATGTCGCTCCGCGATGTCGCTCCTTCCTGTAGCTCCTCCATGTTGCTCTTCCATGTCGCTCCTCCATGTCACTCCTCCATGTCGATCATCCATGTCACTCCTCCATGTAACTCCTCCATTTCGCTCCTCCATGTAGATCCTTCATGTCACTCCTCCTTGTCGCTCCTCCATGTCACTCTTCCATGTTGCTATTCCATTTCACTCCTTCATTTCACTCCACCACGTCACTCCTCTATGTAACTCCTCATGTCACTCCTCCATGTCGCTACTCCATGTCACTCCTCCATGTCGCTCCACCAACTCACTCTTCCATTTCACTCAATTTCACTCCACCACGTCACTCCTTTTTGTAACTTCTCATATCACTCCTCCATGTCGCTACTCCATGTTGAGCCTCCATGTCGCCCTTCAATGTCACTCCTCAATATATCTCCTATATGTTGAGCCACCGTGTTGCTTATCCATGTCACTCCTCCATGACGATCCTTAAATTCACTCCTCCATGTCCGTCTTCCATATCGCTACTCCTTGTCACTCCTCCATGTCGATCTTCTCTGTGACTCCTACAAATCACTCCTACATATCACTCCTCCATGAAGCTCCACCATGTCACTCCTCCATTTCACTCTTCCTTGTCACTCCTCCATGTCACTCCTCCATTTTGATCTTCTCTGTGACTCCTACAAGTCACTCCTACATGTCACTCCTCCATGTGACTCCTCTATGTCACTCCTCCATGTCGATCCTCCATGTCACTCCTAAATGTCACTCCTCCATGTCACTCCTCTATGTCACTCCTACATGTCACTCCTCTACATCACTCCTCTATGTCACTCCTCCATGTCAAACCTCCATGTCACTCCTCCTTGTCGCTACACTAACTCATTCCTCATGTCACTCCTCCGTGTCGCTACTCCATGTCACTCCTCCATGTCGCTACACCATGTCACTCCTCCATTTCACTCTTCCTTGTCACTCCTCCATGTCACTCCTCCATGTCAAATCTTCTCTGTGACTCCTACAAGTCACTCCTACATGTCACTCCTCCATGTGACTCCTCTATGTCACTCCTCCATGTCGATCCTCCATGTCACTCCTAAATGTCACTCCTCCATGTCACTCCTCTATGTCACTCCTACATGTCACTCATCCATGTCATTCCTCCATGTCACTCCTCCATGTCACTCCTCCATGTCACTGTTCCAAGTCACTCACCTATGTCCCTCCACGATGTCACTCCACCATATCAACCCTCCATGGTTATCCGCCCTGTCACTTCTCCATGTCACTCTTTCATGTCTCTCCTCCATGTCACTCCTCCATGTCACTCCACCATTTCACTCCTCCATGTCACTCCTCCAGGTCACTCCTCCATGTCGCTAATCAAAGTCACTCCTCCATGTTACTACACCAACTCACTCCACAGGGTTACTCCTCCATGTCACTACTTCATGTCACTCCTCCATGTCGCTACACAAACTCAATCATACTATACACTCTTTCATGTCACTCCTCCATATCACTCCTCCATGTCAATCCTCCATGTCACTCCTCCATGTCACTTCTTTATGTCACTCCTCCAAGTTACTCCTAAATGTCGCTACTCCATGTGACTCCTCCATGTTGCTCCACCAACTCACTCCTCCATGTTAATCCTCCATGTTGCTCCTCCAATTCACTCCTCCAAGTCACCTCTATATGTCTTCCATGTCACTCCTCCATGTCTATCCTCCATGTCACTACTCCATGTCACTCCTCCATGTCGCTCCTCCGTGTTGCTCCTCCATGTCACTTCTCCAAGTCACTCACCCGTGTCCCTCCACAATGTCACTACTTCATGGAACTCCTCCATGTCGCTCCTCCGTGTTGCTCCTCCACATCAATCCTCTATGTCACTCCTCCATGTAACTCCTACATGTAGCTACTCCATGTCACTACTCCATGTCACTCCTCCATGTCGCTCCTCCGTGTTGCTCCTCCAAGTCACTCCTCCATGTAACTCTTCCATGTAACTACTCCAAGTCACTCCTCTATGTCACTCCTCCATGTCACTCCTACATGTCACTCCTCCATGTCTCTCCTCTATGTCGCTCTAACAACTCACTCCTCCATGTCACTCCTCCATGTCACTCCACCATTTCACTCCTCCATGTCACTCCTCCAGGTCACTCCTCCATGTCGCTACTTAAAGTCACTCCTCAATGTTACTACACCAACTCACTCCTCAATGTCACTCCTCCATGTCACTCCTCCATGTCGCTACTCAAAGTCACTCCTCCATGTCACTACACCAACTCATTCCTCAATGTCACTCCTCAATGTCACTACTTCATGTCACTCCTCCATGTCGCTACACAAACGCAAACCTCCTTTACACTCTTTCATGTCACTTCTCCATATCGCTCCTCCATGTCCCTCCTCCATGTCACTCCTCCATGTCACTCCTCCATGTCGCTACACAAACTCACTCCTCATGTTACTACTCTATTTCGCTACTCCATATCACTACTCCATGTCACTCCTCTGTGTTGCTCCTCCATGTCACTTCTCCAAGTCACTCACCCATGTCCCTCCACGATGTCACTCCACCATATCAACTCTCTTTCCTGATCAACCCTGTCACTTCTCCAAGTCACTCCTCCATGTTCCTCCTCCATGTTACTACTCCATGTCACTCCTCTATGTCGCTACACAAACTCAATCATACTATACACTCTTTCATGTCACTCCTCCATATTACTCCTCCATGTCAATCCTCCATGTCACTCCTCCAAGTCACTCCTTTATGTCACTCTTCCAAGTTACTCCTAAATGTCGCTACTCCATGTGATTTCTCCATGTTGCTACACCAACTCACTCATCCATGTTGCTCCTCCAATTCACTCCTCCAAGTCACCTCTATATGTCTTCCATGTCACTCCTCCATGTCCATCCTCCATGTCACTCCTCCATGTCACTCACCCATGTCCCTCCACGATGTCACTCCACCATATCAACCCTCCTTCCTGATCAACCCTGTCACTTCTCCAAGTCACTCCTCCATGTCTGTCCTCCATGTCACTACTCCACATCAATTCTCTATGTCACTCCTCCATGTCACTCCTCCATGTCGCTATACCAACTCACTCCTCAATGTCATTCCTCCATTTCACTCCTCCATGAATCTCCTCCATGTCGCTCCTCAATGTCACTCCTCCATGTCACTCCTCCATGTCACTCCTCCATGTCGCTCCTCCATGTAGCTACACAAACTCAATCCTCCTTTACACTCTTTCATGTCACTCCTCCATATCGCTCCTCCATGTCCCTTCTCCATGTCACTCATCCATGTCATTCCTCCATGTCACTCCTTCCATGTCACTACACAAACGCACTCCTCATGTTACTACTCTATGTCGCTACTCCATGTCACTCCTCCATGTCGATACACCAACTCACTCCTCAATGTAACTCCTCCATGTCACTACTTCTTGTCACTCCTCCATGTCACTCATCCATGTCATTCCTCCATGTCACTCCTTTATGTCTCTCCTCCAATTCACTCCTCCATGTCACCTCTATATGTCTTCCATGTCACTCCTCCATGTCCATCCTCCATGTCACTACTCCATGTCACTCCTCCATGTCGCTCCTCCATGTCACTCCTCCATGTCGCGCCTCCGTGTTGCTCATCCTTGTCACTCCTCCAAGTCACTCCTCCATGTCGCTCCTCCGTGTTGCTCCTCCTTGTCACTCCTCCAAGTCACTCACCCATGTCCCTCCACGTTGTCACTCCAACATATCAACCATCCTTCCTGATCAACCTTGTCACTCCTCCATGTCTCTCCTCCACGAAATTCCTCTATGTTACTCCTCCATGTCACTCCTACATGTCACTCCTCCATGTCTCTCCTCTATATCGCTCTAACAGATCACTCCTCCATGTCACTCCTCCATGTCACTCCACCATTTCACTCCTCCATGTCACTCCTCCAGGTCACTCCTCCATGACACTCCTTCAGATCACTCCTCCATGTCGCTACACCAACTTACTCCTCAATGTCACTCCTTCATGTCACTCCTCCATTTCTCTCCTCCATGTCGCTATAACAACTCACTCCTCCATGTCACTCCTACAGGTCACTCCACCATGTCGCTACTCAAAGTCACTCCTCCATATCACTCCTCCATGTCACTCCACCATTTCACTCCTCCATGTCACTCCTCCAGGTCACTCCTCCATGTCGCTACTCAAAGTCACTCCTCCATGTCACTCATCCATGTCATTCCTCCATGTCACTCCTCCATGTCACTCCTCCATGTCTTCTCTATATGTCCTCCATGTCACTCCTCCATGTCCATCCTCCATGTCACTACTCCATGTCACTCCTCCATGTTGCTCCTCCGTCTTGCTCCTCCATGTCACTCCTCCAGGTCACTCACCCATGTCCCTACACGATGTCACTCCACCATATCAACCATCCTTCCTGATCAACTCTGTCACTTCTCCAAGTAACTCCTTCATGTCCATCCTCCATGTCAATAACTACACATCAATCTTCTATGTCACTCCTCCATGTCACTCCTCCATGTCACTCCTCCATGTCACTATTCCATGTTACTCCTCCATGTCACTCCACCAACTCCTTCCTCCATGTTACTCCTCCATGTCACTCCTCCATGTCAATCCTTTATGTCACTCCTCCAATTCACTCACCATGTCATCTTTATATGTCTTCCATGTCACTCCTCCATGTCCATCCTCCATGTCACTACTCCATGTCACTCCTCTGTGTTGCTCCTCCATGTCACTTCTCCAAGTCACTCACCCATGTCCCTCCACGATGTCACTCCACCATATCAACTCTCTTTCCTGATCAACCCTGTCACTTCTCCAAGTCACTCCTCCATGTCCCTCCTCCATGTTACTACTCCATGTCACTCCTCTATGTCGCTACACAAACTCAATCATACTATACACTCTTTCATGTCACTCCTCCATATTACTCCTCCATGTCAATCCTCCATGTCACTCCTCCAAGTCACTCCTTTATGTCACTCTTCCAAGTTACTCCTAAATGTCGCTACTCCATGTGACTTCTCCATGTTGCTACACCAACTCACTCATCCATGTTGCTCCTCCAATTCACTCCTCCAAGTCACCTCTATATGTCTTCCATGTCACTCCTCCATGTCCATCCTCCATGTCACTCCTCCATGTCACTCACCCATGTCCCTCCACGATGTCACTCCACCATATCAACCCTCCTTCCTGATCAACCCTGTCACTTCTCCAAGTCACTCCTCCATGTCTGTCCTCCATGTCACTACTCCACATCAATCCTCTATGTCACTCCTCCATGTCACTCCTCCATGTCGCTATACCAACTCACTCCTCAATGTCATTCCTCCATTTCACTCCTCCATGTATCTCCTCCATGTCGCTACTCTATGTCACTCCTCCATGTCACTCCTCCATGTCACTCCTCCATGTCGCTCCTCCATGTAGCTACACAAACTCAATCCTCCTTTACACTCTTTCATGTCACTCCTCCATATCGCTCCTCCATGTCCCTTCTCCATGTCACTCATCCATGTCATTCCTCCATGTCACTCCTCCATGTCACTACACAAACGCACTCCTCATGTTACTACTCTATGTCGCTACTCCATGTCACTCCTCCATGTCGCTACACCAACTCACTCCTCAATGTAACTCCTCCATGTCACTACTTCTTGTCACTCCTCCATGTCACTCATCCATGTCATTCCTCCATGTCACTCCTTTATGTCTCTCCTCCAATTCACTCCTCCATGTCACCTCTATATGTCTTCCATGTCACTCCTCCATGTCCATCCTCCATGTCACTACTCCATGTCACTCCTCCATGTCGCTCCTCCATGTCACTCCTCCATGTCGCGCCTCCGTGTTGCTCATCCTTGTCACTCCTCCAAGTCACTCCTCCATGTCGCTCCTCCGTGTTGCTCCTCCTTGTCACTCCTCCAAGTCACTCACCCATGTCCCTCCACGTTGTCACTCCAACATATCAACCATCCTTCCTGATCAACCTTGTCACTCCTCCATGTCTCTCCTCCACGAAATTCCTCTATGTTACTCCTCCATGTCACTCCTACATGTCACTCCTCCATGTCTCTCCTCTATATCGCTCTAACAGATCACTCCTCCATGTCACTCCTCCATGTCACTCCACCATTTCACTCCTCCATGTCACTCCTCCAGGTCACTCCTCCATGACACTCCTCCAGATCACTCCTCCATGTCGCTACACCAACTTACTCCTCAATGTCACTCCTTCATGTCACTCCTCCATTTCTCTCCTCCATGTCGCTATAACAACTCACTCCTCCATGTCACTCCTACAGGTCACTCCACCATGTCGCTACTCAAAGTCACTCCTCCATATCACTCCTCCATGTCACTCCACCATTTCACTCCTCCATGTCACTCCTCCAGGTCACTCCTCCATGTCGCTACTCAAAGTCACTCCTCCATGTCACTCATCCATGTCATTCCTCCATGTCACTCCTCCATGTCACTCCTCCATGTCTTCTCTATATGTCCTCCATGTCACTCCTCCATGTCCATCCTCCATGTCACTACTCCATGTCACTCCTCCATGTTGCTCCTCCGTCTTGCTCCTCCATGTCACTCCTCCAGGTCACTCACCCATGTCCCTACACGATGTCACTCCACCATATCAACCATCCTTCCTGATCAACTCTGTCACTTCTCCAAGTAACTCCTTCATGTCCATCCTCCATGTCAATAACTACACATCAATCTTCTATGTCACTCCTCCATGTCACTCCTCCATGTCACTCCTCCAACTCCTTCCTCCATGTCACTCCTCCATGTCACTCCTCCATGTCACTCCACCATTTAACTCCTCCATGTCACTCCTCCAGATCACTCCTCCATGTCGCTACACCAACTTACTCCTCAATGTCACTCCTTCATGTCACTCCTCCATTTCTCTCCTCCATGTCGCTATAACAACTCACTCCTCCATGTCACTCCTACAGGTCACTCCACCATGTCGCTACTCAAAGTTACTCCTCCATATCACTCCTCCATGTCACTCCACCATTTCACTCCTCCATGTCACTCCTCCAGGTCACTCCTCCATGTCGCTACTCAAAGTCACTCCTCCATGTTAATCCTTTATGTCACTCCTCCAAGTTACTCCTCCATGCCACTCCACCATTTCACTCCTCCATGTCACACCTCCAGGTCACTCCTCTATGTCACTCCTCCATGTCACTCCTCCATGTCACACCTCCAGGTCACTCCTCCATGTCGGTACTCAAAGTCACTCCTCCATGTCGCTACACCAACTCATTCCTCATGTCACTCCTCCATGTCACTACTTCATGTCACTCCTCCATGTCGCTCCTCCGTGTTGCTCCTCCTTGTCACTCCTCCAAGTCACTCACCCATGTCCCTACACGATGTCACTCCACCATATCAACCCTCCTTCCTGATCAACCCTGTCACTTCTCCAAGTCACTCCTCCATGTCCCTCCTCCATGTCACTACTCCATGTCACTCCTCCATGTCGCTCCTCCGTGTTGCTCCTCCACATCAATCCTCTATGTCTCTCCTCTATATCGCTCTAACAACTCACTCCTCCATGTCACTCCTCCATGTCACTCCACCATTTCACTCCTCTATATAACTCTAACAACTCACTCCTCCATGTCACTCCTCCATGTCACTCCACCATTTCACTCCTCCATGTCACTCCTCCATGTCGCTACACAAACTCACTCCTCATGTCACTCCTCCATGTCACTCCTCCAAGTCACTCATCCATGTCCCTCCGCCATGTCACTCCACCATATCAATCTTCCTTCCTGATCAACCTTGTCACTCCTCCATGTCTCTCCTCCACGAAATTCCTCTATGTTACTCCTCCATGTCACTCCTACATGTCACTCCTCCATGTCTCTCCTCTATATCGCTCTTACAACTCACTCCTCCATGTCACTCCTCCATGTCACTCCACCATTTCACTCCTACATGTCACTACTCCAGGTCACTCCTCCATGTCACTCCTCCAAGTCACTCATCCATGTCCCTCCGCCATGTCACTCCACCATATCAATATTCCTTGGTGATCCCCCCTGTCACTTCTCCATGTCACTCCTCCATGTCTCTCCTCCACGAAATTCCCCTATGTCACTCCTCCATGTCACTCCTCCATGTCACTCCACCATTTAACTCCTCCATGTCACTCCTCCAGATCACTCCTCCATGTCGCTACACCAACTTACTCCTCAATGTCACTCCTTCATGTCACTCCTCCATTTCTCTCCTCCATGTCGCTATAACAACTCACTCCTCCATGTCACTCCTACAGGTCACTCCACCATGTCGCTACTCAAAGTTACTCCTCCATATCACTCCTCCATGTCACTCCACCATTTCACTCCTCCATGTCACTCCTCCAGGTCACTCCTCCATGTCACTCATCCATGTCATTCCTCTATGTCACTCCTCCATGTCTTCTCTATATGTCCTCCATGTCACTCCTCCATGTCCATCCTCCATGTCACTACTCCATGTCACTCCTCCATGTTGCTCCTCCGTCTTGCTCCTCCATGTCACTCCTCCAGGTCACTCACCCATGTCCCTACATGATGTCACTCCACCATATCAACCCTCCTTCCTGATCAACCCTGTCACTCCTCCATGTAACTCCTACATGTAGCTACTCCATGTCACTACTCCATGTCACTCCTCCATGTCGCTCCTCCGTGTTGCTCCTCCAAGTCACTCCTCCATGTAACTCCTCCATGTAGCTACTCCATGTCACTCCTCCATGTCGCTACACAAACTCACTCCTCATGTCACTCCTCCATGTCACTCCTCCAAGTCACTCATCCATGTCCCTCCGCCATGTCACTCCACCATATCAATCTTCCTTCCTGATCAACCTTGTCACTCCTTCATTTCTCTCCTCCACGAAATTCCTCTATGTTACTCCTACATGTCACTCCTCCATGTCTCTCCTCTATGTCGCTCTAACAACTCACTCCTCCATGTCACTCCTCCATGTCACTCCACCATTTCACTCCTCCATATCACTCCTCCAGGTCACTCCTCCATGTCGCTACTCAAAGTCACTCCTCCATTTTACTACACCATCTCACTCCTCAATGTCACTCCTCCATGTCAATCCTCCATTTCTCTCCTCCATGTCGCTATAACAACTCACTCCTCCATGTCACTCCTCCAGGTCACTCCTCCATGTCGCTACTCAAAGTCACTCCTCCATGTCACTCCTCCAGGTCACTCCTCCATGTCACTCGTTTATGTCACTCCGCCATGTAACTTCTCCATGTCTCTCCTCCATGTCGCTCTAACAACTCACTCCTCCATGTCACTCCACATTTCACTCCTCCATGTCACTACTCCAGGTCACTCCTCAATGTCGCTACCCAAAGTTACTCCTCCATGTCACTCAACAATTTCATTCCTCCATGTCACTCGTTTATGTCACTCCTCCAATTCACTCCTCCATGTCACTTCTATATGTCTTCCATGTCACTCCTCCATGTCCATCTTCCATGTCGCTACACCTACTCACTCTTACATGTCACTCCTCCATGTCGCTCCTCCATTTTGCTCCTCCGTGTCACTCCTCTATGTCACTCATCCATGTCCCTCCGCCATGTCACTCCACTATATAAATCTTCCTTGGTTATCCGCCCTGTCACTTTTCCATGTCAGTCTTCCATGTCTCTCCTCCAAGTCATTCCTCTATGTCACTCCTCCATGTCACTCCTCTATGTCACTCCTCCATGTCTCTACTCCATGTCGCTCTAACAACTCACTCCTCCATGTCACTCCACCATTTCACACCTTCATGTCACTCATCCAGGTCACTCCTCCATGTCCGCTACTTCATGTCACTCCTCCATGTCGCTACACAAACTCAACCCTCCTTGTCACTCCTCCAATTCACTCCTCCATGTCACTGCTCCATGTCACTCATCCATGTCCCTCCGCCATGTCACTCCACCCTATCAATCTCTTTTGGTAATCCGACCTGTCACTTCTCTATGTCACTCTTCCATGTCTCTCTTCCACGTCACTCCTCTATGTCACTCCTCCATGTCACTCCTCCATTGTCACTCCTCCATGTCACTCCTCCATGTCTCTCCTCTATGTCGCTCTAATAACTCACTACTCCATGTCACTCAACCATTTCACTCCTGAATTTCACTCCTCCAGGTCACTCATCCATGTCGCTACTCAAAGTCACTCCTCCATGTCACTCATCCATGTCATTCCTCCATGTCACTCCTCCATGTCCATCCTCCTTGTCACTACTCCATGTCACTCACCCATATTCCTCCACTATGCCACTCCACCTTATCAACCCTACTTCCTGATCAACCCTGTCACTTCTCCAAGTCAATCCTCCATGTCCTTCCTCCATGTCACTACTCCATGTCACTCCTCCATGTCGCTCCTCCGTGTTGCTCCTCCACATCAATCCTCTATGTCACTTCTCCATGTTGCTCATCCAAGTCATTCCTCCATGTAACTCCTACATGTAGCTACTCCATGTCACTACTCCATGTCACTCCTCCATGTCGCTCCTCCGTGTTGCTCCTCCAAGTCACTCCTCCATGTAACTCCTCCATGTAGCTACTCCTTGTCACTCCTCCATGTCGCTACACAAACTCACTCCTCATGTCACTCCTCCATGTCACTCCTCCAAGTCACTCACCTATGTCCCTCCGCGATGTCACTCCACCATATCAAACCTCCTTGGTTATCCGCCCTGTCACTTCTCCAAGTCACTCCTCCATGTCCAACCTCCATGTCACTACTCCACCTCAATCCTCTATGTCACTCCTCCATGTCACTCCTCCATGTCGCTATTCCAAGTTACTCCTCCATGTTGCTCCTCCATGTCACTCCTCCATGTCACTCATCCATGTCACTCCTCTATGTCACTCCTCTATGTCAATCCTCCATGTCACTACTCCATGTCACTCCTCCATGTCGCTACACCAACTCAACTCTGCTTGTAACTCCTCCATGTCACTCATTTATGTCATTCCTCCATGTTACTCGTTTATGTCACTCCTCCAATACACTCCTCCTTGTCACCTCTATATGTCTCCCATGTCACTCCTCCATGTCCATCCTCCATGTCACTACTCTATGTCACTCCTCCATGTTGCTCCTCCGTGCTGCTCCTCCATGTCACTCCTCCAAGTCACTCACTCATGTCCCTCCGCGATGTCACTCCACCATAACAACCCTCCTTCCTGATCAACCCTGTTACTTCTCCAAGTCACTCCTCCATGTCCCCCCTCCATGTCACTACTCCATGTCACTCCTCCATTTCGCTCCTCCGTGTTGCTCCTCCACATCAATCCTCTATGTCACTCCTCCATGTTGCTCCTCCAAGTCACTCCTCCATGTAACTCCTACATGTAGCTACTCCATGTCACTACTCCATGTCACTCCTCCATGTCGCTCTTCCGTGTTGCTCCTCCAAGTCACTCCTCCATGTAACTCCTCCATGTTGCTACTCCATGTCACTCCTCCATGTCGCTCCTCCGTGTTGCTCCTCCATGTCACTCCTCCATGTCACTCCTCCATTTCTCTCCTCCATGTCGCTATAACAACTCACTCCTCCATGTCACTCTTCAATGTCAGTACTTCATGTCACTCCTCCATGTCGCTACACAAACTCAATACTCCTTTACACTCTTTTATGTCCCTCCTCCATGTCACTCCTCCATGTCACTCCTACAGGTCACTCCTCCATGTCGCTACTCAAAGTCACTCCTCCATGTCACTACACCAACTCACTTCTCAATGTCACTCCTCCATGTCACAACACAAACTCAACCCTCCTTGTCACTCCTCCATGTCACTCATCCATGTCATTCCTCCTTTTCACTCCTTTATGTCACTCTTCCAATTCACTCCACCATGTCACTACACCCTATCAATCTTCCTTGGTGATCCGACCTGTCACTTTTCCATGTCACTCTTCCATGTCTCTCCTCCATGTCCCTCCTTCATGTCACTACTCCATGTTACTCCTCCATGTCACTCCTCCGTGTTGCTCCTCCACGTCAATCCTCTATGTCACTCCTCCATGTCACTCCTCTATGTCACTCGTCCATGTCACTCCTCCATGTAACTCCTCCATGTAGCTACTGCATGTCACTCCTCCATGTCGCTACACAAACTCACTCCTCATGTCACTCCTCCATGTCACTCCTCCATGTCACTCCTCCAGGTCACTCCTCCTTGTCGCTACTCAAAGTCACTCCTCCATGTCACTCCTCCATGTCGCTATTCCGAGTTACTCCTCCATGTTGCTCCTCCATGTTGCTCCTCCATGTCACTCCTCCATGTCACTCATCCATATCACTCCTCCAAGTCACTCACCCATGTCCCTCCGCGATGTCACTCCACCATATCAACCCTCTTTTGTTATCCGCCCTGTCACTTATCCATGTTATTCTTCCATGTCTCTCCTCCACTTCACTCCTCTATGTCACTCCTCCATGTCAGTCCTCCATGTCATTTCTCCATGTCTCTCCTCCAATTCACTCCTCCATGTCACTTCTATTTGTCTTTCATGTCACTCCTCCATGTCCATCCTCCATGTCGCTACACCTACTCACTCTTCCATGTCACTCCTCCATGTCGCTCCTACATGTTGCTCCTCCGTGTCACTCCTCCATGTCACTCATCCATGTCCCTCAACCATGTCACTCCACCATATCAATCTTCCTTGGTTATCCGCCCTGTCACTTCTCCATGTCACACTTCCATGTCTCTCCTCCACGTCATTCCTCTATGTCACTCCTCCATGTCATTCCTCATGTCACTCCTTTATGTCACTCCTCCATTTCACTCGTCCATGTCACTCCTCCATGTAACTCCTCCATGTAGCTACTACATGTCACTCCTCCATGTCGATACACAAACTCACTCGTCCATGTCACTCCTCCATGTAACTCCTACATGTAGCTACTCCATGTCACTCCTCCATGTCACTCCTCCAGGTCACTCCTCCAGGTCGCAACTCAAAGTCACTCATCCATGTAACTACACCAACTCACTCCTCAATGTCACTCCTCCATGTCACTACTTCATGTCACTCCTCCATGTCACTCCTTTATGTCACTCCTCCAATTCACTCCTAAATGTCACTCCTCCATGTCACTCATCCATGTCCCTCCGCCATGTCACTCCACCCTATCAATCTTCCTTGGTGATCCGACCTGTCACTTCTCCATGTCACAACACAAACTCAACCCTCCTTGTCACTCCTCCATGTCACTCATCCATGTCAATCCTCCATGTCACTCCTTTATGTCACTCCTCCAATTCACTCACCATGTCACCTCTATATGTCTTCCATGTCACTCCTCCATGTCCATCCTCCATGTCACTACTCCATGTCACTCCTCTGTGTTGCTCCTCCATGTCACTTCTCCAAGTCACTCAATCATGTCCCTCCACGATGTCACTCCACCATATCAACTCTCTTTCCTGATCAACCCTGTCACTTCTCCAAGTCACTCCTCCATGTCCCTCCTCCATGTCACTACTCCATGTCACTCCTCCATGTCAATCATCCATGTCATTCCTCCATGTCACTCCTTTATGTCACTCCTCCAATACACTCCTCCATGTCACCTCTATATGTCTTCCATGTCACTCCTCCATGTCCATCCTACATGTCATTACTCCATGTCACTCCCCCATGTCGCTCGTCCGTGTTGCTCCTCCTTATCACTCCTCCAATTCACTCACCCATGTCCCTCCACGATGTCACTCCACCATATCAACCCTCCTTCCTGATAAACCCTGTCACTTCTCCAAGTCACTCCTCCATGTCCATCTTCCATGTCATTACTCCACATCAATTCTTTATGTCACTCCTCCATGTCACTCCTCCATGTCTCTCCTCCATGTCGCTCTAACAACTCACTCATCCATGTCACTCCACTATTTCTCTCCTCCATGTCACTCCTCCAGGTCACTCCTCCATGTCGCTATTCCATGTCAGTCCTCCAAGTCTCTACACCAACTCACTCTTTCATGTTACTCCTCCATGTCGCTACTCCATGTGACTCCTCCATGTCGCTCCACCAACTCCTTCCTCCATGTTACTCCTCCATGTCACTCCTCCATGTCACTCTACCATGTTGCTACTCTATGTCACTCCTCCATGTATCTCCTCCATGTCGCTACTCTATGTCACTTCTCCAAGTCACTCCTCCATGTCCATCCTCTATGTCACTACTCCACATCAATCCTCTATGTCCCTCCGCCATGTCACTCCACCCTATCAATCTTCTTTGGTGATCCGCCCTGTCACTTCTCCATGTCACTCTTCCATGTTACTCCTCCATGTCGCTACTCTATGTGACTCCTCCATGTCAATACACCAACTCAAACCTCTATGTCCATCCTCCATCTCGCTACACCAACTCACTCTTCCATGTAACTTCTCCATGTCGCTTCTCCATGTCACTCCTCCATGTCAATACACCAACTCAAACCTCTTTGTCCATCCTCCATGTCACTCCTCCGTGTTGCTCCTCCATGTCACTCCTCCATGTCGCTACTCTATGGGACTCCTCCATGTCGCTCCACCAACTCCTTCCTCCATGTTACTCCTCCATGTCACTCCTCCATGTCAATCCTTTATGTCACTCCTCTATGTCACTCCTCCTTGTCACTCCTCTATGTCACTCGTCCATGTCACTCCTCCATGTAACTCCTCGATGTAGCTACTCCATGTCACTCCTCCATGTCGCTACACAAACTCACTCCTCATGTCACTCCTCCATATCACTCATCCATGTCACTGCTCCAAGTCACTCACCCATGTCCCTCCACGATGTCACTCCACCATATCAACCCTCCTTGGTTATCAGCCCTGTCACTTCTCCATGTCACTCTTCCATGTCTCTCCTCAACTTCACTCCTCTATGTCAATTCTATTTGTCTTCCATGTCACTCCTCCATGTCCATCCTCCATGTCGCTACACCTACTCACTCTACCATGTCACTCCTCCATGTTGCTCCTTCATGTCACTCCTCCATATCTCTCCTCCATGTCGCTCTAACAACTCACTACTCCATGTCACTCCACCATTTCACTCCTCCATGTTACTCCTCCAGGTAACTCCTCCATGTCGCTCTAACAACTCACTCCTCCATGTCACTCCACCATTTCACTCCTCCATGTCACTACTCTATGTCACTCGTCCATGTCACTCCTCCATGTCGCTATACAAAATCACTCCTCATGTCACTCCTCCATGTCCTTCCGCCATGTCAATCCACCATCTCAACCCTCCTTCCTGATCAACCCTGTCACATCTCCAAGTCACTCCTCCATGTCCCTCCTCCATGTCACTACTCCTTGTCGCTATTCCATGTCACTCCTCCATGTCACTACACAAACTCACTCCTCATGTCACTCCTCCATGTCACTCCTCCATATCACTCCTCCAAGTCGCTTATCCATGTCCCTCCGCGATGTCACAACTCCAATTCACTCCTCCATGTCACCTCTATATGTCTTCCATGTCACTCCTCCATGTCCATCCTCCATGTCACTACTCTATGTCACTCCTCCATGTCAGTCCTCCATGTCACTTCTCCATGTCACTCCTTTATGTCACTCCTCCAATACACTCCTCCTTGTCACCTCTATAAGTCTTCCATGTCACTCCTCCATGTCCATCCTCCATGTCACTACTCCATGTCACTCCTCCATGTCGCTCCTCCGTGTTGCTCCTCCTTGTCACTCCTCCAAGTCACTCACCCATGTCTCTCCACGATGTCGCTCCACCATATCAACCCCCCCTTCCTGATCAACCCTGTCACTTCTCCAAGTCACACCTCCATGTCAGTCCTTCATGTCACTCCTCCATGTCACTCCTCCATGTCGCTCCTACATGTATCTCCTCCATGTCGCTACTCTATGTCACTCCTCCATGTCACTCCTCCATGTCACTCCTCCATGTCGTTACACAAACTCAATCCTCATGTTACTACTCTATTTCGCTACTCCATGTAACTCCTCCATCTCGCTACACCAAATCACTCCTCAATGTCACTCCTCCACATCACTCCTTTATGTCACTCCTCCAATTCACTCCTCCATGTCACCTCTATATGTCTTCCATGTCACTCCTCCATGTCCATCCTCCATGTCACTACTCCATATCACTCCGCCATGTCACTCCACCATATCAATCTTCCTTGGTTATCCGCCCTGTCACTTCTCCATGTCACACTTCCATGTCTCTCCTCCATGTCACTCTAAGAACTCACTCCTCCATTTCACTCCACCACTTCACTCCTCCATGTCACTCCTCCAGGTCGCTACTCAAAGTCACTCCTCCATGTAACTACACCAACTCACTCCTCAATGTCACTCCTCCATGTCACTACTTCATGTCACTCCTCCATGTCGCTACACAAACTCAACCCTCCTTGTCACTCCTCTATGTCACTCATCCATGTCATTCCTCCATGTCACTCCTTTATGTCACTCCTCCAATTCACTTCTCCATGTCACTCATCAATGTCCCTCCGCCATGTCACTCCACCCTATAAATCTTCCTTGGTGATCCGACCTGTCACTTCTCCATGTCACAACACAAACTCAACCCTCCTTGTCACTCCTCCATGTCACTCATCCATGTCACTCCTCCAATTCACTCCTCCATGTCACTTCTATATGTCTTCCATGTCACTCCTCCATGTCCATCCTCCATGTCGCTACACCTACTCACTCTTCCATGTCACTCCTCCATGTCACTCATCCATGTCCCTCCGCAATGTCACTCCACTATATCAATCTTCCTTGGTTATCCGCCCTGTCACTTTTCCATGTCACTATTCCATTTCTCTCCTCCACGTCATTCCTCTATGTCACTCCTCCATGTCACTCCTCTATGTCACTCCTCCATGTCTCTACTCCATGTCGCTCTAACAACTCACTCCTCCATGTCACTCCACCATTTCACGCCTTCATGTCACTCCTCCAGGTCACTCCTCCATGTCGCTACTTCATGTCACTCCTCCATGTCGCTACACAAACTCAACCCTCCTTGTCACTCCTCCAATTCACTCCTCCATGTCACTGCTCCATGTCACTCATCCATGTCCCTCCGCCATGTCACTCCACCCTATCAATCTCCCTTGGTAATCCGACCTGTCACTTCTCTATGTCACTCTTCCATGTCTCTCCTCCACGTCACTCCTCTATGTCACTCCTCCATGTCACTCCTCCATGTCACTCCTCCATGTCTCTCCTCTATGTCGCTCTAACAACTCACTACTCCATGTCACTCCTCCAGGTCACTCCTCCATGTCGCTACTCAAAGTCACTCCTCCATGTCACTCATCCATGTCATTCCTCCATGTCACTCCTCCATGTCCATCCTCCATGTCACGACTCCATGTCACTCCTCCCTGTTGCTCCTCCGTGTTGCTCCTCATGTCACTCCTCCAAGTCACTCACCCATGTCCCTCCACTATGCCACTCCACCTTATCAACCCTACTTCCTGATCAACCCTGTCACTTCTCCAAGTCACTCCTCCATGTCCTTCCTCCATGTCACTACTCCATGTCACTCCTCCATGTCGCTCCTCCGTGTTGCTACTCCACATCAATCCTCTATGTCACTCCTTCATGTTGCTCATCCAAGTCATTCCTCCATGTAACTCCTACATGTAGCTACTCCATGTCACTACTCCATGTTACTCCTCCATGTCGCTCCTCCGTGTTGCTCCTCCAAGTCACTCCTCCATGTAACTCCTCTATGTAGCTACTCCATGTCACTCCTCCATGTCGCTACACAAACTCACTCCTCATGTCACTCCTCCATGTCACTCCTCCATGTCACTCCTCCAAGTCACTCACCTATGTCCCTCCGCGATGACACTCCACCATATCAACCCTCCTTGGTTATCCGCCCTGTCACTTCTCCAAGTCACTCCTCCATGTCCAACCTCCATGTCACTACTCCACCTCAATCCTCTATGTCACTCCTCCATGTCACTCCTCCATGTCGCTATTCCAAGTTACTCCTCCATGTTGCTCCTCCATGTTGCTCCTCCATATCACTCCTCCATGTCATTCATCCATGTCACTCCTCTATGTCACTCCTCCATGTCATTCCTCTATGTCACTCGTCCATGTCACTCCTCCATGTAACTCCTCCATGTAGTTACTCCATGTCACTCCTCCAATTCACTCATCCAAGTCACTCATCCATATCCCTCCGCCATGTCACTACTCCATGTCACTCCTCCATGTCGCTCCTCCGTGTTGCTCCTCCACGTCAATCCTCTATGTCACTCCTCCATGTAACTCCTACATGTAGCTACTCCACGTCAATACTCCATGTCACTCCTCCATGTCGCTCCTCCATGTTGCTCCTCCAAGTCACTCCTCCATTTAACTCCTACATGTAGCTACTCCATGTCACTCCTCCATGCCACTCCTCCAGGTCACTCCTCCAGGTCGCTACTCAAAGTCACTCATCCATGTAACTACACCAACTCACGCCTCAATGTCACTCCTCCATGTCACTACTTCATGTCACTCCTCCATGTCGCTACTCAAACTCAACCCTCCTTGTCACTCCTATATGTCACTCATCCATGTCATTCCTCTATGTCACTCCTTTATGTCACTCCTCCAATTCACTCCTCCATGTCACTCCTCCATGTCACTCATCCATGTCCCTCTGCCATGTCACTCCACCCTATCAATCTTCCTAGGTGATCCGACCTGTCACTTCTCCATGTCACAACACAAACTCAACCCTCCTTGTCACTCCTCCATGTCACTCATCCATGTCACTACTCCATGTCACTCCTCCATGTCGCTCCTCCGTATTGCTCCTCCACATCAATTCTCTATGTCACTCCTCCATGTCACTCTTCCATGTCGCTATTCCATGTCAGTCCTCCATGTCGCTACACCAACTCACTCTTCCATGTTACTCCTCCATGTCGCTACTCCATGTGACTCCTCCATGTCAATACACCAACTCAAACCTCTTTGTCCATCCTCCTTGTCGCTACACCAACTCACTCTTCCATGTCACTTCTCCATGTCGCTTCTCCATGTCACTCCTCCATGTCAATACACCAACTCAAACCTCTTTGTCCATCCTCCATGTCACTCCTCCGTGTTGCTCCTCCATGTCACTCCTCCATGTCGCTACTCTATGGGACTCCTCCATGTCGCTCCACCAACTCCTTCCTCCATGTTACTCTTCCATGTCACTCCTCCATGTCAATCCTTTATGTCACTCCTTCAAGTTACTCCTCCATGTCACTCCTTCATGTTGCTACACAAACTCACTCCTCATGTTACTACTCTATGTCGCTACTAAATGTCACTCCTCCATGTCGCTACACCAACTCACTCCTCAATGTCACTCCTCCATGTCACTACTTCTTGTCATTCCTCCATGTCACCTCTATATGTCTTCCATGTCACTCCTCCATGTCCATCCTCCATGTCACTCCTCCATGTCACTCCTCCATGTCACTCATCCATGTCACTACTCCATGTCTCTCCTCCATGTCGCTCCTCCGTGTTGCTCCTCCACTTCACTCCTCTATGTCACTCCTCCATGTCATTACTCCATGTCACTCCTCCATGTCCCTCCTCCGTGTTGCTCCTCCAAGTCACTCCTCCATGTCACTCCTCCATGTCACTCATCCAAGTTACTCCTCTCTGTAATTCCTCCATGTCACTTCTCCATGTCACTCCTCCATGTCACTCCTCCATGTCACTACACCAACTCACTCCTCAATGTCATTCCTCCATTTCACTCCTCCATGTCACTCCTCCAGGTCACTCCTCCATATCGCTACTTAATATCATTCCTTCTTGTCACTCCTCCATGTCACTCCTCCAAGTCAATCACCCATGTCCCTCCGCGATGTCGCTCCTCCGTGTTGCTCCTCCATGTCACCTCTACTAGTCTTCCATGTCACTCGTCCATGTCCATCCTCCATGTCACTACTCCATGTCACTCCTCCATGTCGCTCCTCCGTGTTGCTCCTCCTTGTCACTCCTCCAAGTCACTCACCCATGTCCCTTCACGATGTCACTCCACCATATCAACCCTCCTTCCTGATCAATCCTGTCACTTCTCCAAGTCACTCCTCCATGTCATCCTCCATGTCACTACTCCATATCAATACTCTATGTCACTCCTCCATGTAACTCCTCCATGTCGCTAATCCATGTTACTCCTCCATGTCACTCCTCCATTTCACTCCTCCATGTCACTCATCCAGGTCACTCCTCCATGTCGCTACTTCAAGTCACTCCTCCATGTCACTACACAAACTCAAAACTCCTTTACACTCTTTCATTTCACCCCTCCATATCGCTCCTCCATGTCCCTCCTCCATGTCACTCCTCCATGTCATTCCTTCATGTCACTCCTCCAGGTCACTCCTCCAGGTCACTCCTCCATGTCGCTACTCAAAGTTACTCCTCCATGTCACTCATCCATGTCATTCCTCCATGTCACTCCTCCATGTTGCTCCTCCATGTTGCTCCTCCATGTCACTCCTCCAAGTCACTGACCCATGTCCCTCCACTATGTCACTCCACCATATCAACCCTACTTCCTGATCAACCCTGTCACTTCTCCAAGTCACTACTCCATGTCCCTCCTCCATGTCACTACTCCATGTCACTCCTCCATGTCGCTCCTCCGTGTTGTTGCTCCTCCACATCAATCCTCTATGTCACTCCTCCATGTTGCTCCTGCAAGTCACTCCTCCATGTAAATCCTACATGTAGCTACTCCATGTCACTACTCCATGTCACTCCTCCATGTCGCTCCCCCGTGTTGCTCCTCCAAGTCACTCCTCCATGTAACTCCTCCATGTAGCTACTCCATGTCACTCCTCCATGTCGCTACACAAACTCACTCCTCATGTCACTCCTCCATGTCACTCCTCCATGTCATTCCTACAAGTCACTCACCCATGTCCCTCCGCGATGTCAGTCCACCATATCAACCCTCCTTGGTTATCCGCCCTGTCACTTCTCCATGTCACTCTTCCATGTCTCTCCTCCACGTCACTCCTCTATGTCACTCTTCCATGTCACTCCTCCATGTCACTCCTCCATGTCTCTCCTCCATGTCGCTCTAACAACTCACTCCTCCATGTCGCTACTCAAAGTCACTTACCCATGTCACTCATCCATGTCATTCCTCCATGTCACTCATTTATGTCACTCCTCCAATTCACTCCTCCATGTCACCTCTATATAACTTCCATGTCACTCCTCCATGTCCATCCTCCATGTCACTACTCCTTGTCACTCCTCCAAGTTGCTCCTCCGTGTTGCTCCTCCATTTCACTCACCCATGTCCCTCCACGATGTCACTCCGACATATGAACCCTACTTCTTGATCAACCCTGTCACTTCTCCAAGTCACTCCTCCATGTCCCTCCTCCATATCACTACTCCATGTCACTCCTCCGTGTTGCTTCTCCAAGTCACTCCTCCATGTAACTCCTCCATGTAGCTACTCCATGTCACTCCTCCATGTCGCCATACAAACTTACTCCTCAAGTCACTCCTCCATGTCACTCATCCAAGTCACTCCTCCATGTCCCTCCTCCATGTCACTAAACCATGTTGCTCCTCCATGTTACTCCTCCTTTCACTCCTCCATGTCCCTCCGTCATGTCACTCCACCCTATCAATCTTCCTTGTTGATCCGACATGTCACTTCTCCATGTCACTCTCCCATGTCTCTCCTCCACGTCACTCCTCCATTTCACTCCTCCAAGTCACTCATCCATGTCCCTCCTCCAAGTCACTCCTCCATGTCCCTCCTCCATGTCACTAAACCATGTTGCTCCTCCATGTTACTCCTCCTTTCACTCCTCCATGTCCCTCCGTCATGTCACTCCACCCTATCAATCTTCCTTGTTGATCCGACATGTCACTTCTCCATGTCACTCTTCCATGTCTCTCCTCCACGTCACTCCTCTATGTCACTCCTCCATGTCACTCCTCCATGTCACTCCTCCATGTCTATCCTCCATGTCGCTCTAACAACTCACTCCTCCATGTCACTCCACCATTTCACTCCTCCATGTCACTCCTCCAGGTCTCTCCTCCATGTCGCTACTCAAAGTCACTCATCCATGTCGCTACACCAACTCACTCCTCCATGTCACTCCTCCATATCGCTACTCCATGTCATTCCTCCTTGTCACTCTTCCATGTCATTCCTCCATGTCAATCCTTTATGTCACTCCTCCAATTCACTCCTCCATGTCACCTCTATATGTCTTTCATGTCACTCCTCCATGTCACTCCTCCATGTCCATCCTCCATGTCACTACTCCATGTCTCTCTTCCTTGTCGCTCCTCTGTGTTGCTCCTCCTTGTCACTCCTCCAAGTCACTCACCCATGTCCCTCCACGATGTAACTCCACCATATCAACCTTCCTTCCTGATCAATCCTGTCACTTCTCCAAGTCACTCCTCTATTTCACTTCTCCATGTCACTCCTTCATGTCAATCCTCCATGTCACTTATATGTCTTCCATGTCACTCCTCCATGTCACTACACAAACTCACTCCTCCATGTCACTCCTCCATGTCGCTACTCCATGTCACTCCTCCATATCAATCTTCCATGTCGCTCCTCCATGTAACTTCGCCAAGTATTCAATGTCATGTCTCTCATCCGTGTAGCTCCACATTTTCACTCCTCCATATCACTCCTCCGTGTCACTTCTACATGTTTTCCATGTCACTCCTCCATGTTACTCCTCCATGTCACTCCGCAATTCATTCCTCCATGTAACTCCTCCATTTCACTCCTCCACGTCACTCCTCTATGTAAGTCCTCCATGTCACACATCCATGTCACTCCTCCATGTCGCTAAACCAACTCACTCCTCATGTCACTCTTACATGTCACTCCTCCATGTCGCTACACCAACTCAATCCTCCTTGTCACTCCTCCATGTCAGTCATCCATGTCTTTTCTCCATGTCACCTCTATATGTCTTCAATGTTAGTCCTCCATGTCAATCCTCTATGTCACTCCTACATGTCACTCCTCCATGTCAGTCCTCCAAGTCACTCCACCATGTCGCTACTCCACGTCACTCCTCCATGTCGCTACACTAACTCACTCCTCCATGTCACTCCTCCATGTCGCTTCTCCATGTCACTCCTCCATGTCACTCCTCCATGTCACTCCTCCATGTTGCTATTCCATGTGACTCCTCCATGTCGCTCCACAAACTCCTTCCTCCAATTTACTCCTCCATGTCACTCCTCCATGTCGCTTCTCCATGTCACTCCTCCATGTCACTCCTCCATGTAGCTACTCCATGTCACTACTCCATGTCACTCCTCCATGTCGCTCCCCCGTGTTGCTCCTCCAAGTCACTCCTCCAGGTCACTCCTTCATGTCGCTACTCAAAGTCACTCCTCCATGTCACTACACCAACTCACACCTCAATGTCACTCCTCCATGTCACTACTTCATGTCACTCCTCCATGTCGCTACTCCATGTGACTCTTTCATGTCGCTCCACCAACTCACTCCTCCACGTCGCTCCTCCATGTTGCTCTTCCATGTCACTCCTCCAAGTAACTCATCTATTTCCCTACGCCATGTCACTACACCAACTCAATCCTTTTTGTCATTCCTCCATGTTCCTCCTCCATGTCATTCCTCCACATCACTCCTCCATATCAATCCTTCATGTCACTCCTCCATGTCACTCATCCATGTCACTTCTATATGTCTTCCATGTCACTCCTCTAGGTCCCTCCTCCATGTCGCTAATCCATTTCACTCCTCCATGTCGCTACACTAACTCACTCCTCGTCACTCCTCTATGTCGTTACTCCATGTCACTCCTCCATGTCGCTACACCAACTCAATCTTCCTTGTCACTCCTCCATGTCACTCCACCATATCAATCCTCATTGCTGATCCGCCATGTTACTTCTCCATGTCAATCCTCCATGTAACTTATATGTCTTCCATGTCACTCCTCCATGTCGCTAGTCCATGTCACTCCTCCATATCAATCTTCCATGTCGCTCCTCCATGTAAATTCTCCAAGTATTCAATGTCATGTCTCTCATCCGTGTAGCTCCACATTTTCACTCCTCCATATCACTCCTCCGTGTCACTTCTACATGTTTTCCATGTCACTCCTCCATGTTACTCCTCCGAGTCGCCCCACAATTCATTCCTCCATGTAACTCATCCATTTCACTCCACGTCACTTCTCTATGTCAGTCATCCATGTCACACATCCATGTCACTCCTCCATGTCGCTAAACCAACTCACTCCTCATGTCACTCTTACATGTCACTCCTCCATGTCGCTACACCAACTCAATCCTCCTTGTCACTCCTCCATGTCATTCATCCATGTCTTTTCTCCATGTCACTCCTCTATGTCACTCCTCCATGTCACTCCTCCATGTCAGTCCTCCAAGTCACTCCACCATGTCGCTACTCCATGTCACTCCTCCATGTCGCTACACTAACTCACTCCTCCATGTCACTCCTCCATGTCGCTTCTCCATGTCACTCCTCCATGTCAATCTTCCATGGCACTCCTCCATGTCCCTCCTCCATGTCACTCCTCCATATCACTCTTCCATGTCAAACCTCTATGTCACTCCTCCATGTCGCTACACCAACTCACTCTTCCACATCACTCCTCTATGTCACTCCCCCATGTCGCTACTCCATGTTACTCCTCCATGTCACTCCTCCATGTCAGTCCTCTATGTCGCTACACAAACTCAATCACGTGGAGGAGTGACACGGAGGAGGGACACAGATGAAAGACGTGGAGGAGCGACATGGAGGACTTACATGGCATACATATAGATGTGATATTGAGGAGTGATATGGAGTAGTGACATGGAGGAGTGACATGGAGGAGTGAGTTGGTGTAAGGACATGGAGGAGTGATATGGCATAAAGACATGGAGGAGTTACATGGAGGAGTGACATTGAAGACATATAGAAGTGTTACTCCTCCATATTGCTCCTCCATGTCAGTCCTCCATGTCAGTCCATAGAGGACTGACATGTCACTCTCCCATGTCTCTCCTCCTTACACCAACTGTGAGTTGGTGTAAGGACATGGAGGAGTGATATGGAATAAAGACATGGAGGAGTTACATGGAGGAGTGACATTGAAGACATATAGAAGTGTTACTCCTCTATGTCACTCCTCCATGTCATTACTCCATGTCACTCCTCCATGTCCCTCCTCCGTGTTGCTCCTCCAAGTCACTCCTCCATGTCACTCCTCCATGTCACTCATCCAAGTCACTCCTCTCTGTAATTCCTCCATGTCACTCCTCCATGTCACTCCTCCATGTCACTACACCAACTCACTCCTCAATGTCATTCCTCCATTTCACTCCTCCATGTCACTCCTCCAGGTCACTCCTCCATATCGCTACTTAATATCATTCCTTCTTGTCACTCCTCCATGTCACTCCTCCAAGTCAATCACCCATGTCCCTCCGCGATGTCGCTCCTCCGTGTTGCTCCTCCATGTCACCTCTACTAGTCTTCCATGTCACTCGTCCATGTCCATCCTCCATGTCACTACTCCATGTCACTCCTCCATGTCGCTCCTCCGTGTTGCTCCTCCTTGTCACTCCTCCAAGTCACTCACCCATGTCCCTTCACGATGTCACTCCACCATATCAACCCTCCTTCCTGATCAATCCTGTCACTTCTCCAAGTCACTCCTCCATGTCATCCTCCATGTCACTACTCCATATCAATACTCTATGTCACTCCTCCATGTAACTCCTCCATGTCGCTAATCCATGTGACTCCTCCATGTCGCTCCACCAACTCTTTCTCCATGTTACTCCTCAATGTCACTCCTCCATTTCACTCCTCCATGTCACTCATCCAGGTCACTCCTCCATGTCGCTACTCAAAGTCACTCCTCTATGTCACTACACCAACTCACTCCTCAATGTCACTCCTCCATGTCACTACTTCATGCCACTCCTCCATGTCGCTACTCCATGTGACTCCTCCATGTTGCTCCACCAACTCACTCCTCCACGTCACTCCTCCATGTTCCTCCTCCACGTCACTCCTCCACGTCACTCCTCCATGTTCCTCCTCCACGTCACTCATCCATGTCCCTCCGCCATGTCACTCCACCCTATCAATCTTCCTTGGTGATCCGACCTGTCACTTCTCCATGTCACTCTTCCATGTCTCTCCTCCACGTCACTCCTCTATGTCACTCCTCCATGTCACTCCTCCATGTCTCTACTCCATGTCAGTCTAACAACTCACTCCTCCATGTCACTCCACCATTTCACTCCTCCATGTCACTCCTCCGGGTCACTCCTCCATGTCGCTACACAAACTCAACCCTCCTTGTCACTCCTCCATGTCACTCATCCATGTTATTCCTCATGTCACTCCTTTATGTCACTCCTCCAATTCACTCCTCCATGTCTCTCCTCCATGTCGCTCTAACAACTCACTCTTCCATGTCACTCCACCATTTCACTCCTCCATGTTGCACCTCCAGGTCACTCCTTCATGTCACTCATATATGTCATTCCTCTATGTCACTCCTCCATGTCACTCCTCCATGTCCATCCTCCATGGCACTACTCCATGTCACTCATCCATGTTGCTCCTCTGTGTTGCTCCTCCATGTCACTCCTCCAAGTCACTCACCCATGTCCCTCCACTATGTCACTCCACTATATCAACCCTCCTTGCTGATCCACCCTGTCACTTCTCCATATCACTCAACCATTTCACTTCTATGTCTTCATTGTCACTCCTCCATGTAACTCCTACATGTAGCTACTCCATGTCACTCCTCCATGTCGCTCCTCCGTGTTGCTCCTCAAAGTCACTCCTCCATGTAACTCCTCCATGTAGCTACTTCATGTCACTCCTTCATGTCGCTACTCCATGTGACTCCTCCATGTCGCTCTAACAACTCACTCCTCGATGTCACTCCACCATTTCACTCTTCCATGTCACTCCTCCAGGTCACTCCTCCATGTCGCTACTCAAAGTCACTCCTCCATGTCGCTACACCAACTCACTCCTCAATGTCACTCCTCCATGTCACTCCTCCATTTCTCTCCTCCATGTCGCTATAACAACTCACTCCTCCATGTCACTCATCCATGTTATTCCTCCATGTCACTCCTCCATGTCCATCCCCCATATCACTCCTCCATGTCGCTCCTCCGTGTTGCTCCTCCAAGTCACTCCTCCATGTAACTCCTTCATGTCGCAACACAAACTCACTCCTCATGTCACTCCTCCATGTCACTCCTCCATATCACTCCTCCATATAAACCCTCCTTGGTTATCTGCCCTGTCACTTCTCCATGTCTCTGTTCCATGTCTCTCCTCCACATCACTCCTCCATGTAACTCCTCCAGGTCACTCCTCCATGTCGCTACTCAAAGTCAATCCTCCATGTCACTACGACAACTCACTCCTCAATGTCACTCCTCAATGTCACTACTTCATGTCACTCCTCCATGTCGCAACACAAACTCCATCCTCCTTTACACTCTTTCATGTCACTCCTCCATATCGCTCCTCCATGTCCCTCCTCCATGTCACTCCTCCATGTCATTCCTCCATGTCACTCCTCCATGTCACTCATCCATGTCTCCCCTCCACGTCACTCCTCTATGTCACTCCTCCATGTCACTCCTCCATGTCTCTACTCCATGTCAGTCTAACAACTCACTCCTCCATGTCACTCCACCATTTCACTCCTCCATGTCACTCCTCACTATCACTCCTCCATTTCACTACTACATGTCACTCCTCCATGTCACAACACAAACTCAACCCTCCTTGTCACTCCTCCATGTCACTCATCCATGTGATTACTCCATGTCACTCCTTTATGTCACTCCTCCAATTCACTCCTCCATGTCACCTCTATATGTCTTCCATGTCACTCTTCCATGTCAATCCTCCATGTCACTACTCATGTCACTCCTCCATGTCGCTCCTCTGTGTTGCTCCTCCATGTCACTCCAACATTAAATCCTTCATGTCACTCCTCCAGGTCACTCCTCCATGTCGCTACTTCATGTCACTCCTCCATGTCGCTACACAAACTCAACTCTCCTTGTCACTCCTCCATTTCTCTCCTCCATGTCGCGATAACAACTCACTCCTCCATGTCACTCCTCCAGGTCACTCCTCCATGTCGCTACTCAAAGTCAATCCTCCATGTCACTACGACAACTCACTCCTCAATGTCACTCCTCAATGTCACTACTTCATGTCACTCCTCCATGTCGCAACACAAACTCCATCCTCCTTTACACTCTTTCATGTCACTCCTCCATATCGCTCCTCCATGTCCCTCCTCCATGTCACTCCTCCATGTCATTCCTCCATGTCACTCCTCCATGTCACTCATCCATGTCTCCCCTCCACGTCACTCCTCTATGTCACTCCTCCATGTCACTCCTCCATGTCGCTCCACCAACTCAATCCTCCTTGTCACTCCTCCATGTCGATCCATCATGTTGCTCCTCCATTTCACTCCTCCATTTCACTCCACGACGTCTCTCCTCTACGTCACTCCTCATGTCACTACACCAACTCAATCCTCCTTGTCACTCCTCCATATCACTCATCCATGTCATTCCTCCATGTCACTCCTTTATGTCACTCCTCCATGTCACTCCTCCATGTCGCTATTCCAAGTTACTCCTCTATGTAGCTCCTCTATGATGCTCCTCCATGTCACTCCTCCATTTCACTCATCCATGTCACTCCTCTATGTCACTCCTCCATGTCGCTCCTCTATGTCACTTGTCCATGTCACTCGTCCATGTCGCTATACAAACTCACTCCTCATGTTACTCCTCCATGTCACTCCTCCATTTCACTCCTCCAAGTCACTCACCCATGTCCCTCAATGATGTCACTCCACCATATCAACCCTCCTACCTGATCAACCCTGTCACTTCTCCAAGTCATGTCCCTCAGCCATGTCACTTGTCCATGTCACTCGTCCATGTCGCTACACCAACTCACTCTTTCATGTTACTCCTCCATGTTGCTACTCCATGTGATACCTCCATGTCGCTCCACCAACTCCTTCCTCCATGTTACTCCTCCATGTCACTCCTCCATGTCACTCCTTTATGTCACTCCTCCATGTCACTCCTCCATGTCACTCCTCTAGGTCACTCATCCATGCCACTCCTCCATGTAACTCCTCCATGTCGCTCTAACAACTCACTCCTCGATGTCACTCCACCATTTCACTCTTCCATGTCACTCCTCCAGGTCACTCCTCCATGTAGCTACTTCATGTCACTCCTCCATGTCATTCCTCCATGTCACTCCTCCATGTCACTCATCCATGTCACTCCTCCATGTCACTCCTCTAGGTCACTCATCCATGCCACTCCTCCATGTAACTCCTCCATGTCACTCCTCCAACTCACTCCTCAATGTCACTCCTCAATGTCACTACTTCATGTCACTCCTCCATGTCGCAACACAAACTCCATCCTCCTTTACACTCTTTCATGTCACTCCTCCATATCGCTCCTCCATGTCCCTCCTCCATGTCACTCCTCCATGTCATTCCTCCATGTCACTCCTCCATGTCACTCATCCATGTCACTCCTCCATGTCACTCCTCTAGGTCACTCATCCATGCCACTCCTCCATGTAACTCCTCCATGTCACTCCTCCAACTCACTTACCCATGTCCCTCCACGATGTCACTCCACCATATAAACCCTCCTTCCTGATCAACCCTGTCACGTCTCCAAGTCACTCCTCCATGTCCCTCCTCCATGTCATTACTCCTTGTCACTTCTCGATGTCGCTACAGCAACTCATTCCTCATGTCACTCCTCCATGTCGCTCCTCCGTGTTGCTCCTCCATGTAACTCCTCCATGTAGCCACTCCATGTCACTCCTCCATGTCGCTACACAAACTCACTACTCATGTCACTCCTCCATGTCACTCCTCCAAGTCACTTACCCATGTCCCACCACGATGTCACTCCACCATATAAACCCTCCTTCCTGATCAACCATGTCACTTCTCCAAGTCACTCCTCCATAACCCTCCTCCATGTCATTACTCCTTGTCATTCCTCCATGTCGCTACAGCAACTCATTCCTCATGTCACTCCTCCATGTCGCTCCTCCGTGTTGCTCCTCCAAGTCACTCCTCCATGTAACTCCTCCATGTAGCTACTCCATGTCACTCCTCCATGTCACTCCTCCATGTCGCTACAACAACTCATTCCTAATATCACTCCTCCATGTCACTACTCCACATCAATCCTCTATGTAACTCCTCCATGTCACTCCTCCATGTCTCTCCTCCATGTCGCTCTAACAACTCACTCCTCCATGTCAATCCACCATTTCACTCCTCCAGGTCACTCCTCCATGTCGCTACTCAAAGTCACTCCTCCATGTAACTACACCAACTCACTAATCAATGTCACTCCTCCATGTCACTACTTCATGTCACTCCTCCATATCGCTACACAAACTCAACCCTCCTAGTTACTCCTCCATGTCACTCATCCATGTCATTCCTCCATGTCACTCCTTTATGTCACTCCTCCAATTCACTCCTCCATGTCACTCATTCATGTCCCTCCTCCATGTCACTCCATCATATCAATCTTCCTTGGTGATCCGACCTGTCACTTCTCCATGTCACTCTTCCATGTCTCTCCTCCACGTCACTCCTCTATGTCACTCCTCCATGTCACTCGTTCATTTCTCTCCTCCATGTCGCTATAACAACTCACTCCTCCATGTCACTCCACCATTTCACTCCTCCATGTCACTCCTCCAGTTCACTCCTTGATGTCACTCCTCAATGTCACTACTTCATGTCACTCCTCCATGTCGCTACACAAACTCAATCCTCCTTTACACTCTTTCATGTCACTCCTCCATATCGCTCCTCCATGTCCCTTCTCCATGTCACTCCTCCATGACATTCCTCCATGTCACTCCTCCATGTATCTCCTCCATGTTGCTACTCTATGTCACTCCTCCATGTCACTCTTCCATGTCACTCCTCCATTTCGCTACACAAACTCACTCCTCATGTTACTACTCAATGTCGCTACTCCATGTCGCTCTAACAACTCACTCCTCCATGTCACTACACCAACTCACTACTCAATGTCACTCCTCCATGTCACAACTTCATGTCAATCCTTCATCTTGCTACTCCTTGTGACTACTCCATGTCGCTCCACCAACTCACTCTTCCACGTCGTTCCTCCATGTTGCTCTTCCATGTCACTCCTCCATGTAACTCACCTATGTCCCTCTGCTATGTCAATACACCAAGTCAATCCTCCATGTCACTCCTCCATGTCGTTATTCCATGTCACTCCTCCATGTCGCTACACCAACTCACTCCTCAATGTCACTCCTCCATGTCACTACTTCTTGTCACTCCTCCATGTCACTCATCCATATAATTCCTCCATGTCACTCCTTTATGTCACTCCTCCAATTCACTCCTCCATGTCACCTCTATATGTCTTCCATGTCACTCCTCCATGTCCATCCTCCATGTCACTACTCCATGTCACTCCTCCATGTCGCTCCTCCGTGTTGCTCCTCCTTGTCACTCCTCCAAGTCACTCACGCATGTCCGTCCACGATTTCACTCCACCATATAAACACTCCTTCCTGATCAACCCTGTCACTTCTCCAAGTCACTCCTCCATGTATCTCCTCCATGTCCCTACTCTATGTCACTCCTCCATGTCACTCCTTCATGTCGCTACACAAACTCACTCCTCATGTTACTACTCTATGTCGCTACTCAATGTCACTCCTCCATGTCGCTACACCACCTCACTCCTCAATGTCATACCTCCATGTCATTACTTCTTGTCATTCCTCCATGTCACCTCTATATGTCTTCCATGTCACTCCTCCATGTCCATCCTCCATGTCACTACTCCATGTCAATCCTCCATGTCGCTCCTCCGTGTTGCTCCTCCTTGTCACTCCTCCAAGTCACTTACGCATGTCCCTCCATGATTTCACTCCACCATATCAACCCTCCTTCCTGATCAACCCTGTCACTTCTCCAAGTCACTCCTCCATGTCTATCCTCCATGTCGCTACTCCACATCAATCCTCTATGTCACTCCTCCATGTCACTCCTCTATGTCACTCCTCCATATCGATATTCCATGTGACTCCTCCATGTCGCTCCACCAACTCCTTCCTCCATGTCACTCCTCCATGTAAATCCTTTATGTCACTCCTCCAAGTTACTCCTCCATGTCACTCCACCATTTCACTCCTCCATGTCACTCCTCCAGGTCACTCCTCCTTGTCGCTACTCAAAGTTACTCCTCCATGTCACTACACCAACTCACTCCTCAATGTCCCTCCTCCATGTCACTACTTCATGTCACTCCTCCATGTCGCTCCACTCACTCACTCCTCCACGTCGCTCCTCCATGTCACCCCTCCATGTCACTCCTCCATGTCGGTACACAAACTCACTCTTCATGTTACTACTCTATGTCGCTACTCCATGTCACTCCTCCGTGTCGCTACACCAACTCACTCCTCAATGTCACTCCTCCATGTCACTACTTCTTGTCACTCCTCCATGTCACTCATCCATATCATTCCTCCATGTCACTCCTTTATGTCACTCCTCCAATTCACTCCTCCATGTCACCTCTATATGTCTTCCATGTCACTCCTCCATGTCCATCCTCCATGTCACTACTTAATGTCACTCCTCCATGTCGCTCCTCCGTGTTGCTCCTCCTTGTCACTCCTTCAAGTCACTCACCCATGTCCTTCCACGATGTCACTCCACCATATAAACCCTCCTTCCTGATCTACCCTGTCATTTCTCCAAGTCACTCCTCCATGTACATTCTCCATGTCCCTACTCCATGTCACTCCTCCATGTCGCTCCTCCGTGTTGCTCCTCCTTGTCACTCCTCCAAGTCACTCACCCAAGTCCGTCCACGATGTCACTCCACCATATCAACCCTCCTTCCTGATCAACCCTGTCATTTCTACATATCACTCCTCCATGTAATTCCTCCATGTCACTCCTCCATGTATCTCCTCCATGTCGCTACTCTATGTCACTCCTCCATGTCACTCCTCCATGTCACTCCTCCATGTCGCTACACAAACTCACTCCTCATGTTATTACTCTATGTCGCTACTCCATGTCACTCCTCCATGTCGCTACACCAACTCACTCCTAAATGTCACTCCTCCATGTCACTACTTCTTGTCACTCCTCCATGTCACTCATCCATGTCACTCCTCCATGTCGCTACGCAAACTCACTCTTTATGTTACTACTCTATGTCTCTACTCCATGTCACTCATCCATGTCACTTCTATATGTCTTCCATGTCACTCCTCCATGTTCCTCCTCCATGTCACTCCTCCACATCACTCCTCTATTTCACTCCTCCATGTCACACCTCCATGTCACTCCTCCATGTCACTACACCAACTCAACCCTCCTTGTAACTCCTCCATGTCACTCATCCATGTCATTCCTCCATGTCACTCGATTATGTCACTCCTCCATGTCATTCCTACATGTCCATCCCCCATGTCACTACTCTATGTCACTCCTCCATGTTGCTCCTCCGTGTTGCTCCTCCTTGTCACTCCTCCAAGTCAATCACCCATGTCCCTCGATTATGTCACTCCACCATATCAACCCTCCTTCCTGATCAACCCTGTCACTTCTCCAAGTCACTCCTCCATGTCCCTCCTCCGAGTTGCTCCTCCACATCAATCCTCTATGTCACTCCTCCATGTTGCTCCTCCAAGTCACTCCTCCATATAACTCCTACATGTAGCTACTCCATGTCACTACTCCATGTCACTCCTCCATGTCGCTCCTCTTTGTTGCTCCTCCATGTCACTCCTCCAAGTCACTCATCCATGTCCCTCCGCCATGTCACTCCTCCATGTCTCTCCTCCACGAAACTCCTCTATGTCACTCCTCCATGTCACTCCTACATGTCACTCCTCCATGTCTCTCCTCTATATCGCTTTAACAACTCACTCCTCCATGTCACTCCTCCATGTCACACCACCATTTCACTCCTCCATGTAACTCCTCCAGGTCACTCCTCCATGTCGCTACATCAACTTACTCCTCAATGTCACTCCTTCATGTCACTCCTCCATTTCTCTCCTCCATGTCGCTATAACAACTCACTCCTCCATGTCAGTCCTCCAGGTCACTGCTCCATGTCGCTACTCAAAGTCACTCCTCCATGTCACTACACCAACTCACTCCTCAATGTCACTCCTTAATGTCACTACTTCATGTCACTTCTCCATGTCGCTACACAAACTCAATCCTCCTTTACACTCTTTCATGTCACTCCTCCATATCGCTCCTCCATGTCCCTCCTCCATGTCACTCCTCCATGTCTTTCCTCCATGTCACTCTTCCATGTATCTCCTCCATGTCGCTACTCTATGTCACTCCTCCATGTCTCTCCTCCATGTCACTCCTCCATGTCGCTACACAAACTCACTCCTCATGTTACTATTCTATGTCGCTACTCCATGTCACTCCTCCATGTCGCAACACCAACTCACTCATCCATGTCATTCCTCCATGTCACTCCTTTATGTCACAACTCCAATTCACTCCTCCATGTCACCTCTATATGTCTTCCATTTCACTCCTCCACGTCACTCCTCCATGTTGCTATACCAACTTACACCTCAATGTCACTCCTTCATGTCACTCCTCCATTTCTCTCCTCCATGTCGCTATAACAACTCACTCCTCCATGTCACTCCTCCAGGTAACTCCTCCATGTCGCTACTCAAAGTCACTCCTCCATGTCACTACACCAACTCACTCCTCAATGTCACTCCTCAATGTCACTACTTCATGTCACTCCTCCTTGTCGCTACACAAACTCAACCCTCCTTTACACTCTTTCATGTCACTCCTCCATATCGCTCCTCCATGTCCCTCCTCCATGTCACTCCTCCATGTCATTCCTCCATTTCACTCCTCCATGTATCTCCTCCATGTCCCTACTCTATGTCACTCCTCCATGTAACTCCTCCATGTCGCTACACAAACTCACTCCTCATGTTACTACTCTATGTCGCTACTCAATGTCACACCTCCATGTCGCTACACCACCTCACTTCTCAATGTCACTCCTCCATGTCACTACTTCTTGTCAGTCCTCCATTTCACTCTTCCATGTCACTCCTCCATGTCCATCCTCCATGTCACTCCTCCATGTCGCTCCTCAGTGTTGCTCCTCCTTGTCACTCCTCCAAGTCACTCACTCATGTCCCTCCAAGATGTCACTCCACCATATCAACCCTCCTTCCTGATCAACCCTGTCACTTCTCCAAGTCACTCCTCCATGTCTATCCTCCATGTCAATACACCACATCAATCCTTTATGTCACTCCTCCATGTCACTCCTCCATGTCGCTCTAACAACTCACTCCTCCATGTCACTCCTCCAGGTCACTCCTCCATGTCGCTACTCAAAGGAACTCCTCCATGTAACTACACCAACTCAATCCTTCTTGTCACTCCTCCATGTCACTCACCCATATTACTTCTATATGTCTTCCATGTCACTCCTCCATGTCCCTACTCCATGTCACTACTCCACGTCGCTCCTCTATGTCACTCTTCCATGTCACACCTCCATGTCACTCCTCCATGCCGCTACACCAACTCATTACTCATGTCACTCCTCCATGTCGCTACTCCATGTGACTCCTCCATGTCGCTCTAACAACTCACTCCTCCATGTCACTCCACCATTTCACTCCTCCATGTCACTCCTCAAAGTCACTCTTCCATGTCACTAAACCAACTCACTCCTCAATGTGACTCCTCAATGTCACTACTTCATGTCACTCCTCCATGTCGCTACACAAACTCAACCCTCCTTTACACTCTTTCATGTCACTCCTCCATATCGCTCCTCCATGTCCCTCCTCCATGTCACTCCTCCATGTCATTCCTCCATTTCACTCCTCCATGTATCTCCTCCATGTCCCTACTCTATGTCACTCATCCATGTCATTCCTGCATGTCGCTACACAAACTCACTCCTCAATGTCACTCCTCCATGTCACTACTTCTTGTCACTCCTCCATGTCACCTCTATATGTCTTCCATGTCACTCCTCCATGTCCATCCTCCATGTCACTACTCCATGTCACTCCTCCATGTCGCTCCTCCGTATTGCTCCTCCTTGTCACTCCTCCAAGTCACTCACGCATGTCCGTCCACGATTTCACTCCACCATATAAACACTCCTTCCTGATCAACCCTGTCTCTTCTCCAAGTCACTCCTCCATGTATCTCCTCCATGTCCCTACTCTATGTCACTCCTCCATGTCACTCCTTCATGTCGCTACACAAACTCACTCCTCATGTTACTACTCTATGTCGCTACTCAATGTCACTCCTCCATGTCGCTACACCACCTCACTCCTCAATGTCACTCCTCCATGTCATTACTTCTTGTCATTCCTCCATGTCACCTCTATATGTCTTCCATGTCACTCCTCCATGTCCATCCTCCATGTCACTACTCCATGTCAATCCTCCATGTCGCTCCTCCGTGTTGCTCCTCCTTGTCACTCCTCCAAGTCACTCACGCATGTCCCTCCACGATTTCACTCCACCATATCAACCCTCCTTCCTGATCAACCCTGTCACTTCTCCAAGTCACTCCTCCATGTCTATCCTCCATGTCGCTACTCCACATCAATCCTCTATGTCACTCCTCCATGTCACTCCTCTATGTCACTCCTCCATATCGATATTCCATGTGACTCCTCCATGTCGCTCCACCAACTCCTTCCTCCATGTCACTCCTCCATGTAAATCCTTTATGTCACTCCTCCAAGTTACTCCTCCATGTCACTCCACCATTTCACTCCTCCATGTCACTCCTCCAGGTCACTCCTCCTTGTCGCTACTCAAAGTCACTCCTCCATGTCACTACACCAACTCACTCCTCAATGTCCCTCCTCCATGTCACTACTTCATGTCACTCCTCCATGTCGCTCCACTCACTCACTCCTCCACGTCGCTCCTCCATGTCACCCCTCCATGTCACTCCTCCATGTCGGTACACAAACTCACTCTTCATGTTACTACTCTATGTCGCTACTCCATGTCACTCCTCCGTGTCGCTACACCAACTCACTCCTCAATGTCACTCCTCCATGTCACTACTTCTTGTCACTCCTCCATGTCACTCATCCATATCATTCCTCCATGTCACTCCTTTATGTCACTCCTCCAATTCACTCCTCCATGTCACCTCTATATGTCTTCCATGTCACTCCTCCATGTCCATCCTCCATGTCACTACTTAAAGTCACTCCTCCATGTCGCTCCTCCGTGTTGCTCCTCCTTGTCACTCCTTCAAGTCACTCACCCATGTCCTTCCACGATGTCACTCCACCATATAAACCCTCCTTCCTGATAAACCCTGTCATTTCTCCAAGTCACTCCTCCATGTACATTCTCCATGTCGCTACTCCATGTCACTCCTCCATGTCGCTCCTCCGTGTTGCTCCTCCTTGTCACTCCTCCAAGTCACTCACCCATGTCCTTCAACGATGTCACTCCACCATATAAACCCTCCTTCCTGATCAACCCTGTTACTTCTCCAAGTCACTCCTCCATGTCCCCCCTCCATGTCACTGCTCCATGTCACTCCTCCATTTCGCTCCTCCGTGTTGCTCCTTCACATCAATCTTCTATGTAACTCCTCCATGTTGCTCCTCCAAGTAACTACTCCATGTAACTCCTACATGTAGCTACTCCATGTCACTACTCCATGTCACTCCTCCATGTCGCTCCTCCGTGTTGCTCCTCCAAGTCACTCCTCCATGTAACTCCTCCATGTTGCTACTCCATGTCACTCCTCCATGTCGCTCCTCCGTGTTGCTCCTCCATGTCACTCCTCCATGTAACTCCTCTATGTCACTCCTCCAAGTCACTCCTCTATGTCACTCCTCCATGTCACTCTTCCATGTAACTCCTCCATGTCGCTACAAAAACTCACTCCTCATGTTACTCCTCCATGTCACTCCTACATTTCACTCCTCCACGTCACTCATCCATGTCCCTCTGCCATGCAACTCTACCATATCAACCGTCCTTGCTGATCAACCCTGTCACATCTACAAGTAAATCCTCTATGTCCCTCCTCCATGTCTCTCCTCTATGTCGCTCTAACAACTCACTCCTCCATGTCACACCTCCATGTAACTCCACCATTTCACTCCTCCATGTCGCTACTCAAAGTCCCTCATCCATGTTACTACACCAACTCACTCCTCAATGTCACTCCTCCATCTCACTCCTCCATTTCTCTCCTCCATGTCGCTATAAAAACTCACTCCTCCATGTCACTCTTCAATGTCAGTACTTCAAGTCACTCCTCCATGTCGCTACACAAACTCAATACTCCTTTACACTCTTTTATGTCCCTCCTCCATGTCACTCCTCCATGTCACTCCTCCATGTCACTCCTACAGGTCACTCCTCCATGTCGCTACTCAAAGTCACTCCTCCATGTCACTACACTAACTCACTCCTCAATGTCACTCCTCCATGTCACTACTTCATGTCACTCCTCCATGTCACAACACAAACTCAACGCTCCTTGTCACTCCTCCATGTCACTCATCCATGTCATTCCTTCTTTTCACTCCTTTATGTCACTCTTCCATGTCGCTACACAAACTCACTCTTCAATGTCACTCCTCCATGTCAATACTTCTTGTCACTCCTTTATGTCAGTCCTCCAATTCACTCCTCCATGTCACCTCTATATGTCTTCCATGTCACTCCTCCATGTCCATCCTCCATGTCACTACTCCATGTCACTCCTCCATGTTGCTCTTCCGTGTTGCTCCTCCTTGTCACTCCTCCAAGTCACTCAACCATGTCCTTCCACGATGTCACTCCACCATATAAACCATCCTTCCTGATCAACCCTGTCACTTCTCCAAGTCACTCCTCCATGTACATCCTCCATGTTCCTACTCCATGTCACTCCTCCATGTCGCTCCTCCGTGTTGCTCCTCCTTGTCACTCCTCCAAGTCACTCACCCATGTCCTTCCACGATGTCACTCCACCATATAAACCCTCCTTCCTGATCAACCCTGTCACTTCTCCAAGTCACTTCCCCATGTCCATCCTCCATGTCATTACTCCACATCAATCCTCTATGTCACTCCTTCATGTCACTCCTCCATGTCACTCCTCCAATGTCGCTATTCCATGTGACTCCTCCATGTCGCTCCACCAACTCCTTCCTCCATGTTACTCCTTTATGTCACTCCTCCAGGTCTCTCGTCCATGTCGCTACTCAAATGTACTCCTCCATGTCACTACACCAACTCACTCCTCAATGTCACTCCTCCATGTTGCTCTTCCATGTCACTCCTCCATGTAACTCATCTATGTCCCTCCGCCATGTCACTACACCAACTCAATATTTCTTGTCACTCATCCATGTCACTCATCCATGTCACTTCTATATGTCTTCCTTGTCACTTCCCCATGTCCATCCTCCATGTCATTACTCCACATCAATCCTCTATGTCACTCCTTCATGTCACTCCTCCATGTCACTCCTCCATGTCGCTACACCAACTCATTCCTCATGTCAATCCTCCATGTCACTACTCCATGTCACTCCTCCATGTCGCTACACCAACTCAACTCTGCTTGTAACTCCTCCATGTCACTCATTTATGTCATTCCTCCATGTCAATCGTTTATGTCACTCCTCCAATTCACTCCTCCATGTCACCTCTATATGTCTTCCATGTCACTCCTCCATGTCCATCCTCCATGTCACTACTCTATGTCACTCCTCCATGTTGCTCCTCCGTGTTGCTCCTCCATGTCACTCCTCCAAGTCACTCAACCATGTTCCTCCGCGATGTCACTCCACCATATCAACCCTCCTTCCTGATCAACCCTGTTACTTCTCCAAGTCACTCCTCCATGTCCCCCCTCCATGTCACTACTCCATGTCACTCCTCCATTTCGCTCCTCCGTGTTGCTCCTCCACATCAATCTTCTATGTAACTCCTCCATGTTGCTCCTCCAAGTAACTACTCCATGTAACTCCTACATGTAGCTACTCCATGTCACTACTCCATGTCACTGCTCCATGTTGCTCCTCCGTGTTGCTCCTCCAAGTCACTCCTCCATGTAACTCCTCCATGTTGCTACACCATGTCACTCCTCCATGTCGCTCCTCCGTGTTGCTCCTCCATGTCACTCCTCCATGTAACTCCTCTATGTCATTCCTCCAAGTCACTCCTCTATGTCACTCCTCCATGTCACTCTTCCATGTAACTCCTCCATGTCGCTACAAAAACTCACTCCTCATGTTACTCCTCCATGTCACTCCTACATTTCACTCCTCCACATCACTCATCCATGTCCCTCTGCCATGCAACTCTACCATATCAACCGTCCTTGCTGATCAACCCTGTCACATCTACAAGTAAATCCTCTATGTCCCTCCTCCATGTCTCTCCTCTATGTCGCTCTAACAACTCACTCCTCCATGTCACACCTCCATGTAACTCCACCATTTCACTCCTCCATGTCGCTACTCAAAGTCCCTCATCCATGTTACTACACCAACTCACTCCTCAATGTCACTCCTCCATCTCACTCCTCCATTTCTCTCCTCCATGTCGCTATAACAACTCACTCCTCCATGTCACTCTTCAATGTCAGTACTTCAAGTCACTCCTCCATGTCGCTACACAAACTCAATACTCCTTTACACTCTTTTATGTCCCTCCTCCATGTCACTCCTCCATGTCACTCCTACAGGTCACTCCTCCATGTCGCTACTCAAAGTCACTCCTCCATGTCACTACACTAACTCACTCCTCAATGTCACTCCTCCATGTCACTACTTCATGTCACTCCTCCATGTCACAACACAAACTCAACCCTCCTTGTCACTCCTCCATGTCACTCATCCATGTCATTCCTTCTTTTCACTCCTTTATGTCACTCTTCCAATTCACTCCTCCATGTCACTCCTCCATGTCACTCATCCATGTTACTCATCAATGTCCCTCCGCCATGTCACTACACCCTATCAATCTTCCTTGGTGATACGACCTGTCACTTTTCCATGTCACTCTTCCATGTCTCTCCTCCATGTCCCTCCTCCATGTAGCTACTCCATGTCACTCCTCCACGTCACTCCTCCAGGTCACTCCTCCATGTCGCAACTCAAAGTCACTCATCCATGTAACAACACCAACTCACTCCTCAATGTCACTCCTCCATGTCACTACTTCATGTCACTCCTCCATGTCGCTACACAAACTCAACCCTCCTTGTCACTCCTCTATGTCATTCATCCATGTCATTCCTCCATGTCACTCCTTTATGTCACTTCTCCAATTCACTCCTAAATGTCACTCCTCCATGTCACTCATCCATGTCCCTCCGCCATGTCACTCCACCCTATCAATCTTCCTTGGTGATCCGACCTGTCACTTCTCCATGTCACAACACAAACTCAACCCTCCTTGTCACTCCTCCATGTCACTCATGCATGTCAATCCTCCATGTCACTCCTTTATGTCACTCCTCCAATTCACTCACCATGTCACCTCTATTTGTCTTCCATGTCACTCCTCCATGTCCATCCTCCATGTCACTACTCCATGTCGCTCCTCCATGTTGCTCCTCCATGTCACTCCTCTATGTCACTCGTCCATGTCACTCGTCCATGTCACTCCTCCATTTCACTCCTCCAAGTGACTCATCCATGTCCCTCCGCCATGTCACTCCACCATATCAACCCTCCTTCCTGATAAACCCTGTCACATCTCCAAGTCACTCCTCCATGTCCCTCCTCCATGTCACTACTCCTTGTCGCGAATCCATGTCAGTCCTCCACGTCGCTACACCAACTCACTCTTCCATGTCACTCCTCCTCGTCGCTCTTCCATGTTGCTCCTCCATGTCACTCCTCCATGTCACTCATCCATGTCCCTCCGCCATGTCACTCCACCATATCAATCTTCCTTGGTGATCCGCCCTGTCACTTCTCCATGTCACTCTTCCATGTCTCTCCTCCATGTCATTCCTCTATATCACTCCTCCATGTCTCTCCTCCATGTCGCTCTAACAACTCACTCCTCCATGTCACTCCAACATTTCACTCCTCCATGTCACTCCTCCAGGTCACTACTCAAAGTCACTCCTCCATGTAACTACACCAACTCACTCCTCAATGTCACTCCTCCATGTCACTACTTCATGGTACTCCTCCATGTCGCTACACAAACTCAACTCTCCTTGTCACTCCTCCATGTCACTCCACCATTTCACTCCTCCATGTCACTACTTCATGTCACTCCTCCATGTCGCAACTCCATGTGACTCCTCCAGTCGCTCCACCAACTCACTCCTCCACGTTGATCCTCCATGTTGCTCATCCATATCACTCCTCCATGTAACTCATCTATGTCCCTCCGCCATGTCAATACACCAACTCAATCCTTCTTGTCACTCCTCTATGTCACTCCTCCATGTCACACCTCCATGTCATTCCTCCATGTCACTCCTCATGTCACTCCTCCATGTCACTCCTCCATGTCACTGTTCCAAGTCACTCACCCATGTCCCTCCACGATGTCACTCCACCATATCAACCCTCCTTGGTTATCCGCCCTGTCACTTCTCCATGTCACTCATTCATGTCTCTCCTCCACGTCACTCCTCCATGTCACTCCTCCATGTCACTCCTCCATGTCTCTCCTCCATGTTGCTCTAACAACTCACTCCTCCATGTCACTCCACCATTTCACTCCTCCATGTCACTCCTCCAGGTCACTCCTCCATGTCGCTACTCAAAGACACGCCTCCATGTTACTACACTAACTCACACCTCAGGGTTACTCCCCATGTCACTACTTCATGTCATTCCTTCATGTCGCTACACAAACTCAATCATACTATACAATCTTTCATGTCACTCATCCATATCACTCCTCCATGTCACTCCTCCATGTCACTCCTCCATGTCACTCCTCCATGTCACTCCTCCAAGTTACTACTAAATGTCGCTACTCCATGTGACTCCTCCATGTTGCTCCACCAACTCACTCCTCCATGTTGCTCCTCCATGTTGCTCCTCCAATTCACTCCTCCAATTCACCTCTATATGTCTTCCATGTCACTCCTCCATGTCACTACTCCATGTCACTCCTCCATGTCGCTCCTCCGTGCTGCTCCTCCACATCAATCCTCTATGTCACTCCTCCATGTAACTCCTAAATGTAGTTACTCCATGTCACTACTCCATGTCACTCCTCCATGTCGCTCCTCCGTGTTACTCCTCCAAGTCACTCCTCCCGGTCCATCCTCCATGTCATTACTCCACATCAATCCTTTATGTCACTCCTCCATGTCACTCCTCCATGTCACTCCACCATTTCACTCCTCCATGTAACTCCTCCAGGTCACTCCTCCATGTCGCTATTCCATTTCAGTCCTCCATGTCGCTACACCAACTCACTCTTTCATGTTACTCCTCCATGTCGCTACTCCATGTGACTCCTCCATGTCGCTCCACCAACTCCTTCCTCCATGTTACTCCTCCATGTCACTCCTCCATGTCACTCCTCCATGTTGCTATTCTATGTCACTCCTCCATGTATCTCCTCCATGTCGCTACTCTATGTCACTTCTCCAAGTCACTCCTCCATGTCCATCCTCCATGTCACTACTCCACATCAATCCTCTATGTCCCTCCGCCATGTCACTCCACCCTATCAATATTCTTTGGTGATCCGCCCTGTAACTTCTCCATGTCACTCTTCCATGTTACTCCTCCATGTCGCTACTCCATGTGACTCCTCCATGTCAATACTCCAACTCAAACCTCTTTGTCCATCCTCCATGTCGCTACACCAACTCACTCTTCCATGTCACTTCTCCAAGTCGCTTCTCCATGTCACTCCTCCATGTCAATACACCAACTCAAACCTCTTTGTCCATCCTCCATGTCACTCCTCCGTGTTGCTCCTCCATGTCACTCCTCCATGTCGCTACTCTATGGGACTCCTCCATGTCGCTCCACCAACTCCTTCCTCCATGTTACTCCTCCATGTCACTCCTCCATGTCAATCCTTTATGTCACTCCTCCAAGTTACTCCTCCATGTCGCTCCTCAATGTTGCTCCTCCATATCACTCCCCCATGTCACTCATCCATGTCACTCCTCTATGTCATTCCTCCATGTCACTCCTCTCTGTCACTCCTCCATGTCACTCCTCCATGTCACTCCTCCAGGTCACTCCTCCATGTCGCTACTCAAAGTCACTCCTCCATGTCACTCCTCCATGTCGCTATTCCAATTTACTCCTCCATGTTGCTCCTCCATGTTGCTCCTCCATGTCAATCCTCTGTGTCACTCATCCATATCACTCCTCCAAGTCACTCACCCATGTCCCTCCGCGATGTCATCTACCATATCAACCCTCCTTTGTTATCCGCCCTGTCACTTCTCCATGTCACTCTTCCATGTCTCTCCTCCAATTCACTCCTCCATGTCACTTCTATATGTCTTCCATGTCACTCCTCCATGTCCATCCTCCATGTCGCTACACCTACTCACTCTTCCATGTCACTCCTCCATGTCGCTCCTCCGTGTTACTCCTCCTTGTCACTCCTCCAAGTCACTCACCCATGTCCCTACACGATGTCACTCCACCATATCAACCCTTCTTCCTGATCAACCCTGTCACTTCTCCAAGTCACTCCTCCATGTCCCTCCTCCATGTCACTACTCCATGTCACTACTCCATGTCGCTCCTCCGTGTTGCTCCTCCACATCAATCCTCTATGTAACTTCTCCATGTTGCTCCTCCAAGTCACTCCTCCATGTAACTCCTACATGTAGCTACTCCATTACACTACTCCATGTCACTCCTCCATGTCGCTCCTCCGTGTTGCTCCTCCAAGTCACTCCTCCATGTAACTCCTCCATGTAGCTACTCCATGTCACTCCTCCATGTCGCTACCCAAACTCACTCCTCATGTCACTCCTCCATGTCACTCATCCATGTCACTCCTCCAAGTCACTCATCCATGTCCCTCCGCCATGTCACTCCACCATATCAATCTTCCTTGGTGATCCGCCCTGTCACTTCTCCTTGTCACTCCTCCATGTCTCTCCTCCACGAAATTTCTCTATGTCACTCCTCCATGTCACTCCTCCATGCCTCTCCTCTATATCGCTCTAACAACTCACTCCTCCATGTCACTCCTCCATGTCACTCCACCATTTCACTCCTCCATTGTTCTCATCCAGGTCACTCCTCCATGTCGCTACACCAACTCACTCCTCAATGTCACTCCTTCAGGTCACTCCTCCAAGTCGCTACTCAAAGTCACTCCTCCATGTCACTACACCAACTCACTCCTCAATGTCACTCCTCAATGTCACTCCTTCAGGTCACTCCTCCAAGTCGCTACTCAAAGTCACTCCTCCATGTCACTACACCAACTCACTCCTCAATGTCACTCCTCAATGTCACTACTTCATATCGCTCCTCCATGTCCCTCCTCCATGTCACTCCTCCATGTCATTCCTCCATGTCAATCCTCCATGTATCTCCTCCATGTCGCTACTTCCATGTCACTCCTCCATGTCGCTACACCAACTCACTCCTCAATGTCACTCCTCCATGTCACTACTTCTTGTCACTCCTCCATGTCACTCATCCATGTCATTCCTCCATGTCACTCCTTTATGTCACAACTCCAATTCAGTCCTCCATGTCCATCCTCCATGTCACTACTCCATATCAAATCTTTATGTCACTCCTCCATGTCACTCCTCCATGTCACTCTAAGAACTCACTCCTCCATGTCACCCCACCATTTCACTCCTCCATGTCACTCCTCCAGGTCACTCCTCCATGTGGCTACTCAAAGTCACTCCTCCATGTCACGACACCAACTCAATCCTCCATGTCACTACTTCATGTCACTCCTCCATGTCGCTATTCCATGTGACCACTCCATGTAGCTCCACCAACTCACTCCTCCACGTCGCTCCTCCATGTTGCTCTTCCATGTCACTCCTCCATGTAACTCATCTATGTCCCTCCGCCATGTCACTACACCAACTAAATCCTTCTTGTCACTCCTCCATGTCACTCATCCATGTCACTTCTATATGTCTTCCATGTCACTCCTCCATGTTTCTCCTCCATGTCACTCCTCCACATCACTCCTCTATGTCACTCCTCCATGTTACACCTCCATGTCACTCCTCCATGTCGCTACAACCAACTCATTCCTCATGTCACTCCTCCATGTCGCTACTCCATGTCACTCCTCAATGTCACTCGTTTATGTCACTCCTCCAGTTCACTCCTCCATGTCATCTCTATATGTCTTCCATGTCACTCCTCCATGTCCATCCTCCATGTCACTACTCCATGTCACTCCTCCATGTTGCTCCTCCGTGTTGCTCCTCCATGTCACTCCTCCAAGTCACTCACCCATGTCCCTACACGATGTCACTCCACCATATCAACCCTCCTTCCTGATCAACCGTGTCACTCCTCCATGTAACTCCTACATGTAGCTACTCCATGTCACTACTCCATGTACCTCCTCCATGTCGCTCCTCCGTGTTGCTCCTCGAAGTCACTCCTCCATGTAACTCCTCCATGTAGCTACTCCATGTCACTCCTCCATGTCGCTACACAAACTCACTCCTCATGTCACTCCTCCATGTCACTCCTCCAAGTCACTCATCCTTGTCCCTCCGCCATGTCACTCCACCATATCAATCTTCCCAGGTGATCCCCCTGTCACTTCTCCATGTCACTCCTCCATGTCTCTCCTCCACAAAATTTCTCTATGTCATTCCTCCATGTCACTCCTACATGTCACTCCTCCATGTCTCTCCTCTATATCGCTCTAACAACTCACTCCTCCATGTCACTCCACCATTTCACTCCTCTATGTCACTCCTCCAGGTCACTCCTCCATGTCGCATCTCAAAGTCACTCCTCAATGTCACTACACCAACTCACTCCTCTATGTCACTCCTCCATGTCACTCCTACATGTCACTCCTCCATGTCTCTCCTCTATATCGCTCTAACAACTCACTCCTCCATGTCACTTCTCCATGTCACTCCACCATTTCACTCCTCCATGTCACTCCTCCAGGTCACTCCTCCATGTCGCTACACCAACTTACTCCTCAATGTCACTCCTTCATGTCACTCCTCCATTTCTCTCCTCCATGTTGCTATAACAACTCACTCCTCCATGTCATTCCTTCAGGTCACTCCTCCAAGTCGCTACTCAAAGTCACTCCTCCATGTCGCTACTCCATGTCACTCCTCAATGTCACTTGTTTATGTCACTCCTCCAGTTCACTCCTCCATGTCATCTCTATATGTCTTCCATGTCACTCCTCCATGTCCATCCTCCATGTCACTACTCCATGTCACTCCTCCATGTTGCTCCTCCATGTTGCTCCTCCATGTCACTCCTCCAAGTCACTCACCCATGTCCCTACACGATGTCACTCCACCATATCAACCCTCCTTCCTGATCAACCGTGTCACTCCTCCATGTAACTCCTACATGTAGCTACTCCATGTCACTACTCCATGTTACTCCTCCATGTCGCCACACCAACTCACTCCTCCATGTCACTACTTCTTGTCACTCCTCCATGTCACTCATCCATGTCATTCCTCCATGTCACTCCTTTATGTCACAACTCCAATTCACTCCTCCATGTCCATCCTCCATGTCACTACTCCATATCAAACCTTTATGTCACTCCTCCATGTCACTCCTTCATGTCACTCCTCCAAGTCACTCATCCATGTCCCTCCGCCATGTCACTCCACCCTATCAATCTTCCTTGGTGATCTGACCTGTCACTTCTCCATGTCACAACACAAACTCAACCCTCCTTGTCACTCCTCCATGTCACTCATGCATGTCAATCCTCCATGTCACTCCTTTATGTCACTCCTCCAATTCACTCACCATGTCACCTCTATATGTCTTCCATGTCACTCCTCCATGTCCATCCTCCATGTCACTACTCCATGTCACTCCTCTGTGTTGCTCCTCCATGTCACTTCTCCAAGTCACTCACCCATTTCCATCCAGGATGTCACTCCACCATATCAACTCTCTTTCCTGATCAACCCTGTCACTTCTCCAAGTCACTCCTCCATGTCCCTCCTCCATGTCACTACTCCATGTCACTCCTCCATGTCGCTCCTCCGTGTTGCTCCTCCACATCAATTCTCTATGTCACTCCTCCATGTCACTCCTCCATGTCGCTATTCCATGTCAGTCCTCCATGTCGCTACACCAACTCACTCTTCCATGTTACTCCTCCATGTTGCTACTCCATGTGACTCCTCCATGTCAATACACCAAGTCAAACCTCTTTGTCCATCCTCCATGTCGCTACACCAACTCTCTCTTCCATGTCATTTCTCCATGTCGCTTCTCCATGTCACTCCTCTATGTCAATACACCAACTCAAACATCTTTCTCCATCCTCCATGTCACTCCTCCGTGTTGCTCCTCCATGTCATTCCTCCATGTCGCTACTCTATGGGACTCCTCAATGTCGCTCCACCAACTCCTTCCTCCATGTTACTCCTCCATGTCACTCCTCCATGTCAATCCTTTATGTCACTCCTCCAAGTTACTCCTCCATGTCGCTCCTCCATTTTTGCTTTTCCATGTCACTCCTCTATGTCACTCGTCCATGTCACTCCTCCATGTAAATCCTCCATGTAGCTACTCCATGTCACTCCTCCATGTCGCTACACAAACTCACTCCTCCATGACACTCCTCAATGTCAGTACATCATGTCACTCCTCCATGTCGCTACACAAACTCAATCCTCCTTTCCACTCTTTCATGTCCCTCCTCCATGTCACTCCTCCATGTGACTCCTCCATGTCACTCCTACAGGTCACTCCTCCATGTCGCTACTCAAAGTCACTCCTCCATGTCACTACACCAACTCACTCCTCAATGTCACTCCTCCATGTCACTACTTCATGTCACTCCTCCATGTCACTACTTCATGTCACTCCTCCATGTCACAACACAAACTCAACCCTCCTTGTCACTCCTCCATGTCACTAATCCATGTCATTCCTCCTTTTCACTCCTTTATGTCACTCTTCCAATTCACTCCTCCATGTCACTCCTCCATGTCACTCATCCATGTTACTCATCCATGTCCCTCCGCCATGTCACTACACCCTATCAATCTTCCTTGGTGATCCGACCTGTCACTTTTCCATGTCACTCTTCCATGTCTCTCCTCCATGTCCCTCCTCCATGTCACTACTCCATGTCACTCCTCCATGTCGCTCCTCCGTGTTGCTCCTCCACGTCAATCCTCTATGTCACTCCTCCATGTAACTCCTACATGTAGCTACTCCATGTCACTACTCCATTTCACTCCTCCATGTCGCTCCTCCGTGTTGCTCCTCCACATCAATTCTCTATGTCACTCCTCCATGTCACTCCTCCATGTCGCTATTCCATGTCAGTCCTCCATGTCACTACACCAACTCACTCCTCAATGTCACTCCTCCATGTCACTACTTCATGTCACTCCTCCATGTCGCTACACAAACTCAACCCTCCTTGTCACTCCTCTATATCATTCATCCATGTCATTCCTCCATGTCACTCCTTTATGTCACTCCTCCAATTCACTCCTAAATGTCACTCCTCCGTGTCCCTCCGCCATGTCACTCCACCCTATCAATCTTCCTTGGTGATCCGACCTGTCACTTCTCCATGTCACAACACAAACTCAACCCTCCATGTCACTCCTCCATGTAACTCCTTCATGTCACTCCTCCATGTCACTCCTCCATTTCACTCCTCCAAGTCACTCCTCCATGTCACACCTCCATGTCACTCCTCCATGTCGCTACACCAACTCATTCCTCATGTCACTCCTCCATGTCGCTACTCCATGTCACTCCTCCATGTCGCTACACCAACTCAACCCTCCTTGTAACTCCTCCATTTCACTCATCCATGTCATTCCTCCATGTCACTCCTCATGTCACTCCTCCATGTCACTCCTCCATGTCACTGTTCCAAGTCACTCACCCATGTCCCTCCACGATGTCACTCCACCATATCAACCCTCCTTGGTTATCCGCCCTGTCACTTCTCCATGTCACTCTTTCAAGTGACTCCTCCACATCACTCCTCCATGTCTCTCCTCCATGTTTCTCTAACAACTCACTCCTCCATGTCACTCCACCATTTCACTTCTCCATGTCACTCCTCCAGGTCACTCCTCCATGTCGCTACTCAAAGTCACTCCTCCATGTTACTACACGAACTCACTCCTCAGGGTTACTCCTCTATGTCACTACTTCATGTCATTCCTCCATGTCGCTACACAAACTCAATCATACTATACACTCTTTCATGTCACTCCTCCATATCACTCCTCCATATCAATCCTCCATGTCATTCCTCCATGTCACTACTTTATGTCACCCCTCCAAGTTACTCCTAAATGTCGCTACTCCATGTGACTCCTCCATGTTGCTCCACCAACTCACTCTTCCATGTTGCTCCTCCATGTTGCTCCTCCAATTCACTCCTCCAAGTCACCTCTATGTCTTCCATGTCACTCCTCCATGTCACTACTCCATGTCACTCCTCCATGTCGCTCCTCCGTGTTACTCCTCCAAGTCACTCCTCCATGTAACTCCTCCATGTAACTACTCCATGTCACTCCTCCATGTCGCTACACAAACTCACTCCTCATGTCACTCCTCCATGTCACTACTTCTTGTAACTCCTCCATGTCACTCATCCATGTCACTCATCCATGTCATTCCTCCATGTCACTCCTTTATGTCACTCCTCCAATACACTCCTCCATGTCACCTCTATATGTCTTCCATGTCACTCCTCCATGTCCATCCTCCATGTCACTACTCCATGTCACTCCTCCATGTCGCTCGTCCGTGTTGCTCCTCCTTGTCACTCCTCCAATTCACTCACCCATGTCCTTCCACGATGTCACTCCACCATATCAACCCTCCTTCCTGATCAACCCTGTCACTTCTCCAAGTCACTCCTCCATGTCCATCCTCTATGTCATTACTCCACATCAATCCTTTATGTCACTCCTCCATGTCACTCCTCCATGTCTCTCCTCCATGTCGCTCTAACAACTCACTCCTCCATGTCACTCCACCATTTCACTCCTCCATGTCACTCCTCCAGGTCACTCCTCCATGTCGCTATTCCATGTCAGTCCTCCAAGTCTCTACACCAACTCACTCTTTCATGTTACTCCTCCATGTCGCAACTCCATGTGACTCCTCCATGTCGCTCCACCAACTCCTTCCTCCATGTTACTCCTCCATGTCACTCCTCCATGTTGCTACTCTATGTCACTCCTCCATGTATGTCCTCCATGTCGCTACTCTATGTCACTTCTCCAAGTCACTCCTCCATGTCCATCCTCCATGTCACTACTCCACATCAATCCTCTATGTCCCTCCGCCATGTCACTCCACCCTATCAATCTTCTTTGGTGATCCGCCCTGTCACTTCTCCATGTCACTCGTCCATGTTACTCCTCTATGTCGCTACTCCATGTCACTCCTCCATGTCAATACACCAACTCAAACCTCTTTGTCCATCCTCCATGTCACTCCTCCGTGTTGCTCCTCCATGTCACTCCTCCATGTCGCTACTCTATGGGACTCCTCCATGTCGCTCCACCAACTCCTTCCTCCATGTTACTCCTCCATGTCACTCCTCCATGTCAATCCTTTATGTCACTCCTCCAAGTTACTCCTCCATGTCGCTCCTCCGTGTTGCTCCTCCAAGTCACTCCTCAATGTCACTCCTCCAGGTCACTCCTCCAGGTCGCAACTCTAAGTCACTCATCCATGTAACTACACCAACTCACTCCTCAATGTCACTCCTCCATGTCACTACTTCATGTCACTCCTCCATGTCGCTACACAAACTCAACCCTCCTTGTCACTCCTCTATGTCATTCATCCAAGTCACTCCTCCATGTCCCTCCTCCATGTCGCTCCTCCGTGTTGCTCCTCCAAGTAACTCCTCCATGTAACTCCTCCATGTAGCTACTCCATGTCACTCCTCCATGTCGCTACACAAACTCACTCCTCATGTCACTCCTCCATGTCACTCCTCCAAGTCACTCACCCATGTCGCTATAACAACTCACTCCTCCATGTCACTCCTCCAGGTCACTCCTCCATGTCGCTACTCAAAGTCACTCCTCCATGTAACTCCTACATGTAGCTACTCCATGTCACTCCTCCATGTCACTCCTCCAGGTCACTCCTCCAGGTCGCAACTCAAAGTCACTCCTCCATGTCACTACACCAACTCACTCCTCAAGGTCACTCCTCAATATCACTACTTCATGTCACTCCTCCATGTCGCTACACAAACTCAAACCTCCTTTACACTCTTTCATGTCACTTCTCCATATCGCTCCTCCATGTCCCTCCTCCATGTCACTCCTCCATGTCATTCCTCCATGTCATTCCTCCATGTATCTACTCCATGTCGCTACTCTATGTCACTCCTCCATGTCACTCCTCCATGTCACTCCTCCATGTCGCTACACAAACTCACTCCTCATGTTACTACTCTATTTCGCTACTCCATGTAACTCCTCCATCTCGCTACACCAACTCACTCCTCAATGTCACTCCTCCATGTCACTACTTCTTGTCACTCCTCCATGTCACTCCTAGAGGTCACTCCTCCATGTCGCTACTCAAAGTCACTCCTCCATGTCACTACACCAACTCACTCCTCAACGTCACTCCTCCATGTCACTACTTCATGTCACTCCTCCATGTCACTCATCCATGTCATTCCTCCTTTTCACTCCTTTATGTCACTCTTCCAATTCACTCCTCCATGTCCCTCCGCCATGTCACTCCACCCTATCAATCTTCCTTGGTGATCCTACCTGTCACTTTTCCATGTCACTCTTCCATGTCTCTCCTCCATGTCCCTCCTCCATGTCACTACTCCATGTAACTCCTCCATGTCGCTCCTCCGTGTTGCTCCTCCACGTCACTCCTCTATGTCACTCCTCCATGTCACTCCTCCATGTCACTCCTTCAGGTCACTCCTCCATATCGCTCCTCCATGTTGCTCCTCCATGTCCCTCCGCCATGTCACTCCACCATATCAATCTTCCTTGGTGATCCGCCCTGTCACTTCTCCATGTCACTCTTCCATGTCTCTACTCCACGTCACTGCTCTATGTCAATCCTCCATGTCACTCCTCCATGTCACTCCTCCATGTCTTTCATCCATGTCGCTATAACAACTCACTCCTCTATGTCACTCCACCATTTCACTCCTCCATGTCACTCCTCCAGGTCACTCCTCCATGTCGCTACTCAAAGTCACTCCTCCATGTCACTACACCAACTCACTCCTCAATGTCACTCCTCCATGTCACTACTTCATGTCACTCCTCCATGTCGCTACTCCATGTCCATCTTCCATGTCGCTACACCTACTCACTCTTACATGTCACTCCTCCATGTTGCTTTTCCATGTCACTCCTCCATGTAACTCATCTATGTCCCTCCGCCATGTCACTACACCAACTCAATCCATTTTGTCACTCCTCCATGTCACTCATCCATGTCACTTCTATATGTCTTCCATGTCACTGTCCCTCCTCCATGTCGCTACACCAACTCACTCCTCCATGTCACTCCTCCATATCGCTACTCCATGTCATTCCTCCTTGTCACTCTTCCATGTCGCTCCTCCATGTCTATCCTTTATGTCACTCCTCCAAGTTACTCCTCCATGTCACTTCTATATATCTTCCATGTCACTCCTCCATGTAAACCCTCTGTCACTGCTCTATGTTGCTCCTCCACATCACTCCTCTATGTCATTCCTGCATGTCACTCCTCACTCTCACTCCTCCATGTCCAGCCTCCAAGACACTCCTCTGTTTAACTCCTTCATGTTCCTCATCCATGTCACTTCACCATGTCGCTACACCAACTCACTACTCCATATCACTCCTCCATGTCACTCCTTTATGTCACTCCTCCAAGTCACTCCTCCATGTTACTTCTATATTTCTTCCATGTCACTCTTCCAGGTCCCTCCTCCATGCAACACCTCCATGTCACTCCTCCATGCCGCTACTCCATTTCACTCCTCCATGTCGCTACACCAACTCAATCTTCCTTGTCACTCCTCCATGTCACTCCACCATATCAATCCTCCTTGCTGATCCACCCTGTCACTTCTCCATATCACTCAACCATTTCACTTCTATGTCTTCAGTGTCACTCCTCCATGTCGCTACACCAACTCACTCCTCTATGTCACTCCTCCATGTCGCTACGCCAACTCACTACTCATGTCACTCCTCCGTGTCGCTACTCCATGTCACTCCTTCATGTCACTCCTCCATGTCACTCCTCCATGTCACTACTCCATGCCACTCCTCCATGTCGATCATCCATGTCACTCCTCCATGTCACTCCTCCATTTCGCTCCTCCATGTAGATCCTTCATGTTGCTCCTCCATGTCGCTCCTCCTTGTCAATCCTCCATGTCACTACTCAGTGATGATTCACCATGTCATTGCTCTATGTTGATACTCCATGTCGATCATCTATGTTGCTCCTCCATTTCACTCCTCCATGTCTTCCAATGTCGCACCTCAATGTAGGTTTTCCATGTCGGCACATGTCAATCCTCCATGTCGCTTTTCCATGTCGCTCCTCCTTGTCACTCCTCCATGTAACTACTTTTTCGATTCTCCATGTCACTCCTCCATGTCTTCCATGTCACTCCTCTATGTCGATCCTCCATGTCGATCCTTCATGTCGCTCCTCCATGTCGCTCCTCCATGTCGCTCCTCCTTGTTACTCCTCCATGTCACTCCTCCAGGTCGATCCTCCATGTCGATATTCCACGTCGCTCCTCTATGTAACTACACAATGTCGATTCTCCATGTCACTCCAGAATGTCAATCCAGTATGTCGCTCCACCATGTCCCTCCAGAATGTACCTCACTGTTGTCAGTCCTCCATGTCGCTCCGCGATGTCGCTCCTTCCTGTAGCTCCTCCATGTTGCTCTTCCATGTCGCTCCTCCATGTCACTCCTCCATGTCGATCATCCATGTCACTCCTCCATGTAACTCCTCCATTTCGCTCCTCCATGTAGATCCTTCATGTCACTCCTCCTTGTCGCTCCTCCATGTCACTCTTCCATGTTGCTATTCCATTTCACTCCTTCATTTCACTCCACCACGTCACTCCTCTATGTAACTCCTCACGTCACTCCTCCATGTCGCTACTCCATGTCACTCCTCCATGTCGCTCCACCAACTCACTCTTCCATTTCACTCAATTTCACTCCACCACGTCACTCCTTTTTGTAACTTCTCATATCACTCCTCCATGTCGCTACTCCATGTTGAGCCTCCATGTCGCCCTTCAATGTCACTCCTCAATATATCTCCTATATGTTGAGCCACCGTGTTGCTTATCCATGTCACTCCTCCATGACGATCCTTAAATTCACTCCTCCATGTCCGTCTTCCATATCGCTACTCCTTGTCACTCCTCCATGTCGATCTTCTCTGTGACTCCTACAAATCACTCCTACATATCACTCCTCCATGAAGCTCCACCATGTCACTCCTCCATTTCACTCTTCCTTGTCACTCCTCCATGTCACTCCTCCATGTCAAATCTTCTCTGTGACTCCTACAAGTCACTCCTACATGTCACTCCTCCATGTGACTCCTCTATGTCACTCCTCCATGTCGATCCTCCATGTCACTCCTAAATGTCACTCCTCCATGTCACTCCTCTATGTCACTCCTACATGTCACTCATCCATGTCATTCCTCCATGTCACTCCTCCATGTCACTCCTCCATGTCACTGTTCCAAGTCACTCACCTATGTCCCTCCACGATGTCACTCCACCATATCAACCCTCCATGGTTATCCGCCCTGTCACTTCTCCATGTCACTCTTTCATGTCTCTCCTCCATGTCACTCCTCCATGTCACTCCACCATTTCACTCCTCCATGTCACTCCTCCAGGTCACTCCTCCATGTCGCTAATCAAAGTCACTCCTCCATGTTACTACACCAACTCACTCCACAGGGTTACTCCTCCATGTCACTACTTCATGTCACTCCTCCATGTCGCTACACAAACTCAATCATACTATACACTCTTTCATGTCACTCCTCCATATCACTCCTCCATGTCAATCCTCCATGTCACTCCTCCATGTCACTTCTTTATGTCACTCCTCCAAGTTACTCCTAAATGTCGCTACTCCATGTGACTCCTCCATGTTGCTCCACCAACTCACTCCTCCATGTTAATCCTCCATGTTGCTCCTCCAATTCACTCCTCCAAGTCACCTCTATATGTCTTCCATGTCACTCCTCCATGTCTATCCTCCATGTCACTACTCCATGTCACTCCTCCATGTCGCTCCTCCGTGTTGCTCCTCCATGTCACTTCTCCAAGTCACTCACCCGTGTCCCTCCACAATGTCACTACTTCATGGAACTCCTCCATGTCGCTCCTCCGTGTTGCTCCTCCACATCAATCCTCTATGTCACTCCTCCATGTAACTCCTACATGTAGCTACTCCATGTCACTACTCCATGTCACTCCTCCATGTCGCTCCTCCGTGTTGCTCCTCCAAGTCACTCCTCCATGTAACTCTTCCATGTAACTACTCCAAGTCACTCCTCTATGTCACTCCTCCATGTCAATCCTACATGTCACTCCTCCATGTCTCTCCTCTATGTCGCTCTAACAACTCACTCCTCCATGTCACTCCTCCATGTCGCTACACCAACTCACTAATCAATGTCACTCCTCCATGTCACTCCTCCAAGTCACTCATCCATGTCCCTCCGCCATGTCACTCCACCATATCAATCTTCCTTCCTGATCAACCTTGTCACTCCTCCATGTCTCTCCTCCACGAAATTCCTCTATGTTACTCCTCCATGTCACTCCTACATGTCACTCCTCCATGTCTCTCCTCTATATCGCTCTAACAACTCCCTCCTCCATGTCACTCCTCCATGTCACTCCACCATTTCACTCCTACATGTCACTACTCCAGGTCACTCCTCCATGTCACTCCTCCAAGTCACTCATCCATGTCCCTCCGCCATGTCACTCCACCATATCAATATTCCTTGGTGATCCCCCTGTCACTTCTCCATGTCACTCCTCCATGTCTCTCCTCCACGAAATTCCTCTATGTCACTCCTCCATGTCACTCCTCCATGTCACTCCACCATTTAACTCCTCCATGTCACTCCTCCAGATCACTCCTCCATGTCGCTACACCAACTTACTCCTCAATGTCACTCCTTCATGTCACTCCTCCATTTCTCTCCTCCATGTCGCTATAACAACTCACTCCTCCATGTCACTCCACCATTTCACTCCTCCATTTCGCTACTCAAAGTCACTCCTCCATGTCACTACACCAACTCACTCCTCGATGTCACTCCTCAATGTCACTACTTCATGTCACTCCTCCATGTAGCTACACAAACTCAATCCTCCTTTACACTCTTTCATGTCACTCCTCCATATCGCTCCTCCATGTCCCTTCTCCATGTCACTCCTCCATGACATTCCTCCATGTCACTCCTCCATGTATCTCCTCCATGTTGCTACTCTATGTCACTCCTCCATGTCACTCCTCCATGTCACTCCTCCATTTCGCTACACAAACTCACTCCTCATGTTACTACTCAATGTCGCTACTCCATGTCGCTCTAACAACTCACTCCTCCATGTCACTACACCAACTCACTCCTCAATGTCACTCCTCCATGTCACAACTTCATGTCAATCCTTCATCTTGCTACTCCTTGTGACTACTCCATGTCGCTCCACCAACTCACTCTTCCACGTCGTTCCTCCATGTTGCTCTTCCATGTCACTCCTCCATGTAACTCACCTATGTCCCTCTGCTATGTCAATACACCAAGTCAATCCTCCATGTCACTCCTCCATGTCGTTATTCCATGTCACTCCTCCATGTCGCTACACCAACTCACTCCTCAATGTCACTCCTCCATGTCACTACTTCTTGTCACTCCTCCATGTCACTCATCCATATAATTCCTCCATGTCACTCCTTTATGTCACTCCTCCAATTCACTCCTCCATGTCACCTCTATATGTCTTCCATGTCACTCCTCCATGTCCATCCTCCATGTCACTACTCCATGTCACTCCTCCATGTCGCTCCTCCGTGTTGCTCCTCCTTGTCACTCCTCCAAGTCACTCACGCATGTCCGTCCACGATTTCACTCCACCATATAAACACTCCTTCCTGATCAACCCTGTCACTTCTCCAAGTCACTCCTCCATGTATCTCCTCCATGTCCCTACTCTATGTCACTCCTCCATGTCACTCCTTCATGTCGCTACACAAACTCACTCCTCATGTTACTACTCTATGTCGCTACTCAATGTCACTCCTCCATGTCGCTACACCACCTCACTCCTCAATGTCATACCTCCATGTCATTACTTCTTGTCATTCCTCCATGTCACCTCTATATGTCTTCCATGTCACTCCTCCATGTCCATCCTCCATGTCACTACTCCATGTCAATCCTCCATGTCGCTCCTCCGTGTTGCTCCTCCTTGTCACTCCTCCAAGTCACTTACGCATGTCCCTCCATGATTTCACTCCACCATATCAACCCTCCTTCCTGATCAACCCTGTCACTTCTCCAAGTCACTCCTCCATGTCTATCCTCCATGTCGCTACTCCACATCAATCCTCTATGTCACTCCTCCATGTCACTCCTCTATGTCACTCCTCCATATCGATATTCCATGTGACTCCTCCATGTCGCTCCACCAACTCCTTCCTCCATGTCACTCCTCCATGTAAATCCTTTATGTCACTCCTCCAAGTTACTCCTCCATGTCACTCCACCATTTCACTCCTCCATGTCACTCCTCCAGGTCACTCCTCCTTGTCGCTACTCAAAGTTACTCCTCCATGTCACTACACCAACTCACTCCTCAATGTCCCTCCTCCATGTCACTACTTCATGTCACTCCTCCATGTCGCTCCACTCACTCACTCCTCCACGTCGCTCCTCCATGTCACCCCTCCATGTCACTCCTCCATGTCGGTACACAAACTCACTCTTCATGTTACTACTCTATGTCGCTACTCCATGTCACTCCTCCGTGTCGCTACACCAACTCACTCCTCAATGTCACTCCTCCATGTCACTACTTCTTGTCACTCCTCCATGTCACTCATCCATATCATTCCTCCATGTCACTCCTTTATGTCACTCCTCCAATTCACTCCTCCATGTCACCTCTATATGTCTTCCATGTCACTCCTCCATGTCCATCCTCCATGTCACTACTCCATGTCAATCCTCCATGTCGCTCCTCCGTGTTGCTCCTCCTTGTCACTCCTCCAAGTCACTCACGCATGTCCCTCCACGATTTCACTCCACCATATCAACCCTCCTTCCTGATCAACCCTGTCACTTCTCCAAGTCACTCCTCCATGTCTATCCTCCATGTCGCTACTCCACATCAATCCTCTATGTCACTCCTCCATGTCACTCCTCTATGTCACTCCTCCATATCGATATTCCATGTGACTCCTCCATGTCGCTCCACCAACTCCTTCCTCCATGTCACTCCTCCATGTAAATCCTTTATGTCACTCCTCCAAGTTACTCCTCCATGTCACTCCACCATTTCACTCCTCCATGTCACTCCTCCAGGTCACTCCTCCTTGTCGCTACTCAAAGTCACTCCTCCATGTCACTACACCAACTCACTCCTCAATGTCCCTCCTCCATGTCACTACTTCATGTAACTCCTCCATGTCGCTCCACTCACTCACTCCTCCACGTCGCTCCTCCATGTCACCCCTCCATGTCACTCCTCCATGTCGGTACACAAACTCACTCTTCATGTTACTACTCTATGTCGCTACTCCATGTCACTCCTCCGTGTCGCTACACCAACTCACTCCTCAATGTCACTCCTCCATGTCACTACTTCTTGTCACTCCTCCATGTCACTCATCCATATCATTCCTCCATGTCACTCCTTTATGTCACTCCTCCAATTCACTCCTCCATGTCACCTCTATATGTCTTCCATGTCACTCCTCCATGTCCATCCTCCATGTCACTACTTAAAGTCACTCCTCCATGTCGCTCCTCCGTGTTGCTCCTCCTTGTCACTCCTTCAAGTCACTCACCCATGTCCTTCCACGATGTCACTCCACCATATAAACCCTCCTTCCTGATAAACCCTGTCATTTCTCCAAGTCACTCCTCCATGTACATTCTCCATGTCGCTACTCCATGTCACTCCTCCATGTCGCTCCTCCGTGTTGCTCCTCCTTGTCACTCCTCCAAGTCACTCACCCATGTCCTTCCACGATGTCACTCCACCATATAAACCCTCCTTCCTGATCAACCCTGTTACTTCTCCAAGTCACTCCTCCATGTCCCCCCTCCATGTCACTGCTCCATGTCACTCCTCCATTTCGCTCCTCCGTGTTGCTCCTTCACATCAATCTTCTATGTAACTCCTCCATGTTGCTCCTCCAAGTAACTACTCCATGTAACTCCTACATGTAGCTACTCCATGTCACTACTCCATGTCACTCCTCCATGTCGCTCCTCCGTGTTGCTCCTCCAAGTCACTCCTCCATGTAACTCCTCCATGTTGCTACTCCATGTCACTCCTCCATGTCGCTCCTCCGTGTTGCTCCTCCATGTCACTCCTCCATGTAACTCCTCTATGTCACTCCTCCAAGTCACTCCTCTATGTCACTCCTCCATGTCACTCTTCCATGTAACTCCTCCATGTCGCTACAAAAACTCACTCCTCATGTTACTCCTCCATGTCACTCCTACATTTCACTCCTCCACGTCACTCATCCATGTCCCTCTGCCATGCAACTCTACCATATCAACCGTCCTTGCTGATCAACCCTGTCACATCTACAAGTAAATCCTCTATGTCCCTCCTCCATGTCTCTCCTCTATGTCGCTCTAACAACTCACTCCTCCATGTCACACCTCCATGTAACTCCAACATTTCACTCCTCCATGTCGCTACTCAAAGTCCCTCATCCATGTTACTACACCAACTCACTCCTCAATGTCACTCCTCCATCTCACTCCTCCATTTCTCTCCTCCATGTCGCTATAAAAACTCACTCCTCCATGTCACTCTTCAATGTCAGTACTTCAAGTCACTCCTCCATGTCGCTACACAAACTCAATACTCCTTTACACTCTTTTATGTCCCTCCTCCATGTCACTCCTCCATGTCACTCCTCCATGTCACTCCTACAGGTCACTCCTCCATGTCGCTACTCAAAGTCACTCCTCCATGTCACTACACTAACTCACTCCTCAATGTCACTCCTCCATGTCACTACTTCATGTCACTCCTCCATGTCACAACACAAACTCAACGCTCCTTGTCACTCCTCCATGTCACTCATCCATGTCATTCCTTCTTTTCACTCCTTTATGTCACTCTTCCATGTCGCTACACAAACTCACTCTTCAATGTCACTCCTCCATGTCAATACTTCTTGTCACTCCTTTATGTCAGTCCTCCAATTCACTCCTCCATGTCACCTCTATATGTCTTCCATGTCACTCCTCCATGTCCATCCTCCATGTCACTACTCCATGTCACTCCTCCATGTTGCTCTTCCGTGTTGCTCCTCCTTGTCACTCCTCCAAGTCACTCAACCATGTCCTTCCACGATGTCACTCCACCATATAAACCATCCTTCCTGATCAACCCTGTCACTTCTCCAAGTCACTCCTCCATGTACATCCTCCATGTTCCTACTCCATGTCACTCCTCCATGTCGCTCCTCCGTGTTGCTCCTCCTTGTCACTCCTCCAAGTCACTCACCCATGTCCTTCCACGATGTCACTCCACCATATAAACCCTCCTTCCTGATCAACCCTGTCACTTCTCCAAGTCACTTCCCCATGTCCATCCTCCATGTCATTACTCCACATCAATCCTCTATGTCACTCCTTCATGTCACTCCTCCATGTCACTCCTCCAATGTCGCTATTCCATATGACTCCTCCATGTCGCTCCACCAACTCCTTCCTCCATGTCACTCCTTCATGTCACTCCTCCATGTCTCTCGTCCATGTCGCTACTCAAATGTACTCCTCCATGTCACTACACCAACTCACTCCTCAATGTCACTCCTCCATGTTGCTCTTCCATGTCACTCCTCCATGTAACTCATCTATGTCCCTCCGCCATGTCACTACAACCAACTCAATCTTTCTTGTCACTCCTCCATGTCACTCATCCATGTCACTTCTATATGTCTTCCTTGTCACTCCTCCATGTTCCTCCTCCATGTCACTCCTCCACATCACTCCTCTATGTCACTCCTCCATGTCACACCTCCATGTCACTCCTCCATGTCGCTACACCAACTCATTCCTCATGTCAATCCTCCATGTCACTACTCCATGTCACTCCTCCATGTCGCTACACCAACTCAACTCTGCTTGTAACTCCTCCATGTCACTCATTTATGTCATTCCTCCATGTCAATCGTTTATGTCACTCCTCCAATTCACTCCTCCATGTCACCTCTATATGTCTTCCATGTCACTCCTCTATGTCCATCCTCCATGTCACTACTCTATGTCACTCCTCCATGTTGCTCCTCCGTGTTGCTCCTCCATGTCACTCCTCCAAGTCACTCAACCATGTTCCTCCGCGATGTCACTCCACCATATCAACCCTCCTTCCTGATCAACCCTGTTACTTCTCCAAGTCACTCCTCCATGTCCCCCCTCCATGTCACTACTCCATGTCACTCCTCCATTTCGCTCCTCCGTGTTGCTCCTCCACATCAATCTTCTATGTAACTCCTCCATGTTGCTCCTCCAAGTAACTACTCCATGTAACTCCTACATGTAGCTACTCCATGTCACTACTCCATGTCACTGCTCCATGTTGCTCCTCCGTGTTGCTCCTCCAAGTCACTCCTCCATGTAACTCCTCCATGTTGCTACACCATGTCACTCCTCCATGTCGCTCCTCCGTGTTGCTCCTCCATGTCACTCCTCCATGTAACTCCTCTATGTCATTCCTCCAAGTCACTCCTCTATGTCACTCCTCCATGTCACTCTTCCATGTAACTCCTCCATGTCGCTACAAAAACTCACTCCTCATGTTACTCCTCCATGTCACTCCTACATTTCACTCCTCCACATCACTCATCCATGTCCCTCTGCCATGCAACTCTACCATATCAACCGTCCTTGCTGATCAACCCTGTCACATCTACAAGTAAATCCTCTATGTCCCTCCTCCATGTCTCTCCTCTATGTCGCTCTAACAACTCACTCCTCCATGTCACACCTCCATGTAACTCCACCATTTCACTCCTCCATGTCGCTACTCAAAGTCCCTCATCCATGTTACTACACCAACTCACTCCTCAATGTCACTCCTCCATCTCACTCCTCCATTTCTCTCCTCCATGTCGCTATAACAACTCACTCCTCCATGTCACTCTTCAATGTCAGTACTTCAAGTCACTCCTCCATGTCGCTACACAAACTCAATACTCCTTTACACTCTTTTATGTCCCTCCTCCATGTCACTCCTCCATGTCACTCCTACAGGTCACTCCTCCATGTCGCTACTCAAAGTCACTCCTCCATGTCACTACACTAACTCACTCCTCAATGTCACTCCTCCATGTCACTACTTCATGTCACTCCTCCATGTCACAACACAAACTCAACCCTCCTTGTCACTCCTCCATGTCACTCATCCATGTCATTCCTTCTTTTCACTCCTTTATGTCACTCTTCCAATTCACTCCTCCATGTCACTCCTCCATGTCACTCATCCATGTTACTCATCAATGTCCCTCCGCCATGTCACTACACCCTATCAATCTTCCTTGGTGATACGACCTGTCACTTTTCCATGTCACTCTTCCATGTCTCTCCTCCATGTCCCTCCTCCATGTAGCTACTCCATGTCACTCCTCCACGTCACTCCTCCAGGTCACTCCTCCATGTCGCAACTCAAAGTCACTCATCCATGTAACAACACCAACTCACTCCTCAATGTCACTCCTCCATGTCACTACTTCATGTCACTCCTCCATGTCGCTACACAAACTCAACCCTCCTTGTCACTCCTCTATGTCATTCATCCATGTCATTCCTCCATGTCACTCCTTTATGTCACTTCCTCCAATTCACTCCTAAATGTCACTCCTCCATGTCACTCATCCATGTCCCTCCGCCATGTCACTCCACCCTATCAATCTTCCTTGGTGATCCGACCTGTCACTTCTCCATGTCACAACACAAACTCAACCCTCCTTGTCACTCCTCCATGTCACTCATGCATGTCAATCCTCCATGTCACTCCTTTATGTCACTCCTCCAATTCACTCACCATGTCACCTCTATTTGTCTTCCATGTCACTCCTCCATGTCCATCCTCCATGTCACTACTCCATGTCGCTCCTCCATGTTGCTCCTCCATGTCACTCCTCTATGTCACTCGTCCATGTCACTCGTCCATGTCACTCCTCCATTTCACTCCTCCAAGTGACTCATCCATGTCCCTCCGCCATGTCACTCCACCATATCAACCCTCCTTCCTGATAAACCCTGTCACATCTCCAAGTCACTCCTCCATGTCCCTCCTCCATGTCACTACTCCTTGTCGCGAATCCATGTCAGTCCTCCACGTCGCTACACCAACTCACTCTTCCATGTCACTCCTCCTCGTCGCTCTTCCATGTTGCTCCTCCATGTCACTCCTCCATGTCACTCATCCATGTCCCTCCGCCATGTCACTCCACCATATCAATCTTCCTTGGTGATCCGCCCTGTCACTTCTCCATGTCACTCTTCCATGTCTCTCCTCCACGTCATTCCTCTATATCACTCCTCCATGTCTCTCCTCCATGTCGCTCTAACAACTCACTCCTCCATGTCACTCCACCATTTCACTCCTCCATGTCACTCCTCCAGGTCACTACTCAAAGTCACTCCTCCATGTAACTACACCAACTCACTCCTCAATGTCACTCCTCCATGTCACTACTTCATGGTACTCCTCCATGTCGCTACACAAACTCAACTCTCCTTGTCACTCCTCCATGTCACTCCACCATTTCACTCCTCCATGTCACTACTTCATGTCACTCCTCCATGTCGCAACTCCATGTGACTCCTCCAGTCGCTCCACCAACTCACTCCTCCACGTTGATCCTCCATGTTGCTCATCCATATCACTCCTCCATGTAACTCATCTATGTCCCTCCGCCATGTCAATACACCAACTCAATCCTTCTTGTCACTCCTCTATGTCACTCCTCCATGTCACACCTCCATGTCATTCCTCCATGTCACTCCTCATGTCACTCCTCCATGTCACTCCTCCATGTCACTGTTCCAAGTCACTCACCCATGTCCCTCCACGATGTCACTCCACCATATCAACCCTCCTTGGTTATCCGCCCTGTCACTTCTCCATGTCACTCATTCATGTCTCTCCTCCACGTCACTCCTCCATGTCACTCCTCCATGTCACTCCTCCATGTCTCTCCTCCATGTTGCTCTAACAACTCACTCCTCCATGTCACTCCACCATTTCACTCCTCCATGTCACTCCTCCAGGTCACTCCTCCATGTCGCTACTCAAAGACACGCCTCCATGTTACTACACCAACTCACACCTCAGGGTTACTCCCCATGTCACTACTTCATGTCATTCCTTCATGTCGCTACACAAACTCAATCATACTATACAATCTTTCATGTCACTCATCCATATCACTCCTCCATGTCACTCCTCCATGTCACTCCTCCATGTCACTCCTCCATGTCACTCCTCCAAGTTACTACTAAATGTCGCTACTCCATGTGACTCCTCCATGTTGCTCCACCAACTCACTCCTCCATGTTGCTCCTCCATGTTGCTCCTCCAATTCACTCCTCCAATTCACCTCTATATGTCTTCCATGTCACTCCTCCATGTCACTACTCCATGTCACTCCTCCATGTCGCTCCTCCGTGCTGCTCCTCCACATCAATCCTCTATGTCACTCCTCCATGTAACTCCTAAATGTAGTTACTCCATGTCACTACTCCATGTCACTCCTCCATGTCGCTCCTCCGTGTTACTCCTCCAAGTCACTCCTCCCGGTCCATCCTCCATGTCATTACTCCACATCAATCCTTTATGTCACTCCTCCATGTCACTCCTCCATGTCACTCCACCATTTCACTCCTCCATGTAACTCCTCCAGGTCACTCCTCCATGTCGCTATTCCATTTCAGTCCTCCATGTCGCTACACCAACTCACTCTTTCATGTTACTCCTCCATGTCGCTACTCCATGTGACTCCTCCATGTCGCTCCACCAACTCCTTCCTCCATGTTACTCCTCCATGTCACTCCTCCATGTAACTCCTCCATGTTGCTATTCTATGTCACTCCTCCATGTATCTCCTCCATGTCGCTACTCTATGTCACTTCTCCAAGTCACTCCTCCATGTCCATCCTCCATGTCACTACTCCACATCAATCCTCTATGTCCCTCCGCCATGTCACTCCACCCTATCAATATTCTTTGGTGATCCGCCCTGTAACTTCTCCATGTCACTCTTCCATGTTACTCCTCCATGTCGCTACTCCATGTGACTCCTCCATGTCAATACTCCAACTCAAACCTCTTTGTCCATCCTCCATGTCGCTACACCAACTCACTCTTCCATGTCACTTCTCCATGTCGCTTCTCCATGTCACTCCTCCATGTCAATACACCAACTCAAACCTCTTTGTCCATCCTCCATGTCACTCCTCCGTGTTGCTCCTCCATGTCACTCCTCCATGTCGCTACTCTATGGGACTCCTCCATGTCGCTCCACCAACTCCTTCCTCCATGTTACTCCTCCATGTCACTCCTCCATGTCAATCCTTTATGTCACTCCTCCAAGTTACTCCTCCATGTCGCTCCTCAATGTTGCTCCTCCATATCACTCCCCATGTCACTCATCCATGTCACTCCTCTATGTCATTCCTCCATGTCACTCCTCTCTGTCACTCCTCCATGTCACTCCTCCATGTCACTCCTCCAGGTCACTCCTCCATGTCGCTACTCAAAGTCACTCCTCCATGTCACTCCTCCATGTCGCTATTCCAATTTACTCCTCCATGTTGCTCCTCCATGTTGCTCCTCCATGTCAATCCTCTGTGTCACTCATCCATATCACTCCTCCAAGTCACTCACCCATGTCCCTCCGCGATGTCATCTACCATATCAACCCTCCTTTGTTATCCGCCCTGTCACTTCTCCATGTCACTCTTCCATGTCTCTCCTCCTATTCACTCCTCCATGTCACTTCTATATGTCTTCCATGTCACTCCTCCATGTCCATCCTCCATGTCGCTACACCTACTCACTCTTCCATGTCACTCCTCCATGTCGCTCCTCCGTGTTACTCCTCCTTGTCACTCCTCCAAGTCACTCACCCATGTCCCTACACGATGTCACTCCACCATATCAACCCTTCTTCCTGATCAACCCTGTCACTTCTCCAAGTCACTCCTCCATGTCCCTCCTCCATGTCACTACTCCATGTCACTACTCCATGTCGCTCCTCCGTGTTGCTCCTCCACATCAATCCTCTATGTAACTTCTCCATGTTGCTCCTCCAAGTCACTCCTCCATGTAACTCCTACATGTAGCTACTCCATTACACTACTCCATGTCACTCCTCCATGTCGCTCCTCCGTGTTGCTCCTCCAAGTCACTCCTCCATGTAACTCCTCCATGTAGCTACTCCATGTCACTCCTCCATGTCGCTACCCAAACTCACTCCTCATGTCACTCCTCCATGTCACTCATCCATGTCACTCCTCCAAGTCACTCATCCATGTCCCTCCGCCATGTCACTCCACCATATCAATCTTCCTTGGTGATCCGCCCTGTCACTTCTCCTTGTCACTCCTCCATGTCTCTCCTCCACGAAATTTCTCTATGTCACTCCTCCATGTCACTCCTCCATGCCTCTCCTATATATCGCTCTAACAACTCACTCCTCCATGTCACTCCTCCATGTCACTCCACCATTTCACTCCTCCATTGTTCTCATCCAGGTCACTCCTCCATGTCGCTACAACCAACTCACTCCTCAATGTCACTCCTTCAGGTCACTCCTCAAGTCGCTACTCAAAGTCACTCCTCCATGTCACTACACCAACTCACTCCTCAATGTCACTCCTCAATGTCACTCCTTCAGGTCACTCCTCCAAGTCGCTACTCAAAGTCACTCCTCCATGTCACTACACCAACTCACTCCTCAATGTCACTCCTCAATGTCACTACTTCATATCGCTCCTCCATGTCCCTCCTCCATGTCACTCCTCCATGTCATTCCTCCATGTCAATCCTCCATGTATCTCTCCATGTCGCTACTCCATGTCACTCCTCCATGTCCGCTACACCAACTCACTCCTCAATGTCACTCCTCCATGTCACTACTTCTTGTCACTCCTCCATGTCACTCATCCATGTCATTCCTCCATGTCACTCTCCTTTATGTCACAACTCCAATTCACTCCTCCATGTCCATCCTCCATGTCACTACTCCATATCAAATCTTTATGTCACTCCTCCATGTCACTCCTCCATGTCACTCTAAGAACTCACTCCTCCATGTCACCCCACCATTTCACTCCTCCATGTCACTCCTCCAGGTCACTCCTCCATGTGGCTACTCAAAGTCACTCCTCCATGTCACGACACCAAACTCAATCCTCCATGTCACTACTTCATGTCACTCCTCCATGTCGCTATTCCATGTGACCACTCCATGTAGCTCCACCAACTCACTCCTCCACGTCGCTCCTCCATGTTGCTCTTCCATGTCACTCCTCCATGTAACTCATCTATGTCCCTCCGCCATGTCACTACACCAACTAAATCCTTCTTGTCACTCCTCCATGTCACTCATCCATGTCACTTCTATATGTCTTCCATGTCACTCCTCCATGTTTCTCCTCCATGTCACTCCTCCACATCACTCCTCTATGTCACTCCTCCATGTTACACCTCCATGTCACTCCTCCATGTCGCTACAAACCAACTCATTCCTCATGTCACTCCTCCATGTCGCTACTCCATGTCACTCCTCAATGTCACTCGTTTATGTCACTCCTCCAGTTCACTCCTCCATGTCATCTCTATATGTCTTCCATGTCACTCCTCCATGTCCATCCTCCATGTCACTACTCCATGTCACTCCTCCATGTTGCTCCTCCGTGTTGCTCCTCCATGTCACTCCTCCAAGTCACTCACCCATGTCCCTACACGATGTCACTCCACCATATCAACCCTCCTTCCTGATCAACCGTGTCACTCCTCCATGTAACTCCTACATGTAGCTACTCCATGTCACTACTACTCCATGTACCTCCTCCATGTCGCTCCTCCGTGTTGCTCCTCGAAGTCACTCCTCCATGTAACTCCTCCATGTAGCTACTCCATGTCACTCCTCCATGTCGCTACACAAACTCACTCCTCATGTCACTCCTCCATGTCACTCCTCCAAGTCACTCATCCTTGTCCCTCCGCCATGTCACTCCACCATATCAATCTTCCCAGGTGATCCCCCTGTCACTTCTCCATGTCACTCCTCCATGTCTCTCCTCCACAAAATTTCTCTATGTCATTCCTCCATGTCACTCCTACATGTCACTCCTCCATGTCTCTCCTCTATATCGCTCTAACCAACTCACTCCTCCATGTCACTCCACCATTTAACTCCTCTATGTCACTCCTCCAGGTCACTCCTCCATGTCGCATCTCAAAGTCACTCCTCAATGTCACTACACCAACTCACTCCTCTATGTCACTCCTCCAATGTCACTCCTACATGTCACTCCTCCATGTCTCTCCTCTATATCGCTCTAACAACTCACTCCTCCATGTCACTTCTCCATGTCACTCCACCATTCACTCCTCCATGTCACTCCTCCAGGTCACTCCTCCATGTCGCTACACCAAACTTACTCCTCAATGTCACTCCTTCATGTCACTCCTCCATTTCTCTCCTCCATGTTGCTATAACAACTCACTCCTCCATGTCATTCCTTCAGGTCACTCCTCCAAGTCGCTACTCAAAGTCACTCCTCCATGTCGCTACTCCATGTCACTCCTCAATGTCACTTGTTTATGTCACTCCTCCAGTTCACTCCTCCATGTCATCTCTATATGTCTTCCATGTCACTCCTCCATGTCCATCCTCCATGTCACTACTCCATGTCACTCCTCCATGTTGCTCCTCCATGTTGCTCCTCCATGTCACTCCTCCAAGTCACTCACCCATGTCCCTACACGATGTCACTCCACCATATCAACCCTCCTTCCTGATCAACCGTGTCCACTCCTCCATGTAACTCCTACATGTAGCTACTCCATGTCACTACTCCATGTTACTCCTCCATGTCGCCACACCAACTCACTCCTCCATGTCACTACTTCTTGTCACTCCTCCATGTCACTCATCCATGTCATTCCTCCATGTCACTCCTTTATGTCACAACTCCAATTCACTCCTCCATGTCCATCCTCCATGTCACTACTCCATATCAAACCTTTATGTCACTCCTCCATGTCACTCCTTCATGTCACTCCTCCAAGTCACTCATCCATGTCCCTCCGCCATGTCACTCCACCCTATCAATCTTCCTTGGTGATCTGACCTGTCACTTCTCCATGTCACAACACAAACTCAACCCTCCTTGTCACTCCTCCATGTCACTCATGCATGTCAATCCTCCATGTCACTCCTTTATGTCACTCCTCCAATTCACTCACCATGTCACCTCTATATGTCTTCCATGTCACTCCTCCATGTCCATCCTCCATGTCACTACTCCATGTCACTCCTCTGTGTTGCTCCTCCATGTCACTTCTCCAAGTCACTCACCCATGTCCATCCAGGATGTCACTCCACCATATCAATTCTTTTTCCTGATCAACCCTGTCACTTCTCCAAGTCACTCCTCCATGTCCCTCCTCCATGTCCACTACTTACTCCATGTCACTCCTCCATGTCGCTCCTCCGTGTTGCTCCTCCACATCAATTCTCTATGTCACTCCTCCATGTCACTCCTCCATGTCGCTATTCCATGTCAGTCCTCCATGTCGCTACACCAACTCACTCTTCCATGTTACTCCTCCATGTTGCTACTACTCCATGTGACTCCTCCATGTCAATACACCAAGTCAAACCTCTTTGTCCATCCTCCATGTCGCTACACCAACTCACTCTTCCATGTCATTTCTCCATGTCGCTTCTCCATGTCACTCCTCTATGTCAATACACCAACTCAAACATCTTTCTCCATCCTCCATGTCACTCCTCCGTGTTGCTCCTCCATGTCATTCCTCCATGTCGCTACTCTATGGGACTCCTCAATGTCGCTCCACCAACTCCTTCCTCCATGTTACTCCTCCATGTCACTCCTCCAAGTTACTCCTCCATGTCGCTCCTCCATTTTTGCTTTTCCATGTCACTCCTCTATGTCACTCGTCCATGTCACTCCTCCATGTAAATCCTCCATGTAGCTACTCCATGTCACTCCTCCATGTCGCTATAAAAAACTCACTCCTCCATGTCACTCTTCAATGTCAGTACTTCAAGTCACTCCTCCATGTCGCTACACAAACTCAATACTCCTTTACACTCTTTTATGTCCCTCCTCCATGTCACTCCTCCATGTCACTCCTCCATGTCACTCCTACAGGTCACTCCTCCATGTCGCTACTCAAAGTCACTCCTCCATGTCACTACACTAACTCACTCCTCAATGTCACTCCTCCATGTCACTACTTCATGTCACTCCTCCATGTCACAACACAAACTCAACGCTCCTTGTCACTCCTCCATGTCACTCATCCATGTCATTCCTTCTTTTCACTCCTTTATGTCACTCTTCCATGTCGCTACACAAACTCACTCTTCAATGTCACTCCTCCATGTCAATACTTCTTGTCACTCCTTTATGTCAGTCCTCCAATTCACTCCTCCATGTCACCTCTATATGTCTTCCATGTCACTCCTCCATGTCCATCCTCCATGTCACTACTCCATGTCACTCCTCCATGTTGCTCTTCCGTGTTGCTCCTCCTTGTCACTCCTCCAAGTCACTCAACCATGTCCTTCCACGATGTCACTCCACCATATAAACCATCCTTCCTGATCAAACCCTGTCACTTCTCCAAGTCACTCCTCCATGTACATCCTCCATGTTCCTACTCCATGTCACTCCTCCATGTCGCTCCTCCGTGTTGCTCCTCCTTGTCACTCCTCCAAGTCACTCACCCATGTCCTTCCACGATGTCACTCCACCATATAAACCCTCCTTCCTGATCAACCCTGTCACTTCTCCAAGTCACTTCCCCATGTCCATCCTCCATGTCATTACTCCACATCAATCCTCTATGTCACTCCTTCATGTCACTCCTCCATGTCACTCCTCCAATGTCGCTATTCCATATGACTCCTCCATGTCGCTCCACCAACTCCTTCCTCCATGTTACTCCTTCATGTCACTCCTCCAGGTCTCTCGTCCATGTCGCTACTCAAAGGTACTCCTCCATGTCACTACACCAACTCACTCCTCAATGTCACTCCTCCATGTTGCTCTTCCATGTCACTCCTCCATGTAACTCATCTATGTCCCTCCGCCATGTCACTACACCAACTCAATCTTTCTTGTCACTCCTCCATGTCACTCATCCATGTCACTTCTATATGTCTTCCTTGTCACTCCTCCATGTTCCTCCTCCATGTCACTCCTCCACATCACTCCTCTATGTCACTCCTCCATGTCACACCTCCATGTCACTCCTCCATGTCGCTACACCAACTCATTCCTCATGTCAATCCTCCATGTCACTACTCCATGTCACTCCTCCATGTCGCTACACCAACTCAACTCTGCTTGTAACTCCTCCATGTCACTCATTTATGTCATTCCTCCATGTCAATCGTTTATGTCACTCCTCCAATTCACTCCTCCATGTCACCTCTATATGTCTTCCATGTCACTCCTCTATGTCCATCCTCCATGTCACTACTCTATGTCACTCCTCCATGTTGCTCCTCCGTGTTGCTCCTCCATGTCACTCCTCCAAGTCACTCAACCATGTTCCTCCGCGATGTCACTCCACCATATCAACCCTCCTTCCTGATCAACCCTGTTACTTCTCCAAGTCACTCCTCCATGTCCCCCCTCCATGTCACTACTCCATGTCACTCCTCCATTTCGCTCCTCCGTGTTGCTCCTCCACATCAATCTTCTATGTAACTCCTCCATGTTGCTCCTCCAAGTAACTACTCCATGTAACTCCTACATGTAGCTACTCCATGTCACTACTCCATGTCACTCCTCCATGTTGCTCCTCCGTGTTGCTCCTCCAAGTCACTCCTCCATGTAACTCCTCCATGTTGCTACACCATGTCACTCCTCCATGTCGCTCCTCCGTGTTGCTCCTCCATGTCACTCCTCCATGTAACTCCTCTATGTCATTCCTCCAAGTCACTCCTCTATGTCACTCCTCCATGTCACTCTTCCATGTAACTCCTCCATGTCGCTACAAAAACTCACTCCTCATGTTACTCCTCCATGTCACTCCTACATTTCACTCCTCCACATCACTCATCCATGTCCCTCTGCCATGCAACTCTACCATATCAACCGTCCTTGCTGATCAACCCTGTCACATCTACAAGTAAATCCTCTATGTCCCTCCTCCATGTCTCTCCTCTATGTCGCTCTAACAACTCACTCCTCCATGTCACACCTCCATGTAACTCCACCATTTCACTCCTCCATGTCGCTACTCAAAGTCCCTCATCCATGTTACTACACCAACTCACTCCTCAATGTCACTCCTCCATCTCACTCCTCCATTTCTCTCCTCCATGTCGCTATAACAACTCACTCCTCCATGTCACTCTTCAATGTCAGTACTTCAAGTCACTCCTCCATGTCGCTACACAAACTCAATACTCCTTTACACTCTTTTATGTCCCTCCTCCATGTCACTCCTCCATGTCACTCCTACAGGTCACTCCTCCATGTCGCTACTCAAAGTCACTCCTCCATGTCACTACACTAACTCACTCCTCAATGTCACTCCTCCATGTCACTACTTCATGTCACTCCTCCATGTCACAACACAAACTCAACCCTCCTTGTCACTCCTCCATGTCACTCATCCATGTCATTCCTTCTTTTCACTCCTTTATGTCACTCTTCCAATTCACTCCTCCATGTCACTCCTCCATGTCACTCATCCATGTTACTCATCAATGTCCCTCCGCCATGTCACTACACCCTATCAATCTTCCTTGGTGATACGACCTGTCACTTTTCCATGTCACTCTTCCATGTCTCTCCTCCATGTCCCTCCTCCATGTAGCTACTCCATGTCACTCCTCCACGTCACTCCTCCAGGTCACTCCTCCATGTCGCAACTCAAAGTCACTCATCCATGTAACAACACCAACTCACTCCTCAATGTCACTCCTCCATGTCACTACTTCATGTCACTCCTCCATGTCGCTACACAAACTCAACCCTCCTTGTCACTCCTCTATGTCATTCATCCATGTCATTCCTCCATGTCACTCCTTTATGTCACTCCTCCAATTCACTCCTAAATGTCACTCCTCCATGTCACTCATCCATGTCCCTCCGCCATGTCACTCCACCCTATCAATCTTCCTTGGTGATCCGACCTGTCACTTCTCCATGTCACAACACAAACTCAACCCTCCTTGTCACTCCTCCATGTCACTCATGCATGTCAATCCTCCATGTCACTCCTTTATGTCACTCCTCCAATTCACTCACCATGTCACCTCTATTTGTCTTCCATGTCACTCCTCCATGTCCATCCTCCATGTCACTACTCCATGTCGCTCCTCCATGTTGCTCCTCCATGTCACTCCTCTATGTCACTCGTCCATGTCACTCGTCCATGTCACTCCTCCATTTCACTCCTCCAAGTGACTCATCCATGTCCCTCCGCCATGTCACTCCACCATATCAACCCTCCTTCCTGATAAACCCTGTCACATCTCCAAGTCACTCCTCCATGTCCCTCCTCCATGTCACTACTCCTTGTCGCGAATCCATGTCAGTCCTCCACGTCGCTACACCAACTCACTCTTCCATGTCACTCCTCCTCGTCGCTCTTCCATGTTGCTCCTCCATGTCACTCCTCCATGTCACTCATCCATGTCCCTCCGCCATGTCACTCCACCATATCAATCTTCCTTGGTGATCCGCCCTGTCACTTCTCCATGTCACTCTTCCATGTCTCTCCTCCACGTCATTCCTCTATATCACTCCTCCATGTCTCTCCTCCATGTCGCTCTAACAACTCACTCCTCCATGTCACTCCACCATTTCACTCCTCCATGTCACTCCTCCAGGTCACTACTCAAAGTCACTCCTCCATGTAACTACACCAACTCACTCCTCAATGTCACTCCTCCATGTCACTACTTCATGGTACTCCTCCATGTCGCTACACAAACTCAACTCTCCTTGTCACTCCTCCATGTCACTCCACCATTTCACTCCTCCATGTCACTACTTCATGTCACTCCTCCATGTCGCAACTCCATGTGACTCCTCCAGTCGCTCCACCAACTCACTCCTCCACGTTGATCCTCCATGTTGCTCATCCATATCACTCCTCCATGTAACTCATCTATGTCCCTCCGCCATGTCAATACACCAACTCAATCCTTCTTGTCACTCCTCTATGTCACTCCTCCATGTCACACCTCCATGTCATTCCTCCATGTCACTCCTCATGTCACTCCTCCATGTCACTCCTCCATGTCACTGTTCCAAGTCACTCACCCATGTCCCTCCACGATGTCACTCCACCATATCAACCCTCCTTGGTTATCCGCCCTGTCACTTCTCCATGTCACTCATTCATGTCTCTCCTCCACGTCACTCCTCCATGTCACTCCTCCATGTCACTCCTCCATGTCTCTCCTCCATGTTGCTCTAACAACTCACTCCTCCATGTCACTCCACCATTTCACTCCTCCATGTCACTCCTCCAGGTCACTCCTCCATGTCGCTACTCAAAGACACGCCTCCATGTTACTACACCAACTCACACCTCAGGGTTACTCCCCATGTCACTACTTCATGTCATTCCTTCATGTCGCTACACAAACTCAATCATACTATACAATCTTTCATGTCACTCATCCATATCACTCCTCCATGTCACTCCTCCATGTCACTCCTCCATGTCACTCCTCCATGTCACTCCTCCAAGTTACTACTAAATGTCGCTACTCCATGTGACTCCTCCATGTTGCTCCACCAACTCACTCCTCCATGTTGCTCCTCCATGTTGCTCCTCCAATTCACTCCTCCAATTCACCTCTATATGTCTTCCATGTCACTCCTCCATGTCACTACTCCATGTCACTCCTCCATGTCGCTCCTCCGTGCTGCTCCTCCACATCAATCCTCTATGTCACTCCTCCATGTAACTCCTAAATGTAGTTACTCCATGTCACTACTCCATGTCACTCCTCCATGTCGCTCCTCCGTGTTACTCCTCCAAGTCACTCCTCCCGGTCCATCCTCCATGTCATTACTCCACATCAATCCTTTATGTCACTCCTCCATGTCACTCCTCCATGTCACTCCACCATTTCACTCCTCCATGTAACTCCTCCAGGTCACTCCTCCATGTCGCTATTCCATTTCAGTCCTCCATGTCGCTACACCAACTCACTCTTTCATGTTACTCCTCCATGTCGCTACTCCATGTGACTCCTCCATGTCGCTCCACCAACTCCTTCCTCCATGTTACTCCTCCATGTCACTCCTCCATGTAACTCCTCCATGTTGCTATTCTATGTCACTCCTCCATGTATCTCCTCCATGTCGCTACTCTATGTCACTTCTCCAAGTCACTCCTCCATGTCCATCCTCCATGTCACTACTCCACATCAATCCTCTATGTCCCTCCGCCATGTCACTCCACCCTATCAATATTCTTTGGTGATCCGCCCTGTAACTTCTCCATGTCACTCTTCCATGTTACTCCTCCATGTCGCTACTCCATGTGACTCCTCCATGTCAATACTCCAACTCAAACCTCTTTGTCCATCCTCCATGTCGCTACACCAACTCACTCTTCCATGTCACTTCTCCATGTCGCTTCTCCATGTCACTCCTCCATGTCAATACACCAACTCAAACCTCTTTGTCCATCCTCCATGTCACTCCTCCGTGTTGCTCCTCCATGTCACTCCTCCATGTCGCTACTCTATGGGACTCCTCCATGTCGCTCCACCAACTCCTTCCTCCATGTTACTCCTCCATGTCACTCCTCCATGTCAATCCTTTATGTCACTCCTCCAAGTTACTCCTCCATGTCGCTCCTCAATGTTGCTCCTCCATATCACTCCCCCATGTCACTCATCCATGTCACTCCTCTATGTCATTCCTCCATGTCACTCCTCTCTGTCACTCCTCCATGTCACTCCTCCATGTCACTCCTCCAGGTCACTCCTCCATGTCGCTACTCAAAGTCACTCCTCCATGTCACTCCTCCATGTCGCTATTCCAATTTACTCCTCCATGTTGCTCCTCCATGTTGCTCCTCCATGTCAATCCTCTGTGTCACTCATCCATATCACTCCTCCAAGTCACTCACCCATGTCCCTCCGCGATGTCATCTACCATATCAACCCTCCTTTGTTATCCGCCCTGTCACTTCTCCATGTCACTCTTCCATGTCTCTCCTCCTATTCACTCCTCCATGTCACTTCTATATGTCTTCCATGTCACTCCTCCATGTCCATCCTCCATGTCGCTACACCTACTCACTCTTCCATGTCACTCCTCCATGTCGCTCCTCCGTGTTACTCCTCCTTGTCACTCCTCCAAGTCACTCACCCATGTCCCTACACGATGTCACTCCACCATATCAACCCTTCTTCCTGATCAACCCTGTCACTTCTCCAAGTCACTCCTCCATGTCCCTCCTCCATGTCACTACTCCATGTCACTACTCCATGTCGCTCCTCCGTGTTGCTCCTCCACATCAATCCTCTATGTAACTTCTCCATGTTGCTCCTCCAAGTCACTCCTCCATGTAACTCCTACATGTAGCTACTCCATTACACTACTCCATGTCACTCCTCCATGTCGCTCCTCCGTGTTGCTCCTCCAAGTCACTCCTCCATGTAACTCCTCCATGTAGCTACTCCATGTCACTCCTCCATGTCGCTACCCAAACTCACTCCTCATGTCACTCCTCCATGTCACTCATCCATGTCACTCCTCCAAGTCACTCATCCATGTCCCTCCGCCATGTCACTCCACCATATCAATCTTCCTTGGTGATCCGCCCTGTCACTTCTCCTTGTCACTCCTCCATGTCTCTCCTCCACGAAATTTCTCTATGTCACTCCTCCATGTCACTCCTCCATGCCTCTCCTATATATCGCTCTAACAACTCACTCCTCCATGTCACTCCTCCATGTCACTCCACCATTTCACTCCTCCATTGTTCTCATCCAGGTCACTCCTCCATGTCGCTACACCAACTCACTCCTCAATGTCACTCCTTCAGGTCACTCCTCCAAGTCGCTACTCAAAGTCACTCCTCCATGTCACTACACCAACTCACTCCTCAATGTCACTCCTCAATGTCACTCCTTCAGGTCACTCCTCCAAGTCGCTACTCAAAGTCACTCCTCCATGTCACTACACCAACTCACTCCTCAATGTCACTCCTCAATGTCACTACTTCATATCGCTCCTCCATGTCCCTCCTCCATGTCACTCCTCCATGTCATTCCTCCATGTCAATCCTCCATGTATCTCCTCCATGTCACTACTCCATGTCACTCCTCCATGTCGCTACACCAACTCACTCCTCAATGTCACTCCTCCATGTCACTACTTCTTGTCACTCCTCCATGTCACTCATCCATGTCATTCCTCCATGTCACTCCTTTATGTCACAACTCCAATTCACTCCTCCATGTCCATCCTCCATGTCACTACTCCATATCAAATCTTTATGTCACTCCTCCATGTCACTCCTCCATGTCACTCTAAGAACTCACTCCTCCATGTCACCCCACCATTTCACTCCTCCATGTCACTCCTCCAGGTCACTCCTCCATGTGGCTACTCAAAGTCACTCCTCCATGTCACGACACCAACTCAATCCTCCATGTCACTACTTCATGTCACTCCTCCATGTCGCTATTCCATGTGACCACTCCATGTAGCTCCACCAACTCACTCCTCCACGTCGCTCCTCCATGTTGCTCTTCCATGTAACTCCTCCATGTAACTCATCTATGTCCCTCCGCCATGTCACTACACCAACTAAATCCTTCTTGTCACTCCTCCATGTCACTCATCCATGTCACTTCTATATGTCTTCCATGTCACTCCTCCATGTTTCTCCTCCATGTCACTCCTCCACATCACTCCTCTATGTCACTCCTCCATGTTACACCTCCATGTCACTCCTCCATGTCGCTACACCAACTCATTCCTCATGTCACTCCTCCATGTCGCTACTCCATGTCACTCCTCAATGTCACTCGTTTATGTCACTCCTCCAGTTCACTCCTCCATGTCATCTCTATATGTCTTCCATGTCACTCCTCCATGTCCATCCTCCATGTCACTACTCCATGTCACTCCTCCATGTTGCTCCTCCGTGTTGCTCCTCCATGTCACTCCTCCAAGTCACTCACCCATGTCCCTACACGATGTCACTCCACCATATCAACCCTCCTTCCTGATCAACCGTGTCACTCCTCCATGTAACTCCTACATGTAGCTACTCCATGTCACTACTCCATGTACCTCCTCCATGTCGCTCCTCCGTGTTGCTCCTCGAAGTCACTCCTCCATGTAACTCCTCCATGTAGCTACTCCATGTCACTCCTCCATGTCGCTACACAAACTCACTCCTCATGTCACTCCTCCATGTCACTCCTCCAAGTCACTCATCCTTGTCCCTCCGCCATGTCACTCCACCATATCAATCTTCCCAGGTGATCCCCCTGTCACTTCTCCATGTCACTCCTCCATGTCTCTCCTCCACAAAATTTCTCTATGTCATTCCTCCATGTCACTCCTACATGTCACTCCTCCATGTCTCTCCTCTATATCGCTCTAACAACTCACTCCTCCATGTCACTTCTCCATGTCACTCCACCATTTCACTCCTCCATGTCACTCCTCCAGGTCACTCCTCCATGTCGCTACACCAACTTACTCCTCAATGTCACTCCTTCATGTCACTCCTCCATTTCTCTCCTCCATGTTGCTATAACAACTCACTCCTCCATGTCATTCCTTCAGGTCACTCCTCCAAGTCGCTACTCAAAGTCACTCCTCCATGTCGCTACTCCATGTCACTCCTCAATGTCACTTGTTTATGTCACTCCTCCAGTTCACTCCTCCATGTCATCTCTATATGTCTTCCATGTCACTCCTCCATGTCCATCCTCCATGTCACTACTCCATGTCACTCCTCCATGTTGCTCCTCCATGTTGCTCCTCCATGTCACTCCTCCAAGTCACTCACCCATGTCCCTACACGATGTCACTCCACCATATCAACCCTCCTTCCTGATCAACCGTGTCACTCCTCCATGTAACTCCTACATGTAGCTACTCCATGTCACTACTCCATGTTACTCCTCCATGTCGCCACACCAACTCACTCCTCCATGTCACTACTTCTTGTCACTCCTCCATGTCACTCATCCATGTCATTCCTCCATGTCACTCCTTTATGTCACAACTCCAATTCACTCCTCCATGTCCATCCTCCATGTCACTACTCCATATCAAACCTTTATGTCACTCCTCCATGTCACTCCTTCATGTCACTCCTCCAAGTCACTCATCCATGTCCCTCCGCCATGTCACTCCACCCTATCAATCTTCCTTGGTGATCTGACCTGTCACTTCTCCATGTCACAACACAAACTCAACCCTCCTTGTCACTCCTCCATGTCACTCATGCATGTCAATCCTCCATGTCACTCCTTTATGTCACTCCTCCAATTCACTCACCATGTCACCTCTATATGTCTTCCATGTCACTCCTCCATGTCCATCCTCCATGTCACTACTCCATGTCACTCCTCTGTGTTGCTCCTCCATGTCACTTCTCCAAGTCACTCACCCATGTCCATCCAGGATGTCACTCCACCATATCAACTCTTTTTCCTGATCAACCCTGTCACTTCTCCAAGTCACTCCTCCATGTCCCTCCTCCATGTCACTACTCCATGTCACTCCTCCATGTCGCTCCTCCGTGTTGCTCCTCCACATCAATTCTCTATGTCACTCCTCCATGTCACTCCTCCATGTCGCTATTCCATGTCAGTCCTCCATGTCGCTACACCAACTCACTCTTCCATGTTACTCCTCCATGTTGCTACTCCATGTGACTCCTCCATGTCAATACACCAAGTCAAACCTCTTTGTCCATCCTCCATGTCGCTACACCAACTCACTCTTCCATGTCATTTCTCCATGTCGCTTCTCCATGTCACTCCTCTATGTCAATACACCAACTCAAACATCTTTCTCCATCCTCCATGTCACTCCTCCGTGTTGCTCCTCCATGTCATTCCTCCATGTCGCTACTCTATGGGACTCCTCAATGTCGCTCCACCAACTCCTTCCTCCATGTTACTCCTCCATGTCACTCCTCCAAGTTACTCCTCCATGTCGCTCCTCCATTTTTGCTTTTCCATGTCACTCCTCTATGTCACTCGTCCATGTCACTCCTCCATGTAAATCCTCCATGTAGCTACTCCATGTCACTCCTCCATGTCGCTACAAAAACTCACTCCTCCATGTACACTCCTTCAATGTCAGTACATTCAATGTCACTCCTCCATGTCGCTACACAAACTCAATACTCCTTTCCACTCTTTTATGTCCCTCCTCCATGTCACTCCTCCATGTCACTCCTCCATGTCACTCCTACAGGTCACTCCTCCATGTCGCTACTCAAAGTCACTCCTCCATGTCACTACACTAACTCACTCCTCAATGTCACTCCTCCATGTCACTACTTCATGTCACTCCTCCATGTCACAACACAAACTCAACGCTCCTTGTCACTCCTCCATGTCACTCATCCATGTCATTCCTTCTTTTCACTCCTTTATGTCACTCTTCCATGTCGCTACACAAACTCACTCTTCAATGTCACTCCTCCATGTCAATACTTCTTGTCACTCCTTTATGTCAGTCCTCCAATTCACTCCTCCATGTCACCTCTATATGTCTTCCATGTCACTCCTCCATGTCCATCCTCCATGTCACTACTCCATGTCACTCCTCCATGTTGCTCTTCCGTGTTGCTCCTCCTTGTCACTCCTCCAAGTCACTCAACCATGTCCTTCCACGATGTCACTCCACCATATAAACCATCCTTCCTGATCAACCCTGTCACTTCTCCAAGTCACTCCTCCATGTACATCCTCCATGTTCCTACTCCATGTCACTCCTCCATGTCGCTCCTCCGTGTTGCTCCTCCTTGTCACTCCTCCAAGTCACTCACCCATGTCCTTCCACGATGTCACTCCACCATATAAACCCTCCTTCCTGATCAACCCTGTCACTTCTCCAAGTCACTTCCCCATGTCCATCCTCCATGTCATTACTCCACATCAATCCTCTATGTCACTCCTTCATGTCACTCCTCCATGTCACTCCTCCAATGTCGCTATTCCATATGACTCCTCCATGTCGCTCCACCAACTCCTTCCTCCATGTTACTCCTTTATGTCACTCCTCCAGGTCTCTCGTCCATGTCGCTACTCAAAGGTACTCCTCCATGTCACTACACCAACTCACTCCTCAATGTCACTCCTCCATGTTGCTCTTCCATGTCACTCCTCCATGTAACTCATCTATGTCCCTCCGCCATGTCACTACACCAACTCAATCTTTCTTGTCACTCCTCCATGTCACTCATCCATGTCACTTCTATATGTCTTCCTTGTCACTCCTCCATGTTCCTCCTCCATGTCACTCCTCCACATCACTCCTCTATGTCACTCCTCCATGTCACACCTCCATGTCACTCCTCCATGTCGCTACACCAACTCATTCCTCATGTCAATCCTCCATGTCACTACTCCATGTCACTCCTCCATGTCGCTACACCAACTCAACTCTGCTTGTAACTCCTCCATGTCACTCATTTATGTCATTCCTCCATGTCAATCGTTTATGTCACTCCTCCAATTCACTCCTCCATGTCACCTCTATATGTCTTCCATGTCACTCCTCTATGTCCATCCTCCATGTCACTACTCTATGTCACTCCTCCATGTTGCTCCTCCGTGTTGCTCCTCCATGTCACTCCTCCAAGTCACTCAACCATGTTCCTCCGCGATGTCACTCCACCATATCAACCCTCCTTCCTGATCAACCCTGTTACTTCTCCAAGTCACTCCTCCATGTCCCCCCTCCATGTCACTACTCCATGTCACTCCTCCATTTCGCTCCTCCGTGTTGCTCCTCCACATCAATCTTCTATGTAACTCCTCCATGTTGCTCCTCCAAGTAACTACTCCATGTAACTCCTACATGTAGCTACTCCATGTCACTACTCCATGTCACTCCTCCATGTTGCTCCTCCGTGTTGCTCCTCCAAGTCACTCCTCCATGTAACTCCTCCATGTTGCTACACCATGTCACTCCTCCATGTCGCTCCTCCGTGTTGCTCCTCCATGTCACTCCTCCATGTAACTCCTCTATGTCATTCCTCCAAGTCACTCCTCTATGTCACTCCTCCATGTCACTCTTCCATGTAACTCCTCCATGTCGCTACAAAAACTCACTCCTCATGTTACTCCTCCATGTCACTCCTACATTTCACTCCTCCACATCACTCATCCATGTCCCTCTGCCATGCAACTCTACCATATCAACCGTCCTTGCTGATCAACCCTGTCACATCTACAAGTAAATCCTCTATGTCCCTCCTCCATGTCTCTCCTCTATGTCGCTCTAACAACTCACTCCTCCATGTCACACCTCCATGTAACTCCACCATTTCACTCCTCCATGTCGCTACTCAAAGTCCCTCATCCATGTTACTACACCAACTCACTCCTCAATGTCACTCCTCCATCTCACTCCTCCATTTCTCTCCTCCATGTCGCTATAACAACTCACTCCTCCATGTCACTCTTCAATGTCAGTACTTCAAGTCACTCCTCCATGTCGCTACACAAACTCAATACTCCTTTACACTCTTTTATGTCCCTCCTCCATGTCACTCCTCCATGTCACTCCTACAGGTCACTCCTCCATGTCGCTACTCAAAGTCACTCCTCCATGTCACTACACTAACTCACTCCTCAATGTCACTCCTCCATGTCACTACTTCATGTCACTCCTCCATGTCACAACACAAACTCAACCCTCCTTGTCACTCCTCCATGTCACTCATCCATGTCATTCCTTCTTTTCACTCCTTTATGTCACTCTTCCAATTCACTCCTCCATGTCACTCCTCCATGTCACTCATCCATGTTACTCATCAATGTCCCTCCGCCATGTCACTACACCCTATCAATCTTCCTTGGTGATACGACCTGTCACTTTTCCATGTCACTCTTCCATGTCTCTCCTCCATGTCCCTCCTCCATGTAGCTACTCCATGTCACTCCTCCACGTCACTCCTCCAGGTCACTCCTCCATGTCGCAACTCAAAGTCACTCATCCATGTAACAACACCAACTCACTCCTCAATGTCACTCCTCCATGTCACTACTTCATGTCACTCCTCCATGTCGCTACACAAACTCAACCCTCCTTGTCACTCCTCTATGTCATTCATCCATGTCATTCCTCCATGTCACTCCTTTATGTCACTCCTCCAATTCACTCCTAAATGTCACTCCTCCATGTCACTCATCCATGTCCCTCCGCCATGTCACTCCACCATATCAATCTTCCTTGGTGATCCGCCCTGTCACTTCTCCATGTCACTCTTCCATGTCTCTCCTCCACGTCATTCCTCTATATCACTCCTCCATGTCTCTCCTCCATGTCGCTCTAACAACTCACTCCTCCATGTCACTCCACCATTTCACTCCTCCATGTCACTCCTCCAGGTCACTACTCAAAGTCACTCCTCCATGTAACTACACCAACTCACTCCTCAATGTCACTCCTCCATGTCACTACTTCATGGTACTCCTCCATGTCGCTACACAAACTCAACTCTCCTTGTCACTCCTCCATGTCACTCCACCATTTCACTCCTCCATGTCACTACTTCATGTCACTCCTCCATGTCGCAACTCCATGTGACTCCTCCAGTCGCTCCACCAACTCACTCCTCCACGTTGATCCTCCATGTTGCTCATCCATATCACTCCTCCATGTAACTCATCTATGTCCCTCCGCCATGTCAATACACCAACTCAATCCTTCTTGTCACTCCTCTATGTCACTCCTCCATGTCACACCTCCATGTCATTCCTCCATGTCACTCCTCATGTCACTCCTCCATGTCACTCCTCCATGTCACTGTTCCAAGTCACTCACCCATGTCCCTCCACGATGTCACTCCACCATATCAACCCTCCTTGGTTATCCGCCCTGTCACTTCTCCATGTCACTCATTCATGTCTCTCCTCCACGTCACTCCTCCATGTCACTCCTCCATGTCACTCCTCCATGTCTCTCCTCCATGTTGCTCTAACAACTCACTCCTCCATGTCACTCCACCATTTCACTCCTCCATGTCACTCCTCCAGGTCACTCCTCCATGTCGCTACTCAAAGACACGCCTCCATGTTACTACACCAACTCACACCTCAGGGTTACTCCCCATGTCACTACTTCATGTCATTCCTTCATGTCGCTACACAAACTCAATCATACTATACAATCTTTCATGTCACTCATCCATATCACTCCTCCATGTCACTCCTCCATGTCACTCCTCCATGTCACTCCTCCATGTCACTCCTCCAAGTTACTACTAAATGTCGCTACTCCATGTGACTCCTCCATGTTGCTCCACCAACTCACTCCTCCATGTTGCTCCTCCATGTTGCTCCTCCAATTCACTCCTCCAATTCACCTCTATATGTCTTCCATGTCACTCCTCCATGTCACTACTCCATGTCACTCCTCCATGTCGCTCCTCCGTGCTGCTCCTCCACATCAATCCTCTATGTCACTCCTCCATGTAACTCCTAAATGTAGTTACTCCATGTCACTACTCCATGTCACTCCTCCATGTCGCTCCTCCGTGTTACTCCTCCAAGTCACTCCTCCCGGTCCATCCTCCATGTCATTACTCCACATCAATCCTTTATGTCACTCCTCCATGTCACTCCTCCATGTCACTCCACCATTTCACTCCTCCATGTAACTCCTCCAGGTCACTCCTCCATGTCGCTATTCCATTTCAGTCCTCCATGTCGCTACACCAACTCACTCTTTCATGTTACTCCTCCATGTCGCTACTCCATGTGACTCCTCCATGTCGCTCCACCAACTCCTTCCTCCATGTTACTCCTCCATGTCACTCCTCCATGTAACTCCTCCATGTTGCTATTCTATGTCACTCCTCCATGTATCTCCTCCATGTCGCTACTCTATGTCACTTCTCCAAGTCACTCCTCCATGTCCATCCTCCATGTCACTACTCCACATCAATCCTCTATGTCCCTCCGCCATGTCACTCCACCCTATCAATATTCTTTGGTGATCCGCCCTGTAACTTCTCCATGTCACTCTTCCATGTTACTCCTCCATGTCGCTACTCCATGTGACTCCTCCATGTCAATACTCCAACTCAAACCTCTTTGTCCATCCTCCATGTCGCTACACCAACTCACTCTTCCATGTCACTTCTCCATGTCGCTTCTCCATGTCACTCCTCCATGTCAATACACCAACTCAAACCTCTTTGTCCATCCTCCATGTCACTCCTCCGTGTTGCTCCTCCATGTCACTCCTCCATGTCGCTACTCTATGGGACTCCTCCATGTCGCTCCACCAACTCCTTCCTCCATGTTACTCCTCCATGTCACTCCTCCATGTCAATCCTTTATGTCACTCCTCCAAGTTACTCCTCCATGTCGCTCCTCAATGTTGCTCCTCCATATCACTCCCCCATGTCACTCATCCATGTCACTCCTCTATGTCATTCCTCCATGTCACTCCTCTCTGTCACTCCTCCATGTCACTCCTCCATGTCACTCCTCCAGGTCACTCCTCCATGTCGCTACTCAAAGTCACTCCTCCATGTCACTCCTCCATGTCGCTATTCCAATTTACTCCTCCATGTTGCTCCTCCATGTTGCTCCTCCATGTCAATCCTCTGTGTCACTCATCCATATCACTCCTCCAAGTCACTCACCCATGTCCCTCCGCGATGTCATCTACCATATCAACCCTCCTTTGTTATCCGCCCTGTCACTTCTCCATGTCACTCTTCCATGTCTCTCCTCCTATTCACTCCTCCATGTCACTTCTATATGTCTTCCATGTCACTCCTCCATGTCCATCCTCCATGTCGCTACACCTACTCACTCTTCCATGTCACTCCTCCATGTCGCTCCTCCGTGTTACTCCTCCTTGTCACTCCTCCAAGTCACTCACCCATGTCCCTACACGATGTCACTCCACCATATCAACCCTTCTTCCTGATCAACCCTGTCACTTCTCCAAGTCACTCCTCCATGTCCCTCCTCCATGTCACTACTCCATGTCACTACTCCATGTCGCTCCTCCGTGTTGCTCCTCCACATCAATCCTCTATGTAACTTCTCCATGTTGCTCCTCCAAGTCACTCCTCCATGTAACTCCTACATGTAGCTACTCCATTACACTACTCCATGTCACTCCTCCATGTCGCTCCTCCGTGTTGCTCCTCCAAGTCACTCCTCCATGTAACTCCTCCATGTAGCTACTCCATGTCACTCCTCCATGTCGCTACCCAAACTCACTCCTCATGTCACTCCTCCATGTCACTCATCCATGTCACTCCTCCAAGTCACTCATCCATGTCCCTCCGCCATGTCACTCCACCATATCAATCTTCCTTGGTGATCCGCCCTGTCACTTCTCCTTGTCACTCCTCCATGTCTCTCCTCCACGAAATTTCTCTATGTCACTCCTCCATGTCACTCCTCCATGCCTCTCCTATATATCGCTCTAACAACTCACTCCTCCATGTCACTCCTCCATGTCACTCCACCATTTCACTCCTCCATTGTTCTCATCCAGGTCACTCCTCCATGTCGCTACACCAACTCACTCCTCAATGTCACTCCTTCAGGTCACTCCTCCAAGTCGCTACTCAAAGTCACTCCTCCATGTCACTACACCAACTCACTCCTCAATGTCACTCCTCAATGTCACTCCTTCAGGTCACTCCTCCAAGTCGCTACTCAAAGTCACTCCTCCATGTCACTACACCAACTCACTCCTCAATGTCACTCCTCAATGTCACTACTTCATATCGCTCCTCCATGTCCCTCCTCCATGTCACTCCTCCATGTCATTCCTCCATGTCAATCCTCCATGTATCTCCTCCATGTCACTACTCCATGTCACTCCTCCATGTCGCTACACCAACTCACTCCTCAATGTCACTCCTCCATGTCACTACTTCTTGTCACTCCTCCATGTCACTCATCCATGTCATTCCTCCATGTCACTCCTTTATGTCACAACTCCAATTCACTCCTCCATGTCCATCCTCCATGTCACTACTCCATATCAAATCTTTATGTCACTCCTCCATGTCACTCCTCCATGTCACTCTAAGAACTCACTCCTCCATGTCACCCCACCATTTCACTCCTCCATGTCACTCCTCCAGGTCACTCCTCCATGTGGCTACTCAAAGTCACTCCTCCATGTCACGACACCAACTCAATCCTCCATGTCACTACTTCATGTCACTCCTCCATGTCGCTATTCCATGTGACCACTCCATGTAGCTCCACCAACTCACTCCTCCACGTCGCTCCTCCATGTTGCTCTTCCATGTAACTCCTCCATGTAACTCATCTATGTCCCTCCGCCATGTCACTACACCAACTAAATCCTTCTTGTCACTCCTCCATGTCACTCATCCATGTCACTTCTATATGTCTTCCATGTCACTCCTCCATGTTTCTCCTCCATGTCACTCCTCCACATCACTCCTCTATGTCACTCCTCCATGTTACACCTCCATGTCACTCCTCCATGTCGCTACACCAACTCATTCCTCATGTCACTCCTCCATGTCGCTACTCCATGTCACTCCTCAATGTCACTCGTTTATGTCACTCCTCCAGTTCACTCCTCCATGTCATCTCTATATGTCTTCCATGTCACTCCTCCATGTCCATCCTCCATGTCACTACTCCATGTCACTCCTCCATGTTGCTCCTCCGTGTTGCTCCTCCATGTCACTCCTCCAAGTCACTCACCCATGTCCCTACACGATGTCACTCCACCATATCAACCCTCCTTCCTGATCAACCGTGTCACTCCTCCATGTAACTCCTACATGTAGCTACTCCATGTCACTACTCCATGTACCTCCTCCATGTCGCTCCTCCGTGTTGCTCCTCGAAGTCACTCCTCCATGTAACTCCTCCATGTAGCTACTCCATGTCACTCCTCCATGTCGCTACACAAACTCACTCCTCATGTCACTCCTCCATGTCACTCCTCCAAGTCACTCATCCTTGTCCCTCCGCCATGTCACTCCACCATATCAATCTTCCCAGGTGATCCCCCTGTCACTTCTCCATGTCACTCCTCCATGTCTCTCCTCCACAAAATTTCTCTATGTCATTCCTCCATGTCACTCCTACATGTCACTCCTCCATGTCTCTCCTCTATATCGCTCTAACAACTCACTCCTCCATGTCACTCCACCATTTAACTCCTCTATGTCACTCCTCCAGGTCACTCCTCCATGTCGCATCTCAAAGTCACTCCTCAATGTCACTACACCAACTCACTCCTCTATGTCACTCCTCCATGTCACTCCTACATGTCACTCCTCCATGTCTCTCCTCTATATCGCTCTAACAACTCACTCCTCCATATCACTTCTCCATGTCACTCCACCATTTCACTCCTCCATGTCACTCCTCCAGGTCACTCCTCCATGTCGCTACACCAACTTACTCCTCAATGTCACTCCTTCATGTCACTCCTCCATTTCTCTCCTCCATGTTGCTATAACAACTCACTCCTCCATGTCATTCCTTCAGGTCACTCCTCCAAGTCGCTACTCAAAGTCACTCCTCCATGTCGCTACTCCATGTCACTCCTCAATGTCACTTGTTTATGTCACTCCTCCAGTTCACTCCTCCATGTCATCTCTATATGTCTTCCATGTCACTCCTCCATGTCCATCCTCCATGTCACTACTCCATGTCACTCCTCCATGTTGCTCCTCCATGTTGCTCCTCCATGTCACTCCTCCAAGTCACTCACCCATGTCCCTACACGATGTCACTCCACCATATCAACCCTCCTTCCTGATCAACCGTGTCACTCCTCCATGTAACTCCTACATGTAGCTACTCCATGTCACTACTCCATGTTACTCCTCCATGTCGCCACACCAACTCACTCCTCCATGTCACTACTTCTTGTCACTCCTCCATGTCACTCATCCATGTCATTCCTCCATGTCACTCCTTTATGTCACAACTCCAATTCACTCCTCCATGTCCATCCTCCATGTCACTACTCCATATCAAACCTTTATGTCACTCCTCCATGTCACTCCTTCATGTCACTCCTCCAAGTCACTCATCCATGTCCCTCCGCCATGTCACTCCACCCTATCAATCTTCCTTGGTGATCTGACCTGTCACTTCTCCATGTCACAACACAAACTCAACCCTCCTTGTCACTCCTCCATGTCACTCATGCATGTCAATCCTCCATGTCACTCCTTTATGTCACTCCTCCAATTCACTCACCATGTCACCTCTATATGTCTTCCATGTCACTCCTCCATGTCCATCCTCCATGTCACTACTCCATGTCACTCCTCTGTGTTGCTCCTCCATGTCACTTCTCCAAGTCACTCACCCATGTCCATCCAGGATGTCACTCCACCATATCAACTCTTTTTCCTGATCAACCCTGTCACTTCTCCAAGTCACTCCTCCATGTCCCTCCTCCATGTCACTACTCCATGTCACTCCTCCATGTCGCTCCTCCGTGTTGCTCCTCCACATCAATTCTCTATGTCACTCCTCCATGTCACTCCTCCATGTCGCTATTCCATGTCAGTCCTCCATGTCGCTACACCAACTCACTCTTCCATGTTACTCCTCCATGTTGCTACTCCATGTGACTCCTCCATGTCAATACACCAAGTCAAACCTCTTTGTCCATCCTCCATGTCGCTACACCAACTCACTCTTCCATGTCATTTCTCCATGTCGCTTCTCCATGTCACTCCTCTATGTCAATACACCAACTCAAACATCTTTCTCCATCCTCCATGTCACTCCTCCGTGTTGCTCCTCCATGTCATTCCTCCATGTCGCTACTCTATGGGACTCCTCAATGTCGCTCCACCAACTCCTTCCTCCATGTTACTCCTCCATGTCACTCCTCCAAGTTACTCCTCCATGTCGCTCCTCCATTTTTGCTTTTCCATGTCACTCCTCTATGTCACTCGTCCATGTCACTCCTCCATGTAAATCCTCCATGTAGCTACTCCATGTCACTCCTCCATGTCGCTACACAAACTCACTCCTCCATGACACTCCTCAATGTCAGTACATCATGTCACTCCTCCATGTCGCTACACAAACTCAATCCTCCTTTCCACTCTTTCATGTCCCTCCTCCATGTCACTCCTCCATGTGACTCCTCCATGTCACTCCTACAGGTCACTCCTCCATGTCGCTACTCAAAGTCACTCCTCCATGTCACTACACCAACTCACTCCTCAATGTCACTCCTCCATGTCACTACTTCATGTCACTCCTCCATGTCACTACTTCATGTCACTCCTCCATGTCACAACACAAACTCAACCCTCCTTGTCACTCCTCCATGTCACTAATCCATGTCATTCCTCCTTTTCACTCCTTTATGTCACTCTTCCAATTCACTCCTCCATGTCACTCCTCCATGTCACTCATCCATGTTACTCATCCATGTCCCTCCGCCATGTCACTACACCCTATCAATCTTCCTTGGTGATCCGACCTGTCACTTTTCCATGTCACTCTTCCATGTCTCTCCTCCATGTCCCTCCTCCATGTCACTACTCCATGTCACTCCTCCATGTCGCTCCTCCGTGTTGCTCCTCCACGTCAATCCTCTATGTCACTCCTCCATGTAACTCCTACATGTAGCTACTCCATGTCACTACTCCATTTCACTCCTCCATGTCGCTCCTCCGTGTTGCTCCTCCACATCAATTCTCTATGTCACTCCTCCATGTCACTCCTCCATGTCGCTATTCCATGTCAGTCCTCCATGTCACTACACCAACTCACTCCTCAATGTCACTCCTCCATGTCACTACTTCATGTCACTCCTCCATGTCGCTACACAAACTCAACCCTCCTTGTCACTCCTCTATATCATTCATCCATGTCATTCCTCCATGTCACTCCTTTATGTCACTCCTCCAATTCACTCCTAAATGTCACTCCTCCGTGTCCCTCCGCCATGTCACTCCACCCTATCAATCTTCCTTGGTGATCCGACCTGTCACTTCTCCATGTCACAACACAAACTCAACCCTCCATGTCACTCCTCCATGTAACTCCTTCATGTCACTCCTCCATGTCACTCCTCCATTTCACTCCTCCAAGTCACTCCTCCATGTCACACCTCCATGTCACTCCTCCATTTCACTCATCCATGTCATTCCTCCATGTCACTCCTCATGTCACTCCTCCATGTCACTCCTCCATGTCACTGTTCCAAGTCACTCACCCATGTCCCTCCACGATGTCACTCCACCATATCAACCCTCCTTGGTTATCCGCCCTGTCACTTCTCCATGTCACTCTTTCAAGTGACTCCTCCACATCACTCCTCCATGTCTCTCCTCCATGTTTCTCTAACAACTCACTCCTCCATGTCACTCCACCATTTCACTTCTCCATGTCACTCCTCCAGGTCACTCCTCCATGTCGCTACTCAAAGTCACTCCTCCATGTTACTACACGAACTCACTCCTCAGGGTTACTCCTCTATGTCACTACTTCATGTCATTCCTCCATGTCGCTACACAAACTCAATCATACTATACACTCTTTCATGTCACTCCTCCATATCACTCCTCCATATCAATCCTCCATGTCATTCCTCCATGTCACTACTTTATGTCACCCCTCCAAGTTACTCCTAAATGTCGCTACTCCATGTGACTCCTCCATGTTGCTCCACCAACTCACTCCTCCATGTTGCTCCTCCATGTTGCTCCTCCAATTCACTCCTCCAAGTCACCTCTATGTCTTCCATGTCACTCCTCCATGTCACTACTCCATGTCACTCCTCCATGTCGCTCCTCCGTGTTACTCCTCCAAGTCACTCCTCCATGTAACTCCTCCATGTAACTACTCCATGTCACTCCTCCATGTCGCTACACAAACTCACTCCTCATGTCACTCCTCCATGTCACTACTTCTTGTAACTCCTCCATGTCACTCATCCATGTCACTCATCCATGTCATTCCTCCATGTCACTCCTTTATGTCACTCCTCCAATACACTCCTCCATGTCACCTCTATATGTCTTCCATGTCACTCCTCCATGTCCATCCTCCATGACACTACTCCATGTCACTCCTCCATGTCGCTCGTCCGTGTTGCTCCTCCTTGTCACTCCTCCAATTCACTCACCCATGTCCTTCCACGATGTCACTCCACCATATCAACCCTCCTTCCTGATCAACCCTGTCACTTCTCCAAGTCACTCCTCCATGTCCATCCTCCATGTCATTACTCCACATCAATCCTTTATGTCACTCCTCCATGTCACTCCTCCATGTCTCTCCTCCATGTCGCTCTAACAACTCACTCCTCCATGTCACTCCACCATTTCACTCCTCCATGTCACTCCTCCAGGTCACTCCTCCATGTCGCTATTCCATGTCAGTCCTCCAAGTCTCTACACCAACTCACTCTTTCATGTTACTCCTCCATGTCGCAACTCCATGTGACTCCTCCATGTTGCTCCACCAACTCCTTCCTCCATGTTACTCCTCCATGTCACTCCTCCATGTTGCTACTCTATGTCACTCCTCCATGTATGTCCTCCATGTCGCTACTCTATGTCACTTCTCCAAGTCACTCCTCCATGTCCATCCTCCATGTCACTACTCCACATCAATCCTCTATGTCCCTCCGCCATGTCACTCCACCCTATCAATCTTCTTTGGTGATCCGCCCTGTCACTTCTCCATGTCACTCGTCCATGTTACTCCTCTATGTCGCTACTCCATGTCACTCCTCCATGTCAATACACCAACTCAAACCTCTTTGTCCATCCTCCATGTCACTCCTCCGTGTTGCTCCTCCATGTCACTCCTCCATGTCGCTACTCTATGGGACTCCTCCATGTCGCTCCACCAACTCCTTCCTCCATGTTACTCCTCCATGTCACTCCTCCATGTCAATCCTTTATGTCACTCCTCCAAGTTACTCCTCCATGTCGCTCCTCCGTGTTGCTCCTCCAAGTCACTCCTCAATGTCACTCCTCCAGGTCACTCCTCCAGGTCGCAACTCTAAGTCACTCATCCATGTAACTACACCAACTCACTCCTCAATGTCACTCCTCCATGTCACTACTTCATGTCACTCCTCCATGTCGCTACACAAACTCAACCCTCCTTGTCACTCCTCTATGTCATTCATCCAAGTCACTCCTCCATGTCCCTCCTCCATGTCGCTCCTCCGTGTTGCTCCTCCAAGTAACTCCTCCATGTAACTCCTCCATGTAGCTACTCCATGTCACTCCTCCATGTCGCTACACAAACTCACTCCTCATGTCACTCCTCCATGTCACTCCTCCAAGTCACTCACCCATGTCGCTATAACAACTCACTCCTCCATGTCACTCCTCCAGGTCACTCCTCCATGTCGCTACTCAAAGTCACTCCTCCATGTAACTCCTACATGTAGCTACTCCATGTCACTCCTCCATGTCACTCCTCCAGGTCACTCCTCCAGGTCGCAACTCAAAGTCACTCCTCCATGTCACTACACCAACTCACTCCTCAAGGTCACTCCTCAATATGACTACTTCATGTCACTCCTCCATGTCGCTACACAAACTCAAACCTCCTTTACACTCTTTCATGTCACTTCTCCATATCGCTCCTCCATGTCCCTCCTCCATGTCACTCCTCCATGTCATTCCTCCATGTCATTCCTCCATGTATCTACTCCATGTCGCTACTCTATGTCACTCCTCCATGTCACTCCTCCATGTCACTCCTCCATGTCGCTACACAAACTCACTCCTCATGTTACTACTCTATTTCGCTACTCCATGTAACTCCTCCATCTCGCTACACCAACTCACTCCTCAATGTCACTCCTCCATGTCACTACTTCTTGTCACTCCTCCATGTCACTCCTAGAGGTCACTCCTCCATGTCGCTACTCAAAGTCACTCCTCCATGTCACTACACCAACTCACTCCTCAACGTCACTCCTCCATGTCACTACTTCATGTCACTCCTCCATGTCACTCATCCATGTCATTCCTCCTTTTCACTCCTTTATGTCACTCTTCCAATTCACTCCTCCATGTCCCTCCGCCATGTCACTCCACCCTATCAATCTTCCTTGGTGATCCTACCTGTCACTTTTCCATGTCACTCTTCCATGTCTCTCCTCCATGTCCCTCCTCCATGTCACTACTCCATGTAACTCCTCCATGTCGCTCCTCCGTGTTGCTCCTCCACGTCACTCCTCTATGTCACTCCTCCATGTCACTCCTCCATGTCACTCCTTCAGGTCATTCCTCCATATCGCTCCTCCATGTTGCTCCTCCATGTCCCTCCGCCATGTCACTCCACCATATCAATCTTCCTTGGTGATCCGCCCTGTCACTTCTCCATGTCACTCTTCCATGTCTCTCCTCCACGTCACTGCTCTATGTCAATCCTCCATGTCACTCCTCCATGTCACTCCTCCATGTCTTTCATCCATGTCGCTATAACAACTCACTCCTCTATGTCACTCCACCATTTCACTCCTCCATGTCACTCCTCCAGGTCACTCCTCCATGTCGCTACTCAAAGTCACTCCTCCATGTCACTACACCAACTCACTCCTCAATGTCACTCCTCCATGTCACTACTTCATGTCACTCCTCCATGTCGCTACTCCATGTGAATCCTCCATGTCGCTCCACCAACTCACTCCTCCACGTCGCTCCTCCATGTTGCTTTTCCATGTCACTCCTCCATGTAACTCATCTATGTCCCTCCGCCATGTCACTACACCAACTCAATCCTTTTTGTCACTCCTCCATGTCACTCATCCATGTCACTTCTATATGTCTTCCATGTCACTGTCCCTCCTCCATGTCGCTACACCAACTCACTCCTCCATGTCACTCCTCCATATCGCTACTCCATGTCATTCCTCCTTGTCACTCTTCCATGTCGCTCCTCCATGTCTATCCTTTATGTCACTCCTCCAAGTTACTCCTCCATGTCACTTCTATATATCTTCCATGTCACTCCTCCATGTAAACCCTCTGTCACTGCTCTATGTTGCTCCTCCACATCACTCCTCTATGTCATTCCTGCATGTCACTCCTCACTCTCACTCCTCCATGTCCAGCCTCCAAGACACTCCTCTGTTTAACTCCTTCATGTTCCTCATCCATGTCACTTCACCATGTCGCTACACCAACTCACTACTCCATATCACTCCTCCATGTCACTCATTTATGTCACTCCTCCAAGTCACTCCTCCATGTTACTTCTATATTTCTTCCATGTCACTCTTCCAGGTCCCTCCTCCATGCAACACCTCCATGTCACTCCTCCATGCCGCTACTCCATTTCACTCCTCCATGTCGCTACACCAACTCAATCTTCCTTGTCACTCCTCCATGTCACTCCACCATATCAATCCTCCTTGCTGATCCACCCTGTCACTTCTCCATATCACTCAACCATTTCACTTCTATGTCTTCAGTGTCACTCCTCCATGTCGCTACACCAACTCACTCCTCTATGTCACTCCTCCATGTCGCTACGCCAACTCACTACTCATGTCACTCCTCCGTGTCGCTACTCCATGTCACTCCTTCATGTCACTCCTCCATGTCACTCCTCCATGTCACTACTCCATGCCACTCCTCCATGTCGATCATCCATGTCACTCCTCCATGTCACTCCTCCATTTCGCTCCTCCATGTAGATCCTTCATGTTGCTCCTCCATGTCGCTCCTCCTTGTCAATCCTCCATGTCACTACTCAGTGATGATTCACCATGTCATTGCTCTATGTTGATACTCCATGTCGATCATCTATGTTGCTCCTCCATTTCACTCCTCCATGTCTTCCAATGTCGCACCTCAATGTAGGTTTTCCATGTCGGCACATGTCAATCCTCCATGTCGCTTTTCCATGTCGCTCCTCCTTGTCACTCCTCCATGTAACTACTTTTTCGATTCTCCATGTCACTCCTCCATGTCTTCCATGTCACTCCTCTATGTCGATCCTCCATGTCGATCCTTCATGTCGCTCCTCCATGTCGCTCCTCCATGTCGCTCCTCCTTGTTACTCCTCCATGTCACTCCTCCAGGTCGATCCTCCATGTCGATATTCCACGTCGCTCCTCTATGTAACTACACAATGTCGATTCTCCATGTCACTCCAGAATGTCAATCCAGTATGTCGCTCCACCATGTCCCTCCAGAATGTACCTCACTGTTGTCAGTCCTCCATGTCGCTCCGCGATGTCGCTCCTTCCTGTAGCTCCTCCATGTTGCTCTTCCATGTCGCTCCTCCATGTCACTCCTCCATGTCGATCATCCATGTCACTCCTCCATGTAACTCCTCCATTTCGCTCCTCCATGTAGATCCTTCATGTCACTCCTCCTTGTCGCTCCTCCATGTCACTCTTCCATGTTGCTATTCCATTTCACTCCTTCATTTCACTCCACCACGTCACTCCTCTATGTAACTCCTCACGTCACTCCTCCATGTCGCTACTCCATGTCACTCCTCCATGTCGCTCCACCAACTCACTCTTCCATTTCACTCAATTTCACTCCACCACGTCACTCCTTTTTGTAACTTCTCATATCACTCCTCCATGTCGCTACTCCATGTTGAGCCTCCATGTCGCCCTTCAATGTCACTCCTCAATATATCTCCTATATGTTGAGCCACCGTGTTGCTTATCCATGTCACTCCTCCATGACGATCCTTAAATTCACTCCTCCATGTCCGTCTTCCATATCGCTACTCCTTGTCACTCCTCCATGTCGATCTTCTCTGTGACTCCTACAAATCACTCCTACATATCACTCCTCCATGAAGCTCCACCATGTCACTCCTCCATTTCACTCTTCCTTGTCACTCCTCCATGTCACTCCTCCATTTTGATCTTCTCTGTGACTCCTACAAGTCACTCCTACATGTCACTCCTCCATGTGACTCCTCTATGTCACTCCTCCATGTCGATCCTCCATGTCACTCCTAAATGTCACTCCTCCATGTCACTCCTCTATGTCACTCCTACATGTCACTCCTCTACATCACTCCTCTATGTCACTCCTCCATGTCAAACCTCCATGTCACTCCTCCTTGTCGCTACACTAACTCATTCCTCATGTCACTCCTCCGTGTCGCTACTCCATGTCACTCCTCCATGTCGCTACACCATGTCACTCCTCCATTTCACTCTTCCTTGTCACTCCTCCATGTCACTCCTCCATGTCAAATCTTCTCTGTGACTCCTACAAGTCACTCCTACATGTCACTCCTCCATGTGACTCCTCTATGTCACTCCTCCATGTCGATCCTCCATGTCACTCCTAAATGTCACTCCTCCATGTCACTCCTCTATGTCACTCCTACATGTCACTCATCCATGTCATTCCTCCATGTCACTCCTCCATGTCACTCCTCCATGTCACTGTTCCAAGTCACTCACCTATGTCCCTCCACGATGTCACTCCACCATATCAACCCTCCATGGTTATCCGCCCTGTCACTTCTCCATGTCACTCTTTCATGTCTCTCCTCCATGTCACTCCTCCATGTCACTCCACCATTTCACTCCTCCATGTCACTCCTCCAGGTCACTCCTCCATGTCGCTAATCAAAGTCACTCCTCCATGTTACTACACCAACTCACTCCACAGGGTTACTCCTCCATGTCACTACTTCATGTCACTCCTCCATGTCGCTACACAAACTCAATCATACTATACACTCTTTCATGTCACTCCTCCATATCACTCCTCCATGTCAATCCTCCATGTCACTCCTCCATGTCACTTCTTTATGTCACTCCTCCAAGTTACTCCTAAATGTCGCTACTCCATGTGACTCCTCCATGTTGCTCCACCAACTCACTCCTCCATGTTAATCCTCCATGTTGCTCCTCCAATTCACTCCTCCAAGTCACCTCTATATGTCTTCCATGTCACTCCTCCATGTCTATCCTCCATGTCACTACTCCATGTCACTCCTCCATGTCGCTCCTCCGTGTTGCTCCTCCATGTCACTTCTCCAAGTCACTCACCCGTGTCCCTCCACAATGTCACTACTTCATGGAACTCCTCCATGTCGCTCCTCCGTGTTGCTCCTCCACATCAATCCTCTATGTCACTCCTCCATGTAACTCCTACATGTAGCTACTCCATGTCACTACTCCATGTCACTCCTCCATGTCGCTCCTCCGTGTTGCTCCTCCAAGTCACTCCTCCATGTAACTCTTCCATGTAACTACTCCAAGTCACTCCTCTATGTCACTCCTCCATGTCACTCCTACATGTCACTCCTCCATGTCTCTCCTCTATGTCGCTCTAACAACTCACTCCTCCATGTCACTCCTCCATGTCACTCCACCATTTCACTCCTCCATGTCACTCCTCCAGGTCACTCCTCCATGTCGCTACTTAAAGTCACTCCTCAATGTTACTACACCAACTCACTCCTCAATGTCACTCCTCCATGTCACTCCTCCATGTCGCTACTCAAAGTCACTCCTCCATGTCACTACACCAACTCATTCCTCAATGTCACTCCTCAATGTCACTACTTCATGTCACTCCTCCATGTCGCTACACAAACGCAAACCTCCTTTACACTCTTTCATGTCACTTCTCCATATCGCTCCTCCATGTCCCTCCTCCATGTCACTCCTCCATGTCACTCCTCCATGTCGCTACACAAACTCACTCCTCATGTTACTACTCTATTTCGCTACTCCATGTCACTACTCCATGTCACTCCTCTGTGTTGCTCCTCCATGTCACTTCTCCAAGTCACTCACCCATGTCCCTCCACGATGTCACTCCACCATATCAACTCTCTTTCCTGATCAACCCTGTCACTTCTCCAAGTCACTCCTCCATGTCCCTCCTCCATGTTACTACTCCATGTCACTCCTCTATGTCGCTACACAAACTCAATCATACTATACACTCTTTCATGTCACTCCTCCATATTACTCCTCCATGTCAATCCTCCATGTCACTCCTCCAAGTCACTCCTTTATGTCACTCTTCCAAGTTACTCCTAAATGTCGCTACTCCATGTGATTTCTCCATGTTGCTACACCAACTCACTCATCCATGTTGCTCCTCCAATTCACTCCTCCAAGTCACCTCTATATGTCTTCCATGTCACTCCTCCATGTCCATCCTCCATGTCACTCCTCCATGTCACTCACCCATGTCCCTCCACGATGTCACTCCACCATATCAACCCTCCTTCCTGATCAACCCTGTCACTTCTCCAAGTCACTCCTCCATGTCTGTCCTCCATGTCACTACTCCACATCAATTCTCTATGTCACTCCTCCATGTCACTCCTCCATGTCGCTATACCAACTCACTCCTCAATGTCATTCCTCCATTTCACTCCTCCATGTATCTCCTCCATGTCGCTACTCTATGTCACTCCTCCATGTCACTCCTCCATGTCACTCCTCCATGTCGCTCCTCCATGTAGCTACACAAACTCAATCCTCCTTTACACTCTTTCATGTCACTCCTCCATATCGCTCCTCCATGTCCCTTCTCCATGTCACTCATCCATGTCATTCCTCCATGTCACTCCTCCATGTCACTACACAAACGCACTCCTCATGTTACTACTCTATGTCGCTACTCCATGTCACTCCTCCATGTCGATACACCAACTCACTCCTCAATGTAACTCCTCCATGTCACTACTTCTTGTCACTCCTCCATGTCACTCATCCATGTCATTCCTCCATGTCACTCCTTTATGTCTCTCCTCCAATTCACTCCTCCATGTCACCTCTATATGTCTTCCATGTCACTCCTCCATGTCCATCCTCCATGTCACTACTCCATGTCACTCCTCCATGTCGCTCCTCCATGTCACTCCTCCATGTCGCGCCTCCGTGTTGCTCATCCTTGTCACTCCTCCAAGTCACTCCTCCATGTCGCTCCTCCGTGTTGCTCCTCCTTGTCACTCCTCCAAGTCACTCACCCATGTCCCTCCACGTTGTCACTCCAACATATCAACCATCCTTCCTGATCAACCTTGTCACTCCTCCATGTCTCTCCTCCACGAAATTCCTCTATGTTACTCCTCCATGTCACTCCTACATGTCACTCCTCCATGTCTCTCCTCTATATCGCTCTAACAGATCACTCCTCCATGTCACTCCTCCATGTCACTCCACCATTTCACTCCTCCATGTCACTCCTCCAGGTCACTCCTCCATGACACTCCTCCACGAAATTCCTCTATGTTACTCCTCCATGTCACTCCTACATGTCACTCCTCCATGTCTCTCCTCTATATCGCTCTAACAGATCACTCCTCCATGTCACTCCTCCATGTCACTCCACCATTTCACTCCTCCATGTCACTCCTCCAGGTCACTCCTCCATGACACTCCTCCAGATCACTCCTCCATGTCGCTACACCAACTTACTCCTCAATGTCACTCCTTCATGTCACTCCTCCATTTCTCTCCTCCATGTCGCTATAACAACTCACTCCTCCATGTCACTCCTACAGGTCACTCCACCATGTCGCTACTCAAAGTCACTCCTCCATATCACTCCTCCATGTCACTCCACCATTTCACTCCTCCATGTCACTCCTCCAGGTCACTCCTCCATGTCGCTACTCAAAGTCACTCCTCCATGTCACTCATCCATGTCATTCCTCCATGTCACTCCTCCATGTCACTCCTCCATGTCTTCTCTATATGTCCTCCATGTCACTCCTCCATGTCCATCCTCCATGCCACTACTCCATGTCACTCCTCCATGTTGCTCCTCCGTCTTGCTCCTCCATGTCACTCCTCCAGGTCACTCACCCATGTCCCTACACGATGTCACTCCACCATATCAACCATCCTTCCTGATCAACTCTGTCACTTCTCCAAGTAACTCCTTCATGTCCATCCTCCATGTCAATAACTACACATCAATCTTCTATGTCACTCCTCCATGTCACTCCTCCATGTCACTCCTCCATGTCACTATTCCATGTTACTCCTCCATGTCACTCCACCAACTCCTTCCTCCATGTTACTCCTCCATGTCACTCCTCCATGTTAATCCTTTATGTCACTCCTCCAAGTTACTCCTCCATGCCACTCCACCATTTCACTCCTCCATGTCACACCTCCAGGTCACTCCTCTATGTCACTCCTCCATGTCACTCCTCCATGTCACACCTCCAGGTCACTCCTCCATGTCGGTACTCAAAGTCACTCCTCCATGTCGCTACACCAACTCATTCCTCATGTCACTCCTCCATGTCACTACTTCATGTCACTCCTCCATGTCGCTCCTCCGTGTTGCTCCTCCTTGTCACTCCTCCAAGTCACTCACCCATGTCCCTACACGATGTCACTCCACCATATCAACCCTCCTTCCTGATCAACCCTGTCACTTCTCCAAGTCACTCCTCCATGTCCCTCCTCCATGTCACTACTCCATGTCACTCCTCCATGTCGCTCCTCCGTGTTGCTCCTCCACATCAATCCTCTATGTCTCTCCTCTATATCGCTCTAACAACTCACTCCTCCATGTCACTCCTCCATGTCACTCCACCATTTCACTCCTCTATATCGCTCTAACAACTCACTCCTCCATGTCACTCCTCCATGTCACTCCACCATTTCACTCCTCCATGTCACTCCTCCATGTCGCTACACAAACTCACTCCTCATGTCACTCCTCCATGTCACTCCTCCAAGTCACTCATCCATGTCCCTCCGCCATGTCACTCCACCATATCAATCTTCCTTCCTGATCAACCTTGTCACTCCTCCATGTCTCTCCTCCACGAAATTCCTCTATGTTACTCCTCCATGTCACTCCTACATGTCACTCCTCCATGTCTCTCCTCTATATCGCTCTAACAACTCCCTCCTCCATGTCACTCCTCCATGTCACTCCACCATTTCACTCCTACATGTCACTACTCCAGGTCACTCCTCCATGTCACTCCTCCAAGTCACTCATCCATGTCCCTCCGCCATGTCACTCCACCATATCAATATTCCTTGGTGATCCCCCCTGTCACTTCTCCATGTCACTCCTCCATGTCTCTCCTCCACGAAATTCCTCTATGTCACTCCTCCATGTCACTCCTCCATGTCACTCCACCATTTAACTCCTCCATGTCACTCCTCCAGATCACTCCTCCATGTCGCTACACCAACTTACTCCTCAATGTCACTCCTTCATGTCACTCCTCCATTTCTCTCCTCCATGTCGCTATAACAACTCACTCCTCCATGTCACTCCTACAGGTCACTCCACCATGTCGCTACTCAAAGTTACTCCTCCATATCACTCCTCCATGTCACTCCACCATTTCACTCCTCCATGTCACTCCTCCAGGTCACTCCTCCATGTCGCTACTCAAAGTCACTCCTCCATGTCACTCCTCCATGTTAATCCTTTATGTCACTCCTCCAAGTTACTCCTCCATGCCACTCCACCATTTCACTCCTCCATGTCACACCTCCAGGTCACTCCTCTATGTCACTCCTCCATGTCACTCCTCCATGTCACACCTCCAGGTCACTCCTCCATGTCGGTACTCAAAGTCACTCCTCCATGTCGCTACACCAACTCATTCCTCATGTCACTCCTCCATGTCACTACTTCATGTCACTCCTCCATGTCGCTCCTCCGTGTTGCTCCTCCTTGTCACTCCTCCAAGTCACTCACCCATGTCCCTACACGATGTCACTCCACCATATCAACCCTCCTTCCTGATCAACCCTGTCACTTCTCCAAGTCACTCCTCCATGTCCCTCCTCCATGTCACTACTCCATGTCACTCCTCCATGTCGCTCCTCCGTGTTGCTCCTCCACATCAATCCTCTATGTCTCTCCTCTATATCGCTCTAACAACTCACTCCTCCATGTCACTCCTCCATGTCACTCCACCATTTCACTCCTCTATATCGCTCTAACAACTCACTCCTCCATGTCACTCCTCCATGTCACTCCACCATTTCACTCCTCCATGTCACTCCTCCATGTCGCTACACAAACTCACTCCTCATGTCACTCCTCCATGTCACTCCTCCAAGTCACTCATCCATGTCCCTCCGCCATGTCACTCCACCATATCAATCTTCCTTCCTGATCAACCTTGTCACTCCTCCATGTCTCTCCTCCACGAAATTCCTCTATGTTACTCCTCCATGTCACTCCTCCATGTCACTCCACCATTTCACTCCTACATGTCACTACTCCAGGTCACTCCTCCATGTCACTCCTCCAAGTCACTCATCCATGTCCCTCCGCCATGTCACTCCACCATATCAATATTCCTTGGTGATCCCCCCTGTCACTTCTCCATGTCACTCCTCCATGTCTCTCCTCCACGAAATTCCTCTATGTCACTCCTCCATGTCACTCCTCCATGTCACTCCACCATTTAACTCCTCCATGTCACTCCTCCAGATCACTCCTCCATGTCGCTACACCAACTTACTCCTCAATGTCACTCCTTCATGTCACTCCTCCATTTCTCTCCTCCATGTCGCTATAACAACTCACTCCTCCATGTCACTCCTACAGGTCACTCCACCATGTCGCTACTCAAAGTTACTCCTCCATATCACTCCTCCATGTCACTCCACCATTTCACTCCTCCATGTCACTCCTCCAGGTCACTCCTCCATGTCGCTACTCAAAGTCACTCCTCCATGTCACTCCTCCATGTTAATCCTTTATGTCACTCCTCCAAGTTACTCCTCCATGCCACTCCACCATTTCACTCCTCCATGTCACACCTCCAGGTCACTCCTCTATGTCACTCCTCCATGTCACTCCTCCATGTCACACCTCCTGGTCACTCCTCCATGTCGGTACTCAAAGTCACTCCTCCATGTCGCTACACCAACTCATTCCTCATGTCACTCCTCCATGTCACTACTTCATGTCACTCCTCCATGTCGCTCCTCCATGTTGCTCCTCCTTGTCACTCCTCCAAGTCACTCACCCATGTCCCTACACGATGTCACTCCACCATATCAACCCTCCTTCCTGATCAACCCTGTCACTTCTCCAAGTCACTCCTCCATGTCCCTCCTCCATGTCACTACTCCATGTCACTCCTCCATGTCGCTCCTCCGTGTTGCTCCTCCACATCAATCCTCTATGTCTCTCCTCTATATCGCTCTAACAACTCACTCCTCCATGTCACTCCTCCATGTCACTCCACCATTTCACTCCTCTATATAACTCTAACAACTCACTCCTCCATGTCACTCCTCCATGTCACTCCACCATTTCACTCCTCCATGTCACTCCTCCATGTCGCTACACAAACTCACTCCTCATGTCACTCCTCCATGTCACTCCTCCAAGTCACTCATCCATGTCCCTCCGCCATGTCACTCCACCATATCAATCTTCCTTCCTGATCAACCTTGTCACTCCTCCATGTCTCTCCTCCACGAAATTCCTCTATGTTACTCCTCCATGTCACTCCTACATGTCACTCCTCCATGTCTCTCCTCTATATCGCTCTAACAACTCCCTCCTCCATGTCACTCCTCCATGTCACTCCACCATTTCACTCCTACATGTCACTACTCCAGGTCACTCCTCCATGTCACTCCTCCAAGTCACTCATCCATGTCCCTCCGCCATGTCACTCCACCATATCAATATTCCTTGGTGATCCCCCCTGTCACTTCTCCATGTCACTCCTCCATGTCTCTCCTCCACGAAATTCCTCTATGTCACTCCTCCATGTCACTCCTCCATGTCACTCCACCATTTAACTCCTCCATGTTACTCCTCCAGATCACTCCTCCATGTCGCTACACCAACTTACTCCTCAATGTCACTCCTTCATGTCACTCCTCCATTTCTCTCCTCCATGTCGCTATAACAACTCACTCTTCCATGTCACTCCTACAGGTCACTCCACCATGTCGCTACTCAAAGTTACTCCTCCATATCACTCCTCCATGTCACTCCACCATTTCACTCCTCCATGTCACTCCTCCAGGTCACTCCTCCATGTCACTCATCCATGTCATTCCTCTATGTCACTCCTCCATGTCTTCTCTATATGTCCTCCATGTCACTCCTCCATGTCCATCCTCCATGTCACTACTCCATGTCACTCCTCCATGTTGCTCCTCCGTCTTGCTCCTCCATGTCACTCCTCCAGGTCACTCACCCATGTCCCTACATGATGTCACTCCACCATATCAACCCTCCTTCCTGATCAACCCTGTCACTCCTCCATGTAACTCCTACATGTAGCTACTCCATGTCACTACTCCATGTCACTCCTCCATGTCGCTCCTCCGTGTTGCTCCTCCAAGTCACTCCTCCATGTAACTCCTCCATGTAGCTACTCCATGTCACTCCTCCATGTCGCTACACAAACTCACTCCTCATGTCACTCCTCCATGTCACTCCTCCAAGTCACTCATCCATGTCCCTCCGCCATGTCACTCCACCATATCAATCTTCCTTCCTGATCAACCTTGTCACTCCTTCATTTCTCTCCTCCACGAAATTCCTCTATGTTACTCCTACATGTCACTCCTCCATGTCTCTCCTCTATGTCGCTCTAACAACTCACTCCTCCATGTCACTCCTCCATGTCACTCCACCATTTCACTCCTCCATATCACTCCTCCAGGTCACTCCTCCATGTCGCTACTCAAAGTCACTCCTCCATTTTACTACACCATCTCACTCCTCAATGTCACTCCTCCATGTCAATCCTCCATTTCTCTCCTCCATGTCGCTATAACAACTCACTCCTCCATGTCACTCCTCCAGGTCACTCCTCCATGTCGCTACTCAAAGTCACTCCTCCATGTCACTCCTCCAGGTCACTCCTCCATGTCACTCGTTTATGTCACTCCGCCATGTAACTTCTCCATGTCTCTCCTCCATGTCGCTCTAACAACTCACTCCTCCATGTCACTCCACCATTTCACTCCTCCATGTCACTACTCCAGGTCACTCCTCAATGTCGCTACCCAAAGTTACTCCTCCATGTCACTCAACAATTTCATTCCTCCATGTCACTCGTTTATGTCACTCCTCCATGTCACTTCTATATGTCTTCCATGTCACTCCTCCATGTCCATCTTCCATGTCGCTACACCTACTCACTCTTACATGTCACTCCTCCATGTCGCTCCTCCATTTTGCTCCTCCGTGTCACTCCTCTATGTCACTCATCCATGTCCCTCCGCCATGTCACTCCACTATATAAATCTTCCTTGGTTATCCGCCCTGTCACTTTTCCATGTCACTCTTCCATGTCTCTCCTCCACGTCATTCCTCTATGTCACTCCTCCATGTCACTCCTCTATGTCACTCCTCCATGTCTCTACTCCATGTCGCTCTAACAACTCACTCCTCCATGTCACTCCACCATTTCACACCTTCATGTCACTCATCCAGGTCACTCCTCCATGTCGCTACTTCATGTCACTCCTCCATGTCGCTACACAAACTCAACCCTCCTTGTCACTCCTCCAATTCACTCCTCCATGTCACTGCTCCATGTCACTCATCCATGTCCCTCCGCCATGTCACTCCACCCTATCAATCTCCCTTGGTAATCCGACCTGTCACTTCTCTATGTCACTCTTCCATGTCTCTCTTCCACGTCACTCCTCTATGTCACTCCTCCATGTCACTCCTCCATGTCACTCCTCCATGTCACTCCTCCATGTCTCTCCTCTATGTCGCTCTAACAACTCACTACTCCATGTCACTCAACCATTTCACTCCTGAATTTCACTCCTCCAGGTCACTCATCCATGTCGCTACTCAAAGTCACTCCTCCATGTCACTCATCCATGTCATTCCTCCATGTCACTCCTCCATGTCCATCCTCCTTGTCACTACTCCATGTCACTCACCCATATTCCTCCACTATGCCACTCCACCTTATCAACCCTACTTCCTGATCAACCCTGTCACTTCTCCAAGTCAATCCTCCATGTCCTTCCTCCATGTCACTACTCCATGTCACTCCTCCATGTCGCTCCTCCGTGTTGCTCCTCCACATCAATCCTCTATGTCACTTCTCCATGTTGCTCATCCAAGTCATTCCTCCATGTAACTCCTACATGTAGCTACTCCATGTCACTACTCCATGTCACTCCTCCATGTCGCTCCTCCGTGTTGCTCCTCCAAGTCACTCCTCCATGTAACTCCTCCATGTAGCTACTCCTTGTCACTCCTCCATGTCGCTACACAAACTCACTCCTCATGTCACTCCTCCATGTCACTCCTCCAAGTCACTCACCTATGTCCCTCCGCGATGTCACTCCACCATATCAAACCTCCTTGGTTATCCGCCCTGTCACTTCTCCAAGTCACTCCTCCATGTCCAACCTCCATGTCACTACTCCACCTCAATCCTCTATGTCACTCCTCCATGTCACTCCTCCATGTCGCTATTCCAAGTTACTCCTCCATGTTGCTCCTCCATGTCACTCCTCCATGTCACTCATCCATGTCACTCCTCTATGTCACTCCTCTATGTCAATCCTCCATGTCACTACTCCATGTCACTCCTCCATGTCGCTACACCAACTCAACTCTGCTTGTAACTCCTCCATGTCACTCATTTATGTCATTCCTCCATGTTACTCGTTTATGTCACTCCTCCAATACACTCCTCCTTGTCACCTCTATAAGTCTTCCATGTCACTCCTCCATGTCCATCCTCCATGTCACTACTCCATGTCACTCCTCCATGTTGCTCCTCCGTGCTGCTCCTCCATGTCACTCCTCCAAGTCACTCACTCATGTCCCTCCGCGATGTCACTCCACCATAACAAACCTCCTTCCTGATCAACCCTGTTACTTCTCCAAGTCACTCCTCCATGTCCCCCCTCCATGTCACTACTCCATGTCACTCCTCCATTTCGCTCCTCCGTGTTGCTCCTCCACATCAATCCTCTATGTCACTCCTCCATGTTGCTCCTCCAAGTCACTCCTCCATGTAACTCCTACATGTAGCTACTCCATGTCACTACTCCATGTCACTCCTCCATGTCGCTCTTCCGTGTTGCTCCTCCAAGTCACTCCTCCATGTAACTCCTCCATGTTGCTACTCCATGTCACTCCTCCATGTCGCTCCTCCGTGTTGCTCCTCCATGTCACTCCTCCATGTCACTCCTCCATTTCTCTCCTCCATGTCGCTATAACAACTCACTCCTCCATGTCACTCTTCAATGTCAGTACTTCATGTCACTCCTCCATGTCGCTACACAAACTCAATACTCCTTTACACTCTTTTATGTCCCTCCTCCATGTCACTCCTCCATGTCACTCCTACAGGTCACTCCTCCATGTCGCTACTCAAAGTCACTCCTCCATGTCACTACACCAACTCACTTCTCAATGTCACTCCTCCATGTCACTACTTCATGTCACTCCTCCATGTCACAACACAAACTCAACCCTCCTTGTCACTCCTCCATGTCACTCATCCATGTCATTCCTCCTTTTCACTCCTTTATGTCACTCTTCCAATTCACTCCACCATGTCACTACACCCTATCAATCTTCCTTGGTGATCCGACCTGTCACTTTTCCATGTCACTCTTCCATGTCTCTCCTCCATGTCCCTCCTTCATGTCACTACTCCATGTTACTCCTCCATGTCACTCCTCCGTGTTGCTCCTCCACGTCAATCCTCTATGTCACTCCTCCATGTCACTCCTCTATGTCACTCGTCCATGTCACTCCTCCATGTAACTCCTCCATGTAGCTACTGCATGTCACTCCTCCATGTCGCTACACAAACTCACTCCTCATGTCACTCCTCCATGTCACTCCTCCATGTCACTCCTCTAGGTCACTCCTCCATGTCGCTACTCAAAGTCACTCCTCCATGTCACTCCTCCATGTCGCTATTCCGAGTTACTCCTCCATGTTGCTCCTCCATGTTGCTCCTCCATGTCACTCCTCCATGTCACTCATCCATATCACTCCTCCAAGTCACTCACCCATGTCCCTCCGCGATGTCACTCCACCATATCAACCCTCTTTTGTTATCCGCCCTGTCACTTATCCATGTTATTCTTCCATGTCTCTCCTCCACTTCACTCCTCTATGTCACTCCTCCATGTCAGTCCTCCATGTCATTTCTCCATGTCTCTCCTCCAATTCACTCCTCCATGTCACTTCTATTTGTCTTTCATGTCACTCCTCCATGTCCATCCTCCATGTCGCTACACCTACTCACTCTTCCATGTCACTCCTCCATGTCGCTCCTCCATGTTGCTCCTCCGTGTCACTCCTCCATGTCACTCATCCATGTCCCTCAACCATGTCACTCCACCATATCAATCTTCCTTGGTTATCCGCCCTGTCACTTCTCCATGTCACACTTCCATGTCTCTCCTCCACGTCATTCCTCTATGTCACTCCTCCATGTCATTCCTCATGTCACTCCTTTTATGTCACTCCTCCATTTCACTCGTCCATGTCACTCCTCCATGTAACTCCTCCATGTAGCTACTACATGTCACTCCTCCATGTCGATACACAAACTCACTCGTCCATGTCACTCCTCCATGTAACTCCTACATGTAGCTACTCCATGTCACTCCTCCATGTCACTCCTCCAGGTCACTCCTCCTAGGTCGCAACTCAAAGTCACTCATCCATGTAACTACACCAACTCACTCCTCAATGTCACTCCTCCATGTCACTACTTCATGTCACTCCTCCATGTCACTCCTTTATGTCACTCCTCCAATTCACTCCTAAATGTCACTCCTCCATGTCACTCATCCATGTCCCTCCGCCATGTCACTCCACCCTATCAATCTTCCTTGGTGATCCGACCTGTCACTTCTCCATGTCACAACACAAACTCAACCCTCCTTGTCACTCCTCCATGTCACTCATCCATGTCAATCCTCCATGTCACTCCTTTATGTCACTCCTCCAATTCACTCACCATGTCACCTCTATATGTCTTCCATGTCACTCCTCCATGTCCATCCTCCATGTCACTACTCCATGTCACTCCTCTGTGTTGCTCCTCCATGTCACTTCTCCAAGTCACTCAATCATGTCCCTCCACGATGTCACTCCACCATATCAACTCTCTTTCCTGATCAACCCTGTCACTTCTCCAAGTCACTCCTCCATGTCCCTCCTCCATGTCACTACTCCATGTCACTCCTCCATGTCAATCATCCATGTCATTCCTCCATGTCACTCCTTTATGTCACTCCTCCAATACACTCCTCCATGTCACCTCTATATGTCTTCCATGTCACTCCTCCATGTCCATCCTACATGTCATTACTCCATGTCACTCCCCCATGTCGCTCGTCCGTGTTGCTCCTCCTTATCACTCCTCCAATTCACTCACCCATGTCCCTCCACGATGTCACTCCACCATATCAACCCTCCTTCCTGATAAACCCTGTCACTTCTCCAAGTCACTCCTCCATGTCCATCTTCCATGTCATTACTCCACATCAATTCTTTATGTCACTCCTCCATGTCACTCCTCCATGTCTCTCCTCCATGTCGCTCTAACAACTCACTCATCCATGTCACTCCACTATTTCTCTCCTCCATGTCACTCCTCCAGGTCACTCCTCCATGTCGCTATTCCATGTCAGTCCTCCAAGTCTCTACACCAACTCACTCTTTCATGTTACTCCTCCATGTCGCTACTCCATGTGACTCCTCCATGTCGCTCCACCAACTCCTTCCTCCATGTTACTCCTCCATGTCACTCCTCCATGTCACTCTACCATGTTGCTACTCTATGTCACTCCTCCATGTATCTCCTCCATGTCGCTACTCTATGTCACTTCTCCAAGTCACTCCTCCATGTCCATCCTCTATGTCACTACTCCACATCAATCCTCTATGTCCCTCCGCCATGTCACTCCACCCTATCAATCTTCTTTGGTGATCCGCCCTGTCACTTCTCCATGTCACTCTTCCATGTTACTCCTCCATGTCGCTACTCTATGTGACTCCTCCATGTCAATACACCAACTCAAACCTCTTTGTCCATCCTCCATCTCGCTACACCAACTCACTCTTCCATGTAACTTCTCCATGTCGCTTCTCCATGTCACTCCTCCATGTCAATACACCAACTCAAACCTCTTTGTCCATCCTCCATGTCACTCCTCCGTGTTGCTCCTCCATGTCACTCCTCCATGTCGCTACTCTATGGGACTCCTCCATGTCGCTCCACCAACTCCTTCCTCCATGTTACTCCTCCATGTCACTCCTCCATGTCAATCCTTTATGTCACTCCTCTATGTCACTCCTCCTTGTCACTCCTCTATGTCACTCGTCCATGTCACTCCTCCATGTAACTCCTCGATGTAGCTACTCCATGTCACTCCTCCATGTCGCTACACAAACTCACTCCTCATGTCACTCCTCCATATCACTCATCCATGTCACTGCTCCAAGTCACTCACCCATGTCCCTCCACGATGTCACTCCACCATATCAACCCTCCTTGGTTATCAGCCCTGTCACTTCTCCATGTCACTCTTCCATGTCTCTCCTCAACTTCACTCCTCTATGTCAATTCTATTTGTCTTCCATGTCACTCCTCCATGTCCATCCTCCATGTCGCTACACCTACTCACTCTACCATGTCACTCCTCCATGTTGCTCCTTCATGTCACTCCTCCATATCTCTCCTCCATGTCGCTCTAACAACTCACTACTCCATGTCACTCCACCATTTCACTCCTCCATGTTACTCCTCCAGGTCACTCCTCCATGTCGCTCTAACAACTCACTCCTCCATGTCACTCCACCATTTCACTCCTCCATGTCACTACTCTATGTCACTCGTCCATGTCACTCCTCCATGTCGCTATACAAAATCACTCCTCATGTCACTCCTCCATGTCCTTCCGCCATGTCAATCCACCATCTCAACCCTCCTTCCTGATCAACCCTGTCACATCTCCAAGTCACTCCTCCATGTCCCTCCTCCATGTCACTACTCCTTGTCGCTATTCCATGTCACTCCTCCATGTCACTACACAAACTCACTCCTCATGTCACTCCTCCATGTCACTCCTCCATATCACTCCTCCAAGTCGCTTATCCATGTCCCTCCGCGATGTCACAACTCCAATTCACTCCTCCATGTCACCTCTATATGTCTTCCATGTCACTCCTCCATGTCCATCCTCCATGTCACTACTCTATGTCACTCCTCCATGTCAGTCCTCCATGTCACTTCTCCATGTCACTCCTTTATGTCACTCCTCCAATACACTCCTCCTTGTCACCTCTATAAGTCTTCCATGTCACTCCTCCATGTCCATCCTCCATGTCACTACTCCATGTCACTCCTCCATGTCGCTCCTCCGTGTTGCTCCTCCTTGTCACTCCTCCAAGTCACTCACCCATGTCTCTCCACGATGTCGCTCCACCATATCAACCCCCCTTCCTGATCAACCCTGTCACTTCTCCAAGTCACACCTCCATGTCAGTCCTTCATGTCACTCCTCCATGTCACTCCTCCATGTCGCTCCTACATGTATCTCCTCCATGTCGCTACTCTATGTCACTCCTCCATGTCACTCCTCCATGTCACTCCTCCATGTCGTTACACAAACTCAATCCTCATGTTACTACTCTATTTCGCTACTCCATGTAACTCCTCCATCTCGCTACACCAAATCACTCCTCAATGTCACTCCTCCACATCACTCCTTTATGTCACTCCTCCAATTCACTCCTCCATGTCACCTCTATATGTCTTCCATGTCACTCCTCCATGTCCATCCTCCATGTCACTACTCCATATCACTCCGCCATGTCACTCCACCATATCAATCTTCCTTGGTTATCCGCCCTGTCACTTCTCCATGTCACACTTCCATGTCTCTCCTCCATGTCACTCTAAGAACTCACTCCTCCATTTCACTCCACCACTTCACTCCTCCATGTCAATCCTCCAGGTCGCTACTCAAAGTCACTCCTCCATGTAACTACACCAACTCACTCCTCAATGTCACTCCTCCATGTCACTACTTCATGTCACTCCTCCATGTCGCTACACAAACTCAACCCTCCTTGTCACTCCTCTATGTCACTCATCCATGTCATTCCTCCATGTCACTCCTTTATGTCACTCCTCCAATTCACTTCTCCATGTCACTCATCAATGTCCCTCCGCCATGTCACTCCACCCTATAAATCTTCCTTGGTGATCCGACCTGTCACTTCTCCATGTCACAACACAAACTCAACCCTCCTTGTCACTCCTCCATGTCACTCATCCATGTCACTCCTCCAATTCACTCCTCCATGTCACTTCTATATGTCTTCCATGTCACTCCTCCATGTCCATCCTCCATGTCGCTACACCTACTCACTCTTCCATGTCACTCCTCCATGTCACTCATCCATGTCCCTCCGCAATGTCACTCCACTATATCAATCTTCCTTGGTTATCCGCCCTGTCACTTTTCCATGTCACTATTCCATTTCTCTCCTCCACGTCATTCCTCTATGTCACTCCTCCATGTCACTCCTCTATGTCACTCCTCCATGTCTCTACTCCATGTCGCTCTAACAACTCACTCCTCCATGTCACTCCACCATTTCACGCCTTCATGTCACTCCTCCAGGTCACTCCTCCATGTCGCTACTTCATGTCACTCCTCCATGTCGCTACACAAACTCAACCCTCCTTGTCACTCCTCCAATTCACTCCTCCATGTCACTGCTCCATGTCACTCATCCATGTCCCTCCGCCATGTCACTCCACCCTATCAATCTCCCTTGGTAATCCTGACCTGTCACTTCTCTATGTCACTCTTCCATGTCTCTCCTCCACGTCACTCCTCTATGTCACTCCTCCATGTCACTCCTCCATGTCACTCCTCCATGTCTCTCCTCTATGTCGCTCTAACAACTCACTACTCCATGTCACTCCTCCAGGTCACTCCTCCATGTCGCTACTCAAAGTCACTCCTCCATGTCACTCATCCATGTCATTCCTCCATGTCACTCCTCCATGTCCATCCTCCATGTCACGACTCCATGTCACTCCTCCATGTTGCTCCTCCGTGTTGCTCCTCATGTCACTCCTCCAAGTCACTCACCCATGTCCCTCCACTATGCCACTCCACCTTATCAACCCTACTTCCTGATCAACCCTGTCACTTCTCCAAGTCACTCCTCCATGTCGCTCCTCCGTGTTGCTACTCCACATCAATCCTCTATGTCACTCCTTCATGTTGCTCATCCAAGTCATTCCTCCATGTAACTCCTATATGTAGCTATTCCATGTCACTACTCCATGTCACTCCTCCATGTCGCTCCTCCGTGTTGCTCCTCCAAGTCACTCCTCCATGTAACTCCTCCATGTAGCTACTCCATGTCACTCCTCCATGTCGCTACACAAACTCACTCCTCATGTCACTCCTCCATGTCACTCCTCCATGTCACTCCTCCAAGTCACTCACCTATGTCCCTCCGCGATGACACTCCACCATATCAACCCTCCTTGGTTATCCGCCCTGTCACTTCTCCAAGTCACTCCTCCATGTCCAACCTCCATGTCACTACTCCACCTCAATCCTCTATGTCACTCCTCCATGTCACTCCTCCATGTCGCTATTCCAAGTTACTCCTCCATGTTGCTCCTCCATGTTGCTCCTCCATATCACTCCTCCATGTCATTCATCCATGTCACTCCTCTATGTCACTCCTCCATGTCATTCCTCTATGTCACTCGTCCATGTCACTCCTCCATGTAACTCCTCCATGTAGTTACTCCATGTCACTCCTCCAATTCACTCATCCAAGTCACTCATCCATGTCCCTCCGCCATGTCACTACTCCATGTCACTCCTCCATGTCGCTCCTCCGTGTTGCTCCTCCACGTCAATCCTCTATGTCACTCCTCCATGTAACTCCTACATGTAGCTACTCCACGTCAATACTCCATGTCACTCCTCCATGTCGCTCCTCCATGTTGCTCCTCCAAGTCACTCCTCCATTTAACTCCTACATGTAGCTACTCCATGTCACTCCTCCATGCCACTCCTCCAGGTCACTCCTCCAGGTCGCTACTCAAAGTCACTCATCCATGTAACTACACCAACTCACTCCTCAATGTCACTCCTCCATGTCACTACTTCATGTCACTCCTCCATGTCGCTACTCAAACTCAACCCTCCTTGTCACTCCTCTATGTCACTCATCCATGTCATTCCTCTATGTCACTCCTTTATGTCACTCCTCCAATTCACTCCTCCATGTCACTCCTCCATGTCACTCATCCATGTCCCTCTGCCATGTCACTCCACCCTATCAATCTTCCTAGGTGATCCGACCTGTCACTTCTCCATGTCACAACACAAACTCAACCCTCCTTGTCACTCCTCCATGTCACTCATCCATGTCACTACTCCATGTCACTCCTCCATGTCGCTCCTCCGTATTGCTCCTCCACATCAATTCTCTATGTCACTCCTCCATGTCACTCTTCCATGTCGCTATTCCATGTCAGTCTTCCATGTCGCTACACCAACTCACTCTTCCATGTTACTCCTCCATGTCGCTACTCCATGTGACTCCTCCATGTCAATACACCAACTCAAACCTCTTTGTCCATCCTCCTTGTCGCTACACCAACTCACTCTTCCATGTCACTTCTCCATGTCGCTTCTCCATGTCACTCCTCCATGTCAATACACCAACTCAAACCTCTTTGTCCATCCTCCATGTCACTCCTCCGTGTTGCTCCTCCATGTCACTCCTCCATGTCGCTACTCTATGGGACTCCTCCATGTCGCTCCACCAACTCCTTCCTCCATGTTACTCTTCCATGTCACTCCTCCATGTCAATCCTTTATGTCACTCCTTCAAGTTACTCCTCCATGTCACTCCTTCATGTTGCTACACAAACTCACTCCTCATGTTACTACTCTATGTCGCTACTAAATGTCACTCCTCCATGTCGCTACACCAACTCACTCCTCAATGTCACTCCTCCATGTCACTACTTCTTGTCATTCCTCCATGTCACCTCTATATGTCTTCCATGTCACTCCTCCATGTCCATCCTCCATGTCACTCCTCCATTTCTCTCCTCCATGTCGCTATAACAACTCACTCCTCCATGTCACTCCTACAGGTCACTCCACCATGTCGCTACTCAAAGTCACTCCTCCATATCACTCCTCCATGTCACTCCACCATTTCACTCCATCCATGTCACTCCTCCAGGTCACTCCTCCATGTCGCTACTCAAAGTCACTCCTCCATGTCACTCATCCATGTCATTCCTCCATGTCACTCCTCCATGTCACTCCTCCATGTCTTCTCTATATGTCCTCCATGTCACTCCTCCATGTCCATCCTCCATGCCACTACTCCATGTCACTCCTCCATGTTGCTCCTCCGTCTTGCTCCTCCATGTCACTCCTCCAGGTCACTCACCCATGTCCCTACACGATGTCACTCCACCATATCAACCATCCTTCCTGATCAACTCTGTCACTTCTCCAAGTAACTCCTTCATGTCCATCCTCCATGTCAATAACTACACATCAATCTTCTATGTCACTCCTCCATGTCACTCCTCCATGTCACTCCTCCATGTCACTATTCCATGTTACTCCTCCATGTCACTCCACCAACTCCTTCCTCCATGTTACTCCTCCATGTCACTCCTCCATGTTAATCCTTTATGTCACTCCTCCAAGTTACTCCTCCATGCCACTCCACCATTTCACTCCTCCATGTCACACCTCCAGGTCACTCCTCTATGTCACTCCTCCATGTCACTCCTCCATGTCACACCTCCAGGTCACTCCTCCATGTCGGTACTCAAAGTCACTCCTCCATGTCGCTACACCAACTCATTCCTCATGTCACTCCTCCATGTCACTACTTCATGTCACTCCTCCATGTCGCTCCTCCGTGTTGCTCCTCCTTGTCACTCCTCCAAGTCACTCACCCATGTCCCTACACGATGTCACTCCACCATATCAACCCTCCTTCCTGATCAACCCTGTCACTTCTCCAAGTCACTCCTCCATGTCCCTCCTCCATGTCACTACTCCATGTCACTACTTCATGTCACTCCTCCATGTCGCTCCTCCGTGTTGCTCCTCCTTGTCACTCCTCCAAGTCACTCACCCATGTCCCTACACGATGTCACTCCACCATATCAACCCTCCTTACTGATCAACCCTGTCACTTCTCCAAGTCACTCCTCCATGTCCCTCCGCCATGTCACTACTCCATGTCACTCCTCCATGTCGCTCCTCCGTGTTGCTCCTCCACGTCAATCCTCTATGTCACTCCTCCATGTAACTCCTACATGTAGCTACTCCACGTCAATACTCCATGTCACTCCTCCATGTCGCTCCTCCATGTTGCTCCTCCAAGTCACTCCTCCATTTAACTCCTACATGTAGCTACTCCATGTCACTCCTCCATGCCACTCCTCCAGGTCACTCCTCCAGGTCGCTACTCAAAGTCACTCATCCATGTAACTACACCAACTCACTCCTCAATGTCACTCCTCCATGTCACTACTTCATGTCACTCCTCCATGTCGCTACTCAAACTCAACCCTCCTTGTCACTCCTCTATGTCACTCATCCATGTCATTCCTCTATGTCACTCCTTTATGTCACTCCTCCAATTCACTCCTCCATGTCACTCCTCCATGTCACTCATCCATGTCCCTCTGCCATGTCACTCCACCCTATCAATCTTCCTAGGTGATCCGACCTGTCACTTCTCCATGTCACAACACAAACTCAACCCTCCTTGTCACTCCTCCATGTCACTCATCCATGTCACTACTCCATGTCACTCCTCCATGTCGCTCCTCCGTATTGCTCCTCCACATCAATTCTCTATGTCACTCCTCCATGTCACTCTTCCATGTCGCTATTCCATGTCAGTCCTCCATGTCACTCCTCCATGTCACTACTTCATGTCACTCCTCCATGTCGCTCCTCCGTGTTGCTCCTCCTTGTCACTCCTCCAAGTCACTCACCCATGTCCCTACACGATGTCACTCCACCATATCAACCCTCCTTCCTGATCAACCCCTGTCACTTCTCCAAGTCACTCCTCCATGTCCCTCCGCCATGTCACTACTCCATGTCACTCCTCCATGTCGCTCCTCCGTGTTGCTCCTCCACGTCAATCCTCTATGTCACTCCTCCATGTAACTCCTACATGTAGCTACTCCATGTCATTCCTCTATGTCACTCCTTTATGTCACTCCTCCAATTCACTCCTCCATGTCACTCCTCCATGTCACTCATCCATGTCCCTCTGCCATGTCACTCCACCCTATCAATCTTCCTAGGTGATCCGACCTGTCACTTCTCCATGTCACAACACAAACTCAACCCTCCTTGTCACTCCTCCATGTCACTCATCCATGTCACTACTCCATGTCACTCCTCCATGTCGCTCCTCCGTATTGCTCCTCCACATCAATTCTCTATGTCACTCCTCCATGTCACTCTTCCATGTCGCTATTCCATGTCAGTCCTCCATGTCACTCCTCCATGTCACTACTTCATGTCACTCCTCCATGTCGCTCCTCCGTGTTGCTCCTCCTTGTCACTCCTCCAAGTCACTCACCCATGTCCCTACACGATGTCACTCCACCATATCAACCCTCCTTCCTGATCAACCCTGTCACTTCTCCAAGTCACTCCTCCATGTCCCTCCGCCATGTCACTACTCCATGTCACTCCTCCATGTCGCTCCTCCGTGTTGCTCCTCCACGTCAATCCTCTATGTCACTCCTCCATGTAACTCCTACATGTAGCTACTCCACGTCAATACTCCATGTCACTCCTCCATGTCGCTCCTCCATGTTGCTCCTCCAAGTCACTCCTCCATTTAACTCCTACATGTAGCTACTCCATGTCACTCCTCCATGCCACTCCTCCAGGTCACTCCTCCAGGTCGCTACTCAAAGTCACTCATCCATGTAACTACACCAACTCACTCCTCAATGTCACTCCTCCATGTCACTACTTCATGTCACTCCTCCATGTCGCTACTCAAACTCAACCCTCCTTGTCACTCCTCTATGTCACTCATCCATGTCATTCCTCTATGTCACTCCTTTATGTCACTCCTCCAATTCACTCCTCCATGTCACTCCTCCATGTCACTCATCCATGTCCCTCTGCCATGTCACTCCACCCTATCAATCTTCCTAGGTGATCCGACCTGTCACTTCTCCATGTCACAACACAAACTCAACCCTCCTTGTCACTCCTCCATGTCACTCATCCATGTCACTACTCCATGTCACTCCTCCATGTCGCTCCTCCGTATTGCTCCTCCACATCAATTCTCTATGTCACTCCTCCATGTCACTCTTCCATGTCGCTATTCCATGTCAGTCCTCCATGTCGCTACACCAACTCACTCTTCCATGTTACTCCTCCATGTCGCTACTCCATGTGACTCCTCCATGTCAATACACCAACTCAAACCTCTTTGTCCATCCTCCTTGTCGCTACACCAACTCACTCTTCCATGTCACTTCTCCATGTCGCTTCTCCATGTCACTCCTCCATGTCAATACACCAACTCAAACCTCTTTGTCCATCCTCCATGTCACTCCTCCGTGTTGCTCCTCCATGTCACTCCTCCATGTCGCTACTCTATGGGACTCCTCCATGTCGCTCCACCAACTCCTTCCTCCATGTTACTCTTCCATGTCACTCCTCCATGTCAATCCTTTATGTCACTCCTTCAAGTTACTCCTCCATGTCACTCCTTCATGTTGCTACACAAACTCACTCCTCATGTTACTACTCTATGTCGCTACTAAATGTCACTCCTCCATGTCACTCCACCATTTCACTCCTCCATGTCACTCCTCCAGGTCACTACTTATTGTCATTCCTCCATGTCACCTCTATATGTCTTCCATGTCACTCCTCCATGTCCATCCTCCATGTCACTCCTCCATTTCTCTCCTCCATGTCGCTTATAACAACTCACTCCTCCATGTCACTCCTACAGGTCACTCCACCATGTCGCTACTCAAAGTCACTCCTCCATATCACTCCTCCATGTCACTCCACCATTTCACTCCTCCATGTCACTCCTCCAGGTCACTCCTCCATGTCGCTACTCAAAGTCACTCCTCCATGTCACTCATCCATGTCATTCCTCCATGTCACTCCTCCATGTCACTCCTCCATGTCTTCTCTATATGTCCTCCATGTCACTCCTCCATGTCCAGCCTCCATGTCACTACTCCATGTCACTCCTCCATGTTGCTCCTCCGTCTTGCTCCTCCATGTCACTCCTCCAGGTCACTCACCCATGTCCCTACACGATGTCACTCCACCATATCAACCATCCTTCCTGATCAACTCTGTCACTTCTCCAAGTAACTCCTTCATGTCCATCCTCCATGTCAATAACTACACATCAATCTTCTATGTCACTCCTCCATGTCACTCCTCCATGTCACTATTCCATGTTACTCCTCCATGTCACTCCACCAACTCCTTCCTCCATGTTACTCCTCCATGTCACTCCTCCATGTTAATCCTTTATGTCACTCCTCCAAGTTACTCCTCCATGCCACTCCACCATTTCACTCCTCCATGTCACACCTCCAGGTCACTCCTCTATGTCACTCCTCCATGTCACTCCTCCATGTCACACCTCCAGGTCACTCCTCCATGTCGGTACTCAAAGTCACTCCTCCATGTCGCTACACCAACTCATTCCTCATGTCACTCCTCCATGTCACTACTTCATGTCACTCCTCCATGTCGCTCCTCCGTGTTGCTCCTCCTTGTCACTCCTCCAAGTCACTCACCCATGTCCCTACACGATGTCACTCCACCATATCAACCCTCCTTCCTGATCAACCCTGTCACTTCTCCAAGTCACTCCTCCATGTCCCTCCTCCATGTCACTAATCAATGTCACTCCTCCATGTCGCTCCTCCGTGTTGCTCCTCCACATCAATCCTCTATGTCTCTCCTCTATATCGCTCTAACAACTCACTCCTCCATGTCACTCCTCCATGTCACTCCACCATTTCACTCCTCTATATCGCTCTAACAACTCACTCCTCCATGTCACTCCTCCATGTCACTCCACCATTTCACTCCTCCATGTCACTCCTCCATGTCGCTACACAAACTCACTCCTCATGTCACTCCTCCATGTCACTCCTCCAAGTCACTCCTCCATGTCCCTCCGCCATGTCACTCCACCATATCAATCTTCCTTCCTGATCAACCTTGTCACTCCTCCATGTCTCTCCTCCACGAAATTCCTCTATGTTACTCCTCCATGTCACTCCTACATGTCACTCCTCCATGTCTCTCCTCTATATCGCTCTAACAACTCCCTCCTCCATGTCACTCCTCCATGTCACTCCACCATTTCACTCCTACATGTCACTACTCCAGGTCACTCCTCCATGTCACTCCTCCAAGTCACTCATCCATGTCCCTCCGCCATGTCACTCCACCATATCAATATTCCTTGGTGATCCCCCCTGTCACTTCTCCATGTCACTCCTCCATGTCTCTCCTCCACGAAATTCCTCTATGTCACTCCTCCATGTCACTCCTCCATGTCACTCCACCATTTAACTCCTCCATGTCACTCCTCCAGATCACTCCTCCATGTCGCTACACCAACTTACTCCTCAATGTCACTCCTTCATGTCACTCCTCCATTTCTCTCCTCCATGTCGCTATAACAACTCACTCCTCCATGTCACTCCTACAGGTCACTCCACCATGTCGCTACTCAAAGTTACTCCTCCATATCACTCCTCCATGTCACTCCACCATTTCACTCCTCCATGTCACTCCTCCAGGTCACTCCTCCATGTCGCTACTCAAAGTCACTCCTCCATGTCACTCCTCCATGTTAATCCTTTATGTCACTCCTCCAAGTTACTCCTCCATGCCACTCCACCATTTCACTCCTCCATGTCACACCTCCAGGTCACTCCTCTATGTCACTCCTCCATGTCACTCCTCCATGTCACACCTCCAGGTCACTCCTCCATGTCGGTACTCAAAGTCACTCCTCCATGTCGCTACACCAACTCATTCCTCATGTCACTCCTCCATGTCACTACTTCATGTCACTCCTCCATGTCGCTCCTCCGTGTTGCTCCTCCTTGTCACTCCTCCAAGTCACTCACCCATGTCCCTACACGATGTCACTCCACCATATCAACCCTCCTTCCTGATCAACCCTGTCACTTCTCCAAGTCACTCCTCCATGTCCCTCCTCCATGTCACTACTCCATGTCACTCCTCCATGTCGCTCCTCCGTGTTGCTCCTCCACATCAATCCTCTATGTCTCTCCTCTATATCGCTCTAACAACTCACTCCTCCATGTCACTCCTCCATGTCACTCCACCATTTCACTCCTCTATATAACTCTAACAACTCACTCCTCCATGTCACTCCTCCATGTCACTCCACCATTTCACTCCTCCATGTCACTCCTCCATGTCGCTACACAAACTCACTCCTCATGTCACTCCTCCATGTCACTCCTCCAAGTCACTCATCCATGTCCCTCCGCCATGTCACTCCACCATATCAATCTTCCTTCCTGATCAACCTTGTCACTCCTCCATGTCTCTCCTCCACGAAATTCCTCTATGTTACTCCTCCATGTCACTCCTACATGTCACTCCTCCATGTCTCTCCTCTATATCGCTCTAACAACTCACTCTTCCATGTCACTCCTCCATGTCACTCCACCATTTCACTCCTACATGTCACTACTCCAGGTCACTCCTCCATGTCACTCCTCCAAGTCACTCATCCATGTCCCTCCGCCATGTCACTCCACCATATCAATATTCCTTGGTGATCCCCCCTGTCACTTCTCCATGTCACTCCTCCATGTCTCTCCTCCACGAAATTCCTCTATGTCACTCCTCCATGTCACTCCTCCATGTCACTCCACCATTTAACTCCTCCATGTCACTCCTCCAGATCACTCCTCCATGTCGCTACACCAACTTACTCCTCAATGTCACTCCTTCATGTCACTCCTCCATTTCTCTCCTCCATGTCGCTATAACAACTCACTCCTCCATGTCACTCCTACAGGTCACTCCACCATGTCGCTACTCAAAGTTACTCCTCCATATCACTCCTCCATGTCACTCCACCATTTCACTCCTCCATGTCACTCCTCCAGGTCACTCCTCCATGTCGCTACTCAAAGTCACTCCTCCATGTCACTCCTCCATGTTAATCCTTTATGTCACTCCTCCAAGTTACTCCTCCATGCCACTCCACCATTTCACTCCTCCATGTCACACCTCCAGGTCACTCCTCTATGTCACTCCTCCATGTCACTCCTCCATGTCACACCTCCAGGTCACTCCTCCATGTCGGTACTCAAAGTCACTCCTCCATGTCGCTACACCAACTCATTCCTCATGTCACTCCTCCATGTCACTACTTCATGTCACTCCTCCATGTCGCTCCTCCGTGTTGCTCCTCCTTGTCACTCCTCCAAGTCACTCACCCATGTCCCTACACGATGTCACTCCACCATATCAACCCTCCTTCCTGATCAACCCTGTCACTTCTCCAAGTCACTCCTCCATGTCCCTCCTCCATGTCACTACTCCATGTCACTCCTCCATGTCGCTCCTCCGTGTTGCTCCTCCACATCAATCCTCTATGTCTCTCCTCTATATCGCTCTAACAACTCACTCCTCCATGTCACTCCTCCATGTCACTCCACCATTTCACTCCTCTATATCGCTCTAACAACTCACTCCTCCATGTCACTCCTCCATGTCACTCCACCATTTCACTCCTCCATGTCACTCCTCCATGTCGCTACACAAACTCACTCCTCATGTCACTCCTCCATGTCACTCCTCCAAGTCACTCACCTATGTCCCTCCGCGATGACACTCCACCATATCAACCCTCCTTGGTTATCCGCCCTGTCACTTCTCCAAGTCACTCCTCCATGTCCAACCTCCATGTCACTAGTCCACCTCAATCCTCTATGTCACTCCTCCATGTCACTCCTCCATGTCGCTATTCCAAGTTACTCCTCCATGTTGCTCCTCCATGTTGCTCCTCCATATCACTCCTCCATGTCATTCATCCATGTCACTCTTCTATGTCACTCCTCCATGTCAGTCCTCTATGTCACTCGTCCATGTCACTCCTCCATGTAACTCCTCCATGTAGTTACTCCATGTCACTCCTCCAATTCACTCATCCAAGTCACTCATCCATGTCCCTCCGCCATGTCACTACTCCATGTCACTCCTCCATGTCGCTCCTCCGTGTTGCTCCTCCACGTCAATCCTCTATGTCACTCCTCCATGTAACTCCTACATGTAGCTACTCCACGTCAATACTCCATGTCACTCCTCCATGTCGCTCCTCCATGTTGCTCCTCCAAGTCACTCCTCCATTTAACTCCTACATGTAGCTACTCCATGTCACTCCTCCATGCCACTCCTCCAGGTCACTCCTCCAGGTCGCTACTCAAAGTCACTCATCCATGTAACTACACCAACTCACTCCTCAATGTCACTCCTCCATGTCACTACTTCATGTCACTCCTCCATGTCGCTACTCAAACTCAACCCTCCTTGTCACTCCTCTATGTCACTCATCCATGTCATTCCTCTATGTCACTCCTTTATGTCACTCCTCCAATTCACTCCTCCATGTCACTCCTCCATGTCACTCATCCATGTCCCTCTGCCATGTCACTCCACCCTATCAATCTTCCTAGGTGATCCGACCTGTCACTTCTCCATGTCACAACACAAACTCAACCCTCCTTGTCACTCCTCCATGTCACTCATCCATGTCACTACTCCATGTCACTCCTCCATGTCGCTCCTCCGTATTGCTCCTCCACATCAATTCTCTATGTCACTCCTCCATGTCACTCTTCCATGTCGCTATTCCATGTCAGTCCTCCATGTCGCTACACCAACTCACTCTTCCATGTTACTCCTCCATGTCGCTACTCCATGTGACTCCTCCATGTCAATACACCAACTCAAACCTCTTTGTCCATCCTCCTTGTCGCTACACCAACTCACTCTTCCATGTCACTTCTCCATGTCGCTTCTCCATGTCACTCCTCCATGTCAATACACCAACTCAAACCTCTTTGTCCATCCTCCATGTCACTCCTCCGTGTTGCTCCTCCATGTCACTCCTCCATGTCGCTACTCTATGGGACTCCTCCATGTCGCTCCACCAACTCCTTCCTCCATGTTACTCTTCCATGTCACTCCTCCATGTCAATCCTTTATGTCACTCCTTCAAGTTACTCCTCCATGTCACTCCTTCATGTTGCTACACAAACTCACTCCTCATGTTACTACTCTATGTCGCTACTAAATGTCACTCCTCCATGTCGCTCCACCATCTCACTCCTCCATGTCACTCCTCCATGTCACTACTTCTTGTCATTCCTCCATGTCACCTCTATATGTCTTCCATGTCACTCCTCCATGTCCATCCTCCATGTCACTCCTCCATTTCTCTCCTCCATGTCGCTATAACAACTCACTCCTCCATGTCACTCCTACAGGTCACTCCACCATGTCGCTACTCAAAGTCACTCCTCCATATCACTCCTCCATGTCACTCCACCATTTCACTCCTCCATGTCACTCCTCCAGGTCACTCCTCCATGTCGCTACTCAAAGTCACTCCTCCATGTCACTCATCCATGTCATTCCTCCATGTCACTCCTCCATGTCACTCCTCCATGTCTTCTCTATATGTCCTCCATGTCACTCCTCCATGTCCAGCCTCCATGTCACTACTCCATGTCACTCCTCCATGTTGCTCCTCCGTCTTGCTCCTCCATGTCACTCCTCCAGGTCACTCACCCATGTCCCTACACGATGTCACTCCACCATATCAACCATCCTTCCTGATCAACTCTGTCACTTCTCCAAGTAACTCCTTCATGTCCATCCTCCATGTCAATAACTACACATCAATCTTCTATGTCACTCCTCCATGTCACTCCTCCATGTCACTCCTCCATGTCACTATTCCATGTTACTCCTCCATGTCACTCCACCAACTCCTTCCTCCATGTTACTCCTCCATGTCACTCCTCCATGTTAATCCTTTATGTCACTCCTCCAAGTTACTCCTCCATGCCACTCCACCATTTCACTCCTCCATGTCACACCTCCAGGTCACTCCTCTATGTCACTCCTCCATGTCACTCCTCCATGTCACACCTCCAGGTCACTCCTCCATGTCGGTACTCAAAGTCACTCCTCCATGTCGCTACACCAACTCATTCCTCATGTCACTCCTCCATGTCACTACTTCATGTCACTCCTCCATGTCGCTCCTCCGTGTTGCTCCTCCTTGTCACTCCTCCAAGTCACTCACCCATGTCCCTACACGATGTCACTCCACCATATCAACCCTCCTTCCTGATCAACCCTGTCACTTCTCCAAGTCCCTCCTCCATGTCCCTCCTCCATGTCACTACTCCATGTCACTCCTCCATGTCGCTCCTCCGTGTTGCTCCTCCACATCAATCCTCTATGTCTCTCCTCTATATCGCTCTAACAACTCACTCCTCCATGTCACTCCTCCATGTCACTCCACCATTTCACTCCTCTATATCGCTCTAACAACTCACTCCTCCATGTCACTCCTCCATGTCACTCCACCATTTCACTCCTCCATGTCACTCCTCCATGTCGCTACACAAACTCACTCCTCATGTCACTCCTCCATGTCACTCCTCCAAGTCACTCATCCATGTCCCTCCGCCATGTCACTCCACCATATCAATCTTCCTTCCTGATCAACCTTGTCACTCCTCCATGTCTCTCCTCCACGAAATTCCTCTATGTTACTCCTCCATGTCACTCCTACATGTCACTCCTCCATGTCTCTCCTCTATATCGCTCTAACAACTCCCTCCTCCATGTCACTCCTCCATGTCACTCCACCATTTCACTCCTACATGTCACTACTCCAGGTCACTCCTCCATGTCACTCCTCCAAGTCACTCATCCATGTCCCTCCGCCATGTCACTCCACCATATCAATATTCCTTGGTGATCCCCCCTGTCACTTCTCCATGTCACTCCTCCATGTCTCTCCTCCACGAAATTCCTCTATGTCACTCCTCCATGTCACTCCTCCATGTCACTCCACCATTTAACTCCTCCATGTCACTCCTCCAGATCACTCCTCCATGTCGCTACACCAACTTACTCCTCAATGTCACTCCTTCATGTCACTCCTCCATTTCTCTCCTCCATGTCGCTATAACAACTCACTCCTCCATGTCACTCCTACAGGTCACTCCACCATGTCGCTACTCAAAGTTACTCCTCCATATCACTCCTCCATGTCACTCCACCATTTCACTCCTCCATGTCACTCCTCCAGGTCACTCCTCCATGTCGCTACTCAAAGTCACTCCTCCATGTCACTCCTCCATGTTAATCCTTTATGTCACTCCTCCAAGTTACTCCTCCATGCCACTCCACCATTTCACTCCTCCATGTCACACCTCCAGGTCACTCCTCTATGTCACTCCTCCATGTCACTCCTCCATGTCACACCTCCAGGTCACTCCTCCATGTCGGTACTCAAAGTCACTCCTCCATGTCGCTACACCAACTCATTCCTCATGTCACTCCTCCATGTCACTACTTCATGTCACTCCTCCATGTCGCTCCTCCGTGTTGCTCCTCCTTGTCACTCCTCCAAGTCACTCACCCATGTCCCTACACGATGTCACTCCACCATATCAACCCTCCTTCCTGATCAACCCTGTCACTTCTCCAAGTCACTCCTCCATGTCCCTCCTCCATGTCACTACTCCATGTCACTCCTCCATGTCGCTCCTCCGTGTTGCTCCTCCACATCAATCCTCTATGTCTCTCCTCTATATCGCTCTAACAACTCACTCCTCCATGTCACTCCTCCATGTCACTCCACCATTTCACTCCTCTATATAACTCTAACAACTCACTCCTCCATGTCACTCCTCCATGTCACTCCACCATTTCACTCCTCCATGTCACTCCTCCATGTCGCTACACAAACTCACTCCTCATGTCACTCCTCCATGTCACTCCTCCAAGTCACTCATCCATGTCCCTCCGCCATGTCACTCCACCATATCAATCTTCCTTCCTGATCAACCTTGTCACTCCTCCATGTCTCTCCTCCACGAAATTCCTCTATGTTACTCCTCCATGTCACTCCTACATGTCACTCCTCCATGTCTCTCCTCTATATCGCTCTAACAACTCACTCCTCCATGTCACTCCTCCATGTCACTCCACCATTTCACTCCTACATGTCACTACTCCAGGTCACTCCTCCATGTCACTCCTCCAAGTCACTCATCCATGTCCCTCCGCCATGTCACTCCACCATATTAATAATCCTTGGTGATCCCCCCTGTCACTTCTCCATGTCACTCCTCCATGTCTCTCCTCCACGAAATTCCTCTATGTCACTCCTCCATGTCACTCCTCCATGTCACTCCACCATTTAACTCCTCCATGTCACTCCTCCATTTCTCTCCTCCATGTCGCTATAACAACTCACTCCTCCATGTCACTCCTACAGGTCACTCCACCATGTCGCTACTCAAAGTTACTCCTCCATATCACTCCTCCATGTCACTCCACCATTTCACTCCTCCATGTCACTCCTCCAGGTCACTCCTCCATGTCACTCATCCATGTCATTCCTCTATGTCACTCCTCCATGTCTTCTCTATATGTCCTCCATGTCACTCCTCCATGTCCATCCTCCATGTCACTACTCCATGTCACTCCTCCATGTTGCTCCTCCGTCTTGCTCCTCCATGTCACTCCTCCAGGTCACTCACCCATGTCCCTACATGATGTCACTCCACCATATCAACCCTCCTTCCTGATCAACCCTGTCACTCCTCCATGTAACTCCTACATGTAGCTACTCCATGTCACTACTCCATGTCACTCCTCCATGTCGCTCCTCCGTGTTGCTCCTCCAAGTCACTCCTCCATGTAACTCCTCCATGTAGCTACTCCATGTCACTCCTCCATGTCGCTACACAAACTCACTCCTCATGTCACTCCTCCATGTCACTACTCCAAGTCACTAATCCATGTCCCTCCGCCATGTCACTCCACCATATCAATCTTCCTTCCTGATCAACCTTGTCACTCCTTCATTTCTCTCCTCCACGAAATTCCTCTATGTTACTCCTACATGTCACTCCTCCATGTCTCTCCTCTATGTCGCTCTAACAACTCACTCCTCCATGTCACTCCTCCATGTCACTCCACCATTTCACTCCTCCATATCACTCCTCCAGGTCACTCCTCCATGTCGCTACTCAAAGTCACTCCTCCATTTTACTACACCATCTCACTCCTCAATGTCACTCCTCCATGTCAATCCTCCATTTCTCTCCTCCATGTCGCTATAACAACTCACTCCTCCATGTCACTCCTCCAGGTCACTCCTCCATGTCGCTACTCAAAGTCACTCCTCCATGTCACTCCTCCAGGTCACTCCTCCATGTCACTCGTTTATGTCACTCCGCCATGTAACTTCTCCATGTCTCTCCTCCATGTCGCTCTAACAACTCACTCCTCCATGTCACTCCCACCATTTCACTCCTCCATGTCACTACTCCAGGTCACTCCTCAATGTCGCTACCCAAAGTTACTCCTCCATGTCACTCAACAATTTCATTCCTCCATGTCACTCGTTTATGTCACTCCTCCAATTCACTCCTCCATGTCACTTCTATATGTCTTCCATGTCACTCCTCCATGTCCATCTTCCATGTCGCTACACCTACTCACTCTTACATGTCACTCCTCCATGTCACTCCTCCATGTCGCTCCTCCATGTTGCTCCTCCGTGTCACTCCTCCATGTCACTCATCCATGTCCCTCAACCATGTCACTCCACCATATCAATCTTCCTTGGTTATCCGCCCTGTCACTTCTCCATGTCACACTTCCATGTCTCTCCTCCACGTCATTCCTCTATGTCACTCCTCCATGTCATTCCTCATGTCACTCCTTTATGTCACTCCTCCATTTCACTCGTCCATGTCACTCCTCCATGTAACTCCTCCATGTAGCTACTACATGTCACTCCTCCATGTCGATACACAAACTCACTCGTCCATGTCACTCCTCCATGTAACTCCTACATGTAGCTACTCCATGTCACTCCTCCATGTCACTCCTCCAGGTCACTCCTCCAGGTCGCAACTCAAAGTCACTCATCCATGTAACTACACCAACTCACTCCTCAATGTCACTCCTCCATGTCACTACTTCATGTCACTCCTCCATGTCACTCCTTTATGTCACTCCTCCAATTCACTCCTAAATGTCACTCCTCCATGTCACTCATCCATGTCCCTCCGCCATGTCACTCCACCCTATCAATCTTCCTTGGTGATCCGACCTGTCACTTCTCCATGTCACAACACAAACTCAACCCTCCTTGTCACTCCTCCATGTCACTCATCCATGTCAATCCTCCATGTCACTCCTTTATGTCACTCCTCCAATTCACTCACCATGTCACCTCTATATGTCTTCCATGTCACTCCTCCATGTCCATCCTCCATGTCACTACTCCATGTCACTCCTCTGTGTTGCTCCTCCATGTCACTTCTCCAAGTCACTCAATCATGTCCCTCCACGATGTCACTCCACCATATCAACTCTCTTTCCTGATCAACCCTGTCACTTCTCCAAGTCACTCCTCCATGTCCCTCCTCCATGTCACTACTCCATGTCACTCCTCCATGTCAATCATCCATGTCATTCCTCCATGTCACTCCTTTATGTCACTCCTCCAATACACTCCTCCATGTCACCTCTATATGTCTTCCATGTCACTCCTCCATGTCCATCCTACATGTCATTACTCCATGTCAATCCCCCATGTCGCTCGTCCGTGTTGCTCCTCCTTATCACTCCTCCAATTCACTCACCCATGTCCCTCCACGATGTCACTCCACCATATCAACCCTCCTTCCTGATAAACCCTGTCACTTCTCCAAGTCACTCCTCCATGTCCATCTTCCATGTCATTACTCCACATCAATTCTTTATGTCACTCCTCCATGTCACTCCTCCATGTCTCTCCTCCATGTCGCTCTAACAACTCACTCATCCATGTCACTCCACTATTTCTCTCCTCCATGTCACTCCTCCAGGTCACTCCTCCATGTCGCTATTCCATGTCAGTCCTCCAAGTCTCTACACCAACTCACTCTTTCATGTTACTCCTCCATGTCGCTACTCCATGTGACTCCTCCATGTCGCTCCACCAACTCCTTCCTCCATGTTACTCCTCCATGTCACTCCTCCATGTCACTCTACCATGTTGCTACTCTATGTCACTCCTCCATGTATCTCCTCCATGTCGCTACTCTATGTCACTTCTCCAAGTCACTCCTCCATGTCCATCCTCTATGTCACTACTCCACATCAATCCTCTATGTCCCTCCGCCATGTCACTCCACCCTATCAATCTTCTTTGGTGATCCGCCCTGTCACTTCTCCATGTCACTCTTCCATGTTACTCCTCCATGTCGCTACTCTATGTGACTCCTCCATGTCAATACACCAACTCAAACCTCTTTGTCCATCCTCCATGTCGCTACACCAACTCACTCTTCCATGTAACTTCTCCATGTCGCTTCTCCATGTCACTCCTCCATGTCAATACACCAACTCAAACCTCTTTGTCCATCCTCCATGTCACTCCTCCGTGTTGCTCCTCCATGTCACTCCTCCATGTCGCTACTCTATGGGACTCCTCCATGTCGCTCCACCAACTCCTTCCTCCATGTTACTCCTCCATGTCACTCCTCCATGTCAATCCTTTATGTCACTCCTCTATGTCACTCCTCCTTGTCACTCCTCTATGTCACTCGTCCATGTCACTCCTCCATGTAACTCCTCGATGTAGCTACTCCATGTCACTCCTCCATGTCGCTACACAAACTCACTCCTCATGTCACTCCTCCATATCACTCATCCATGTCACTGCTCCAAGTCACTCACCCATGTCCCTCCACGATGTCACTCCACCATATCAACCCTCCTTGGTTATCAGCCCTGTCACTTCTCCATGTCACTCTTCCATGTCTCTCCTCAACTTCACTCCTCTATGTCAATTCTATTTGTCTTCCATGTCACTCCTCCATGTCCATCCTCCATGTCGCTACACCTACTCACTCTACCATGTCACTCCTCCATGTTGCTCCTTCATGTCACTCCTCCATATCTCTCCTCCATGTCGCTCTAACAACTCACTACTCCATGTCACTCCACCATTTCACTCCTCCATGTTACTCCTCCAGGTCACTCCTCCATGTCGCTCTAACAACTCACTCCTCCATGTCACTCCACCATTTCACTCCTCCATGTCACTACTCTATGTCACTCGTCCATGTCACTCCTCCATGTCGCTATACAAAATCACTCCTCATGTCACTCCTCCATGTCCTTCCGCCATGTCAATCCACCATCTCAACCCTCCTTCCTGATCAACCCTGTCACATCTCCAAGTCACTCCTCCATGTCCCTCCTCCATGTCACTACTCCTTGTCGCTATTCCATGTCACTCCTCCATGTCACTACACAAACTCACTCCTCATGTCACTCCTCCATGTCACTCCTCCATATCACTCCTCCAAGTCGCTTATCCATGTCCCTCCGCGATGTCACAACTCCAATTCACTCCTCCATGTCACCTCTATATGTCTTCCATGTCACTCCTCCATGTCCATCCTCCATGTCACTACTCTATGTCACTCCTCCATGTCAGTCCTCCATGTCACTTCTCCATGTCACTCCTTTATGTCACTCCTCCAATACACTCCTCCTTGTCACCTCTATAAGTCTTCCATGTCACTCCTCCATGTCCATCCTCCATGTCACTACTCCATGTCACTCCTCCATGTCGCTCCTCCGTGTTGCTCCTCCTTGTCACTCCTCCAAGTCACTCACCCATGTCTCTCCACGATGTCGCTCCACCATATCAACCCCCCTTCCTGATCAACCCTGTCACTTCTCCAAGTCACACCTCCATGTCAGTCCTTCATGTCACTCCTCCATGTCACTCCTCCATGTCGCTCCTACATGTATCTCCTCCATGTCGCTACTCTATGTCACTCCTCCATGTCACTCCTCCATGTCACTCCTCCATGTCGTTACACAAACTCAATCCTCATGTTACTACTCTATTTCGCTACTCCATGTAACTCCTCCATCTCGCTACACCAAATCACTCCTCAATGTCACTCCTCCACATCACTCCTTTATGTCACTCCTCCAATTCACTCCTCCATGTCACCTCTATATGTCTTCCATGTCACTCCTCCATGTCCATCCTCCATGTCACTACTCCATATCACTCCGCCATGTCACTCCACCATATCAATCTTCCTTGGTTATCCGCCCTGTCACTTCTCCATGTCACACTTCCATGTCTCTCCTCCATGTCACTCTAAGAACTCACTCCTCCATTTCACTCCACCACTTCACTCCTCCATGTCACTCCTCCAGGTCGCTACTCAAAGTCACTCCTCCATGTAACTACACCAACTCACTCCTCAATGTCACTCCTCCATGTCACTACTTCATGTCACTCCTCCATGTCGCTACACAAACTCAACCCTCCTTGTCACTCCTCTATGTCACTCATCCATGTCATTCCTCCATGTCACTCCTTTATGTCACTCCTCCAATTCACTTCTCCATGTCACTCATCAATGTCCCTCCGCCATGTCACTCCACCCTATAAATCTTCCTTGGTGATCCGACCTGTCACTTCTCCATGTCACAACACAAACTCAACCCTCCTTGTCACTCCTCCATGTCACTCATCCATGTCACTCCTCCAATTCACTCCTCCATGTCACTTCTATATGTCTTCCATGTCACTCCTCCATGTCCATCCTCCATGTCGCTACACCTACTCACTCTTCCATGTCACTCCTCCATGTCACTCATCCATGTCCCTCCGCAATGTCACTCCACTATATCAATCTTCCTTGGTTATCCGCCCTGTCACTTTTCCATGTCACTATTCCATTTCTCTCCTCCACGTCATTCCTCTATGTCACTCCTCCATGTCACTCCTCTATGTCACTCCTCCATGTCTCTACTCCATGTCGCTCTAACAACTCACTCCTCCATGTCACTCCACCATTTCACGCCTTCATGTCACTCCTCCAGGTCACTCCTCCATGTCGCTACTTCATGTCACTCCTCCATGTCGCTACACAAACTCAACCCTCCTTGTCACTCCTCCAATTCACTCCTCCATGTCACTGCTCCATGTCACTCATCCATGTCCCTCCGCCATGTCACTCCACCCTATCAATCTCCCTTGGTAATCCGACCTGTCACTTCTCTATGTCACTCTTCCATGTCTCGCCTCCACGTCACTCCTCTATGTCACTCCTCCATGTCACTCCTCCATGTCTCTCCTCTATGTCGCTCTAACAACTCACTACTCCATGTCACTCCTCCAGGTCACTCCTCCATGTCGCTACTCAAAGTCACTCCTCCATGTCACTCATCCATGTCATTCCTCCATGTCACTCCTCCATGTCCATCCTCCATGTCACGACTCCATGTCACTCCTCCCTGTTGCTCCTCCGTGTTGCTCCTCATGTCACTCCTCCAAGTCACTCACCCATGTCCCTCCACTATGCCACTCCACCTTATCAACCCTACTTCCTGATCAACCCTGTCACTTCTCCAAGTCACTCCTCCATGTCCTTCCTCCATGTCACTACTCCATGTCACTCCTCCATGTCGCTCCTCCGTGTTGCTACTCCACATCAATCCTCTATGTCACTCCTTCATGTTGCTCATCCAAGTCATTCCTCCATGTAACTCCTACATGTAGCTACTCCATGTCACTACTCCATGTTACTCCTCCATGTCGCTCCTCCGTGTTGCTCCTCCAAGTCACTCCTCCATGTAACTCCTCTATGTAGCTACTCCATGTCACTCCTCCATGTCGCTACACAAACTCACTCCTCATGTCACTCCTCCATGTCACTCCTCCATGTCACTCCTCCAAGTCACTCACCTATGTCCCTCCGCGATGACACTCCACCATATCAACCCTCCTTGGTTATCCGCCCTGTCACTTCTCCAAGTCACTCCTCCATGTCCAACCTCCATGTCACTACTCCACCTCAATCCTCTATGTCACTCCTCCATGTCACTCCTCCATGTCGCTATTCCAAGTTACTCCTCCATGTTGCTCCTCCATGTTGCTCCTCCATATCACTCCTCCATGTCATTCATCCATGTCACTCCTCTATGTCACTCCTCCATGTCATTCCTCTATGTCACTCGTCCATGTCACTCCTCCATGTAACTCCTCCATGTAGTTACTCCATGTCACTCCTCCAATTCACTCATCCAAGTCACTCATCCATGTCCCTCCGCCATGTCACTACTCCATGTCACTCCTCCATGTCGCTCCTCCGTGTTGCTCCTCCACGTCAATCCTCTATGTCACTCCTCCATGTAACTCCTACATGTAGCTACTCCACGTCAATACTCCATGTCACTCCTCCATGTCGCTCCTCCATGTTGCTCCTCCAAGTCACTCCTCCATTTAACTCCTACATGTAGCTACTCCATGTCACTCCTCCATGCCACTCCTCCAGGTCACTCCTCCAGGTCGCTACTCAAAGTCACTCATCCATGTAACTACACCAACTCACTCCTCAATGTCACTCCTCCATGTCACTACTTCATGTCACTCCTCCATGTCGCTACTCAAACTCAACCCTCCTTGTCACTCCTCTATGTCACTCATCCATGTCATTCCTCTATGTCACTCCTTTATGTCACTCCTCCAATTCACTCCTCCATGTCACTTCTCCATGTCACTCATCCATGTCCCTCTGCCATGTCACTCCACCCTATCAATCTTCCTAGGTGATCCGACCTGTCACTTCTCCATGTCACAACACAAACTCAACCCTCCTTGTCACTCCTCCATGTCACTCATCCATGTCACTACTCCATGTCACTCCTCCATGTCGCTCCTCCGTATTGCTCCTCCACATCAATTCTCTATGTCACTCCTCCATGTCACTCTTCCATGTCGCTATTCCATGTCAGTCCTCCATGTCGCTACACCAACTCACTCTTCCATGTTACTCCTCCATGTCGCTACTCCATGTGACTCCTCCATGTCAATACACCAACTCAAACCTCTTTGTCCATCCTCCTTGTCGCTACACCAACTCACTCTTCCATGTCACTTCTCCATGTCGCTTCTCCATGTCACTCCTCCATGTCAATACACCAACTCAAACCTCTTTGTCCATCCTCCATGTCACTCCTCCGTGTTGCTCCTCCATGTCACTCCTCCATGTCGCTACTCTATGGGACTCCTCCATGTCGCTCCACCAACTCCTTCCTCCATGTTACTCTTCCATGTCACTCCTCCATGTCAATCCTTTATGTCACTCCTTCAAGTTACTCCTCCATGTCACTCCTTCATGTTGCTACACAAACTCACTCCTCATGTTACTACTCTATGTCGCTACTAAATGTCACTCCTCCATGTCGCTACACCAACTCACTCCTCAATGTCACTCCTCCATGTCACTACTTCTTGTCATTCCTCCATGTCACCTCTATATGTCTTCCATGTCACTCCTCCATGTCCATCCTCCATGTCACTCCTCCATGTCACTCCTCCATGTCACTCATCCATGTCACTACTCCATGTCACTCCTCCATGTCGCTCCTCCGTGTTGCTCCTCCACTTCACTCCTCTATGTCACTCCTCCATGTCATTACTCCATGTCACTCCTCCATGTCCCTCCTCCGTGTTGCTCCTCCAAGTCACTCCTCCATGTCACTCCTCCATGTCACTCATCCAAGTTACTCCTCTCTGTAATTCCTCCATGTCACTTCTCCATGTCACTCCTCCATGTCACTCCTCCATGTCACTACACCAACTCACTCCTCAATGTCATTCCTCCATTTCACTCCTCCATGTCACTCCTCCAGGTCACTCCTCCATATCGCTACTTAATATCATTCCTTCTTGTCACTCCTCCGTGTCACTCCTCCAAGTCAATCACCCATGTCCCTCCGAGATGTCGCTCCTCCGTGTTGCTCCTCCATGTCACCTCTACTAGTCTTCCATGTCACTCGTCCATGTCCATCCTCCATGTCACTACTCCATGTCACTCCTCCATGTCGCTCCTCCGTGTTGCTCCTCCTTGTCACTCCTCCAAGTCACTCACCCATGTCCCTTCACGATGTCACTCCACCATATCAACCCTCCTTCCTGATCAATCCTGTCACTTCTCCAAGTCACTCCTCCATGTCATCCTCCATGTCACTACTCCATATCAATACTCTATGTCACTCCTCCATGTAACTCCTCCATGTCGCTAATCCATGTGACTCCTCCATGTCGCTCCACCAACTCTTTCTCCATGTTACTCCTCCATGTCACTCCTCCATTTCACTCCTCCATGTCACTCATCCAGGTCACTCCTCCATGTCGCTACTTCAAGTCACTCCTCCATGTCACTACACAAACTCAATCCTCCTTTACACTCTTTCATTTCACCCCTCCATATCGCTCCTCCATGTCCCTCCTCCATGTCACTCCTCCATGTCATTCCTTCATGTCACTCCTCCAGGTCACTCCTCCAGGTCACTCCTCCATGTCGCTACTCAAAGTTACTCCTCCATGTCACTCATCCATGTCATTCCTCCATGTCACTCCTCCATGTTGCTCCTCCATGTTGCTCCTCCATGTCACTCCTCCAAGTCACTGACCCATGTCCCTCCACTATGTCACTCCACCATATCAACCCTACTTCCTGATCAACCCTGTCACTTCTCCAAGTCACTACTCCATGTCCCTCCTCCATGTCACTACTCCATGTCACTCCTCCATGTCGCTCCTCCGTGTTGTTGCTCCTCCACATCAATCCTCTATGTCACTCCTCCATGTTGCTCCTGCAAGTCACTCCTCCATGTAAATCCTACATGTAGCTACTCCATGTCACTACTCCATGTCACTCCTCCATGTCGCTCCCCCGTGTTGCTCCTCCAAGTCACTCCTCCATGTAACTCCTCCATGTAGCTCCTCCATGTCACTCCTCCATGTCGCTACACAAACTCACTCCTCATGTCACTCCTCCATGTCACTCCTCCATGTCATTCCTACAAGTCACTCACCCATGTCCCTCCGCGATGTCAGTCCACCATATCAACCCTCCTTGGTTATCCGCCCTGTCACTTCTCCATGTCACTCTTCCATGTCTCTCCTCCACGTCACTCCTCTATGTCACTCTTCCATGTCACTCCTCCATGTCACTCCTCCATGTCTCTCCTCCATGTCGCTCTAACAACTCACTCCTCCATGTCGCTACTCAAAGTCACTTACCCATGTCACTCATCCATGTCATTCCTCCATGTCACTCATTTATGTCACTCCTCCAATTCACTCCTCCATGTCACCTCTATATAACTTCCATGTCACTCCTCCATGTCCATCCTCCATGTCACTACTCCTTGTCACTCCTCCAAGTTGCTCCTCCGTGTTGCTCCTCCATTTCACTCACCCATGTCCCTCCACGATGTCACTCCGACATATGAACCCTACTTCTTGATCAACCCTGTCACTTCTCCAAGTCACTCCTCCATGTCCCTCCTCCATATCACTACTCCATGTCACTCCTCCGTGTTGCTTCTCCAAGTCACTCCTCCATGTAACTCCTCCATGTAGCTACTCCATGTCACTCCTCCATGTCGCCACACAAACTCACTTCTCATGTCACTCCTCCATGTCACTCCTCCATGTCATTCCTCCAAGTCACTCCTCCATGTCCCTCATCATGTCACTCCTCCATGTCACTCCTCCATTTCACTCCTCCAAGTCACTCATCCATGTCCCTCCTCCAAGTCACTCCTCCATGTCCCTCCTCCATGTCACTAAACCATGTTGCTCCTCCATGTTACTCCTCCTTTCACTCCTCCATGTCCCTCCGTCATGTCACTCCACCCTATCAATCTTCCTTGTTGATCCGACATGTCACTTCTCCATGTCACTCTCCCATGTCTCTCCTCCACGTCACTCCTCCATTTCACTCCTCCAAGTCACTCATCCATGTCCCTCCTCCAAGTCACTCCTCCATGTCCCTCCTCCATGTCACTAAACCATGTTGCTCCTCCATGTTACTCCTCCTTTCACTCCTCCATGTCCCTCCGTCATGTCACTCCACCCTATCAATCTTCCTTGTTGATCCGACATGTCACTTCTCCATGTCACTCTTCCATGTCTCTCCTCCACGTCACTCCTCTATGTCACTCCTCCATGTCACTCCTCCATGTCACTCCTCCATGTCTATCCTCCATGTCGCTCTAACAACTCACTCCTCCATGTCACTCCACCATTTCACTCCTCCATGTCACTCCTCCAGGTCTCTCCTCCATGTCGCTACTCAAAGTCACTCATCCATGTCGCTACACCAACTCACTCCTCCATGTCACTCCTCCATATCGCTACTCCATGTCATTCCTCCTTGTCACTCTTCCATGTCATTCCTCCATGTCAATCCTTTATGTCACTCCTCCAATTCACTCCTCCATGTCACCTCTATATGTCTTTCATGTCACTCCTCCATGTCACTCCTCCATGTCCATCCTCCATGTCACTACTCCATGTCTCTCTTCCTTGTCGCTCCTCTGTGTTGCTCCTCCTTGTCACTCCTCCAAGTCACTCACCCATGTCCCTCCACGATGTAACTCCACCATATCAACCTTCCTTCCTGATCAATCCTGTCACTTCTCCAAGTCACTCCTCTATTTCACTTCTCCATGTCACTCCTTCATGTCAATCCTCCATGTCACTTATATGTCTTCCATGTCACTCCTCCATGTCACTACACAAACTCACTCCTCCATGTCACTCCTCCATGTCGCTACTCCATGTCACTCCTCCATATCAATCATCCATGTCGCTCCTCCATGTAACTTCGCCAAGTATTCAATGTCATGTCTCTCATCCGTGTAGCTCCACATTTTCACTCCTCCATATCACTCCTCCGTGTCACTTCTACATGTTTTCCATGTCACTCCTCCATGTTACTCCTCCATGTCACTCCGCAATTCATTCCTCCATGTAACTCCTCCATTTCACTCCTCCACGTCACTCCTCTATGTAAGTCCTCCATGTCACACATCCATGTCACTCCTCCATGTCGCTAAACCAACTCACTCCTCATGTCACTCTTACATGTCACTCCTCCATGTCGCTACACCAACTCAATCCTCCTTGTCACTCCTCCATGTCAGTCATCCATGTCTTTTCTCCATGTCACCTCTATATGTCTTCAATGTTAGTCCTCCATGTCAATCCTCTATGTCACTCCTACATGTCACTCCTCCATGTCAGTCCTCCAAGTCACTCCACCATGTCGCTACTCCACGTCACTCCTCCATGTCGCTACACTAACTCACTCCTCCATGTCACTCCTCCATGTCGCTTCTCCATGTCACTCCTCCATGTCACTCCTCCATGTCACTCCTCCATGTTGCTATTCCATGTGACTCCTCCATGTCGCTCCACAAACTCCTTCCTCCAATTTACTCCTCCATGTCACTCCACCATTTCCCTCCTCCATGTCACTCCTCCAGGTCACTCCTTCATGTCGCTACTCAAAGTCACTCCTCCATGTCACTACACCAACTCACACCTCAATGTCACTCCTCCATGTCACTACTTCATGTCACTCCTCCATGTCGCTACTCCATGTGACTCTTTCATGTCGCTCCACCAACTCACTCCTCCACGTCGCTCCTCCATGTTGCTCTTCCATGTCACTCCTCCAAGTAACTCATCTATTTCCCTACGCCATGTCACTACACCAACTCAATCCTTTTTGTCATTCCTCCATGTTCCTCCTCCATGTCACTCCTCCACATCACTCCTCCATATCAATCCTTCATGTCACTCCTCCATGTCACTCATCCATGTCACTTCTATATGTCTTCCATGTCACTCCTCTAGGTCCCTCCTCCATGTCGCTAATCCATTTCACTCCTCCATGTCGCTACACTAACTCACTCCTCGTCACTCCTCTATGTCGTTACTCCATGTCACTCCTCCATGTCGCTACACCAACTCAATCTTCCTTGTCACTCCTCCATGTCACTCCACCATATCAATCCTCATTGCTGATCCGCCATGTTACTTCTCCATGTCAATCCTCCATGTCACTTATATGTCTTCCATGTCACTCCTCCATGTCGCTAGTCCATGTCACTCCTCCATATCAATCTTCCATGTCGCTCCTCCATGTAAATTCTCCAAGTATTCAATGTCATGTCTCTCATCCGTGTAGCTCCACATTTTCACTCCTCCATATCACTCCTCCGTGTCACTTCTACATGTTTTCCATGTCACTCCTCCATGTTACTCCTCCGAGTCGCCCCACAATTCATTCCTCCATGTAACTCATCCATTTCACTCCACGTCACTTCTCTATGTCAGTCATCCATGTCACACATCCATGTCACTCCTCCATGTCGCTAAACCAACTCACTCCTCATGTCACTCTTACATGTCACTCCTCCATGTCGCTACACCAACTCAATCCTCCTTGTCACTCCTCCATGTCATTCATCCATGTCTTTTCTCCATGTCACTCCTCTATGTCACTCCTCCATGTCACTCCTCCATGTCAGTCCTCCAAGTCACTCCACCATGTCGCTACTCCATGTCACTCCTCCATGTCGCTACACTAACTCACTCCTCCATGTCACTCCTCCATGTCGCTTCTCCATGTCACTCCTCCATGTCAATCTTCCATGGCACTCCTCCATGTCCCTCCTCCATGTCACTCCTCCATGTCAAACCTCTATGTCACTCCTCCATGTCGCTACACCAACTCACTCTTCCACATCACTCCTCTATGTCACTCCCCCATGTCGCTACTCCATGTTACTCCTCCATGTCACTCCTCCATGTCAGTCCTCCATGTCACTCCTCCATGTCACTCCTCTATGTCGCTACACAAACTCAATCACGTGGAGGAGTGACACGGAGGAGGGACACAGATGAAAGACGTGGAGGAGCGACATGGAGGACTTACATGGCATACATATAGATGTGATATTGAGGAGTGATATGGAGTAGTGACATGGAGGAGTGACATGGAGGAGTGAGTTGGTGTAAGGACATGGAGGAGTGATATGGCATAAAGACATGGAGGAGTTACATGGAGGAGTGACATTGAAGACATATAGAAGTGTTACTCCTCCATATTGCTCCTCCATGTCAGTCCTCCATGTCAGTCCATAGAGGACTGACATGTCACTCTCCCATGTCTCTCCTCCTTACACCAACTGTGAGTTGGTGTAAGGACATGGAGGAGTGATATGGAATAAAGACATGGAGGAGTTACATGGAGGAGTGACATTGAAGACATATAGAAGTGTTACTCCTCTATGTCACTCCTCCATGTCATTACTCCATGTCACTCCTCCATGTCCCTCCTCCGTGTTGCTTCTCCAAGTCACTCCTCCATGTCACTCCTCCATGTCACTCATCCAAGTCACTCCTCTCTGTAATTCCTCCATGTCACTCCTCCATGTCACTCCTCCATGTCACTACACCAACTCACTCCTCAATGTCATTCCTCCATTTCACTCCTCCATGTCACTCCTCCAGGTCACTCCTCCATATCGCTACTTAATATCATTCCTTCTTGTCACTCCTCCATGTCACTCCTCCAAGTCAATCACCCATGTCCCTCCGCGATGTCGCTCCTCCGTGTTGCTCCTCCATGTCACCTCTACTAGTCTTCCATGTCACTCGTCCATGTCCATCCTCCATGTCACTACTCCATGTCACTCCTCCATGTCGCTCCTCCGTGTTGCTCCTCCTTGTCACTCCTCCAAGTCACTCACCCATGTCCCTTCACGATGTCACTCCACCATATCAACCCTCCTTCCTGATCAATCCTGTCACTTCTCCAAGTCACTCCTCCATGTCATCCTCCATGTCACTACTCCATATCAATACTCTATGTCACTCCTCCATGTAACTCCTCCATGTCGCTAATCCATGTGACTCCTCCATGTCGCTCCACCAACTCTTTCTCCATGTTACTCCTCAATGTCACTCCTCCATTTCACTCCTCCATGTCACTCATCCAGGTCACTCCTCCATGTCGCTACTCAAAGTCACTCCTCTATGTCACTACACCAACTCACTCCTCAATGTCACTCCTCCATGTCACTACTTCATGCCACTCCTCCATGTCGCTACTCCATGTGACTCCTCCATGTTGCTCCACCAACTCACTCCTCCACGTCACTCCTCCATGTAACTCCTCCATGTCGCTAATCCAGGTCACTCCTCCATGTCGCTACTTCAAGTCACTCCTCCATGTCACTACACAAACTCAATCCTCCTTTACACTCTTTCATTTCACCCCTCCATATCGCTCCTCCATGTCACTCCTCCATGTCATTCCTTCATGTCACTCCTCCAGGTCACTCCTCCAGGTCACTCCTCCATGTCGCTACTCAAAGTTACTGCTCCATGTCACTCATCCATGTCATTCCTCCATGTCACTCCTCCATGTTGCTCCTCCATGTTGCTCCTCCATGTCACTCCTCCAAGTCACTGACCCATGTCCCTCCACTATGTCACTCCACCATATCAACCCTACTTCCTGATCAACCCTGTCACTTCTCCAAGTCACTACTCCATGTCCCTCCTCCATGTCACTACTCCATGTCACTCCTCCATGTCGCTCCTCCGTGTTGTTGCTCCTCCACATCAATCCTCTATGTCACTCCTCCATGTTGCTCCTGCAAGTCACTCCTCCATGTAAATCCTACATGTAGCTACTCCATGTCACTACTCCATGTCACTCCTCCATGTCGCTCCCCCGTGTTGCTCCTCCAAGTCGCTCCTCCATGTAGCTACTCCATGTCTCTCCTCCATGTCGCTACACAAACTCACTCCTCATGTCACTCCTCCATGTCATTCCTACAAGTCACTCACCCATGTCCCTCCGCGATGTCAGTCCACCATATCAACCCTCCTTGGTTATCCGCCCTGTCACTTCTCCATGTCACTCTTCCATGTCTCTCCTCCACGTCACTCCTCTATGTCACTCTTCCATGTCACTCCTCCATGTCACTCCTCCATGTCTCTCCTCCATGTCGCTCTAACAACTCACTCCTCCATGTCGCTACTCAAAGTCACTTACCCATGTCACTCATCCATGTCATTCCTCCATGTCACTCATTTATGTCACTCCTCCAATTCACTCCTCCATGTCACCTCTATATAACTTCCATGTCACTCCTCCATGTCCATCCTCCATGTCACTACTCCTTGTCACTCCTCCAAGTTGCTCCTCCGTGTTGCTCCTCCATTTCACTCACCCATGTCCCTCCACGATGTCACTCCGACATATGAACCCTACTTCTTGATCAACCCTGTCACTTCTCCAAGTCACTCCTCCATGTCCCTTCTCCATATCACTACTCCATGTCACTCCTCCGTGTTGCTTCTCCAAGTCACTCCTCCATGTAACTCCTCCATGTAGCTACTCCATGTCACTCCTCCATGTCGCCACACAAACTCACTTCTCATGTCACTCCTCCATGTCACTCCTCCATGTCATTCTTCCAAGTCACTCCTCCATGTCCCTCATCATGTCACTCCTCCATGTCACTCCTCCATTTCACTCCTCCAAGTCACTCATCCATGTCCCTCCTCCAAGTCACTCCTCCATGTCCCTCCTCCATGTCACTAAACCATGTTGCTCCTCCATGTTACTCCTCCTTTCACTCCTCCATGTCCCTCCGTCATGTCACTCCACCCTATCAATTTTCCTTGTTGATCCGACATGTCACTTCTCCATGTCACTCTCCCATGTCTCTCCTCCACGTCACTCCTCCATTTCACTCCTCCAAGTCACTCATCCATGTCCCTCCTCCAAGTCACTCCTCCATGTCCCTCCTCCATGTCACTAAACCATGTTGCTCCTCCATGTTACTCCTCCTTTCACTCCTCCATGTCCCTCCGTCATGTCACTCCACCCTATCAATCTTCCTTGTTGATCCGACATGTCACTTCTCCATGTCACTCTTCCATGTCTCTCCTCCACGTCACTCCTCTATGTCACTCCTCCATGTCACTCCTCCATGTCTCTACTCCATGTCACTCTAACAACTCACTCCTCCATGTCACTCCACCATTTCACTCCTCCATGTCACTCCTCCGGGTCACTCCTCCATGTCGCTACACAAACTCAACCCTCCTTGTCACTCCTCCATGTCACTCATCCATGTTATTCCTCATGTCACTCCTTTATGTCACTCCTCCAATTCACTCCTCCATGTCTTTCCTCCATGTCGCTTTAACAACTCACTCTTCCATGTCACTCCACCATTTCACTCCTCCATGTTGCACCTCCAGGTCACTCCTTCATGTCACTCATATATGTCATTCCTCTATGTCACTCCTCCATGTCACTCCTCCATGTCCATCCTCCATGGCACTACTCCATGTCACTCATCCATGTTGCTCCTCTGTGTTGCTCCTCCATGTCACTCCTCCAAGTCACTCACCCATGTCCCTCCACTATGTCACTCCACTATATCAACCCTCCTTGCTGATCCACCCTGTCACTTCTCCATATCACTCAACCATTTCACTTCTATGTCTTCATTGTCACTCCTCCATGTCGCTACACCAACTCACTCCTCTATGTCACTCCTCCATGTCGCTACGCCAACTCACTACTCATGTCACTCCTCCGTGTCGCTACTCCATGTCACTCCTTCATGTCACTCCTCCATGTCACTCCTCCATGTCGATCATCCATGTCACTCCTCCATGTCACTCCTCCATTTCGCTCCTCCATGTAGATCCTTCATCTTGCTCCTCCATGTCGCTCCTCCTTGTCAATCCTCCATGTCACTACTCAGTGATGATTCACCATGTCATTGCTCCATGTTGATCCTCCATGTCGATCATCTATGTTGCTCCTCCATTTCACTCCTCCATGTCTTCCAATGTCGCTCCTCAATGTAGGTTTTCCATGTCGGCACATGTCAATCCTCCATGTCGCTTTTCCATGTCGCTCCTCCTTGTCACTCCTCCATGTAACTACTTCCATGTCACTCCTCTATGTCGATCCTCCATGTCGATCCTTCATGTCGCTCCTCCATGTCGCTCCTCCATGTCGCTCCTCCTTGTTACTCCTCCATGTCACTCCTCCAGGTCGATCCTCCATGTCGATATTCCATGTTGCTCCTCTATGTAACTACACAATGTCGATTCTCCATGTCACTCCAGAATGTCACACCAGAATGTCGCTCCACCATGTCCCTCCAGAATGTCCCTCACTGTTGTCAGTCCTCCATGTCGCTCCGCAATGTCGCTCCTTCCTGTAGCTCCTCCATGTTGCTCTTCCATGTCGCTCCTCCATGTAACTCCTCCATTTCGCTCCTCCATGTAGATCCTTCATGTCACTCGTCCTTGTCGCTACACCAACTCACTCTTCCATGTCACTCCATTTCACTCCACCACGTCACTCCTCTATGTAACTCCTCATGTCACTCCTCCATGTCGCTACTCCATGTCACTCCTCCATGTCGCTCCACCAACTCACTCTTCCATGTCACTCAATTTCACTCCACCACGTCACTCCTTTTTGTAACTTCTCATATCACTCCTCCATGTCGCTACTCCATGTTGAGCCTCCATGTCGCCCTTCAATGTCACTCCTCAATATATCTCCTATATGTTGAGCCACCGTGTTGCTTATCCATGTCACTCCTCCATGACGATCCTTAAATTCACTCCTCCATGTCCGTCTTCCATATCGCTACTCCTTGTCACTCCTCCATGTCGATCTTCTCTGTGTCTCCTACAAATCACTTCTACATATCACTACTCCATGAAGCTCCACCATGTCACTCCTCCATTTCACTCTTCCTTGTCACTCCTCCATGTCACTCCTCCATGTCGATCTTCTCTGTGACTCCTACAAGTCACTCCTACATGTCACTCCTCCATGTGACTCCTCTATGTCACTCCTCCATGTCGATCCTCCATGTCACTCCTAAATGTCACTCCTCCATGTCACTCCTCTATGTCACTCCTACATGTCACTCCTCCACATCACTCCTCTATGTCACTCCTCCATGTCAAACCTCCATGTCACTCCTCCTTGTCGCTACACCAACTCATTCCTCATGTCACTCCTCCATGTCGCTACTCCATGTCACTCCTCCATGTCAATACACCATGTCACTCCTCCATTTCACTCTTCCTTGTCACTCCTCCATGTCACTCCTCCATGTCGATCTTCTCTGTGACTCCTACAAGTCACTCCTACATGTCACTCCTCCATGTGACTCCTCTATGTCACTCCTCCATGTCGATCCTCCATGTCACTCCTAAATGTCACTCCTCCATGTCACTCCTCTATGTCACTCCTACATGTCACTCCTCCACATCACTCCTCTATGTCACTCCTCCATGTCAAACCTCCATGTCACTCCTCCTTGTCGCTACACCAACTCATTCCTCATGTCACTCCTCCATGTCGCTACTCTATGTCACTCCTCCATGTCGCTACACCAACTCAACCCTCCTTGTAACTCCTCCATGTCACTCATCCATGTCATTCCTCCATGTCACTCCTCCATGTCACTCCTCCATGTCACTGTTCCAAGTCACTCACCCATGTCCCTCCACGATGTCACTCCACCATATCAACCCTCCATGGTTATCCGCCCTGTCACTTCTCCATGTGACTCTTTCATGTCTCTCCTCCATGTAACTCCTCCATGTCACTCCTCCATGTCTCTCCTCCATGTTGCTCTAACAACTCACTCCTCCATGTCACTCCACCATTTCACTCCTCCATGTCACTCCTCCAGGTCACTCCTCCATGTCACTAATCAAAGTCACTCCTCCATGTTACTACACCAACTCACTCCACAGGGTTACTCCTCCATGTCACTACTTCATGTCACTCCTCCATGTCGCTACACAAACTCAATCATACTATACACTCTTTCATGTCACTCCTCCATATCACTCCTCCATGTCAATCCTCCATGTCACTCCTTTATGTCACTCCTCCAAGTTACTCCTAAATGTCGCTATTCCATGTGACTCCTCCATGTTGCTCCACCAACTCACTCCTCCATGTTAATCCTCCATGTTGCTCCTCCAATTCACTCCTCCAAGTCACGTCTATATGTCTTCCATGTCACTCCTCCATGTCTATCCTCCATGTCACTACTCCATGTCACTCCTCCATGTTGCTCCTCCGTGTTGCTCCTCCATGTCACTTCTCCAAGTCACTCACCCGTGTCCCTCCACAATGTCACTACTTCATGTCACTCCTCCATGTCGCTCCTCCATGTTGCTCCTCCACATCAATCCTCTATGTCAGTCCTCCATGTAACTCCTACATGTAGCTACTCCATGTCACTACTCCAAGTCACTCCTCTATGTCACTCCTCCATGTCACTCCTACATGTCACTCCTCCATGTCTCTCCTCTATGTCGCTCTAACAACTCACTCCTCCATGTCACTCCTCCATGTCACTCCTCCATGTCGCTACTCAAAGTCACTCCTCCATGTCACTACACCAACTTATTCCTCAATGTCATTCCTCAATGTCACTACTTCATGTCACTCCTCCATGTCGCTACACAAACTCAAACCTCCTTTACACTCTTTCATGTCACTTCTCCATATCGCTCCTCCATGTCCCTCCTCCATGTCACTCCTCCATGTCACTCCTCATGTTACTACTCTATTTCGCTACTCCATGTAACTCCTCCATCTCGCTACACCAACTCACTCCTCAATGTCACTCCTCCACGTCACTCCTTTATGTCACTCCTCCAATTCACTCTTCCATGTCACCTTTATATGTCTTCCATGTCACTCCTCCATGTCCATCCTCCATGTCACTACTCCATGTCACTCCTCCATGTCGCTACACCTACTCAATCTTCCTTGTAACTCCTCCATGTCACTCATCCATGTCATTCCTCCATGTCACTCCTTTATGTCAGTCCTCCAAGCCACTCCTTAATTTCACTTCCATATGTCTTCCATGTCACTCCTCCATGTCGCTCCTCCATGTCAATCCTCCATGTCTCTCCTCCATGTCGCTCTAACAACTCACTCCTCCATTTCACTCCACCACTTCACTCCTCCATGTCACTCCTCCAGGTCACTCCTCCAGGTCGCTACTCAAAGTCACTCCTCCATGTAACTACACCAACTCACTCCTCAATGTCACTCCTCCATGTCACTACTTCATGTCACTCCTCCATGTCGCTACACAAACTCAACCCTCCTTGTCACTCCTCTATGTCACTCATCCATGTCATTCCTCCATGTCACTCCTTTATGTCACTCCTCCAAATCACTTCTCCATGTCACTCATCAATGTCCCTCCGCCATGTCACTCCACCCTATCAATCCTCCTTGGTGATCCGACCTGTCACTTCTCCATGTCACAACAAAAACTCAACCCTCCTTGTCACTCCTCCATGTCACTCATCCATGTCAATCCTCCATGTCACTCCTTTATGTCACTCCTCCAATTCACTCACCATGTCACCTCTATATGTCTTCCATGTCACTCCTCCTTGTCCATCCTCCATGTCACTACTCCATGTCACTCCTCTGTGTTGCTCCTCCATGTCACTTCTCCAAGTCACTCACCCATGTCCCTCCACGATGTCACTCCACCATATCAACTCTCTTTCCTGATCAACCCTGTCACTTCTCCAAGTCACTCCTCCATGTCCCTCCTCCATGTCACTACTCCATGTCACTCCTCTATGTCGCTACACAAACTCAATCATACTATACACTCTTTCATGTCACTCCTCCATATTACTCCTCCATGTCAATCCTCCATGTCACTCCTCCATGTCACTCCTTTATGTCACTCCTCCAAGTCACTCCTAGATGTCACTACTCCATGTGACTTCTCCATGTTGCTCCACCATCTCACTCCTCCATGTTGCTCCTCCATGTTGCTCTTCCAATTCACTCCTCTAAGTCACCTCTATATGTCTTCCATGTCACTCCTCCATGTCTCTCCTCCATGTTGCTCTAACAACTCACTCCTCCATGTCACTCCACCATTTCACTCCTCCATGTCACTCCTCCAGGTCACTCCTCCATGTCGCTACTCAAAGTCACTCCTCCATGTTACTACACCAACTCACTCCTCAGGGTCCCTCCTCCATGTCACTACTTCATGTCACTCCTCCATGTCGCTACACAAACTCAATCCTCCTATACAATCTTTCATGACACTCCTCCATATCGCTCCTCCATGTCAATCCTCAATGTCATTCCTCCATGTCACTCCTTTATGTCACTCCTCCAAGTTACTCCTGAATGTCGCTACTCCATGTGACTCCTCCATGTTGCTCCACCAACTCACTCCTCCATGTTCCTCCTCCAATTCACTCCACCATGTCACCTCTATATGTCTTCCATGTCACTCCTCCATGTCCATCCTCCATGTCACTCCTCCATGTCACTCACCCATGTCCCTCCACGATGTCACTCCACCATATCAACCCTCCTTCCTGATCAACCCTGTCACTTCTCCAAGTCACTCCTCCATGTCTGTCCTCCATGTCACTACTCCACATCAATCCTCTATGTCACTCCTCCATGTCACTCCTCCATGTCGCTATACCAACTCACTCCTCAATGTCATTCCTCCATTTCACTCCTCCATGTATCTCCTCCATGTCGCTACTCTATGTCATTCCTCCATGTCACTCCTCCATGTCGCTCCTCCATGTAGCTACACAAACTCAATCCTCCTTTACACTCTTTCATGTCACTCCTCCATATCGCTCCTCCATGTCCCTTCTCCATGTCACTCATCCATGTCATTCCTTCATGTCACTCCTCCATGTCACTACACAAACGCACTCCTCATGTTACTACTCTTTGTCGCTACTCCATGTCACTCCTCCATGTCGCTACACCAACTCACTCCTCAATGTAACTCCTCCATGTCACTACTGCTTGTCACTCCTCCATGTCACTCATCCATGTCATTCCTCCATGTCTATCCTTTATGTCTCTCCTCCAATTCACTCCTCCATGTCACCTCTATATGTCTTCCATGTCACTCCTCCATGTCCATCCTCCATGTCACTACTCCATGTCACTCCTCCATGTCCCTCCTCCATGTCACTCCTCCATGTTGCTCCTCCGTGTTGCTCATCCTTGTCACTCCTCCAAGTCACTCCTCCATGTCGCTCCTCCGTGTTGCTCCTCCTTGTCACTCCTCCAAGTCACTCACCCATGTCCCTCCACGTTGTCCCTCCAACATATCAACCATCCTTCCTGATCAACTCTGTCACTTCTCCAAGTAACTCCTTCATGTCCATCCTCCATGTCAATAACTACATATCAATCTTCTATGTCACTCCTCCATGTCCCTCCTCCATGTCACTCCTCCATTTCGCTCCTCCGTGTTGCTCATCCTTGTCACTCCTCCAAGTCACTCCTCCATGTCGCTCCTCCGTGTTGCTCCTCCTTGTCACTCCTCCAAGTCACTCACCCATGTCCCTCCACGTTGTCCCTCCAACATATCAACCATCCTTCCTGATCAACTCTGTCACTTTTCCAAGTAACTCCTTCATGTCCATCCTCCATGTCAATAACTACATATCAATCTTCTATGTCACTCCTACATGTCACTCCTCCATGTCACTCCTCCATGTCGCTATTCCATGTTACTCCTCCATGTCACTCCACCAACTCCTTCCTCCATGTTACTCCTCCATGTCACTCCTCCATGTCAATCCTTTATGGCACTCCTCCAAGTTACTCCTCCATGCCACTCCACCATTTCACTCCTCCATGTCACACCTCCAGGTCACTCCTCTATGTCACTCCTCCATGTCACTCCTCCATGTCACACCTCCAGGTCACTCCTCCATGTCGGTACTCAAAGTCACTCCTCCATGTCGCTACACCAACTCATTCCTCATGTCACTCCTCCATGTCACTACTTCATGTCACTCCTCCATGTCGCTCCTCCGTGTTGCTCCTCCTTGTCACTCCTCCAAGTCACTCACCCATGTCCCTACACGATGTCACTCCACCATGTCACTCCTCCATGTCGCTATTCCATGTTACTCCTCCATGTCACTCCACCAACTCCTTCCTCCATGTTACTCCTCCATGTCACTCCTCCATGTCAATCCTTTATGTCACTCCTCCAAGTTACTCCTCCATGCCACTCCACCATTTCACTCCTCCATGTCACACCTTCAGGTCACTCCTCTATGTCACTCCTCCATGTCACTCCTCCATGTCACACCTCCAGGTCACTCCTCCATGTCGGTACTCAAAGTCACTCCTCCATGTCGCTACACCAACTCATTCCTCATGTCACTCCTCCATGTCACTCCTCCATGTCCCTCCTCCATGTCACTACTCCATGTCACTCCTCCATGTCGCTCCTCCGTGTTGCTCCTCCACATCAATCCTCTATGTCTCTCCTCTATATCGCTCTAACAACTCACTCCTCCATGTCACTCCTCCATTTCACTTCACCATTTCACTCCTCTATATCGCTCTAACAACTCACTCCTCCATGTCACTCCTCCAAGTCACTCATCCATGTCCCTCCGCCATGTCACTCCACCATATCAATCTTCCTTCCTGATCAACCTTGTCACTCCTCCATGTCTCTCCTCCACGAAATTCCTCTATGTTACTCCTCCATGTCACTCCTACATGTCAGTCCTCCATGTCTCTCCTCTATATCGCTCTAACAACTCACTCCTCCATGTCACTCCTCCATGTCACTCCACCATTTCACTCCTCCATGTCACTCCTCCAGGTCACTCCTCCATGTCACTCCTCCAAGTCACTCATCCATGTCCCTCCGCCATGTCACTCCACCATATCAATATTCCTTGGTGATCCCCCTGTCACTTCTCCATGTCACTCCTCCATGTCTCTCCTTCCTTTTGCTCTAACAACTCACTCCTCCATGTCACTCCACCATTTCACTCCTCCATGTCACTCCTCCAGGTCACTCCTCCATGTCGCTACTCAAAGTCACTCCTCCATGTTACTACACCAACTCACTCCTCAGGGTCCCTCCTCCATGTCACTACTTCATGTCACTCCTCCATGTCGCTACACAAACTCAATCCTCCTATACAATCTTTCATGTCACTCCTCCATATCGCTCCTCCATGTCAATCCTCAATGTCATTCCTCCATGTCACTCCTTTATGTCACTCCTCCAAGTTACTCCTAAATGTCGCTACTCCATGTGACTCCTCCATGTTGCTCCACCAACTCACTCCTCCATGTTCCTCCTCCAATTCACTCCTCCATGTCACCTCTATATGTCTTCCATGTCACTCCTCCATGTCCATCCTCCATGTCACTCCTCCATGTCACTCACCCATGTCCCTCCACGATGTCACTCCAACATATCAACCCTCCTTCCTGATCAACCCTGTCACTTCTCCAAGTCACTCCTCCATGTCTGTCCTCCATGTCACTACTCCACATCAATCCTCTATGTCACTCCTCCATGTCGCTATACCAACTCACTCCTCAATGTCATTCCTCCATTTCACTCCTCCATGTATCTCCTCCATGTCGCTACTCTATGTCACTCCTCCATGTCACTCCTCCATGTCGCTCCTCCATGTAGCTACACAAATTCAATCCTCCTTTACACTCTTTCATGTCACTCCTCCATATCGCTCCTCCATGTCCCTTCTCCATGTCACTCATCCATGTCATTCCTCCATGTCACTCCTCCATGTCACTACACAAACGCACTCCTCATGTTACTACTCTTTGTCGCTACTCCATGTCACTCCTCCATGTCGCTACACCAACTCACTCCTCAATGTAACTCCTCCATGTCACTATTTCTTGTCACTCCTCCATGTCACTCATCCATGTCATTCCTCCATGTCACTCCTTTATGTCTCTCCTCCAATTCACTCCTCCATGTCACCTCTATATGTCTTCCATGTCACTCCTCCATGTCCATCCTCCATGTCACTACTCCATGTCGCTCCTCCATGTCACTCCTCCATGTCGCTCCTCCGTGTTGCTCATCCTTGTCACTCCTCCAAGTCACTCCTCCATGTCGCTCCTCCGTGTTGCTCCTCCTTGTCACTCCTCCAAGTCACTCACCCATGTCCCTCCACGTTGTCACTCCAACATATCAACCATCCTTCCTGATCAACTCTGTCACTTCTCCAAGTAACTCCTTCATGTCCATCCTCCATGTCAATAACTACACATCAATCTTCTATGTCACTCCTACATGTCACTCCTCCATGTCACTCCTCCATGTCGCTATTCCATGTTACTCCTCCATGTCACTCCACCAACTCCTTCCTCCATGTTACTCCTCCATGTCACTCCTCCATGTCAATCCTTTATGTCACTCCTCCAAGTTACTCCTCCATGCCACTCCACCATTTCACTCCTCCATGTCACACCTCCAGGTCACTCCTCTATGTCACTCCTCCATGTCACTCCTCCATGTCACACCTCCAGGTCACTCCTCCATGTCGGTACTCAAAGTCACTCCTCCATGTTGCTACACCAACTCATTCCTCATGTCACTCCTCCATGTCACTACTTCATGTCACTCCTCCATGTCGCTCCTCCGTGTTGCTCCTCCTTGTCACTCCTCCAAGTCACTCACCCATGTCCCTACACGATGTCACTCCACCATATCAACCCTCCCTCCTGATCAACCCTGTCACTTCTCCAAGTCACTCCTCCATGTCCCTCCTCCATGTCACTACTCCATGTCACTCCTCCATGTCGCTCCTCCGTGTTGCTCCTCCACATCAATCCTCTATGTCTCTCCTCTATATCGCTCTAACAACTCACTCCTCCATGTCACTCCTCCATGTCACTCCACCATTTCATTCCTCTATATCGCTCTAACAACTCACTCCTCCATGTCACTCCTCCAAGTCACTCATCCATGTCCCTCCGCCATGTCACTCCACCATATCAATCTTCCTTCCTGATCAACCTTGTCACTCGTCCATGTCTCTCCTCCACGAAATTCCTCTATGTTACTCCTCCATGTCACTCCTACATGTCACTCCTCCATGTCTCTCCTCTATATCGCTCTAACAACTCACTCCTCCATGTCACTCCTCCAGGTCACTCCTCCATGTCACTCCTCCAAGTCACTCATCCATGTCACTCCTCCATGTCACTCCTCCATGTCACTCCACCATTTAACTCCTCCATGTCACTCCTCCAGATCACTCCTCAATGTCACTCCTTCATGTCACTCCTCCATTTCTCTCCTCCATGTCGCTATAAGAACTCACTCCTCCATGTCACTCCTCCATGTCACTCCACCATTTCACTACTCCATGTCACTCCTCCAGGTCACTCCTCCATGTCGCTACTCAAAGTCACTCCTCCATGTCACTCATCCATGTCATTCCTCCATGTCACTCCTCCATGTCACTCCTCCATGTCTTCTCTATATGTCCTCCATGTCACTCCTCCATGTCCATCATCCATGTCACTACTCCATGTCACTCCTCCATGTTGCTCCTCCGTCTTGCTCCTCCATGTCACTCCTCCAGGTCACTCACCCATGTCCCTACACGATGTCACTCCACCATATCAACCCTCCTTCCTGATCAACCCTGTCACTCCTCCATGTAACTCCTACATGTAGCTACTCCATGTCACTACTCCATGTCACTCCTCCATGTCGCTCCTCCGTGTTGCTCCTCCAAGTCACTCCTCCATGTAACTCCTCCATGTAGCTACTCCATGTCACTCCTCCATGTCGCTACACAAACTCACTCCTCATGTCACTCCTCCATGTCACTCCTCCAAGTCACTCATCCATGTCCCTCCGCCATGTCACTCCACCATATCAATCTTCCTTCCTGATCAACCTTGTCACTCCTTCATTTCTCTCCTCCACGAAATTCCTCTATGTTACTCCTCCATGTCACTCCTCCATGTCTCTCCTCCATGTCGCTATAACAACTCACTCCTCCATGTCACTCCTCCAGGTCACTCATCCATGTCGCTACTCAAAGTCAATCCTCCATGTCACTCCTCCATGTCGCTATTCCAAGTTACTCCTCCATGTTGCTCCTCCATGTTGCTCCTCCATGTCACTCCTCCATGTCACTCATCCATGTCACTCCTCCAAGTCACTCACCCATGTCCCTCCGTTATGTCACCCCACCATATCAACCCTCCTTGGTTATCCGCCCTGTCACTTCTCAATGTCACTCTTCCATGTCTCTCCTCCACATCACTCCTCTATGTCACTCCTCCATGTAACTCCTCCATGTCACTCCTCCATGTCTCTCCTCCATGTCGCTCTAACAACTCACTCCTCCATGTCACTCCACCATTTCACTCCTCCATTTCGCTACTCAAAGTCACTCCTCCATGTCGCTACTCAAAGTCACTCCTCCATGTTACTCATCCATGTCATTCCTCCATGTCACTCCTCCATGTCACTCTTCCATGTCATTCCTCCATGTCACTCCTCCAAGTCACTCCTCCATCTCCCTCCTCCATGTCACTACTCCATGTCACTCCTCCATGTCTCTACTCCTTGTTGCTCCTCCACATCAATCCTCCATGTTGCTCCTCCATGTCACTCCACCATTTCACTCCTCCATGTCACTCCTCCAGGTCACTCCTCCATGTCGCTACTCAAAGTCACTCCTCCATGTCGCTACTCAAAGTAACTCCTCCATGTTACTCATCCATGTCATTCCTCCATATCACTCCTCCATGTCACTCTTCCATGTCATTCCTCCATGTCACTCCTCCATATCGCTACTCCTTGTTGCTCCTCCACATCAATCCTCCATGTCGCTCCTCAATGTCACTCCACCATTTCACTCCTCCATGTCACTTATCCAGGTCACTCCTCCATGTCGCTACTCAAAGTCACTCCTCCATGTCAATCATCCATGTCATTCCTCCATGTCACTCGTTTATGTCACTCCTCCAATTCACTCCTCCATGTCACCTCTATATGTTTTTCATGTCACTGCTCCATGTCCATCCTCCAAGTCACTACTCCATGTCACTCCTCCGTGTTGCTCCTCCTTGTTTCTCCTCCACATCAATCCTCTATGTCACTCCTCCATGTAACTCCTCTATGTCACTCCTCCATGTCACTCCTACATGTCACTCCTCCATGTCTCTCCTCTATGTCGCTCTAACAACTCACTCCTCCATGTCACTCCTCCATGTCACTCCACCATTTCACTCCTCCATATCACTCCTCCAGGTCACTCCTCCATGTCGCTACTCAAAGTCACTCCTCCATTTTACTACACCAACTCACTCCTCAATGTCACTCCTCCATGTCAATCCTCCATTTCTCTCCTCCATGTCGCTATAACAACTCACTCCTCCATGTCACTCCTCCAGGTCACTCCTCCATGTCGCTACTCAAAGTCACTCCTCCATGTCACTCCTCCAGGTCACTCCTCCATGTCACTCGTTTATGTCACTCCGCCATGTAACTTCTCCATGTCTCTCCTCCATGTCGCTCTAACAACTCACTCCTCCATGTCACTCCACCATTTCACTCGTCCATGTCACTCCTCCAGGTCACTCCTCAATGTCGCTACCCAAAGTTACTCCTCCATGTCACTCAACAATTTCATTCCTCCATGTCACTCGTTTATGTCACTCCTCCAATTCACTCCTCCATGTCACTTCTATATGTCTTCCATGTCACTCCTCCATGTCCATCTTCCATGTCGCTACACCTACTCACTCTTACATGTCACTCCTCCATGTCGCTCCTCCATTTTGCTCCTCCGTGTCACTCCTCCATGTCACTCATCCATGTCCCTCCGCCATGTCACTCCACTATATAAATCTTCCTTGGTTATCCGCCCTGTCACTTTTCCATGTCACTCTTCCATGTCTCTCCTCCACGTCATTCCTCTATGTCACTCCTCCATGTCACTCCTCTATGTCACTCCTCCATGTCTCTACTCCATGTCGCTCTAACAACTCATTCCTCCATGTCACTCCACCATTTCACACCTTCATGTCACTCCTCCAGGTCACTCCTCCATGTCGCTACTTCATGTCACTCCTCCATGTCGCTACACAAACTCAACCCTCCTTGTCACTCCTCCAATTCACTCCTCCATGTCACTGCTCCATGTCACTCACCCATGTCCCTCCGCCATGTCACTCCACCCTATCAATCTCCCTTGGTAATCCGACCTGTCACTTCTCTATGTCACTCTTCCATGTCTCTCTTCCACGTCACTCCTCTATGTCACTCCTCCATGTCACTCCTCCATGTCACTCCTCCATGTCACTCCTCCATGTATCTCCTCCATGTCGCTACTCTATGTCACTCCTCCATGTCACTCCTCCATGTCACTCCTCCATGTCGTTACACAAACTCAATCCTCATGTTACTACTCTATTTCGCTACTCCATGTAACTCCTCCATCTCGCTACACCAAATCACTCCTCAATGTCACTCCTCCACATCACTCCTTTATGTCACTCCTCCAATTCACTCCTCCATGTCACCTCTATATGTCTTCCATGTCACTCCTCCATGTCCATCCTCCATGTCACTACTCAATGTCACTCCGCCATGTCACTCCACCATATCAATCTTCCTTGGTTATCCGCCCTGTCAATTCTCCATGTCACACTTCCATGTCTCTCCTCCATGTCACTCTAACAACTCACTCCTCCATTTCACTCCACCACTTCACTCCTCCATGTCACTCCTCCAGGTCGCTACTCAAAGTCACTCCTCCATGTAACTACACCAACTCACTCCTCAATGTCACTCCTCCATGTCACTACTTCATGTCACTCCTCCATGTCGCTACACAAACTCAACCCTCCTTGTCACTCCTCTATGTCACTCATCCATGTCATTCCTCCATGTCACTCCTTTATGTCACTCCTCCAATTCACTTCTCCATGTCACTCATCAATGTCCCTCCGCCATGTCACTCCACCCTATAAATCTTCCTTGGTGATCCGACCTGTCACTTCTCCATGTCACAACACAAACTCAACCCTCCTTGTCACTCCTCCATGTCACTCATCCATGTCACTCCTCCAATTCACTCCTCCATGTCACTTCTATATGTCTTCCATGTCACTCCTCCATGTCCATCCTCCATGTCGCTACACCTACTCACTCTTCCATGTCACTCCTCCATGTCGCTCCTCCATTTTTCTCCTCCGTGTCACTCCTCCATGTCACTCATCCATGTCCCTCCGCAATGTCACTCCACTATATCAATCTTCCTTGGTTATCCGCCCTGTCACTTTTCCATGTCACTCTTCCATGTCTCTCCTCCACGTCATTCCTCTATGTCACTCCTCCATGTCACTCCTCTATGTCACTCCTCCATGTCTCTACTCCATGTCGCTCTAACAACTCACTCCTCCATGTCACTCCACCATTTCACGCCTTCATGTCACTCCTCCAGGTCACTCCTCCATGTCGCTACTTCATGTCACTCCTCCATGTCGCTACACAAACTCAACCCTCCTTGTCACTCCTCCAATTCACTCCTCCATGTCACTGCTCCATGTCACTCATCCATGTCCCTCCGCCATGTCACGCCACCCTATCAATCTCCCTTGGTAATCCGACCTATCACTTCTCTATGTCACTCTTCCATGTCTCTCCTCCACGTCACTCCTCTATGTCACTCCTCCATGTCACTCCTCCATGTCACTCCTCCATGTCTCTCCTCTATGTCGCTCTAACAACTCACTACTCCATGTCACTCCTCCAGGTCACTCCTCCATGTCGCTACTCAAATTCACTCCTCCATGTCACTCATCCATGTCATTCCTCCATGTCACTCCTCCATGTCCATCCTCCATGTCACTACTCCATGTCACTCCTCCATGTTGCTCCTCCGTGTTGCTCCTCATGTCACTCCTCCAAGTCACTCACCCATGTCCCTCCACTATGCCACTCCACCTTATCAACCCTACTTCCTGATCAACCCTGTCACTTCTCCAAGTCACTCCTCCATGTCCTTCCTCCATGTCACTACTCCATGTCACTCCTCCATGTCGCTCCTCCGTGTTGCTACTCCACACCAATCCTCTATGTCACTCCTTCATGTTGCTCATCCAAGTCATTCCTCCATGTAACTCCTACATGTAGCTATTCCATGTCACTACTCCATGTCACTCCTCCATGTCGCTCCTCCGTGTTGCTCCTCCAAGTCACTCATCCATGTAACTCCTCCATGTAGCTACTCCATGTCACTCCTCCATGTCGCTACACAAACTCACTCCTCATGTCACTCCTCTATGTCACTCCTCCATGTCACTCCTCCAAGTCACTCACCTATGTCCCTCCGCGATGACACTCCACCATATCAACCCTCCTTGGTTATCCGCACTGTCACTTCTCCAAGTCACTCCTCCATGTCCAACCTCCATGTCACCACTCCAACTCAATCCTCTATGTCACTCCTCCATGTCACTCCTCCATGTCGCTATTCCAAGTTACTCCTCCATGTTGCTCCTCCATGTTGCTCCTCCATATCACTCCTCCATGTCATTCATCCATGTCACTCCTCTATGTCACTCCTCCATGTCATTCCTCTATGTCACTCGTCCATGTCACTCCTCCATGTAACTCCTCCATGTAGTTACTCCATGTCACTCCTACAATTCACTCATCCAAGTCACTCATCCATGTCCCTCCGCCATGTCACTACTCCATGTCACTCCTCCATGTCGCTCCTCCGTGTTGCTCCTCCACGTCAATTCTCTATGTCACTCCTCCATGTAACTCCTACATGTAGCTACTCCACGTCACTACTCCATGTCATTCCTCCATGTCGCTCCTCCATGTTGCTCCTCCAAGTCACTCCTCCATGTAACTCCTACATGTAGCTACTCCATGTCACTCCTCCATGCCACTCTTCCAGGTCACTCCTCCAGGTCGCTACTCAAAGTCACTCATCCATGTAACTACACCAACTCACTCCTCAATATCACTCCTCCATGTCACTACTTCATGTCACTCCTCCATGTCGCTACACAAACTCAACCCTCCTTGTCACTCCTCTATGTCACTCATCCATGTCATTCCTCCATGTCACTCCTTTATGTCACTCCTCCAATTCACTCCTCCATGTCACTCCTCCATGTCACTCATCCATGTCCCTCCGCCATGTCACTCCACCCTATCAATCTTCCTTGGTGATCCGACCTGTCACTTCTCCATGTCACAACACAAACTCAACCCTTCTTGTCACTCCTCCATGTCACTCATCCATGTCACTTCTCCAAGTCACTCCTCCATGTCCTTCCTCCATGTCACTACTCCATGTCACTCCTCCATGTCGCTCCTCCGTGTTGCTACTCCACATCAATCCTCTATGTCACTCCTTCATGTTGCTCATCCAAGTCATTCCTCCATGTAACTCCTACATGTAGCTATTCCATGTCACTACTCCATGTCACTCCTCCATGTCGCTCCTCCGTGTTGCTCCTCCAAGTCACTCCTCCATGTAACTCCTCCATGTAGCTACTCCATGTCACTCCTCCATGTCGCTACACAAACTCACTCCTCATGTCACTCCTCCATGTCACTCCTCCATGTCACTCCTCCAAGTCACTCACCTATGTCCCTCCGCGATGACACTCCACCATATCAACCCTCCTTGGTTATCCGCACTGTCACTTCTCCAAGTCACTCCTCCATGTCCAACCTCCATGTCACCACTCCAACTCAATCCTCTATGTCACTCCTCCATGTCACTCCTCCATGTCGCTATTCCAAGTTACTCCTCCATGTTGCTCCTCCATGTTGCTCCTCCATATCACTCCTCCATGTCATTCATCCATGTCACTCCTCTATGTCACTCCTCCATGTCATTCCTCTATGTCACTCGTCCATGTCACTCCTCCATGTAACTCCTCCATGTAGTTACTCCATGTCACTCCTACAATTCACTCATCCAAGTCACTCATCCATGTCCCTCCGCCATGTCACTACTCCATGTCACTCCTCCATGTCGCTCCTCCGTGTTGCTCCTCCACGTCAATTCTCTATGTCACTCCTCCATGTAACTCCTACATGTAGCTACTCCACGTCACTACTCCATGTCATTCCTCCATGTCGCTCCTCCATGTTGCTCCTCCAAGTCACTCCTCCATGTAACTCCTACATGTAGCTACTCCATGTCACTCCTCCATGCCACTCCTCCAGGTCACTCCTCCAGGTCGCTACTCAAAGTCACTCATCCATGTAACTACACCAACTCACTCCTCAATATCACTCCTCCATGTCACTACTTCATGTAACTCCTCCATGTCGCTACACAAACTCAACCCTCCTTGTCACTCCTCTATGTCACTCATCCATGTCATTCCTCCATGTCACTCCTTTATGTCACTCCTCCAATTCACTCCTCCATGTCACTCCTCCATGTCACTCATCCATGTCCCTCCGCCATGTCACTCCACCCTATCAATCTTCCTTGGTGATCCGACCTGTCACTTCTCCATGTCACAACACAAACTCAACCCTCCTTGTCACTCCTCCATGTCACTCATCCATGTCACTACTCCATGTCACTCCTCCATGTCGCTCCTCCGTGTTGCTCCTCCACATCAATTCTCTATGTCACTCCTCCATGTCACTTTTCCATGTCGCTATTCCATGTCAGTCCTCCATGTCGCTACACCAACTCACTCTTCCATGTTACTCCTCCATGTCGCTTCTCCATGTCACTCCTCCATGTCAATACACCAACTCAAACCTCTTTGTCCATCCTCTATGTCACTCCTCCGTGTTGCTCCTCCATGTCACTCCTCCATGTCGCTACTCTATGGGACTCCTACATGTCGCTCCATCAACTCCTTCCTCCATGTTACTCCTCCATGTCACTCCTCCATGTCAATCCTTTATGTCACTCCTCCAAGTTACTCCTCCATGTCACTCCTTCATGTTGCTACACAAACTCACTCCTCATGTTACTACTGTATGTTGCTACTCAATGTCACTCCTCCATGTCACTACTTCTTGTAACTCCTCCATGTCACCTCTATATGTCTTCCATGTCACTCCTCCATGTCCATCCTCCATGTCACTCCTCCATGTCACTCCTCCATGTTGCTCCTCCTTGTCACTCCTCCAAGTCACTCACCCATGTCCCTCCACGATGTCACTCCACTATAACAACCCTCCTTCCTGATCAACCAAGTCACTTCTCCAAGTCACTCCTCCATGTCTGTCCTCAATGTCACTACTCCACATCAATCCTCTATGTCACTCCTCCATATCACTCCTCCATGTCGCTCTAACAACTCACTCCTCCGTGTCACTCCTCCATGTTACTACTCAAAGTCACTCCTCCATGTCACTACACCAACTCAATCCTTCTTGTCACTCCTCCATGTCACTCATCCATGTCACTTCTATATGTCTTCCATGTCATTCCTCTATGTCCCTCCTCCATGTCACTCCTCCACGTCACTCCTCTATGTCACTCCTCCATGTCAGTACTTCATGTCACTCCTCCATGTCGCTACACAAACTCAATTCTCCTTTACACTCTTTCATGTCCCTCCTCCATGTCACTCCTCCATGTCACTCCTACAGGTCACTCCTCCATGTCGCTACTCAAAGTCACTCCTCCATGTCACTATACCAACTCACTCCTCAATGTCACTCCTCCATGTCACTACTTCATGTCACTCCTCCATCTCGCTACACAAACTCAATTCTCCTTTACACTCTTTCATGTCCCTCCTCCATGTCACTCCTCCATGTCACTCCTACAGGTCACTCCTCCATGTCGCTACTCAAAGTCACTCCTCCATGTCACTATACCAACTCACTCCTCAATGTCACTCCTCCATGTCACTACTTCATGTCACTCCTCCATGTCACAACACAAACTCAACCCTCCTTGTCACTCCTCCTTGTCACTCATCCATGTCATTCCTCCTTTTCACTCCTTTATGTCACTCTTCCAATTCACTCCTCCATGTCACTCCTTCATGTCACTCATCCATGTTACTCATCCATGTCCCTCCGCCATGTCACTACACCCTATCAATCTTCCTTGGTGATCCGACCTGTCACTTTTCCATGTCACTCTTCCATGTCTCTCCTCCATGTCCCTCCTCCATGTCACTACTCCATGTCACTCCTCCATGTCGCTCCTCCGTGTTGCTCCTACACGTCAATCCTCTATGTCACTCCTCCATGTAACTCCTACATGTAGCTACTCCACGTCACTACTCCATGTCACTCCTCCATGTCGCTCCTCCATGTTGCTCCTCCAAGTCACTCCTCCATGTAACTCCTACATGTAGCTACTCCATGTCACTCCTCCATGCCACTCCTCCAGGTCACTCCTCCAGGTCGCTACTCAAAGTCACTCATCCATGTAACTACACTAACTCACTCCTCAATGTCACTCATCCATGTCATTCCTCTATGTCACTCCTTTATGTCACTCCTCCAATTCACTCCTCCATGTCACTCCTCCATGTCACTCATCCATGTCCCTCTGCCATGTCACTCCACCCTATCAATCTTCCTAGGTGATCCGACCTGTCACTTCTCCATGTCACAACACAAACTCAACCCTCCTTGTCACTCCTCCATGACCATCCTCCATGTCATTACTCCACATCAATCCTTTATGTCACTCCTCTATGTCACTCCTCCATGTCACTCCTACATGTCACTCCTCCATGTCTCTCCTCTATGTCGCTCTAACAACACACTCCTCCATGTTACTACACCAACTCTCTCCTCAATGTCACTCATCCATGTCACTCCTTCATTTCTCTCCTCCATGTCGCTATAAGAACTCACTCCTCCATGCCACTCCACCTTTTCACTCCTCCATGTCACTCCTCCAGGTCATTCCTCCATGTCGCTACTCAAAGTCACTCCTCCATGTCACTACACCAACTCACTCCTCAATGTTACTCCTCCTTGTCCCTCCTCCATGTCGCTCCTCCGTTTTGCTCCTCCAAGTCACTCCTCCATGTAGCTACTCCATGTCACTCCTCAATGTCACTACTTCATGTCACTCCTCCATGTTGCTACAAAAACTCAATCCTCCTTTATACTCTTTCATGTCACTCCTCCATATCACTTCTCCATGTCACTACTCCATGTCACTCCTCCATGTTGCTCCTCCATGTCACTCATCCATGTCACTCCTCCAGGTCACTCCTCCATGTCGCTACTATAAGTCACTCCTCCATGTCACTACACCAACTCACTCCTCAATGTCACTCCTCAATGTCACTACTTCATGTCACTCCTCCATGTTGCTACAAAAACTCAATCCTCCTTTATACTCTTTCATGTCACTCCACCATATCACTCCTCCATGTCACTACTCCATGTCACTCCTCCATGTTGCTCCTCCATGTCACTCCTCCATGTCACTACTCCATGTCACTCCTCCATGTCGCTCCTCCGTGTTGCTCCTCCACTTCACTCCTCTATGTCACTCCTCCATGTCATTACTCCATGTCACTCCTCCATGTCCCTCCTCCGTGTTGCTCCTCCAAGTCACTCCTCCATGTCACTCCTCCATGTCACTCATCCAAGTCACTCCTCTCTGTAATTCCTCCATGTCACTATACCAACTCACTCCTCAATGTCACTCCTCCATGTCACTACTACATGTCACTCCTCCATGTCACAACACAAACTCAACCCTCCTTGTCACTCCTCCTTGTCACTCATCCATGTCATTCCTCCTTTTCACTCCTTTATGTCACTCTTCCAATTCACTCCTCCATGTCACTCCTTCATGTCACTCATCCATGTTACTCATCCATGTCCCTCCGCCATGTCACTACACCCTATCAATCTTCCTTGGTAATCTGACCTGTCACTTTTCCATGTCACTCTTCCATGTCTCTCCTCCATGTCCCTCCTCCATGTCACTACTCCATGTCACTCCTCCATGTCGCTCCTCCGTGTTGCTCCTCCACGTCAATCCTCTATGTCACTCCTCCATGTAACTCCTACATGTAGCTACTCCACGTCACTACTCCATGTCACTCCTCCATGTCGCTCCTCCATGTTGCTCCTCCAAGTCACTCCTCCATGTAACTCCTACATGTCACTACTTCATGTCACTCCTCCATGTCGCTACTCAAACTCAACCCTCCTTGTCACTCCTCTATGTCACTCATCCATGTCATTCCTCTATGTCACTCCTTTATGTCACTCCTCCAATTCACTCCTCCATGTCACTCCTCCATGTCACTCATCCATGTCACTACTCCATGTCACTCCTCCATGTCGCTCCTCCGTATTGCTCCTCCACATCAATTCTCTATGTCACTCCTCCATGTCACTCTTCCATGTCGCTATTCCATGTCAGTCCTCCATGTCGCTACACCAACTCACTCTTCCATGTTACTCCTCCATGTCGCTACTCCATGTGACTCCTCCATGTCAATACACCAACTCAAACCTCTTTGTCCATCCTCCTTGTCGCTACACCAACTCACTCTTCCATGTCACTTCTCCATGTCGCTTCTCCATGTCACTCCTCCATGTCAATACACCAACTCAAACCTCTTTGTCCATCCTCCATGTCACTCCTCCGTGTTGCTCCTCCATGTCGCTCCTCCATGTCGCTACTCTATGGGACTCCTCCATGTCGCTCCACCAACTCCTTCCTCCATGTTACTCTTCCATGTCACTCCTCCATGTCAATCCTTTATGTCACTCCTCCAAGTTACTCCTCCATGTCACTCCTCATGTTACTACTCTATGTCGCAACTCAATGTCACTCCTCCAAGTCGCTACACCAACTCACTCCTCAATGTCACTCCTCCATGTCACTACTTCTTGTCATTCCTCCATGTCACCTCTATATGTCTTCCATGTCACTCCTCCATGTCCATCCTCCATGTCACTCCTCCATGTCACTCCTCCATGTCACTCATCCATGTCCCTCCGCCATGTCACTCCACCCTATCAATCTTCCTTGGTGATCCGACCTGTCACTTCTCCATGTCACAACACAAACTCAACCCTCCTTGTCACTCCTCCATGTCACTCCTCCATGTCACTCATCCATGTCACTCCTCTATGTCACTCCTCCATGTCATTCCTCTATGTCACTCATCCATGTCACTACTCCATGTCACTCCTCCATGTCACTCCTCCGTGTTGGTCCTCCACATCAATTCTCTATGTCACTCCTCCATGTCACTCCTCCATGTCGCTATTCCATGTCAGTCCTCCATATCGCTACACCAACTCACTCTTCCATGTTACTCCTCCATGTTGCTACTCCATGTGACTCCTCCATGTCAATACACCAACTCAAACCTCTTTGTCCATCCTCAATGTCGCTACACCAACTCACTCTTCCATGTCACTTCTCCATGTCGCTTCTCCATGTCACTCCTCCATGTCAATACACCAACTCAAACCTCTTTGTCCATCCTCCATGTCACTCCTCCGTGTTGCTCCTCCATGTCACTCCTCCATGTCGCTACTCTATGGGACTCCTCCATGTCGTTCCACCAACTCCTTCCTCCATGTTACTCCTCCATGTCACTCCTCCATGTAACTCCTACATATAGCTACTCCATGTCACTACTCCATGTCACTCCTCCATGTCGCTCCTCCGTGTTGCTCCTCCAAGTCACTCCTCCACGTAACTCCTCCATGTAACTACTTTATGTCACTCCTCCATGTCGCTAGACAAACTCACTCCTCATGTCACTCCTCCATGTCACTACTTCTTGTAACTCCTCCATGTCACTCATCCATGTCATTCCTCCATGTCACTCCTTTATGTCACTCCAACAATACACTCCTCCATGTCACTCATCCATGTCATTCCTCCATGTCACTCCTTTATGTCACTCCTCCAATACACTCCTCCATGTCACCTCTATATGTCTTCCATGTCACTCCTCCATGTCCATCTTCCATGTCACTACTCCATGTCACTCCTCCATGTCGCTCCTCCGTGTTGCTCCTCCTTGTCACTACTCCAATTCACTCACACATGTCCTTCCACGATGTCACTCCACCATATCAACCCTCCTTCCTGATCAACCCTGTCACTTCTCCAGGTCACTCCTCCATGTCCATCCTCCATGTCATTACTCCACATCAATCCTTTATGTCACTCCTCTATGTCACTCCTCCATGTCACTCCTACATGTCACTCCTCCATGTCTCTCCTCTATGTCGCTCTAACAACACACTCCTCCATGTCACTCCACCATTTCACTCCTCCAAGTCACTCCTCCAGGTCACTCCTCCATGTCGCTACTCAAAGTCACTCCTCCATGTTACTACACCAACTCTCTCCTCAATGTCACTCATCCATGTCACTCCTTCATTTCTCTCCTCCATGTCGCTATAAGAACTCACTCCTCCATGTCACTCCACCTTTTCACTCCTCCATGTCACTCCTCCAGGTCATTCCTCCATGTCGCTACTCAAAGTCACTCCTCCATGTCACTACACCAACTCACTCCTCAATGTTACTCCTCCATGTCCCTCCTCCATGTTGCTCCTCCGTTTTGCTCCTCCAAGTCACTCCTCCATGTAGCTACTCCATGTCACTCCTCAATGTCACTACTTCATGTCACTCCTCCATGTTGCTACAAAAACTCAATCCTCCTTTATACTCTTTCATGTCACTCCTCCATATCACTCCTCCATGTCACTACTCCATGTCACTCCTCCATGTTGCTCCTCCATGTCACTCCTCCATGTCACTACTCCATGTCACTCCTCCATGTCGCTCCTCCGTGTTGCTCCTCCACTTCACTCCTCTATGTCACTCCTCCATGTCATTACTCCATGTCACTCCTCCATGTCCCTCCTCCGTGTTGCTCCTCCAAGTCACTCCTCCATGTCACTCCTCCATGTCACTCATCCAAGTCACTCCTCTCTGTAATTCCTCCATGTCACTTCTCCATGTCACTCCTCCATGTCACTCCTCCATGTCACTACACCAACTCACTCCTCAATGTCATTCCTCCATTTCACTCCTCCATGTCACTCCTCCAGGTCACTCCTCCATATCGCTACTTAATATCATTCCTTCTTGTCACTCCTCCATGTCACTCCTCCAAGTCAATCACCCATAAGAACTCACTCCTCCATGTCACTCCACCTTTTCACTCCTCCATGTCACTCCTCCAGGTCATTCCTCCATGTCGCTACTCAAAGTCACTCCTCCATGTCACTACACCAACTCACTCCTCAATGTTACTCCTCCATGTCCCTCCTCCATGTTGCTCCTCCGTTTTGCTCCTCCAAGTCACTCCTCCATGTAGCTACTCCATGTCACTCCTCAATGTCACTACTTCATGTCACTCCTCCATGTTGCTACAAAAACTCAATCCTCCTTTATACTCTTTCATGTCACTCCTCCATATCACTCCTCCATGTCACTACTCCATGTCACTCCTCCATGTTGCTCCTCCATGTCACTCCTCCATGTCACTACTCCATGTCACTCCTCCATGTCGCTCCTCCGTGTTGCTCCTCCACTTCACTCCTCTATGTCACTCCTCCATGTCATTAATCCATGTCACTCCTCCATGTCCCTCCTCCGTGTTGCTCCTCCAAGTCACTCCTCCATGTCACTCCTCCATGTCACTCATCCAAGTCACTCCTCTCTGTAATTCCTCCATGTCACTTCTCCATGTCACTCCTCCATGTCACTCCTCCATGTCACTACACCAACTCACTCCTCAATGTCATTCCTCTATTTCACTCCTCCATGTCACTCCTCCAGGTCACTCCTCCATATCGCTACTTAATATCATTCCTTCTTGTCACTCCTCCATGTCACTCCTCCAAGTCAATCACCCATGTCCCTCCGCGATGTCGCTCCTCCGTGTTGCTCCTCCATGTCACCTCTACTAGTCTTCCATGTCACTCGTCCATGTCCATCCTCCATGTCACTACTTCATGTCACTCCTCCATGTCGCTCCTCCGTGTTGCTCCTCCATGTCACTCCTCCAAGTCACTCACCCATGTCCCTCCACTATGTCACTCCACTATATCAACCCTACTTCCTGATCAACCCTGTCACTTCTCCAAGTCACTCCTCCATGTCCCTCCTCCATGTCACTACTCCATATCACTCCTCCATGTCGCTCCTCCGTGTTGCTCCTCCACATCAATCCTCTATGTCACTCCTCCATGTCTCTCCTCGATGTCACTCCACCATTTCACTACTCCATGTTACTCCTCCATGTCGCTCCTCCCTGTTGCTCATCCAAGTCACTTCTCCATGTAGCTACTCCATGTCACTCCTCCATGTTGCTACACAAGCTCACTCCTCATGTCACTCCTCCATGTCACTACTCCATGTCACTCCTCCATGTCACTCCTCCATGTTGCTACACCAACTCATTCCTCATGTCACTCCTCCATGTCGCTACTCCATGTCACTCCTCCATGTCGCTACACCAACTCAACCCTCCTTGTAACTCCTCCATGTCTTTCATCCATGTCATTCCTCCATGTCACTCGTTTATGTCACTCCTCCAATTTACTCCTCCATGTCATCTCTATATGTCTTCCATGTCACTCCCCCATGTCGCTATTCCATGTCAGTCCTCCAAGTCACTCCTCCATGTAACTCCTCCATGTAGCTACTCCATGTCACTCCTCCATGTCGCTACACAAACTCACTCCTCATGTCACTCCTCCATGTCACTCCTCCAAGTCACTCACCCATGTCCCTCCGCGATGTCACTCCACCATATCAACCCTCCTTGGTGATCCGCCCTGTCACTTCTCCATGTCACTATTCCATGTCTCTCCTCCACGTCACTCCTCTATGTCACTCCTCCATGTCACTCCTCCATGTCACTCCTCCATGTCTCTCCTCGATGTCGCTATAACAACTAACTCCTCCATGTCACTCCACCATTTCACTACTCCATGTCACTCCTCCAGGTCACTCCTCCATGTCGCTACTCAAAGTCACTCCTCCATTTTACAACACCAACTCACTCCTCAATGTCACTCCTCCATGTGACTATTTCATGTCACTCCTCCATGTCGCTACACAAACTCAATCCTCCTATAAAATCTTTCATGTCACTCCTCCATATCGCTCCTCCATGTCAATCCTCCATGTCACCTCTCCATGTCACTCCTTTATGTCACTCCTCCAAGTTACTCCTAAATGTCGCTACTTCATGTGACTCCCCATGTTGCTCCACCAACTCACTCCTCCACGTCGCTCCTCCATGTTGCTCTTCCATGTCAAACCTCCATGTAACTCATCTATGTCCCTCCGCCATGTCACTACACCAACTCAATCATTCTTGTCACTCCTCTATGTCACTCATCAATGTAACTTCTATAAGTCTTCCATGTCACTCCGCCATGATCCTCCTCCATGTCATTCATCCAAATCACTCCTCTATGTCACTCCTCCATGTCACACCTCCATGTCACTCCTCCATGTCGCTACACCAACAATTTCCTCATGTCACTCCTCCATGTCGCTACTCCATGTCACTCCTCCATGTCGCTACACAAACTCACTCCTCATGTCACTCCTCCATGTCGCTCCTCCATGTCACTCCTCCAAGTCACTCATCCATGTCCCTCCGCCATGTCACTCAACCATATCAACCCTCCTTCCAGATCAACCCTGTCACATCTCCAAGTCACTCCTCCATGTCCCTCCTCCATGTCACTACTCCATGTCACTCCTCCATTTCGCTCCTCTGTGTTGCTCCTCCTAGTCACTCCTCCATATCCCTCCTTTATTTCATTCCACCAACTCACTCCTCCATGTCGCAACACCAGCTCACTCCTCCATGTCACTCCTCCATATCGCTACTTAATGTCATTACTCCTTGTCACTCTTCCATGTCTCTCCTCCATGTCACTCCTCCATGTCTCTACTCCATGTCACTCTAACAACTCACTCCTCCATGTCACTCCACCATTTCACTCCTCCATGTTACTCCTTCAGGTCACTCCTCCATGTCACTACACCAACTCACTCCTCAATGTCACTCCTCCATGTCACTACTTCATGTCACTCCTCCATGTCGCTACTCCATGTGACTCCTCCAAGTCGCTCCACCAACTCACTCCTCCACGTTGCTCCTCCATGTTGCTCTTCCATGTAACTCCTCCATCTAACTCATCTATGTCCCTCCGCCATGTCACTACACCAACTCAATCCTACATGTCACTCCTCCACATCACTCCTCTATGTCACTCCTCCATGTCACACCTCCATGTCACTCCTCCATGTCGCTACACAAACTCAATCATGCTATACACTCTTTCATGTCACTCCTCCATATCACTCCTCCATGTCAATCCTCCATGTCACTCCTACATGTCTCTCCTCCATGTTTCTCTAACAACTCACTCCTCCATGTCACTCCACCATTTCACTCCTTTATGTCACTCCTCCAAGTTACTCCTAAACGTCGCTACTCCATGTGACTCCTCCATGTTGCTCCACCAATTCAGTCCTCCATGTTGCTCCTCCATGTTGCTCCTCCAATTCAGTCCTCCAAGTCACCTCTATATGTCTTCCATGTCACTCTTCCATGTCCATCCTCCATGTCACTACTCCATGTCACTCCTCCATGTCGCTCCTCCGTGTTGCTCCTCCATGTCACTTCTCCAAGTCACTCACCCATGTCCCTCCACGATGTCACTACTTCATGTCACTCCTCCATGTCGCTCCTCCGTGTTGCTCCTCCACATCAATCCTCTATGTCACTTCTCCATGTAACTCCTACATGTCTCTCCTCCATGTCACTACTTCTTGTAACTCCTCCATGTCACTCATCCATGTCATTCCTCCATGTCACTCCTTTATGTCCCTCCTCCAATACACTCCTCCATGTCACCTCTATATGTCTTCCATGTCACTCCTCCATGTCCATCCTACATGTAACTACCCCATGTCACTCTTCCATGTCGCTCCTCCGTGTTGCTCCTCTTTGTCACTCCTCCAAGTCACTCACCCATGTCCTTCCACGATGTCACTCCACCATATCAACCCTCCTTCCTGATCAACCCTGTCACTTCTCCAAGTCACTCCTCCATGTCCATTCTCCATGTCACTACTGCACATCAATCCTTTATGTGACTCCTCCATGTCACTCCTCCATGTCTCTCCTCCATGTCGCTCTAACAACTCACTCCTCCATGTCACTCCACCATTTCACTCCTCCATGTCACTCCTACATGTCACTCCTCCATGTCTCTCCTCTATGTCGCTCTAACAACACACTCCTCCATGTCACTCCTCCATGTCACTGCACCATTTCACTCCTACATGTCACTCCTCCAGGTCACTCCTCCATGTCGCTACTAGAAGTCACTCCTCCATGTTACTACACCAACTCACTCCTCAATGTAACTCCTCCATGTCACTCCTTCATTTCTCTCCTCCATGTCGATATAACAACTCACTCCTCCATGTCACTCCACTATTTCACTCCTCCATGTCACTCCTCCAGGTCACTCCTCCATGTCTCTACTCAAAGTCACTCCTCCATGTCACTACACCAACTCACTCCTCACTGTCACACCTCAATGTCACTACTTCATGTCACTCCTCCATGTTGCTACACAAACTCAATCCTCCTTTACACTCTTTCATGTCACTCCTCCATATCGCTCCTCCATGTCCCTCTTCCATGTCACTCCTCCATGTCATTCCTTCATGTCACTCCTCCATGTATCTCCTCCATGTCGCTACTCTATGTCACTCCTCCATATCATTCCTCCATGTCAACCCTCCATTTCGCTACACAAACTAACTCCTCATGTTGCTACTCTAAGTCGCTACTCCATGTCACTCCTCCATGTCACTCCACCATTTCACTCCTCCATGTCACTCCTCCAGGTCACTCCTACATGTCACTCCTCTAAGTCACTCCTCCATGTAACTCCTCCATGTCACTCCTTGATTTATCTCCTCCATGTCGCTATAACAACTCACTCCTCCATGTCACTCCACCATTTCACTCCTCCATGTCACTCCTCCATTTCACTCCTCCAGGTCACTTCTCCATGTCTCTCCTCCATGTCGCTCTAACAGCTCACTCCTCCATATCACGCCTCCATTTCGCTCCTCCATGTCGCTATAACAACTCACTCCTCCATGTCACTCCACCATTTCACTCCTCCATGTCACTTCTCCAGGTCACTCCTCAATGTCACTCCTCAATGTCACCACTTCATGTCACTCCTCCAAGTCGCTACACAAACTCAATCCTCCTTTACACTCTTTCATGACACTCCTCCATATTGCTCCTCCATGTCCCTCCTCCATGTCACTCCTCCATGTCATTCCTCCATGTCACTCCTCCATGTGTCTCCTCCATGTCGCTACTCTAGGTCACTACTCCATGTCACCCCTCCATATCACTCCTCCATGTCACTCCTCTAGGTCACTCCTCCATGCCACTCCTCCATGTAACTCCTCCATGTAGCTATTCCATGTCACTCATCCATGTCGCTACACAAACTCACTCCTCATGTCATGTCACTCCTCCATGTCGCTCCTCCGTGTTGCTCCTCCAAGTCACTCCTGAATGTAACTCCTCCATGCAGCTACTCCATGTCACTCCTTGATTTCTCTTCTCCATGTCGCTATAACAACTCACTCCTCCATGTCACTACTTCATGTCACTCCTCCATGTCGCTACTCCATGTGACTCCTCCACTTCGCTACTCCATGTTGCTCTTCCATGTCAATCCTCCATGTAACTCATCTATGTCCCTCCACCATGTCACTACACCAACTCAATCCTTCTTGTCACTCCTCCATGTCCCTCATCCATGTCATTCCTCAATGTCACTACTTTATGTCACTCCTCCAATTCATTCCTCAATGTCACCTCTATATGTCTTCCATGTCACTCCTCCAGGTCACTCCTCTATGTCGCTACTCAAAGTCACTCTTCCATGTCGCTCCTCCGTGTTGCTCCTCCACATCAATCCTCTATGTAACTCATCCATGTCACTCCACCATTTCACTCCTCCATGTCACTCCTCCAGGTCACTCCTCCATGTCGCTACTTGAAGTCACTCCTCCATGTCACTACACATACTCAATCCTCCTTTACACTCTTTCATTTCAACCCTCCATATCGCTCCTCCATGTCCCTCCTCCATGTCACTCCTCCATGTCATTCCTTCATGTCACTCCTCCATGTATCTCCTCCAGGTCACTCCTCCATGTCGCTACTCAAAGCCAATCCTCCATGTTACTACACCAAATCACTCCTCAATGTCACTCCTTCATGTCACTCCTCCATTTCTCTCCTCCATGTCGCTATAACAACTCACTCCTCCATGTCACTCCTCCAGGTCACTCCTCCAGGTCACTCCTCCATGTCGCTACTCAAAGTTACTCCTCCATGTCACTCATCCATGTCATTCCTCCATGTCACTCCTCCATGTTGCTCATCCATGTTGCAACTCCATGTCACTCCTCCAAGTCACTGACCCATGTCCCTCCACTATGTCACTCCACCATATCAACCCTACTTCCTGATCAACCCTGTCACTTCTACAAGTCACTACTCCATGTCTCTCCTCCATGTCACTACTCCATGTCACTCCTCCATGTCGCTCCTCCGTGTTGCTCCTCCACATCAATCCTCTATGTCACTCCTCCACGTTGCTCCTCCAAGTCATTCGTCCATGGCACTACACCAACTCACTCCTCAATGTCACTCCTCAATGTCACTACTTCATGTCACTCCTCCATGTTATTACACAAACTCAAACCTCCTTTACACTCTTTCATGTCACTTCACCATATATCTCCTCCATGTCGCTACTCCATGTCACTCCTCCATGTCACTCCTCCATGTCGCTATTCCATGTGACTCCTCCATGTTGCTCCACCAACTCCATCCTCCATGTTAAACCTCCATGTCACTCCTCCATGTCAATCCTTTATGTCACTCCTCCAAGTTACTCCTCAATGTAACTCCTCCATGTTTCTCCTCCATATTTCTCCTCCATGTCACTCTAACAACTCACTCCTCCATGTCACTCCACCATTTCACTCCTCCAAGTCACTCCTCCAGGTCACTCTAACAACTCACTCCTCCATGTCACTCCACCATTTCACTACTCCAAGTCACTCCTCCAGGTCACTCCTCCATGTCGCTATTCCATGTCAGTCCTCCATGTCGCTACACCAACTCACTCTTTCATGTTACTCCTCCATGTCCCTAATCCATGTGACTCCTCCATGTCGCTCCACCAACTCAACCTTCCTTATAACTCCTTTATGTCACTCATCCATGTCATTCCTCCATGTCACTCGTTTATGTCACTCCTCCAATTCACTACTTCATGTCACTCCTCCATGTCACTCATCCATGTCCCTCCGCCATGTCACTCCACCCTATTAATCTTCCTTGGTGATCCGACCTGTCACTTTTCCATGTCACTCTTCCATGTCTCTCCTCCATGCCCCTCCTCCATGTCACTCCTCCATGTCCATCCTCCATGTCACTCCTCCATGTCACTCCTCTATGTCGCTACTCAAAGTCACTCCTCCATGTCGCTATTCCATGTGACTACTCTATGTTGCTCCACCAACTCCTTCCTCCATGTTAAACCTCCATGTCAATCCTTTATGTCACTCCTCCAAGTTACTCCTCCATGTCACTCCTCATGTTACTACTCTATGTCGCAACTCAATGTCACTCCTCCAAGTCGCTACACCAACTCACTCCTCAATGTCACTCCTCCATGTCACTACTTCTTGTCATTCCTCCATGTCACCTCTATATGTCTTCCATGTCACTCCTCCATGTCCATCCTCCATGTCACTCCTCCATGTCACTCCTCCATGTCACTCATCCATGTCCCTCCGCCATGTCACTCCACCCTATCAATCTTCCTTGGTGATCCGACCTGTCACTTCTCCATGTCACAACACAAACTCAACCCTCCTTGTCACTCCTCCATGTCACTCCTCCATGTCACTCATCCATGTCACTCCTCTATGTCACTCCTCCATGTCATTCCTCTATGTCACTCATCCATGTCACTACTCCATGTCACTCCTCCATGTCACTCCTCCGTGTTGGTCCTCCACATCAATTCTCTATGTCACTCCTCCATGTCACTCCTCCATGTCGCTATTCCATGTCAGTCCTCCATATCGCTACACCAACTCACTCTTCCATGTTACTCCTCCATGTTGCTACTCCATGTGACTCCTCCATGTCAATACACCAACTCAAACCTCTTTGTCCATCCTCAATGTCGCTACACCAACTCACTCTTCCATGTCACTTCTCCATGTCGCTTCTCCATGTCACTCCTCCATGTCAATACACCAACTCAAACCTCTTTGTCCATCCTCCATGTCACTCCTCCGTGTTGCTCCTCCATGTCACTCCTCCATGTCGCTACTCTATGGGACTCCTCCATGTCGTTCCACCAACTCCTTCCTCCATGTTACTCCTCCATGTCACTCCTCCATGTAACTCCTACATATAGCTACTCCATGTCACTACTCCATGTCACTCCTCCATGTCGCTCCTCCGTGTTGCTCCTCCAAGTCACTCCTCCACGTAACTCCTCCATGTAACTACTTTATGTCACTCCTCCATGTCGCTAGACAAACTCACTCCTCATGTCACTCCTCCATGTCACTACTTCTTGTAACTCCTCCATGTCACTCATCCATGTCATTCCTCCATGTCACTCCTTTATGTCACTCCAACAATACACTCCTCCATGTCACTCATCCATGTCATTCCTCCATGTCACTCCTTTATGTCACTCCTCCAATACACTCCTCCATGTCACCTCTATATGTCTTCCATGTCACTCCTCCATGTCCATCTTCCATGTCACTACTCCATGTCACTCCTCCATGTCGCTCCTCCGTGTTGCTCCTCCTTGTCACTACTCCAATTCACTCACACATGTCCTTCCACGATGTCACTCCACCATATCAACCCTCCTTCCTGATCAACCCTGTCACTTCTCCAGGTCACTCCTCCATGTCCATCCTCCATGTCATTACTCCACATCAATCCTTTATGTCACTCCTCTATGTCACTCCTCCATGTCACTCCTACATGTCACTCCTCCATGTCTCTCCTCTATGTCGCTCTAACAACACACTCCTCCATGTCACTCCACCATTTCACTCCTCCAAGTCACTCCTCCAGGTCACTCCTCCATGTCGCTACTCAAAGTCACTCCTCCATGTTACTACACCAACTCTCTCCTCAATGTCACTCATCCATGTCACTCCTTCATTTCTCTCCTCCATGTCGCTATAAGAACTCACTCCTCCATGTCACTCCACCTTTTCACTCCTCCATGTCACTCCTCCAGGTCATTCCTCCATGTCGCTACTCAAAGTCACTCCTCCATGTCACTACACCAACTCACTCCTCAATGTTACTCCTCCATGTCCCTCCTCCATGTTGCTCCTCCGTTTTGCTCCTCCAAGTCACTCCTCCATGTAGCTACTCCATGTCACTCCTCAATGTCACTACTTCATGTCACTCCTCCATGTTGCTACAAAAACTCAATCCTCCTTTATACTCTTTCATGTCACTCCTCCATATCACTCCTCCATGTCACTACTCCATGTCACTCCTCCATGTTGCTCCTCCATGTCACTCCTCCATGTCACTACTCCATGTCACTCCTCCATGTCGCTCCTCCGTGTTGCTCCTCCACTTCACTCCTCTATGTCACTCCTCCATGTCATTACTCCATGTCACTCCTCCATGTCCCTCCTCCGTGTTGCTCCTCCAAGTCACTCCTCCATGTCACTCCTCCATGTCACTCATCCAAGTCACTCCTCTCTGTAATTCCTCCATGTCACTTCTCCATGTCACTCCTCCATGTCACTCCTCCATGTCACTACACCAACTCACTCCTCAATGTCATTCCTCCATTTCACTCCTCCATGTCACTCCTCCAGGTCACTCCTCCATATCGCTACTTAATATCATTCCTTCTTGTCACTCCTCCATGTCACTCCTCCAAGTCAATCACCCATAAGAACTCACTCCTCCATGTCACTCCACCTTTTCACTCCTCCATGTCACTCCTCCAGGTCATTCCTCCATGTCGCTACTCAAAGTCACTCCTCCATGTCACTACACCAACTCACTCCTCAATGTTACTCCTCCATGTCCCTCCTCCATGTTGCTCCTCCGTTTTGCTCCTCCAAGTCACTCCTCCATGTAGCTACTCCATGTCACTCCTCAATGTCACTACTTCATGTCACTCCTCCATGTTGCTACAAAAACTCAATCCTCCTTTATACTCTTTCATGTCACTCCTCCATATCACTCCTCCATGTCACTACTCCATGTCACTCCTCCATGTTGCTCCTCCATGTCACTCCTCCATGTCACTAATCCATGTCACTCCTCCATGTCGCTCCTCCGTGTTGCTCCTCCACTTCACTCCTCTATGTCACTCCTCCATGTCATTAATCCATGTCACTCCTCCATGTCCCTCCTCCGTGTTGCTCCTCCAAGTCACTCCTCCATGTCACTCCTCCATGTCACTCATCCAAGTCACTCCTCTCTGTAATTCCTCCATGTCACTTCTCCATGTCACTCCTCCATGTCACTCCTCCATGTCACTACACCAACTCACTCCTCAATGTCATTCCTCCATTTCACTCCTCCATGTCACTCCTCCAGGTCACTCCTCCATATCGCTACTTAATATCATTCCTTCTTGTCACTCCTCCATGTCACTCCTCCAAGTCAATCACCCATGTCCCTCCGCGATGTCGCTCCTCCGTGTTGCTCCTCCATGTCACCTCTACTAGTCTTCCATGTCACTCGTCCATGTCCATCCTCCATGTCACTACTTCATGTCACTCCTCCATGTCGCTCCTCCGTGTTGCTCCTCCATGTCACTCCTCCAAGTCACTCACCCATGTCCCTCCACTATGTCACTCCACTATATCAACCCTACTTCCTGATCAACCCTGTCACTTCTCCAAGTCACTCCTCCATGTCCCTCCTCCATGTCACTACTCCATATCACTCCTCCATGTCGCTCCTCCGTGTTGCTCCTCCACATCAATCCTCTATGTCACTCCTCCATGTCTCTCCTCGATGTCACTCCACCATTTCACTACCCCATGTTACTCCTCCATGTCGCTCCTCCCTGTTGCTCATCCAAGTCACTTCTCCATGTAGCTACTCCATGTCACTCCTCCATGTTGCTACACAAGCTCACTCCTCATGTCACTCCTCCATGTCACTACTCCATGTCACTCCTCCATGTCACTCCTCCATGTTGCTACACCAACTCATTCCTCATGTCACTCCTCCATGTCGCTACTCCATGTCACTCCTCCATGTCGCTACACCAACTCAACCCTCCTTGTAACTCCTCCATGTCTTTCATCCATGTCATTCCTCCATGTCACTCGTTTATGTCACTCCTCCAATTTACTCCTCCATGTCATCTCTATATGTCTTCCATGTCACTCCCCCATGTCGCTATTCCATGTCAGTCCTCCAAGTCACTCCTCCATGTAACTCCTCCATGTAGCTACTCCATGTCACTCCTCCATGTCGCTACACAAACTCACTCCTCATGTCACTCCTCCATGTCACTCCTCCAAGTCACTCACCCATGTCCCTCCGCGATGTCACTCCACCATATCAACCCTCCTTGGTGATCCGCCCTGTCACTTCTCCATGTCACTATTCCATGTCTCTCCTCCACGTCACTCCTCTATGTCACTCCTCCATGTCACTCCTCCATGTCACTCCTCCATGTCTCTCCTCGATGTCGCTATAACAACTAACTCCTCCATGTCACTCCACCATTTCACTACTCCATGTCACTCCTCCAGGTCACTCCTCCATGTCGCTACTCAAAGTCACTCCTCCATTTTACAACACCAACTCACTCCTCAATGTCACTCCTCCATGTGACTATTTCATGTCACTCCTCCATGTCGCTACACAAACTCAATCCTCCTATACAATCTTTCATGTCACTCCTCCATATCGCTCCTCCATGTCAATCCTCCATGTCACCTCTCCATGTCACTCCTTTATGTCACTCCTCCAAGTTACTCCTAAATGTCGCTACTTCATGTGACTCCCCATGTTGCTCCACCAACTCACTCCTCCACGTCGCTCCTCCATGTTGCTCTTCCATGTCAAACCTCCATGTAACTCATCTATGTCCCTCCGCCATGTCACTACACCAACTCAATCATTCTTGTCACTCCTCTATGTCACTCATCAATGTAACTTCTATAAGTCTTCCATGTCACTCCGCCATGATCCTCCTCCATGTCATTCATCCAAATCACTCCTCTATGTCACTCCTCCATGTCACACCTCCATGTCACTCCTCCATGTCGCTACACCAACAATTTCCTCATGTCACTCCTCCATGTCGCTACTCCATGTCACTCCTCCATGTCGCTACACAAACTCACTCCTCATGTCACTCCTCCATGTCGCTCCTCCATGTCACTCCTCCAAGTCACTCATCCATGTCCCTCCGCCATGTCACTCAACCATATCAACCCTCCTTCCAGATCAACCCTGTCACATCTCCAAGTCACTCCTCCATGTCCCTCCTCCATGTCACTACTCCATGTCACTCCTCCATTTCGCTCCTCTGTGTTGCTCCTCCTAGTCACTCCTCCATATCCCTCCTTTATTTCATTCCACCAACTCACTCCTCCATGTCGCAACACCAGCTCACTCCTCCATGTCACTCCTCCATATCGCTACTTAATGTCATTACTCCTTGTCACTCTTCCATGTCTCTCCTCCATGTCACTCCTCCATGTCTCTACTCCATGTCACTCTAACAACTCACTCCTCCATGTCACTCCACCATTTCACTCCTCCATGTTACTCCTTCAGGTCACTCCTCCATGTCACTACACCAACTCACTCCTCAATGTCACTCCTCCATGTCACTACTTCATGTCACTCCTCCATGTCGCTACTCCATGTGACTCCTCCAAGTCGCTCCACCAACTCACTCCTCCACGTTGCTCCTCCATGTTGCTCTTCCATGTAACTCCTCCATCTAACTCATCTATGTCCCTCCGCCATGTCACTACACCAACTCAATCCTTATTGTCACTCCTCCATGTCACTCACCCATGTCACTTCTATACGTCTTCCATGTCACTCCTCCATGTTCTTCCTACATGTCACTCCTCCACATCACTCCTCTATGTCACTCCTCCGTGTCACACCTCCATGTCACTCCTCCATGTCGCTACACAAACTCAATCATGCTATACACTCTTTCATGTCACTCCTCCATATCACTCCTCCATGTCAATCCTCCATGTCACTCCTACATGTCTCTCCTCCATGTTTCTCTAACAACTCACTCCTCCATGTCACTCCACCATTTCACTCCTTTATGTCACTCCTCCAAGTTACTCCTAAACGTCGCTACTCCATGTGACTCCTCCATGTTGCTCCACCAATTCAGTCCTCCATGTTGCTCCTCCATGTTGCTCCTCCAATTCAGTCCTCCAAGTCACCTCTATATGTCTTCCATGTCACTCTTCCATGTCCATCCTCCATGTCACTACTCCATGTCACTCCTCCATGTCGCTCCTCCGTGTTGCTCCTCCATGTCACTTCTCCAAGTCACTCACCCATGTCCCTCCACGATGTCACTACTTCATGTCACTCCTCCATGTCGCTCCTCCGTGTTGCTCCTCCACATCAATCCTCTATGTCACTTCTCCATGTAACTCCTACATGTCTCTCCTCCATGTCACTACTTCTTGTAACTCCTCCATGTCACTCATCCATGTCATTCCTCCATGTCACTCCTTTATGTCCCTCCTCCAATACACTCCTCCATGTCACCTCTATATGTCTTCCATGTCACTCCTCCATGTCCATCCTACATGTAACTACCCCATGTCACTCTTCCATGTCGCTCCTCCGTGTTGCTCCTCTTTGTCACTCCTCCAAGTCACTCACCCATGTCCTTCCACGATGTCACTCCACCATATCAACCCTCCTTCCTGATCAACCCTGTCACTTCTCCAAGTCACTCCTCCATGTCCATTCTCCATGTCACTACTCCACATCAATCCTTTATGTGACTCCTCCATGTCACTCCTCCATGTCTCTCCTCCATGTCGCTCTAACAACTCACTCCTCCATGTCACTCCACCATTTCACTCCTCCATGTCACTCCTACATGTCACTCCTCCATGTCTCTCCTCTATGTCGCTCTAACAACACACTCCTCCATGTCACTCCTCCATGTCACTGCACCATTTCACTCCTACATGTCACTCCTCCAGGTCACTCCTCCATGTCGCTACTAGAAGTCACTCCTCCATGTTACTACACCAACTCACTCCTCAATGTAACTCCTCCATGTCACTCCTTCATTTCTCTCCTCCATGTCGATATAACAACTCACTCCTCCATGTCACTCCACTATTTCACTCCTCCATGTCACTCCTCCAGGTCACTCCTCCATGTCTCTACTCAAAGTCACTCCTCCATGTCACTACACCAACTCACTCCTCACTGTCACACCTCAATGTCACTACTTCATGTCACTCCTCCATGTTGCTACACAAACTCAATCCTCCTTTACACTCTTTCATGTCACTCCTCCATATCGCTCCTCCATGTCCCTCTTCCATGTCACTCCTCCATGTCATTCCTTCATGTCACTCCTCCATGTATCTCCTCCATGTCGCTACTCTATGTCACTCCTCCATATCATTCCTCCATGTCAACCCTCCATTTCGCTACACAAACTAACTCCTCATGTTGCTACTCTAAGTCGCTACTCCATGTCACTCCTCCATGTCACTCCACCATTTCACTCCTCCATGTCACTCCTCCAGGTCACTCCTACATGTCACTCCTCTAAGTCACTCCTCCATGTAACTCCTCCATGTCACTCCTTGATTTATCTCCTCCATGTCGCTATAACAACTCACTCCTCCATGTCACTCCACCATTTCACTCCTCCATGTCACTCCTCCATTTCACTCCTCCAGGTCACTTCTCCATGTCTCTCCTCCATGTCGCTCTAACAGCTCACTCCTCCATATCACGCCTCCATTTCGCTCCTCCATGTCGCTATAACAACTCACTCCTCCATGTCACTCCACCATTTCACTCCTCCATGTCACTTCTCCAGGTCACTCCTCAATGTCACTCCTCAATGTCACCACTTCATGTCACTCCTCCAAGTCGCTACACAAACTCAATCCTCCTTTACACTCTTTCATGACACTCCTCCATATTGCTCCTCCATGTCCCTCCTCCATGTCACTCCTCCATGTCATTCCTCCATGTCACTCCTCCATGTGTCTCCTCCATGTCGCTACTCTAGGTCACTACTCCATGTCACCCCTCCATATCACTCCTCCATGTCACTCCTCTAGGTCACTCCTCCATGCCACTCCTCCATGTAACTCCTCCATGTAGCTATTCCATGTCACTCATCCATGTCGCTACACAAACTCACTCCTCATGTCATGTCACTCCTCCATGTCGCTCCTCCGTGTTGCTCCTCCAAGTCACTCCTGAATGTAACTCCTCCATGCAGCTACTCCATGTCACTCCTTGATTTCTCTTCTCCATGTCGCTATAACAACTCACTCCTCCATGTCACTACTTCATGTCACTCCTCCATGTCGCTACTCCATGTGACTCCTCCACTTCGCTACTCCATGTTGCTCTTCCATGTCAATCCTCCATGTAACTCATCTATGTCCCTCCACCATGTCACTACACCAACTCAATCCTTCTTGTCACTCCTCCATGTCCCTCATCCATGTCATTCCTCAATGTCACTACTTTATGTCACTCCTCCAATTCATTCCTCAATGTCACCTCTATATGTCTTCCATGTCACTCCTCCAGGTCACTCCTCTATGTCGCTACTCAAAGTCACTCTTCCATGTCGCTCCTCCGTGTTGCTCCTCCACATCAATCCTCTATGTAACTCATCCATGTCACTCCACCATTTCACTCCTCCATGTCACTCCTCCAGGTCACTCCTCCATGTCGCTACTTGAAGTCACTCCTCCATGTCACTACACATACTCAATCCTCCTTTACACTCTTTCATTTCAACCCTCCATATCGCTCCTCCATGTCCCTCCTCCATGTCACTCCTCCATGTCATTCCTTCATGTCACTCCTCCATGTATCTCCTCCAGGTCACTCCTCCATGTCGCTACTCAAAGCCAATCCTCCATGTTACTACACCAAATCACTCCTCAATGTCACTCCTTCATGTCACTCCTCCATTTCTCTCCTCCATGTCGCTATAACAACTCACTCCTCCATGTCACTCCTCCAGGTCACTCCTCCAGGTCACTCCTCCATGTCGCTACTCAAAGTTACTCCTCCATGTCACTCATCCATGTCATTCCTCCATGTCACTCCTCCATGTTGCTCATCCATGTTGCAACTCCATGTCACTCCTCCAAGTCACTGACCCATGTCCCTCCACTATGTCACTCCACCATATCAACCCTACTTCCTGATCAACCCTGTCACTTCTACAAGTCACTACTCCATGTCTCTCCTCCATGTCACTACTCCATGTCACTCCTCCATGTCGCTCCTCCGTGTTGCTCCTCCACATCAATCCTCTATGTCACTCCTCCACGTTGCTCCTCCAAGTCATTCGTCCATGGCACTACACCAACTCACTCCTCAATGTCACTCCTCAATGTCACTACTTCATGTCACTCCTCCATGTTATTACACAAACTCAAACCTCCTTTACACTCTTTCATGTCACTTCACCATATATCTCCTCCATGTCGCTACTTCCATGTCACTCCTCCATGTCACTCCTCCATGTCGCTATTCCATGTGACTCCTCCATGTTGCTCCACCAACTCCATCCTCCATGTTAAACCTCCATGTCACTCCTCCATGTCAATCCTTTATGTCACTCCTCCAAGTTACTCCTCAATGTAACTCCTCCATGTTTCTCCTCCATATTTCTCCTCCATGTCACTCTAACAACTCACTCCTCCATGTCACTCCACCATTTCACTCCTCCAAGTCACTCCTCCAGGTCACTCTAACAACTCACTCCTCCATGTCACTCCACCATTTCACTACTCCAAGTCACTCCTCCAGGTCACTCCTCCATGTCGCTATTCCATGTCAGTCCTCCATGTCGCTACACCAACTCACTCTTTCATGTTACTCCTCCATGTCCCTAATCCATGTGACTCCTCCATGTCGCTCCACCAACTCAACCTTCCTTATAACTCCTTTATGTCACTCATCCATGTCATTCCTCCATGTCACTCGTTTATGTCACTCCTCCAATTCACTACTTCATGTCACTCCTCCATGTCACTCATCCATGTCCCTCCGCCATGTCACTCCACCCTATTAATCTTCCTTGGTGATCCGACCTGTCACTTTTCCATGTCACTCTTCCATGTCTCTCCTCCATGCCCCTCCTCCATGTCACTCCTCCATGTCCATCCTCCATGTCACTCCTCCATGTCACTCCTCTATGTCGCTACTCAAAGTCACTCCTCCATGTCGCTATTCCATGTGACTACTCTATGTTGCTCCACCAACTCCTTCCTCCATGTTAAACCTCCATGTCAATCCTTTATGTCAATCTTCCATGTCGCTCCTCCGTGTTGCTCCTCCACATCAATCCTCTATGTAACTCCTCCATGTCACTCCACCATTTCACTCCTTCATGTCACTCCTCGAGGTCACTCCTCCATGTCGCTACTTAAAGTCACTCCTCCATGTCGCTACACAAACTCAATCCTCCTTTACACTCTTTCATTTCACTCCTCCATATCACTCCTCCATGTCCCTCCTCCATGTCACTCCTCCATATCATTCCTTCATGTCAATCCTCCATATATCTCCTCCATGTCGCTACTCTAAGTCACTCCTCCATGTCACTCCTCCATGTCGCTACACAAACTCACTCCTTATGTTACTACTCTATGTCGCTACTCCATGTCACTCCTCCATGCCGCTACACCACTAACTCCTCAATGTCACTCCTCCATGTCATTACTTCTTGTCACTCCTCCATGTCACTCATCCATGTCATTCCTCAATGTCACTACTTTATGTCACTCCTCCAATTCATTCCTCCATGTCACCTCTATATGTCTTCCATGTCACTCCTCCAGGTCACTCCTCTATGTCGCTACTCAAAGTCACTCCTCCATGTCGCTCCTCCGTGTTGCTCCTCCACATCAATCCTCTATGTAACTCATCCATGTCACTCCACCATTTCACTCCTCCATGTCACTCCTCCAGGTCACTCCTCCATGTCGCTACTTTAAGTCACTCCTCCATGTCACTACACAAACTCAATCCTCCTTTACACTCTTTCATTTCACCCCTCCATATCGCTCCTCCATGTCCCTCCTCCATGTCACTCCTCCATGTCATTCCTTCATGTCACTCCTCCAGGTCACTCCTCCAGGTCACTCCTCCATGTCGCTACTCAAAGTTACTCCTCCATGTCACTCATCCATGTCATTCCTCCATGTCACTCCTCCATGTTGCTCCTCCATGTTGCTCCTCCATGTCACTCCTCCAAGTCACTGACCCATGTCCCTCCACTATGTCACTCCACCATATCAACCCTACTTCCTGATCAACCCTGTCACTTCTCCAAGTCACTACTCCATGTCCCTCCTCCATGTCACTACTCCATGTCACTCCTCCATGTCGCTCCTCCGTGTTGTTGCTCCTCCACATCAATCCTCTATGTCACTCCTCCATGTTGCTCCTGCAAGTCACTCCTCCATGTAAATCCTACATGTAGCTACTCCATGTCACTACTCCATGTCACTCCTCCATGTCGCTCCCCCGTGTTGCTCCTCCAAGTCACTCCTCCATGTAACTCCTCCATGTAGCTACTCCATGTCACTCCTCCATGTCGCTACACAAACTCACTCCTCATGTCACTCCTCCATGTCACTCCTCCATGTCATTCCTACAAGTCACTCACCCATGTCCCTCCGCGATGTCAGTCTACCATATCAACCCTCCTTGGTTATCCGCCCTGTCACTTCTCCATGTCACTCTTCCATGTCTCTCCTCCACGTCACTCCTCTATGTCACTCTTCCATGTCACTCCTCCATGTCACTCCTCCATGTCTCTCCTCCATGTCGCTCTAACAACTCACTCCTCCATGTCGCTACTCAAAGTCACTTACCCATGTCACTCATCCATGTCATTCCTCCATGTCACTCGTTTATGTCACTCCTCCAATTCACTCCTCCATGTCACCTCTATATAACTTCCATGTCACTCCTCCATGTCCATCCTCCATGTCACTACTCCTTGTCACTCCTCCAAGTTGCTCCTCCGTGTTGCTCCTCCATTTCACTCACCCATGTCCCTCCACGATGTCACTCCGACATATGAACCCTACTTCTTGATCAACCCTGTCACTTCTCCAAGTCACTCCTCCATGTCCCTCCTCCATATCACTACTCCATGTCACTCCTCCGTGTTGCTTCTCCAAGTCACTCCTCCATGTAACTCCTCCATGTAGCTACTCCATGTCACTCCTCCATGTCGCCACACAAACTCACTTCTCATGTCACTCCTCCATGTCACTCCTCCATGTCATTCCTCCAAGTCACTCCTCCATGTCCCTCATCATGTCACTCCTCCATGTCACTCCTCCATTTCACTCCTCCAAGTCACTCATCCATGTCCCTCCTCCAAGTCACTCCTCCATGTCCCTCCGTCATGTCACTCCACCCTATCAATCTTCCTTGTTGATCCGACATGTCACTTCTCCATGTCACTCTTCCATGTCTCTCCTCCACGTCACTCCTCTATGTCACTCCTCCATGTCACTCCTCCATGTCACTCCTCCATGTCTATCCTCCATGTCGCTCTAACAACTCACTCCTCCATGTCACTCCACCATTTCACTCCTCCATGTCACTCCTCCAGGTCTCTCCTCCATGTCGCTACTCAAAGTCACTCATCCATGTCGCTACACCAACTCACTCCTCCATGTCACTCCTCCATATCGCTACTCCATGTCATTCCTCCTTGTCACTCTTCCATGTCATTCCTCCATGTCAATCCTTTATGTCACTCCTCCAATTCACTCCTCCATGTCACCTCTATATGTCTTTCATGTCACTCCTCCATGTCACTCCTCCATGTCCATCCTCCATGTCACTACTCCATGTCTCTCTTCCTTGTCGCTCCTCTGTGTTGCTCCTCCTTGTCACTCCTCCAAGTCACTCACCCATGTCCCTCCACGATGTAACTCCACCATATCAACCTTCCTTCCTGATCAATCCTGTCACTTCTCCAAGTCACTCCTGTATTTCACTTCTCCATGTCACTCCTTCATGTCAATCCTCCATGTCACTTATATGTCTTCCATGTCACTCCTCCATGTCACTACACAAACTCACTCCTCCATGTCACTCCTCCATGTCGCTACTCCATGTCACTCCTCCATATCAATCTTCCATGTCGCTCCTCCATGTAACTTTGCCAAGTATTCAATGTCATGTCTCTCATCCGTGTAGCTCCACATTTTCACTCCTCCATATCACTCCTCCGTGTCACTTCTACATGTTTTCCATGTCACTCCTCCATGTTACTCCTCCATGTCACTCCACAATTCATTCCTCCATGTAACTCCTCCATTTCACTCCTCCATGTCACACATCCATGTCACTCCTCCATGTCGCTAAACCAACTCACTCCTCATGTCACTCTTACATGTCACTCCTCCATGTCGCTAAACCAACTCACTCCTCATGTCACTCTTACATGTCACTCCTCCATGTCGCTACACCAACTCAATCCTCCTTGTCACTCCTCCATGTCAGTCATCCATGTCTTTTCTCCATGTCACCTCTATATGTCTTCAATGTTAGTCCTCCATGTTAATCCTCTATGTCACTCCTCCATGTCACTCCTCCATGTCAGTCCTCCAAGTCACTCCACCATGTCGCTACTCCACGTCACTCCTCCATGTTGCTACACTAACTCACTCCTCCATGTCACTCCTCCATGTCGCTTCTCCATGTCACTCCTCCATGTCACTCCTCCATGTCACTCCTCCATGTTGCTATTCCATGTGACTCCTCCATGTCGCTCCACAAACTCCTTCCTCCAATTTACTCCTCCATGTCACTCCACCAGGTCACTCCTTCATGTCGCTACTCAAAGTCACTCCTCCATGTCACTACACCAACTCACACCTCAATGTCACTCCTCCATGTCACTACTTCATGTCACTCCTCCATGTCGCTACTCCATGTGACTCTTTCATGTCGCTCCACCAACTCACTCCTCCACGTCGCTCCTCCATGTTGCTCTTCCATGTCACTCCTCCAAGTAACTCATCTATTTCCCTACGCCATGTCACTACACCAACTCCATCCTTTTTGTCATTCCTCCATGTTCCTCCTCCATGTCACTCCTCCACATCACTCCTCCATATCAATCCTTCATGTCACTCCTCCATGTCACTCATCCATGTCACTTCTATATGTCTTCCATGTCACTCCTCTAGGTCCCTCCTCCATGTCGCTAATCCATTTCACTCCTCCATGTCGCTACACTAACTCACTCCTCGTCACTCCTCTATGTCGTTACTCCATGTCACTCCTCCATGTCGCTACACCAACTCAATCTTCCTTGTCACTCCTCCATGTCACTCCACCATATCAATCCTCATTGCTGATCCGCCATGTTACTTCTCCATGTCAATCCTCCATGTCACTTATATGTCTTCCATGTCACTCCTCCATGTCGCTAGTCCATGTCACTCCTCCATATCAATCTTCCATGTCGCTCCTCCATGTAACTTCTCCAAGTATTCAATGTCATGTCTCTCATCCGTGTAGCTCCACATTTTCACTCCTCCATATTACTCCTCCGTGTCACTTCTACATGTTTTCCATGTCACTCCTCCATGTTTCTCCTCCGAGTCGCCCCACAATTCATTCCTCCATGTAACTCATCCATTTCACTCCTCCACGTCACTTCTCTATGTCAGTTCTCCATGTCACACATCCATGTCACTCCTCCATGTCGCTAAACCAACTCACTCCTCATGTCACTCTTACATGTCACTCCTCCATGTCGCTACACCAACTCAATCCTCCTTGTCACTCCTCCATGTCATTCATCCATGTCTTTTCTCCATGTCACTCCTCTATGTCACTCCTCCATGTCACTCCTCCATGTCAGTCCTCCAAGTCACTCCACCATGTCGCTACTCCATGTCACTCCTCCATGTCGCTACACTAACTCACTCCTCCATGTCACTCCTCCATGTCGCTTCTCCATGTCACTCCTCCATGTCAATCTTCCATGGCACTCCTCCATGTCCCTCCTCCATGTCACTCCTCCATGTCACTCTTCCATGTCAAACCTCTATGTCACTCCTCCATGTCGCTACACCAACTCACTCTTCCACATCACTCCTCTATGTCACTCCCCCATGTCGCTACTTCCATGTTACTCCTCCATGTCACTCCTCCATGTCAGTCCTCCATGTCACTCCTCCATGTCACTCCTCTATGTCGCTACACAAACTCAATCACGTGGAGGAGTGACACGGAGGAGGGACACAGATGAAAGACGTGGAGGAGCGACATGGAGGACTTACATGGCAGACATATAGATGTGATATTGAGGAGTGATATGGAGTAGTGACATGGAGGAGTGACATGGAGGAGTGAGTTGGTGTAAGGACATGGAGGAGTGATATGGCATAAAGACATGGAGGAGTTACATGGAGGAGTGACATTGAAGACATATAGAAGTGTTACTCCTCCATATTGCTCCTCCATGTCAGTCCTCCATGTCAGTCCATAGAGGACTGACATGTCAATGTCCCATGTCTCTCCTCCTTACACCAACTGTGAGTTGGTGTAAGGACATGGAGGAGTGATATGGAATAAAGACATGGAGGAGTTACATGGAGGAGTGACATTGAAGACATATAGAAGTGTTACTCCTCTATGTCACTCCTCCATGTCATTACTCCATGTCACTCCTCCATGTCCCTCCTCCGTGTTGGTCCTCCAAGTCATTCCTCCATGTCACTCCTCCATGTCACTCATCCAAGTCACTCCTCTCTGTAATTCCTCCATGTCACTTCTCCATGTCACTCCTCCATGTCACTCCTCCATGTCACTACACCAACTCACTCCTCAATGTCATTCCTCCATTTCACTCCTCCATGTCACTCCTCCAGGTCACTCCTCCATATCGCTACTTAATATCATTCCTTCTTGTCACTCCTCCATGTCACTCCTCCAAGTCAATCACCCATGTCCCTCCGCGATGTCGCTCCTCCGTGTTGCTCCTCCATGTCACCTCTACTAGTCTTCCATGTCACTCGTCCATGTCCATCCTCCATGTCACTACTCCATGTCACTCCTCCATGTCGCTCCTCCGTGTTGCTCCTCCTTGTCACTCCTCCAAGTCACTCACCCATGTCCCTTCACGATGTCACTCCACCATATCAACTGATCAATCCTGTCACTTCTCCAAGTCACTCCTCCATGTCATCCTCCATGTCACTACTCCATATCAATACTCTATGTCACTCCTCCAATGTAACTCCTCCATGTCGCTAATCCATGTGACTCCTCCATGTCGCTCCACCAACTCTTTCTCCATGTTACTCCTCAATGTCACTCCTCCATTTCACTCCTCCATGTCACTCATCCAGGTCACTCCTCCATGTCGCTACTCAAAGTCACTCCTCTATGTCACTACACCAACTCACTCCTCAATGTCACTCCTCCATGTCACTACTTCACGCCACTCCTCCTTGTCGCTACTCCATGTGACTCCTCCATGTTGCTCCACCAACTCACTCCTCCACGTCACTCCTCCATGTTCCTCCTCCACGTCACTCCTCCACGTCACTCCTCCATGTTCCTCCTCTATGTCACTCATCCATGTCCCTCCGCCATGTCACTCCACCCTATCAATCTTCCTTGGTGATCCGACCTGTCACTTCTCCATGTCACTCTTCCATGTCTCTCCTCCACGTCACTCCTCTATGTCACTCCTCCATGTCACTCCTCCATGTCTCTACTCCATGTCAGTCTAACAACTCACTCCTCCATGTCACTCCACCATTTCACTCCTCCATGTCACTCCTCCGGGTCACTCCTCCATGTCGCTACACAAACTCAACCCTCCTTGTCACTCCTCCATGTCACTCATCCATGTTATTCCTCATGTCACTCCTTTATGTCACTCCTCCAATTCACTCCTCCATGTCTCTCCTCCATGTCGCTCTAACAACTCACTCTTCCATGTCACTCCACCATTTCACTCCTCCATGTTGCACCTCCAGGTCACTCCTTCATGTCACTCATATATGTCATTCCTCTATGTCACTCCTCCATGTCACTCCTCCATGTCCATCCTCCATGGCACTACTCCATGTCACTCATCCATGTTGCTCCTCTGTGTTGCTCCTCCATGTCACTCCTCCAAGTCACTCACCCATGTCCCTCCACTATGTCACTCCACTATATCAACCCTCCTTGCTGATCCACCCTGTCACTTCTCCATATCACTCAACCATTTCACTTCTATGTCTTCATTGTCACTCCTCCATGTCGCTACACCAACTCACTCCTCTATGTCACTCCTCCATGTCGCTACGCCAACTCACTACTCATGTCACTCCTCTGTGTCGCTACTCCATGTCACTCCTTCATGTCACTCCTCCATGTCACTCCTCCATTTCGCTCCTCCATGTAGATCCTTCATGTTGCTCCTCCATGTCGCTCCTCCTTGTCAATCCTCCATGTCACTACTCAGTGATGATTCACCATGTCATTGCTCCATGTTGATCCTCCATGTTGATCATCTATGTTGCTCCTCCATTTCACTCCTCCATGTCTTCCAATGTCGCTCCTCAATGTAGGTTTTCCATGTCGGCACATGCCAATCCTCCATGCCGCTTTTCCATGTCGCTCCTCCTTGTCACTCCTCCATGTAACTACTTCCATGTCACTCCTCTATGTCGATCCTCCATGTCGATCCTTCATGTCGCTCCTCCATGTCGCTCCTCCATGTCACTCCTCCAGGTCGATCCTCCATGTCGATATTCCATGTTGCTCCTCTATGTAACTACACAATGTCGATTCTCCATGTCACTCCAGAATGTCACTCCAGAATGTCGCTCCACCATGTCCCTCCAGAATGTACCTCACTGTTGTCAGTCCTCCATGTCGCTCCGCAATGTCGCTCCTTCCTGTAGCTCCTCCATGTTGCTCTTCCATGTCGCTCCTCCATGTAACTCCTCCATTTCGCTCCTCCATGTAGATCCTTCATGTCACTCGTCCTTGTCGCTACACCAACTCACTCTTCCATGTCACTCCATTTCACTCCACCACGTCACTCCTCTATGTAACTCCTCATGTCACTCCTCCATGTCGCTACTCCATGTCACTCCTCCATGTCGCTCCACCAACTCACTCTTCCATGTCACTCAATTTCACTCCACCACGTCACTCCTTTTTGTAACTTCTCATATCACTCCTCCATGTCGCTACTCCATGTTCAGCCTCCATGTCGCCCTTCAATGTCACTCCTCAATATGTCTCCTATATGTTGAGCCACCGTGTTGCTTATCCATGTCACTCCTCCATGACGATCCTTAAATTCACTCCTCCATGTCCGTCTTCCATATCGCTACTCCTTGTCACTCCTCCATGTCGATCTTCTCTGTGTCTCCTACAAATCACTTCTACATATCACTACTCCATGAAGCTCCACCATGTCACTCCTCCATTTCACTCTTCCTTGTCACTCCTCCATGTCACTCCTCCATATCGATCTTCTCTGTGACTCCTACAAGTCACTCCTACATGTCACTCCTCCATGTGACTCCTCTATGTCACTCCTCCATGTCGATCCTCCATGTCACTCCTAAATGTCACTCCTCCATGTCACTCCTCTATGTCACTCCTACATGTCACTCCTCCACATCACTCCTCTATGTCACTCCTCCATGTCAAACCTCCATGTCACTCCTCCTTGTCGCTACACCAACTCATTCCTCATGTCACTCCTCCATGTCGCTACTCTATGTCACTCCTCCATGTCGCTACACCAACTCAACCCTCCTTGTAACTCCTCCATGTCACTCATCCATGTCATTCCTCCATGTCACTCCTCCATGTCACTCCTCCATGTCACTGTTCCAAGTCACTCACCCATGTCCCTCCACGATGTCACTCCACCATATCAACCCTCCATGGTTATCCGCCCTGTCACTTCTCCATGTCACTCTTTCATGTCTCTCCTCCATGTCACTCCTCCATGTCACTCCTCCATGTCTCTCCTCCATGTTGCTCTAACAACTCACTCCTCCATGTCACTCCACCATTTCACTCCTCCATGTCACTCCTCCAGGTCACTCCTCCATGTCACTAATCAAAGTCACTCCTCCATGTTACTACACCAACTCACTCCACAGGGTTACTCCTCCATGTCACTACTTCATGTCACTCCTCCATGTCGCTACACAAACTCAATCATACTATACACTCTTTCATGTCACTCCTCCATATCACTCCTCCATGTCAATCCTCCATGTCACTCCTCCATGTCACTCCTTTATGTCACTCCTCCAAGTTACTCCTAAATGTCGCTACTCCATGTGACTCCTCCATGTTGCTCCACCAACTCACTCCTCCATGTTAATCCTCCGTGTTGCTCCTCCAATTCACTCCTCCAAGTCACGTCTATATGTCTTCCATGTCACTCCTCCATGTCTATCCTCCATGTCACTACTCCATGTCACTCCTCCATGTTGCTCCTCCGTGTTGCTCCTCCATGTCACTTCTCCAAGTCACTCACCCGTGTCCCTCCACAATGTCACTACTTCATGTCACTCCTCCATGTCGCTCCTCCGTGTTGCTCCTCCACATCAATCCTCTATGTCAGTCCTCCATGTAACTCCTACATGTAGCTACTCCATGTCACTACTCCAAGTCACTCCTCTATGTCACTCCTCCATGTCACTCCTACATGTCACTCCTCCATGTCTCTCCTCTATGTCGCTCTAACAACTCACTCCTCCATGTCACTCCTCCATGTCACTCCACCATTTCACTCCTCCATGACACTCCTCCAGGTCACTCCTCGATGTCGCTACTTAAAGTCACTCCTCCATGTTACTACACCAACTCACTCCTCAATGTCACTCCTCCATGTCACTCCTCCATGTCGCTACTCAAAGTCACTCCTCCATGTCACTACACCAACTCATTCCTCAATGTCACTCCTCAATGTGACTACTTCATGTCACTCCTCCATGTCGCTACACAAACTCAAACCTCCTTTACACTCTTTCATGTCACTTCTCCATATCGCTCCTCCATGTCCCTCCTCCATGCCACTCCTCCATGTCACTCCTCATGTTACTACTCTATTTCGCTACTCCATGTAACTCCTCCATCTCGCTACACTAACTCACTCCTCAATGTCACTCCTCCACGTCACTCCTTTATGTCACTCCTCCAATTCACTCCTCCATGTCACCTTTATATGTCTTCCATGTCACTCCTCCATGTCCATCCTCCATGTCACTACTCCATGTCACTCCTCCATGTCGCTACACCTACTCAATCTTCCTTGTAACTCCTCCATGTCACTCATCCATGTCATTCCTCCATGTCACTCCTTTATGTCACTCCTCCAAGCCACTCCTTAATTTCACTTCCATATGTCTTCCATGTCACTCCTCCATTTCACTCCACCACTTCACTCCTCCATGTCACTCCTCCAGGTCACTCCTCCAGGTCGCTACTCAAAGTCACTCCTCCATGTAACTACACCAACTCACTCCTCAATGTCACTCCTCCATGTCACTACTTCATGTCACTCCTCCATGTCGCTACACAAACTCAACCCTCCTTGTCACTCCTCTATGTCACTCATCCATGTCATTCCTCCATGTCACTCCTTTATGTCACTCCTCCAAATCACTTCTCCATTTCACTCATCAATGTCCCTTCGCCATGTCACTCCACCCTATCAATCCTCCTTGGTGATCCGACCTGTCACTTCTCCATGTCACAACAAAAACTCAACCCTCCTTGTCACTCCTCCATGTCACTCATCCATGTCAATCCTCCATGTCACTCCTTTATGTCACTCCTCCAATTCACTCACCATGTCACCTTTATATGTCTTCCATGTCACTCCTCCATGTCCATCCTCCATGTCATTTCTCCAAGTCACTCACCCATGTCCCTCCACGATGTCACTCCACCATATCAACTCTCTTTCCTGATCAACCCTGTCACTTCTCCAAGTCACTCCTCCATATTACTCCTCCATGTCAATCCTCCATGTCACTCCTCCATGTCACTCCTTTATGTCACTCCTCCAAGTCACTCCTAGATGTCACTACTCCATGTGACTTCTCCATGTTGCTCCACCATCTCACTCCTCCATGTTGCTCCTCCATGTTGCTCTTCCAATTCACTCCTCTAAGTCACCTCTATATGTCTTCCATGTCACTCCTCCATGTCTCTCCTCCATGTTGCTCTAACAACTCACTCCTCCATGTCACTCCACCATTTCACTCCTCCATGTCACTCCTCCAGGTCACTCCTCCATGTCGCTACTCAAAGTCACTCCTCCATGTTACTACACCAACTCACTCCTCAGGGTCCCTCCTCCATGTCACTACTTCATGTCACTCCTCCATGTCGCTACACAAACTCAATCCTCCTATAAAATCTTTCATGACACTCCTCCATATCGCTCCTCCATGTCAATCTTCAATGTCATTCCTCCATGTCACTCCTTTATGTCACTCCTCCAAGTTACTCCTGAATGTCGCTACTCCATGTGACTCCTCCATGTTGCTCCACCAACTCACTCCTCCATGTTCCTCCTCCAATTCACTCCACCATGTCACCTCTATATGTCTTCCATGTCACTCCTCCATGTCCATCCTCCATGTCACTCCTTCATGTCACTCACCCATGTCCCTCCACGATGTCACTCCACCATATCAACCCTCCTTCCTGATCAACCCTGGCACTTCTCCAAGTCACTCCTCCATGTCTGTCCTCCATGTCACTACTCCACATCAATCCTCTATGTCACTCCTCCATGTCACTCCTCCATGTCGCTATACCAACTCACTCCTCAATGTCATTCCTCCATTTCACTCCTCCATGTATCTCCTCCATGTCGCTACTCTATGTCATTCCTCCATGTCACTCCTCCATGTCGCTCCTCCATGTAGCTACACAAACTCAATCCTCCTTTACACTCTTTCATGTCACTCCTCCATATCGCTCCTCCATGTCCCTTCTCCATGTCACTCATCCATGTCATTCCTTCATGTCACTCCTCCATGTCACTACACAAACGCACTCCTCATGTTACTACTCTTTGTCGCTACTCCATGTCACTCCTCCATGTCGCTACACCAACTCACTCCTCAATGTAACTCCTCCATGTCACTACTGCTTGTCACTCCTCCATGTCACTCATCCATGTCATTCCTCCATGTCACTCCTTTATGTCTCTCCTCCAATTCACTCCTCCATGTCACCTCTATATGTCTTCCATGTCACTCCTCCATGTCCATCCTCCATGTCACTACTCCATGTCACTCCTCCATGTCCCTCCTCCATGTCACTCCTCCATGTCGCTCCTCCGTGTTGCTCATCCTTGTCACTCCTCCAAGTCACTCCTCCATGTCGCTCCTCCGTGTTGCTCCTCCTTGTCACTCCTCCAAGTCACTCACCCATGTCCCTCCACGTTGTCCCTCCAACATATCAACCATCCTTCCTGATCAACTCTGTCACTTCTCCAAGTAACTCCTTCATGTCCATCCTCCATGTCAATAACTACACATCAATCTTCTATGTCACTCCTACATGTCACTCCTCCATGTCACTCCTCCATGTCGCTATTCCATGTTACTCCTCCATGTCACTCCACCAACTCCTTCCTCCATGTTACTCCTCCATGTCACTCCTCCATGTCAATCCTTTATGTCACTCCTCCAAGTTACTCCTCCATGCCACTCCACCATTTCACTCCTCCATGTCACACCTCCAGGTCACTCCTCTATGTCACTCCTCCATGTCACTCCTCCATGTCACACCTCCAGGTCACTCCTCCATGTCGGTACTCAAAGTCACTCCTCCATGTCGCTACACCAACTCATTCCTCATGCCACTCCTCCATGTCACTACTTCATGTCACTCCTCCATGTCGCTCCTCCGTGTTGCTCCTCCTTGTCACTCCTCCAAGTCAATCACCCATGTCCCTACACGATGTCACTCCACCATATCAACCCTCCTTCCTGATCAACCCTGTCACTTCTCCAAGTCACTCCTCCATGTCCCTCCTCCATGTCACTACTCCATGTCACTCCTCCATGTCGCTCCTCCGTGTTGCTCCTCCACATCAATCCTCTATGTCTCTCCTCTATATCGCTCTAACAACTCATCCTCCATGTCACTCCTCCATGTCACTCCACCATTTCATTCCTCTATATCGCTCTAACAACTCACTCCTCCATGTCACTCCTCCAAGTCACTCATCCATGTCCCTCCGCCATGTCAATCCACCATATCAATCTTCCTTCCTGATCAACCTTGTCACTCGTCCATGTCTCTCCTCCACGAAATTCCTCTATGTTACTCCTCCATGTCACTCCTACATGTCACTCCTCCATGTCCCTCCTCTATATCGCTCTAACAACTCACTCCTCCATGTCACTCCTCCAGGTCACACCTCCATGTCACTCCTCCAAGTCACTCATCCATGTCCCTCCGCCATGTCACTCCACCATATCAATATTCCTTGGTGATCCCCCCTGTCACTTCTCCATGTCACTCCTCCATGTCTCTCCTCCACGAAATTCCTCTGTCACTCCTCCATGTCACTCCTCCATGTCACTCCACCATTTAACTCCTCCATGTCACTCCTCCAGATCACTCCTCCATGTCGCTACACCAACTTACTCCTCAATGTCACTCCTTCATGTCACTCCTCCATTTCTCTCCTCCATGTCGCTATAACAACTCACTCCTCCATGTCACTCCTACAGGTCACTCCACCATGTCGCTACTCAAAGTCACTCCTCCATATCACTCCTCCATGTCACTCCACCGTTTCACTACTCCATGTCACTCCTCCAGGTCACTCCTCCATGTCGCTACTCAAAGTCACTCCTCCATGTCACTCATCCATGTCACTCCTCCATTTCTCTCCTCCATGTCGCTATAACAACTCACTCCTCCATGTCACTCCACCATTTCACTCCTCCATTTCGCTACTCAAAGTCACTCCTCCATGTCGCTACTCAAAGTCACTCCTCCATGTTACTCATCCATGTCATTCCTCCATGTCACTCCTCCATGTCACTCTTCCATGTCATTCCTCCATGTCACTCCTCCAAGTCACTCCTCCATCTCCCTCCTCCATGTCACTACTCCATGTCACTCCTCCATGTCTCTACTCCTTGTTGCTCCTCCACATCAATCCTCCATGTCGCTCCTCCATGTCACTCCACCATTTCACTCCTCCATGTCACTCCTCCAGGTCACTCCTCCATGTCGCTACTCAAAGTCACTCCTCCATGTCGCTACTCAAAGTAACTCCTCCATGTTACTCATCCATGTCATTCCTCCATGTCACTCCTCCATGTCACTCTTCCATGTCATTCCTCCATGTCACTCCTCCATGTCGCTACTCCTTGTTGCTCCTCCACATCAATCCTCCATGTCGCTCCTCAATGTCACTCCACCATTTCACTCCTCCATGTCACTTATCCAGGTCACTCCTCCATGTCGCTACTCAAAGTCACTCCTCCATGTCAATCATCCATGTCATTCCTCCATGTCACTCGTTTATGTCACTCCTCCAATTCACTCCTCCATGTCACCTCTATATGTTTTTCATGTCACTGCTCCATGTCCATCCTCCAAGTCACTACTCCATGTCACTCCTCCGTGTTGCTCCTCCTTGTTTCTCCTCCACATCAATCCTCTATGTCACTCCTCCATGTAACTCCTCTATGTCACTCCTCCATGTCACTCCTACATGTCACTCCTCCATGTCTCTCCTCTATGTCGCTCTAACAACTCACTCCTCCATGTCACTCCTCCATGTCACTCCACCATTTCACTCCTCCATATCACTCCTCCAGGTCACTCCTCCATGTCGCTACTCAAAGTCACTCCTCCATTTTACTACACCAACTCACTCCTCAATGTCACTCCTCCATGTCAATCCTCCATTTCTCTCCTCCATGTCGCTATAACAACTCACTCCTCCATGTCACTCCTCCAGGTCACTCCTCCATGTCGCTACTCAAAGTCACTCCTCCATGTCACTCCTCCAGGTCACTCCTCCATGTCACTCGTTTATGTCACTCCGCCATGTAACTTCTACATGTCTCTCCTCCATGTCGCTCTAACAACTCACTCCTCCATGTCACTCCACCATTTCACTCCTCCATGTCACTCCTCCAGGTCACTCCTCAATGTCGCTACCCAAAGTTACTCCTCCATGTCACTCAACAATTTCATTCCTCCATGTCACTCGTTTATGTCACTCCTCCAAGTCACTCCTCCATGTAACTCCTCCATGTAGCTACTCCTTGTCACTCCTCCATGTCGCTACACAAACTCACTCCTCATGTCACTCCTCCATGTCACTCCTCCAAGTCACTCACCTATGTCCCTCCGCGATGTCACTCCACCATATCAAACCTCCTTGGTTATCCGCCCTGTCACTTCTCCAAGTCACTCCTCCATGTCCAACCTCCATGTCACTACTCCACCTCAATCCTCTATGTCACTCCTCCATGTCGCTATTCCAAGTTACTCCTCCATGTTGCACCTCCATGTTGCTCCTCCATGTCACTCCTCCATGTCACTCATCCATGTCACTCCTCTATGTCACTCCTCCATGTCAGTCCTCAATGTCACTTCTCCATGTCTCTCCTCCACGTCACTCCTCTATGTCACTCCTCCTTTTCACTCCTCCATGTCACTCCTCCAAGTCACTCCTCCATGTCGCTACACCAACTCACTCCTCAATGTCACTACTCCATGTCACCACTTCATGTCACTCCTCCATGTCGCTACTCCATGTTTGTCCTCCATGTCGCTGTAACAACTCACTCCTCCATGTCACTCCACCATTGCACTCCTCCATGTCACTCCTCCAGGTCACTCCTCCATGTCGCTACACCAACTCACTCCTCAATGTCACTACTCCATGTCACCACTTCATGTCACTCCTCCACGTCGCTCCTCCATGTTGCTCTTCCATGTCACTCCTCCATATAACTCATCTATGTCACTTCTATATGTCTTACATGTCACTCCTACATGTCCCTCCTCCATGTCACTACTCCATGTCACACCTCCATGTCAGTCCTCCATGTCACTCCTCCATGTCGCTCTAACAACTCACTCCTCCATGTCACTCCAACATTTCACTCCTCCATGTCACTCCTCCATGTCGCTACTCAAAGTCACTCCTCCATGTAACTACACCAACTCACTCCTCAATGTCACTCCTCCATGTCACTACTTCATGTCACTCCTCCATGTCGCTACACAAACTCAACCCTCCTTGTCACTCCTCCATGTCACTCATCCATGTCATTCCTCCATGTCACTCCTTTATGTCACTCCTCCAATTCACTCCTCCATGTCAGTCCTCCATGTCACTAATCCACATCAATCCTCTATGTCACTCCTCCATATCACTCCCCCATGTTGCAATTCCAAGTTACTCCTCCATGTTGCTCCTCCATGTTGCTCCACCATGTCACTTCTCCATGTCACTCATCCAAGTCACTCCTCTATGTCACTCCTCCATGTAACTCCTCTATGTCACTCGTCCATGTCACTCCTCCATGTAACTCCTCCATGTAGCTAATCCATGTCACTCCTCCATGTCGCTATACAAACTCACTCCTCATGTCACTCCTCCATGTCCCTCCTCCATTTCACTCCTCCAAGTCACTCATCCATGTCCCTCCGCGATGTCACTCCACCATATCAACCCTCCTTGGTTATCCGCCCTGTCACTTCTCCATGTCACTCTTCCATGTCTCTCCTCCACGTCACTCCTCTATGTCACTCCTACATGTCAGTCCTCCATGTCACTTCTCCATGTCTCTCCTCCACGTCAATCCTCTATGTCACTCCTCCATGTCAGTCGTCCATGTCACTTCTCCATGTCTCTCCTCCACGTCACTCCTCTATGTCACTCCTCCATTTCACTCCTCCATGTCACTCCTCCATGTTTGTCCTCCATGTCGCTATAACAACTCACTCCTCCATGTCACTCCACCATTGCACTCCTCCATGTCAATCCTCCAGGTCACTCCTCCATGTCGCTACTCAAAGTCACTCCTCCATGTCACTACACCAACTCACTCCTCAATGTCACTACTCCATGTCACCACTTCATGTCACTACTCCATGTCACCACTTCATGTGACTCCTCCATGTCGCTCCACCAACTCACTCCTCCACGTCGCTCCTCCATGTTGCTCTTCCATGTCACTCCTCCATGTAACTCATCTATGTCCCTCCGCCATGTCACTACACCAACTCAATCCTTCTTGTCACTCCTCCATGTGTCTCATCCATGTCACTTCTATATGTCTTCCATGTCACACCTCCATGTTACTCCTCCATGTCGCTACACCAACTCATTACTCATGTCACTCCTCCATGTCACTTCTCCATTTCTCTCCTCCATGTCGCTCTAACAACTCACTCCTACATATCACTGCACCATTTCACTACTCCATATCAATCCTCCATTTCTCTCCTCCATGTCACTACTTCATGTCACTCCTCCATGTCACTCTACCATTTCACTCCTCCATGTCACTCCTCCAGGTCATTCCTCCATGTCGCTACTTAAAGTCACTCCTTCATGTCACTACACCAACTCACTCCTCAATGTGACTCCTAAATGTCACTACTTCATGTCACTCCTCCATGTCGCTACACAAACTCAATCCTCCTTTACACTCTTTCATGTCACTCCTCCATATGGCTACTTCATGTCCCTCCTCCATGTCACTCCTACATGTCATTCCTCCATGTCACTCCTCCATTTATCTCCTCCATGTCACTACTATATGTCACTCCTCCATGTCACCCCTCCATGTCACTCCTCCATGTTGCTACGCAAACTCACTCCTCATGTTACTACTCTATGTCGCTACTCCATTTCACTCCTCCATGTCGCTACACCAACTCACTCCTCAATGTAACTCAATCCTCCTTTACACTCTTTCATGTCACTAATCCACATCAGTCCTCTATGTCACTCCTCCATGTCACTCCTCCATGTCACTCCTCAATCTTGATACGCAAACTCACTCCTCATGTTACTACTCTATGTCGCTACTCCATTTCACTCCTCTATGTCGCTACACCAACTCACTCCTCAATGTAACTCCTCCATGTTACTACTTTATGTCACTCCTCCAATTCACTCCTCCATGTCACCTCTATATGTTCTCCATGTCACTCCTCCATGTCCATTCTCCATGTCAGTACTCCATGTCACTCTTCCATGTCACTCCTCCATGTTGCTCCTCCGTATTGCTCCTCCTTGTCACTCCTCCAAGTCACTCCTCCATGTCGCTCCTCCGTGTTGCTCCTCCTTGTCACTCCTCCAAGTCAATCACCCATGTCCCTCCATTATGTCACTCCACCATATCAACCCTCCTTCCTGATCAACCCTGTCACTTCTCCAAGTCACTCCTCCATGTCTATCCTCCATGTCACTACTACACATCAACCCTCTATGTCACTCCTCCATGTCTCTATTCCATGTTACTCCTCCATGTCGCTCCACCAACTCCTTCCTCCATGTTACTCCTCCATGTCACAACTCCATGTCAATACTTTATGTCACTCCTCCAAGTTACTCCTCCATGTCACACCTCCATGTCACTCCTCCATGTCGCTACACCAACTCATTCCTCATGTCAATCCTCCATGTCACTACTCCATGTCACTCCTCCATGTCGCTACACCAACTCAACTCTGCTTGTAACTCCTCCATGTCACTCATTTATGTCATTCCTCCATGTCACTCGTTTATGTCACTCCTCCAATTCACTCCTCCATGTCACCTCTATATGTCTTCCTTGTCACTCCTCCATGTCCATCCTCCATGTCACTACTCTATGTCACTCCTCCATGTTGCTCCTCCGTGTTGCTCCTCCATGTAACTCCTCCAAGTCACTCACTCATGTTCCACCGCGATGTCACTCCACCATATCAACCCTCCTTGGTTATCCGCCCTGTCACTTCTCCATGTCACTCCTCCATGTCACCTCTATGTCACTCGTCCATGTTGCTCCTCCAAGTCACTCCTCCATGTAACTCCGACATGTAGCTACTCCATGTCACTACTCCATGTCACTCCTCCATGTCGCTCCTCCGTGTTGCTCCTCCAAGTCACTCCTCCATGTAACTCCTCCATGTTGCTACTCCATGTCACTCCTCCATGTCGCTCCTCCGTGTTGCTCCTCCATGTCACTCCTCCATGTCACTCCTCCATTTCTCTCCTCCATGTCGCTATAACAACTCACTCCTCCATGTCACTCTTCAATGTCAGTACTTCATGTCACTCCTCTATGTCACTCCTCCTTGTCACTCCTCTATGTCACTCGTCCATGTCACTCCTCCATGTAACTCCTCCATGTCACTCCTACAGGTCACTCCTCCATGTCCATCCTCCATGTCACTACTCCATGTCACTCCTCCATGTCGCTCCTCCGTGTTGCTCCTCCTTGTCACTCCTCCAAGTCACTCACCCATGTCTCTCCACGATGTCACTCCACCATATCAACCCCCCTTCCTGATCAACCCTGTCGCTCCTCCATGTTGCTCCTCCATGTCACTCCCCCATGTCACTCATCCATGTCACTCCTCTATGTCACTCCTCCTTGTCACTCCTCTATGTCACTCGTCCATGTCACTCCTCCATGTAACTCCTCCATGTAGCTACTCCATGTCACTCCTCCATGTCGCTACACAAACTCACTCCTCATGTCACTTCTCCATGTCACTCCTTTATGTTACTCCTCCAATACACTCCTCCTTGTCACCTCTATAAGTCTTCCATGTCACTCCTCCATGTCCATCTTCCATGTCACTACTCCATGTCACTCCTCCATGTCGCTCCTCCGTGTTGCTCCTCCTTGTCACTCCTCCAAGTCACTCACCCATGTCTCTCCACGATGTCACTCCACCATATCAACCCCCCTTCCTGATCAACCCTGTCACTTCTCCAAGTCACGCCTCCATGTCAGTCCTCCATGTCACTCCTCCATGTCACTCCTTCATGTCACTCCTCCATGTATCTCCTCCATGTCGCTACTCTATGTCACTCCTCCATGTCACTCCTCCATGTCACTCCTCCATGTCGTTACACAAACTCAATCCTCATGTTACTACTCTATTTCGCTACTCCATGTAACTCCTCCATCTCGCTACACCAAATCACTCCTCAATGTCACTTCTCCACATCACTCCTTTATGTCACTCCTCCAATTCACTCCTCCATGTCACCTCTATATGTCTTCCATGTCACTCCTCCATGTCCATCCTCCATGTCACTACTCAATGTCACTCCGCCATGTCACTCCACCATATCAATCTTCCTTGGTAATCCGCCCTGTCAATTCTCCATGTCACACTTCCATGTCTCTCCTCCATGTCACTCTAACAACTCACTCCTCCATTTCACTCCACCGCTTCACTCCTCCATGTCACTCCTCCTGGTCGCTACTCAAAATCACTCCTCCATGTAACTACACCAACTCACTCCTCAATGTCACTCCTCCATGTCACTACTTCATGTCACTCCTCCATGTCGCTACACAAACTCAACCCTCCTTGTCACTCCTCTATGTCACTCATCCATGTCATTCCTCCATGTCACTCCTTTATGTCACTCCTCCAATTCACTTCTCCATGTCACTCATCAATGTCCCTCCGCCATGTCACTCCACCCTATAAATCTTCCTTGGTGATCCGACCTGTCACTTCTCCATGTCACAACACAAACTCAACCCTCCTTGTCACTCCTCCATGTCACTCATCCATGTCACTCCTCCAATTCACTCCTCCATGTCACTTCTATATGTCTTCCATGTCACTCCTCCATGTCCATCCTCCATGTCGCTACACCTACTCACTCTTCCATGTCACTCCTCCATGTCGCTCCTCCATTTTTCTCCTCCGTGTCACTCCTCCATGTCACTCATCCATGTCCCTCCGCAATGTCACTCCACTATATCAATCTTCCTTGGTTATCCGCCCTGTCACTTTTCCATGTCACTCTTCCATGTCTCTCCTCCACGTCATTCCTCTATGTCACTCCTCCATGTCACTCCTCTATGTCACTCCTCCATGTCTCTACTCCATGTCGCTCTAACAACTCACTCCTCCATGTCACTCCACCATTTCACGCCTTCATGTCACTCCTCCAGGTCACTCCTCCATGTCGCTACTTCATGTCACTCCTCCATGTCGCTACACAAACTCAACCCTCCTTGTCACTCCTCCAATTCACTCCTCCATGTCACTGCTCCATGTCACTCATCCATGTCCCTCCGCCATGTCACGCCACCCTATCAATCTCCCTTGGTAATCCGACCTGTCACTTCTCTATGTTACTCTTCTATGTCTCTCCTCCACGTCACTCCTCTATGTCACTCCTCCATGTCACTCCTCCATGTCACTCCTCCATGTCTCTCCTCTATGTCGCTGTAACAACTCACTACTCCATGTCACTCCTCCAGGTCACTCCTCCATGTCGCTACTCAAATTCACTCCTCCATGTCACTCATCCATGTCATTCCTCCATGTCACTCCTCCATGTCCATCCTCCATGTCACTACTCCATGTCACTCCTCCATGTTGCTCCTCCGTGTTGCTCCTCATGTCACTCCTCCAAGTCACTCACCCATGTCCCTCCACTATGCCACTCCACCTTATCAACCCTACTTCCTGATCAACCCTGTCACTTCTCCAAGTCACTCCTCCATGTCCTTCCTCCATGTCACTACTCCATGTCACTCCTCCATGTCGCTCCTCCGTGTTGCTACTCCACACCAATCCTCTATGTCACTCCTTCATGTTGCTCATCCAAGTCATTCCTCCATGTAACTCCTACATGTAGCTATTCCATGTCACTACTCCATGTCACTCCTCCATGTCGCTCCTCCGTGTTGCTCCTCCTTGTCACTACTCCAATTCACTCACACATGTCCTTCCACGATGTCACTCCACCATATCAACCCTCCTTCCTGATCAACCCTGTCACTTCTCCAGGTCACTCCTCCATGTCCATCCTCCATGTCATTACTCCACATCAATCCTTTATGTCACTCCTCTATGTCACTCCTCCATGTCACTCCTACATGTCACTCCTCCATGTCTCTCCTCTATGTCGCTCTAACAACACACTCCTCCATGTCACTCCACCATTTCACTCCTCCAAGTCAATCCTCCTGGTCACTCCTCCATGTCGCTACTCAAAGTCACTCCTCCATGTTACTACACCAACTCTCTCCTCAATGTCACTCATCCATGTCACTCCACCTTTTCACTCCTCCATGTCACTCCTCCAGGTCATTCCTCCATGTCGCTACTCAAAGTCACTCCTCCATGTCACTACACCAACTCACTCCTCAATGTTACTCCTCCATGTCCCTCCTCCATGTTGCTCCTCCGTTTTGCTCCTCCAAGTCACTCCTCCATGTAGCTACTCCATGTCACTCCTCCATGTCACTACTCCATGTCACTCCTCCATGTTGCTACAAAAACTCAATCCTCCTTTATACTCTTTCATGTCACTCCTCCATATCACTCCTCCATGTCACTACTCCATATCACTCCTCCATGTAGCTCCTCCATGTCACTCCTCCATGTCACTACTCCATGTCACTCCTCCATGTCGCTCCTCCGTGTTGCTCCTCCACTTCACTCCTCTATGTCACTCCTCCATGTCATTACTCCATGTCACTCCTCCATGTCCCTCCTCCGTGTTGCTCCTCCAAGTCGCTCCTCCATGTCACTCCTCCATGTCACTCATCCAAGTCACTCCTCTCTGTAATTCCTCCATGTCACTTCTCCATGTCACTCCTCCATGTCACTCCTCCATGTCACTACACCAACTCACTCCTCAATGTCATTCCTCCATTTCACTCCTCCATGTCACTCCTCCTGGTCACTCCTCCATATCGCTACTTAATATCATTCCTTCTTGTCACTCCTCCATGTCACTCCTCCAAGTCAATCACCCATGTCCCTCCGCGCTGTCGCTCCTCCGTGTTGCTCCTCCATGTCACCTCTACTAGTCTTCCATGTCACTCGTCCATGTCCATCCTCCTTGTCACTATTCCATGTCACTCCTCCATGTCGCTAATCCATGTGACTCCTCCATGTCGCTCCACCAACTCTTTCTCCATGTTACTCCTCCATGTCACTCCTCCATTTCACTCCTCCATGTCACTCCACCAGGTCACTCCTCCATGTCGCTACTCAAAGTCACTCCTCCATGTCACTACACCAACTCACTCCTCAATGTCACTCCTCCATATCACTCCTCCATGTCACTACTCCATGTCACTCCTCCATGTTGTTCCTCCATGTCACTCCTCCATGTCGCTCCTCCGTGTTGCTCCTCCACTTCACTCCTCTATGTCACTCCTCCATGTCATTACTCCATGTCACTCCTCCATGTCCCTCCTCCGTGTTGCTCCTCCAAGTCACTCCTCCATGTCACTCCTCCATGTCACTCATCCAAGTCACTCCTCTCTGTAATTCCTCCATGTCACTTCTCCATGTCACTCCTCCATGTCACTCCTCCATGTCACTACACCAACTCACTCCTCAATGTCATTCCTCCATTTCACTCCTCCATGTCACTCCTCCAAGTCACTCCTCCATATCGCTACTTAATATCATTCCTTCTTGTCACTCCTCCATGTCACTCCTCCAAGTCAATCACCCATGTCCCTCCGCGATGTCGCTCCTCCGTGTTGCTCCTCCATGTCACCTCTACTAGTCTTCCATGTCACTCGTCCATGTCCATCCTCCATGTCACTACTCCATGTCACTCCTCCATGTCGCTCCTCCGTGTTGCTCCTCCATGTCACTCCTCCAAGTCACTCACCCATGTCCCTCCACTATGTCACTCCACTATATCAACCCTACTTCCTGATCAACCCTGTCACTTCTCTAAGTCACTCCTCCATGTCCCTCCTCCATGTCACTACTCCATATCACTCCTCCATGTCGCTCCTCCGTGTTGCTCCTCCACATCAATCCTCTATGTCACTCCTCCATGCCTCTCCTCGATGTCACTCCACCATTTTACTACTCCATGTTACTCCTCCATGTCGCTCCTCCCTGTTGCTCATCCAAGTCACTTCTCCATGTAGCTACTCCATGTCACTCCTCCATGTTGCTACACAAGCTCACTCCTCATGTCACTCCTCCATGTCACTACTCCATGTCACTCCTCCATGTCACTCCTCCATGTTGCTACACCAACTCATTCCTCATGTCACTCCTCCATGTCGCTACTCCATGTCACTCCTCCATGTCGCTACACCAACTCAACCCTCCTTGTAAGTCCTCCATGTCTTTCATCCATGTCATTCCTCCATGTCACTCGTTTATGTCACTCCTCCAATTCACTCCTCCATGTCATCTCTATATGTCTTCCATGTCACTCCCCCATGTCGCTATTCCATGTCAGTCCTCCAAGTCACTCCTCCATGTAACTCCTCCATGTAGCTACTCCATGTCACTCCTCCATGTCGCTACACAAACTCACTCCTCATGTCACTCCTCCATGTCACTCCTCCAAGTCACTCACCCATGTCCCTCCGCGATGTCACTCCACCATATCAACCCTCCTTGGTGATCCGCCCTGTCACTTCTCCATGTCACTATTCCATGTCTCTCCTCCACGTCACTCCTCTATGTCACTCCTCCATGTCACTCCTCCATGTCTCTCCTCGATGTCGCTATAACAACTAACTCCTCCATGTCACTCCACCATTTCACTACTCCATGTCACTCCTCCAGGTCACTCCTCCATGTCGCTACTCAAAGTCACTCCTCCATTTTACAACACCAACTCACTCCTCAATGTCACTCCTCCATGTGACTATTTCATGTCACTCCTCCATGTCGCTACACAAACTCAATCCTCCTATAAAATCTTTCATGTCACTCCTCCATATCGCTCCTCCATGTCAATCCTCCATGTCACCTCTCCATGTCACTCCTTTATGTCACTCCTCCAAGTTACTCCTAAATGTCGCTACTTCATGTGACTCCCCATGTTGCTCCACCAACTCACTCCTCCACGTCGCTCCTCCATGTTGCTCTTCCATGTCAAACCTCCATGTAACTCATCTATGTCCCTCCGCCATGTCACTACACCAACTCAATCATTCTTTTCACTCCTCTATGTCACTCATCAATGTAACTTCTATAAGTCTTCCATGTCACTCCGCCATGATCCTCCTCCATGTCATTCATCCAAATCACTCCTCTATGTCACTCCTCCATGTCACACCTCCATGTCACTCCTCCATGTCGCTACACCAACTCTTTCCTCATGTCACTCCTCCATGTCGCTACTCCATGTCACTCCTCCATGTCGCTACACAAACTCACTCCTCATGTCACTCCTCCATGTCACTCCTCCATGTCACTCCTCCAAGTCACTCATCCATGTCCCTCCGCCATGTCACTCCACCATATCAACCCTCCTTCCAGATCAACCCTGTCACATCTCCAAGTCACTCCTCCATGTCCCTCCTCCATGTCACTACTCCATGTCACTCCTCCATTTCGCTCCTCTGTGTTGCTCCTCCTAGTCACTCCTCCATATCCCTCCTTTATTTCATTCCACCAACTCACTCCTCCATGTCGCAACACCAGCTCACTCCTCCATGTCACTCCTCCATATCGCTACTTAATGTCATTACTCCTTGTCACTCTTCCATGTCTCTCCTCCATGTCACTCCTCCATGTCTCTACTCCATGTCACTCTAACAACTCACTCCTCCATGTCACTCCACCATTTCACTCCTCCATGTTACTCCTTCAGGTCACTCCTCCATGTCACTACACCAACTCACTCCTCAATGTCACTCCTCTATGTCACTACTTCATGTCACTCCTCCATGTCGCTACTCCATGTGACTCCTCCAAGTCGCTCCACCAACTCACTCCTCCACGTTGCTCCTCCATGTTGCTCTTCCATGTAACTCCTCCATCTAACTCATCTATGTCCCTCCGCCATGTCACTACACCAACTCAATCCTTATTGTCACTCCTCCATGTCACTCACCCATGTCACTTCTATATATCTTCCATGTCACTCCTCCATGTTCTTCCTACATGTCACTCCTCCACATCAATCCTCTATGTCACTCCTCCATGTCACACCTCCATGTCACTCCTCCATGTCGCTACACAAACTCAATCATGCTATACACTCTTTCATGTCACTCCTCCATATCACTCCTCCATGTCAATCCTCCATGTCACTCCTACATGTCTCTCCTCCATGTTTCTCTAACAACTCACTCCTCCATGTCACTCCACCATTTCACTCCTTTATGTCACTCCTCCAAGTTACTCCTAAACGTCGCTACTCCATGTGACTCCTCCATGTTGCTCCACCAATTCAGTCATCCATGTTGCTCCTCCATGTTGCTCCTCCAATTCAGTCCTCCAAGTCACCTCTATATGTCTTCCATGTCACTCCTCCATGTCCATCCTCCATGTCACTACTCCATGTCACTCCTCCATGTCGCTCCTCCGTGTTGCTCCTCCATGTCACTTCTCCAAGTCACTCACCCATGTCCCTCCACGATGTCACTACTTCATGTCACTCCTCCATGTCGCTCCTCCGTGTTGCTCCTCCACATCAATCCTCTATGTCACTTCTCCATGTAACTCCTACATGTCACTCCTCCATGTCACTACTTCTTGTAACTCCTCCATGTCACTCATCCATGTCATTCCTCCATGTCACTCCTTTATGTCCCTCCTCCAATACACTCCTCCATGTCACCTCTATATGTCTTCCATGTCACTCCTCCATGTCCATCCTCCATGTAACTACCCCATGTCACTCTTCCATGTCGCTCCTCCGTGTTGCTCCTCTTTGTCACTCCTCCAAGTCACTCACCCATGTCCTTCCACGATGTCACTCCACCATATCAACCCTCCTTCCTGATCAACCCTGTCACTTCTCCAAGTCACTCCTCCATGTCCATTCTCCATGTCACTACTCCACATCAATCCTTTATGTGACTCCTCCATGTCACTCCATGTCTCTCCTCCATGTTGCTCTAACAACTCACTCCTCCATGTCACTCCACCATTTCACTCCTCCATGTAACTCCTACATGTCACTCCTCCATGTCTCTCCTCTATGTCGCTCTAACAACACACTCCTCCATGTCACTCCTCCATGTCACTGCACCATTTCACTCCTACATGTCACTCCTCCAGGTCACTCCTCCATGTCGCTACTAGAAGTCACTCCTCCATGTTACTACACCAACTCACTCCTCAATGTCACTCCTCCATGTCACTCCTTCATTTCTCTCCTCCATGTCGCTATAACAACTCACTCCTCCATGTCACTCCACTATTTCACTCCTCCATGTCACTCCTCCAGGTCACTCCTCCATGTCTCTACTCAAAGTCACTCCTCCATGTCACTACACCAACTCACTCCTCACTGTCACACCTCAATGTCACTACTTCATGTCACTCCTCCATGTTGCTACACAAACTCAATCCTCCTTTACACTCTTTCATGTCACTCCTCCATATCGCTCCTACATGTCCCTCCTCCATGTCACTCCTCCATGTCATTCCTTCATGTCACTCCTCCATGTATATCCTCCATGTCGCTACTCTATGTCACTCCTCCATATCACTCCTCCATGTCAACCCTCCATTTCGCTACACAAACTAACTCCTCATGTTGCTACTCTATGTCGCTACTCCATGTCACTCCTCCATGTCACTCCACCATTTCACTCCTCCATGTCACTCCTCCAGGTCACTCCTACATGTCACTCCTCTAAGTCACTCCTCCATGTAACTCCTCCATGTCACTCCTTGATTTATCTCCTCCATGTCGCTATAACAACTCACTCCTCCATGTCACTCCACCATTTCACTCCTCCATGTCACTCCTCCATTTCACTCCTCCAGGTCACTTCTCCATGTCTCTCCTCCATGTCGCTCTAACAGCTCACTCCTCCATATCACTCCTCCATTTCGCTCCTCCATGTCGCTATAACAACTCACTCCTCCATGTCACTCCACCGTTTCACTCCTCCATGTCACTTCTCCAGGTCACTCCTCAATGTCACTCCTCAATGTCACCACTTCATGTCACTCCTCCAAGTCGCTACACAAACTCAATCCTCCTTTACACTCTTTCATGACACTCCTCCATATTGCTCCTCCATGTCCCTCCTCCATGTCACTCCTCCATGTCATTCCTCCATGTCTCTCCTCCATGTATCTCCTCCATGTCGCTACTCTAGGTCACTACTCCATGTCACCCCTCCATATCACTCCTCCATGTCACTCCTCTAGGTCACTCCTCCATGCCACTCCTCCATGTAACTCCTCCATGTAGCTATTCCATGTCACTCATCCATGTCGCTACACAAACTCACTCCTCATGTCATGTCACTCCTCCATGTCGCTCCTCCGTGTTGCTCCTCCAAGTCACTCCTGAATGTAACTCCTCCATGCAGCTACTCCATGTCACTCCTTGATTTCTCTTCTCCATGTCGCTATAACAACTCACTCCTCCATGTCACTACTTCATGTCACTCCTCCATGTCGCTACTCCATGTGACTCCTCCACTTCGCTACTCCATGTTGCTGTTCCATGTCAATCCTCCATGTAACTCATCTATGTCCCTCCACCATGTCACTACACCAACTCAATCCTTCTTGTCACTCCTCCATGTCCCTCATCCATGTCATTCCTCAATGTCACTACTTTATGTCACTCCTCCAATTCATTCCTCAATGTCACCTCTATATGTCTTCCATGTCACTCCTCCAGGTCAGTCCTCTATGTCGCTACTCAAAGTCACTCTTCCATGTCGCTCCTCCGTGTTGCTCCTCCAAATCAATCCTCTATGTAACTCCTCCATGTCACTCCACCATTTCACTCCTCCATGTCACTCCTCCAGGTCACTCCTCCATGTCGCTACTTCAAGTCACTCCTCCATGTCACTACACATACTCAATCCTCCTTTACACTCTTTCATTTCAACCCTCCATATCGCTCCTCCATGTCCCTCCTCCATGTCACTCCTCCATGTCATTCCTTCATGTCACTCCTCCATGTATCTCCTCCAGGTCACTCCTCCATGTCGCTACTCAAAGCCAATCCTCCATGTTACTACACCAACTCACTCCTCAATGTCACTCCTTCATGTCACTCCTCAATTTCTCTCCTCCATGTCGCTATAACAACTCACTCCTCCATGTCACTCCTCCAGGTCACTCCTCCAGGTCACTCCTCCATGTCGCTACTCAAAGTTACTCCTCCATGTCACTCATCCATGTCATTCCTCCATGTCACTCCTCCATGTTGCTCATCCATGTTGCTCCTCCATGTCACTCCTCCAAGTCACTGACCCATGTCCCTCCACTATGTCACTCCACCATATCAACCCTACTTCCTGATCAACCCTGTCACTTCTACAAGTCACTACTCCATGTCTCTCCTCCATGTCACTACTCCATGTCACTCCTCCATGTCGCTCCTCCGTGTTGCTCCTCCACATCAATCCTCTATGTCACTCCTCCACGTTGCTCCTCCAAGTCATTCGTCCATGTCACTCTTCCATGTCTCTCCTCCACGTCACTCCTCTATGTCACTCTTCCATGTCACTCCTCCATGTCACTCCTCCATGTCTCTCCTCCATGTCGCTCTAACAACTCACTCCTCCATGTCGCTACTCAAAGTCACTTACCCATGTCACTCATCCATGTCATTCCTCCATGTCACTCGTTTATGTCACTCCTCCAATTCACTCCTCCATGTCACCTCTATATAACTTCCATGTCACTCCTCCATGTCCATCCTCCATGTCACTACTCCTTGTCACGCCTCCAAGTTGCTCCTCCATGTTGCTCCTCCATTTCACTCACCCATGTCCCTCCACGATGTCACTCCGACATATGAACCCTACTTCTTGATCAACCCTGTCACTTCTCCAAGTCACTCCTCCATGTCCCTCCTCCATATCACTACTCCATGTCACTCCTCCGTGTTGCTTCTCCAAGTCACTCCTCCATGTAACTCCTCCATGTAGCTACTCCATGTCACTCCTCCATGTCGCCACACAAACTCACTTCTCATGTCACTCCTCCATGTAACTCCTCCATGTCACACCTCCAATTCACTCATCCTTGTCCCTCCGTGATGTCACTCCACCATATCAACCCTCCTTGGTTATCCGCCATGTCACTCCTCCATGTCGCTATACAAACTTACTCCTCAAGTCACTCCTCCATGTCACTCATCCAAGTCACTCCTCCATGTCCCTCCTCCATGTCCCTCATCATGTCACTCCTCCATGTCACTCCTCCATTTCACTCCTCCAAGTCACTCATCCATGTCCCTCCTCCAAATCACTCCTCCATGTCCCTCCTCCATGTCACTAAACCATGTTGCTCCTCCATGTTACTCCTCCTTTCACTCCTCCATGTCCCTCCGTCATGTCACTCCACCCTATCAATCTTCCTTGTTGATCCGACATGTCACTTCTCCATGTCACTCTCCCATGTCTCTCCTCCACGTCACTCCTCCATTTCACTCCTCCAAGTCACTCATCCATGTCCCTCCTCCAAGTCACTCCTCCATGTCCCTCCTCCATGTCACTAAACCATGTTGCTCCTCCATGTTACTCCTACTTTCACTCCTCCATGTCCCTCCGTCATGTCACTCCACCCTATCAATCTTCCTTGTTGATCCGACATGTCACTTCTCCATGTCACTCTTCCATGTCTCTCCTCCACGTCACTCCTCATGTCACTCCTCCATGTCACTCCTCCATTTCACTCCTCCATGTCTATCCTCCATGTCGCTCTAACAACTCACTCCTCCATGTCACTCCTCCATATCGCTACTCCATGTCATTCCTCCAGGTCTCTCCTCCATGTCGCTACTCAAAGTCACTCATCCATGTCGCTACACCAACTCACTCCTCCATGTCACTCCTCCATATCGCTACTCCATGTCATTCCTCCTTGTCACTCTTCCATGTCATTCCTCCATGTCAATCCTTTATGTCACTCCTCCAATTCACTCCTCCATGTCACCTCTATATGTCTTTCATGTCACTCCTCCATGTCACTCCTCCATGTCCATCCTCCATGTCACTACTCCATGTCTCTCTTCCTTGTCGCTCCTCTGTGTTGCTCTTCCTTGTCACTCCTCCAAGTCACTCACCCATGTCCCTCCACGATGTAACTCCACCATATCAACCTTCCTTCCTGATCAACCCTGTCACTTCTCCAAGTCACTCCTCCATGTCCCTCCTCCATGCCACTACTCCATATCACTCCTCCATGTCGCTCCTCCGTGTTGCTCCTCCACATCAATCCTCTATGTCACTCCTCCATGTCTCTCCTCGATGTCACTCCACCATTTCACTACTCCATGTTACTCCTCCATGTCGCTCCTCCCTGCTGCTCATCCAAGTCACTTCTCCATGTAGCTACTCCATGTCACTCCTCCATGTTGCTACACAAGCTCACTCCTCATGTCACTCCTCCATGTCACTACTCCATGTCACTCCTCCATGTCACTCCTCCATGTTGCTACACCAACTCATTCCTCATGTCACTCCTCCATGTCGCTACTCCATGTCACTCCTCCATGTCGCTACACCAACTCAACCCTCCTTGTAACTCCTCCATGTCTTTCATCCATGTCATTCCTCCATGTCACTCGTTTATGTCACTCCTCCAATTCACTCCTCCATGTCATCTCTATATGTCTTCTATGTCACTCCTCCATGTCGCTACACCAACTCACTCTTCCACATCACTCCTCTATGTCACTCCCCCATGTCGCTACTCCATGTCAGTCCTCCATGTCACTCCTCCATGTCAGTCCTCCATGTCACTCCTCCATGTCACTCATTGAAGACATATAGAAGTGTTACTCCTCCATATTGCTCCTCCATGTCAGTCCTCCATGTCAGTCCATAGAGGACTGACATGGAGGACTGACATGGAGGAGTGACATGGAGGACTGACATGGAGGAGCAATATGGAGGAGTAACACTTCTATATGTCTTCAATGTCACTCCTCCATGTAACTCCTCCATGTCTTTATTCCATATCACTCCTCCATGTCCTTACACCAACTCACTCCTCCATGTCACTCCTCCATGTCACTACTCCATATCACTCCTCAATATCACATCTATATGTCTGCCATGTAAGTCCTCCCTGTCGCTCCTCCACGTCTTTCATCTGTGTCCCTCCTCCGTGTCACTCCTCCACGTCACTCCTCCATATAACTCTTCCTTGCTGTTACATGTCTCTCATCTTTGTCGCTCCTATATGTCACTCCATTTCACTCCTCCATGTCAATCCTTTATATCACTCCTCCAAGTCACTCCTCCATATCGCTACTCCATGTGACTCCTCCATGTCGCTCCACCAACTCACTCCTCTATCTAACTCCTCCGTGTCACTTTACCACGTCACTCCTCTATGTCACTCCTCCATGTCACGCCTCCATGTCACTCCTCCATGTCACTCCTCCTTGTCGCTACACAAACTCACTCCTCCATGTCACTCCTCCATGTCACTCCTCCATGTCACTACTCCATATCACTCCTCCATGTCACTTCTATATGTCTTCCATGTAACTCCTCCATCTTGCACATCCATGTCACAACTCCATGTCACTCCTCCAAGTCGATCCTTAATTTTGCTCCTCTATGACACTCCTCCAGGTACCTCCTCCATGTCACACCTCCATGTCACTCCTCCATGTTGCTACACAAACTCAAACCTCCTTGTCACTCCTCTATGTCACTCCTTCATATAAATCCCACTTGTCACCCCTCCATGTCGCTCCTCCATGTAACCCCTTTGTCACTGCTCTATGTTGCTCCTCCACATCACTTCTCTATGTCACTCCCCCATGTCGAGCCTCCAAGTAACTCTTCTGTTTAACTCCTCCATGTTCCTAATCCATGTCACTTCACCATGTTGCTACACCAACTCACTCATCCATGTCACTACTCCATGTCACTCCTCCATGTCAATCTTCCATTTCGCTCCTCTATGTAACTTCTCCAAGAATTCAATGTCATGTCTCTCATCCAAGTAGCTCCACATTGCCACTCCTCCATATCACTCCTCCATGTCAATCCTCCATGTAGCTACTCCTTGTCACTCCTCCATGTCGCTACACAAACTCACTCCTCATGTCATTCCTCCATGTAACTCCTCCATGTCACTCCTCTATGTTACTCCTCCATGTGACTCCTCCATGTCAATCTTCCATGTCGCTCCTCCATGTAACTTCTCCAAGTATTCAATGTCATGTCTCCTGTCCATGTAGCTCCAAATTGTCACTCCTCCATATCACTCCTCCCTGTCACTTCTACATGTTTCCCATGTAACTCCTCCAAGTGACTCCTCCATTTCGCTCCACCAATTCATTCCTCCATGTAACTCCTCCATGTCGCTACTCCATTTCACTCCTCCATGTCGCTACACAAACTCAGTCCTCGTCACTCCTCCATGTCACACCTACATGACACTCCTACATGTCGCTACTCCATTTCACTCCTTCATGTCGCTATGCCAATTCACTTCTCATGTCACTCCTCCATGTCGCTACTACATGTCACTCCTCTATGTCACTCCTCGATATCACCTCGAAGAGCAACACGGAGGAGTGACATGCAGGAGTGACATGGAGTAGTGACATGATGGATGGACATGGAGGAGTTACATGGAAGACATAAAGGAGTGGCTTGGAGGAATGACATGAGGAGTGACATAAAGGATTGACATGGAGGAGTGACATGGAGGAGTAACATGGAGGAAGGAGTTGGTGGAGCGACATGGAGGAGTCACATGGAATAGCGACATGGAGGAGTGACATGGAGGAGTGACATAGAGGATTAATGTGGAGGAGCAACACGGAGGAGCGACATGGAGGAGTGAAATGGAGTAGTGACATGGAGGAGTGACTTTGAGTTGCGACATGGAGGAGTGACCTGGAGGAGTGACATGGAGGAGTGACATAGAGGAGTGACGTGGTGGAGAGACATGGAAGAGTGACATGGAGAAGTAACAGGTCGTATCACCAAGGAAGATTGATAGGGTGGAGTGACATGGAGGAGTGACATGGAGGAGTGAATTGGAATAGTGACATAAAGTAGTGACATGGAGGAATGACATGGATGAGTGACGTGGAGGAGTGACAAGGAGAAGTGAGTTGGTGTAGTTACATAGAGGAGTGACTTTGAGTTGCGACATGAAGGAGTGACCTGGAGGAGTGACATGTTGGAGTGAAATGGTGGAGTGACATGGAGGAGTGAGTTGTTAGAGCGACAAGGAGGAGAGACATGGAGGAGAAACATGGAGGAGTAACATGGAGGACTGACATAGAGGAATGACGTGGAGGAGACACACGGTTTATATGGTGGAGTGACATCGTGGAGGGATATGGGTGAGTGACTTGGAGGAGTGACATAAAGGAGTGACATGGAGGAATGACATGGATGAGCGGTATGAGGAGTGATGTAGAGGAGTGACGTGGTGGAGTGTAATGGAGGAGTGACATGGAGTAGTGACATTGAGGAGTGAGTTTGTGTAGGGACATGGAGGAGTGACCTGGAGGAGTGAAATGGAGGAGTGAAATTGTGGAGTTACATGGAGGAGTGAGTTGTTATAGCGACAAGGAGGATTGAGTTGGTGTAGCGACATGGAGGAGTGACATAGAGTTGCGACATGGAGGAGTGACATGGAGGAGCAACACGGAGGAGTGACATGGAAGATGGACACAGAGGTTTGAGTCGGTGTATTGACATGGAGGAGTGACATGGAGAAGCGACATGGAGGAGTAATATGGAAGAGTGAGTTGGTGTAGCGACATGGAGGACTAACATGGAATAGCGACATGGAGGAGTGACATTGAGGAGTGACATGGAGGAATGACATAGAGGATCAATGTGGAGGAGCAACACAGAGGAGCGACATGGAGGAGTGACATGGAGTGGTGACATGGAGGAAGGACATGGAGGAGTGACTTGGAGAATTGACATGGAGGAGCAACACGGAGGAGCAATATGGAGGAGTGACATGGAGAAGTGACATGGAGGAAAGACATGGAGGAGTGACATGGAGGGTTGAGTTGGTGTTGCGACATGGAGGAGTGACATGAGGAATGAGTTGGTGTAGCGACATGGAGGAGTGACATGGAGGTGTAACATGGAGGAGTGACAAGGAGGGTTGAGTTGGTGTAGTGACATGGAGGAGTGACATGGAGTAGCGACATGGAGGAGTGACATGAGTAATGAGTTGGTGTAGCGACATGGAGGAGTGACATAGAGGATTGATGTGGAGTAGTGACATGGAGGAGTGACTTGGAGGACTGACATGGAGGAGTGACATAGAGGAGTGTAGTGGAGAAGAGACATGGAAGAGTGAGTTGTTGTAGCGACATGGAGGACTGACATGGAATAGCGACATGGAGAAGTGACATGGAGGAGGGACATGGAGGAGTGACATGAAGATGTGACATAGAGGATTGATGTGGAGGAGCAACTCGGAGGAGCGACATGGAGTAGTGAAATGGAGTAGTGACATGGAGGAGCGACATGGAGGAGTGACATAAGGAATGAGTTGATGTAGCGACATGGAGGAGTGACATGAGGTTTGAGTTTGTCTAGCGACATGGAGGAGTTACATGGAGGAGTGACTTGGAGGAGCAACACGGAGGAGCGACATGGAGGAGTGACATGGAAGACATATAGAAGTGACATGTAAGATTGACTTGGATGAGTGACATAGAGAGGTGACAAGGAAGATTGATTTGGTGTAGCGACATGGAGGAATGACATGGAGTAGTGACATGGAGGATGGACATGGAGGAGTGACTTGGAGAAGTGACAGGGTTGATCAGGAAGGATGGTGTATATGGTGGATTGACATCGTGGAAGGACATGGGTGAGTGATTTGGAGGAGTGACATGGAGGAGTGACATGGAGAAATGACATGGAGTAGTGACATGGAGGATGGACATGGAGGAGTGACATGGAAGAGTGACAAGAAGTAGTGACATGGAGGAGTGACATTGATGAGTGAGTTGGTGTAGCGACATGGAGGAGTGACATGGAGTAGCAACATAGAGTAGTAACATGAGGAGTGAGTTTGTGTAGCGAGATGGAGGAGTGACATGGAGGGGTGACATGGAGGAGTGACATAGAGTAGCGACATGGAGGAGATACATGGAGGAGTGACATGGAGGAGGGACAAGGAGGAGCGATATGGAGGAGTGACATGAAAGACTAAAAAGGAGGCTTGAGTTTGTGTAGCGACATGGAGGAGTGACATGAATTAGTGACATTGAGGAGTGACATTGAGGAGTGAGTTGGTGTAGTGACATGGAGGAGTGACTTTGAGTAGTGACATGGAGGAGTGACCTGGAGGAGTGACATGGAGGACTGAAAATGGTGGAGTGACATGGAGGAGTGAGTTGTTATAGTGACATGGAAGAGAAACATGGAGGAGTGACATGGAGGACTGACATGGAGGACTGACATGGAGGAGTGACATAGAGGAGTGACGTGGAGGAGAGACAAGGAAGAGTGACATGGAGAAGTGACATGGCGGATGGACATGGAGGAGTGACTTGGAGAAGTGACAGGGTTGATCAGGAAGGAGGGTTGATATGGTGGAGTGACATCGTTGAGGGACATGGGTGAGTGACTTGGAGGAGTGACAAGGAGGAGCAACACGGAGGAGCGACATGGAGGAGTGACATGGAGTAGTGACGTGGAATACATATAGAGGTGACATGGAGGAGTAAATTGGAGTACTGACATAAAGGAGTGACATGGAGGAATGACATGGAGGAGTGACAAGAAGTATTGACATAGATGAGTGACATTGAGGAGTGAGTTTGTGTAGCGACATGGAGGAGTGACATGGAGGAGTTACATAGAGTAGCAACATGGAGGAGATACATGTAGGAGTGACATGGAGGAGGGACATGGAGGAGCGATATGGAGGAGTGATATGAAAGATTGTAAAGGAGGATTGAGATTGTGTAGCGACATGGAGGAGTGACATGAAGTAGTGACATTGAGGAGTGACATTGAGGAGTGAGTTGGTGTAGTGACATGGAGGAGTGACTTTGAGGAGTGACATGGAGGAGTAAAATGGTGGAGTGACATGGAGGAGTGAGTTGTTAGAGAGACATGGAGGAGTGACATGGAGTAGCGACATGGAGGAGTGACATGAGTAATGAGTTGGTGTAGCGACCTGGTGGAGTGACATAGAGGAGCGACGTGGAGGAGTGACATGGAGGAGGGACATGGAGTAGCGACATGGAAGACATATAGAAGTGACATGGATGAGTGATATGGAGGAGTGACAAGAAGGGTTGAGTTGGTGTAGTGACATGGACGAGTGACTTTGAGTAGAGACATGGATGAGTGACCTGGAGGAGTGACATGGAGGACTGAGTTGTTAGAGCGACATGGAGGAGTGACATGGAGGAGTGACATAGAGGATTGATGTGGAGTAGTGACATGGAGGATAGACATGGAGGAGTGACTTGGAGAAGTGACAGGGTTGATCAGGAAGGAGGGTTGATATGGTGGAGTGACATCGTGGAGGGACATGGGTGAGTGACTTGGAGGAGTGACAAGGAGGAGCAATACGGAGGAGCGACATGGAGGAGTGACATGGAGGATGGACATGGAGGAGTGACATGGAAGACATATAGAGGTGACATGGAGGAGTGAATTGGAGTTGTGACATAAAGGAGTGACATGGAGGAATGACATGGATGAGTGACATGGAGGAGTGACAAGAAGTAGTGACATGGAGGAGTGACATTGAGGAGTGAGTTGGTGTAGCGACATGGAGGAGTGACATTGAGTAGCGACATAGAGTAATAACATGAGGAGTGAGTTTGTGTAGCGACATGGAGGAGTAACATGGAGGAGTGACATAGAGTAGGGACATGCAGTAAATACATGGAGGAGTGAAATGGAGGAATGACATGGAGGAGTGACATGGAGGAGGAACATGTAGGAGTGACTTTGAGGAGCGACATTGAGGAGTGAGTTGGAGGAGTGACATGTAGGAGTGAGGTGTTATAGCGACATGGAGAAGAGAAATGGAGGAGTGACATGAAGGAGTGACATTGAGGAGTAAGTTGGTGTTGCAACATGGAGGAGTGAAATGGAGGAGCGACATGGAGGAGTGACATGGAGTACTGACATGGAGGATGGACATGGAGGAGTGACATGGAGAACATATAGAGGTGACAGGGAGGAGTGAATTGGAGGAGTGACATAAAGTAGTAACATGAAGGAGTGACTTTGAGTAGAGACATGGAGGAGTGACCTGGAGGAGTGACATAGGAGGAGTGAAGCGGTGGAGTGACATGGAGGAGTGAGTTGTTATAGCGACATGGAGGACAGAAATGGAGGAGTGATATGGAGGAGTGATATTGAGGAGTGAGTTGGTATAGTAACATGGAGGAGTGACTTTGAGTAGCGACATGGAGAAGTGACCTGGAGGAGTGACATGGAGGAGTGAAATGGTGCAGTGATATGTAGGAGTGAGTTGTTAGAGCGACATGGAGTAGAGACATGGAGAAGTGACATGGAGGAGTGACATGAGTAATGAGTTGGTGTAGCGACATGGAGGAGTGACATGGAGGTGTGACATGGAGGAGGGACATGGAGGAGTGACAGGGAAGACATATTGAAGTTACATGGATGAGTGACATGGAGGAGTGACAAGACGGGTTTAGTTGGTGTAGTGACATGGCTGAGGGACATAGATGAGTTACATGGAGGAGTGACATGGAACAGCAACATGGAGGAGCGACGTGGAGGAGTGAGTTGGTGGAGCGCTATGGAATAGTAACATGGAGTAGCGACATGGAGGAGTGACATGAAGTAGTGATATGGAGGAGTGACATTGAGGAGTGAGTTGGTGTATTGACATGGAGGAGTGACTTTGAGTATCGACATGGAGGAGTGACCTGGAGGAGGGAGTTGTTATAGCGACATGGAGGAGTTACACGGAGGAGAGACATGGAAGAGTCACATGGAGAAGTGACAGGGCGGATAACCAAGGAGGGTTGATATGGTGGAGTGACATCGCGCAGGGACATGGATAAGTGACTTGGAGGAGTGAAATGGAGGAGTGACATGGAGGAGTGACATGAGGAGTGAGTTTGTATAGCGACATAGAGGACTGACATGGAGTAGCTACATGGAGGACTTACATGGAGGAGTGACATGGACGAGTGACATGGACGAATGACATGGAGGATGGACATGGAGGAGTGACATGGAGGAGTGACATGGACGAATGACATGGATGAGTGACATGGAGGAGTGACTTTGAGTAGCGACATGGAGGAGTGACGTGGAGGAGTGACATGGAGGAGTGAAATGTTGGAATGACATGGAGGAGTGAGTTGTTAGAGCGACATGGAGGAGAGACATGGAGGAGTGACATAGAGGAGTGACAGGGCGGATAACCAAGGAGGGTTGATATGGTGGAGTGACATCGCGGAGGGACATGGGTGAGTGACTTGGAGGAGCTACACGGAGGAGCGACATGGAGGAGTGACATGGAGTAGTGACATGGAGTAGCTACATGTAGGATTACATGGAGGAATGACTTGGAGGAGCAACATGGAGGAGTGACATGGAGGAGTGACATGGAGTAGTGACATGGAGAAGGGACATGGAGGAGTGACTTGGAGAAGTGACAGGGTTGATCAGGAAGTACGGTTGATATGGTTGAGTGACATAGTGGAAGGACATGGGTGAGTGACTTGGAGGAGTGACATGGAGGAGCAACACGGAGGAGCAATATGGAGTAGTGAATTGGACTATGGACATGGAGGAGTGACATGGAGGAATGACATGGGTGAGTGACATGGAGGAGTGACTTTGAGTAGCGACATGGAGGAGTGACCTGGAGGAGTGACATGGAAGAGTGAAATGGTGGAGTGACATGGAGGAGTGAGTTGTGAGAGCGACACGGAGTAGAGACATGGAGGAGTGACATAGAGGAGTGACATGGAGGAGATACATGGAAGAGTGACATGGAGAAGTGACATGGAGGAGTGAATTGGAGGAGTGACATAAAGGAGTGACATGGAGGAATGACATAGATGAGTGACATGGAGGAGTGACAAGGAGGGTTGAATTTGTGTAGCGATATGGAGGAGTGACATGAAGTAGTGACATAGGAGAAGTGACATTGAGGAGTGAGTTGGTGTATTTACATGGAGGAGTGACATGGAGGAGTGAAATGGACGAGTGACATGGACGAGTGATATGAGGAGTGACATTGTGTAGCGACATGGAAGTGACATGGAGTAGCTACATGAAGGAGTTACATGGAGGAGTGACTTGGAGGAGCAACACGGAGGAGCGACATGGAGGAGTGACTTGGAGGAGTGAAATGGAGGAGCGACTGGAGGAGTGACATGGAAGAGTGAGTAGGTGTAGCGACATGGAAGATGGACATGGAGGAGTGACATGGAAGACATATAGAATTGACATGGAGTAGTGACATGGAGGATGGACATGGAGGAGTGACATGGAGGAATGACATGGATGAGTGACATGGAGGAGCGACTTTGAGTAGCGACATGGAGGAGTGAAATGGTGGAGTGACATGGAGGAGTGAGTTGTTAGATCGACACGGAGGAGAGACATGGAGGAGTGATATAGAGGAGTTTCATGGAGGAGTGACTTTGAGTAGCGACATGGAGGAGTGACCTGGAGGAGTGACATGGAGGAGTGAGTTGTTAGAGCAACATGGAGTAAAGACATGGAGGAGTGATATAGAGGAGTGACATGGAGTAGCAACATGGAGGAGCGACATGGAGGAGTGACATGGTTGAGTGAGTAGTTGTAGCGACATGGAGGATGGACATGGAGGAGTGACATGGAAGACAAATAGAAGTGACATGGAGGAGTGAATTGGAGAAGTGACATAAACGAGTGACATGGAGGAATGACATGGTTGAGTGACATGGAGGAGTTACATAAACGAGTGACATGGAGGAGTGACATGGATGAGTGACATGGAGGAGTGACTTTGAGTAGCGACATGGAGGAGTGACCTGGAGGAGTGAGTTGTTAGAGCGACATGGAGGAGTGACATGGAGTACTGACATTGAGGATGGACATGGAGGAGTGACATGGAGAATATATAGAGGTGACATGGAGGAGTGACATGAAGGAGTGACATGGAGGAGTGACAGGGAGGGTTGAGTTTGTGTAGTGACATGGAGGAGTGACATGGAGTAGCGACATAGAGTAGTAAAATAAGGAGTGAGTTTGTGTAGCGACATGGAGGAGTGACCTGGAGGAGTGAGTTGTTAGAGCGACATGGAGGAGTGACATGGAGTACTGACATGGAGGATGGACATGGAGGAGTGACATGGAGAATATATAGAGGTGACATGGAGGAGTGACATGAAGTAGTGACATGGAGGAGTGTCATTGAGGAGTGAGTTGGTGTAGTTACATGGAGGAGTGACCTGGAGGAGTTACATGGAGGAGTGAAATGTTGGAGTGACATGGAGGAGTGAGTTGTTAGAGCGACATGGAGGAACAACATGGAGTAGTGACATGGAGGATGGACATGGAGGATTGACTTGGAGAAGTGACAGGGTTGATCAGGAAGGAGGGTTGATATGTTGGAGTGACATCGTGGAGGGACATGGGTGAGTGACTTGGAGGAGTGACAAGGAGGAGCAACACGGAGGAGCGACATGGAGGAGTGACATGGAGTAGTGACATGGAGAATGGACATGGAGGAGAGACTTGGAGAAGTGACAGGGTTGATCAGGAAGTAGGGTTTATATGGTGGAGTGACATCGTGGAAGGACATGGGTGAGTGACTTGGAGAAGTGACAAGGAGGATGGACATGGAGGAGTGACATGGAAGACATATAGAGGTGACATGGAGGAGATAATTGGAGTTGTGACATAAAGGAGTGACATGGAGAAGTGACATGGAGGACTGACATGGAGGAGTGATATAGAGGAGTGACGTTGAGGAGAGACATGGAAGAGTGACATGGAGAAGTGACAGAGCGGATAACTAAGGAGGGTTGATATGGTGGAGTGACATCGCGGAGGGACATGGGTGAGTGACTTGGAGGAGTGACATGAGGAGTGAGTTTGTGTAGCGACATGGAGGAGTGACATGGAATAGCGACAAGGAGTAGTGACATGGAGGAGGGACATGGAGGAGTGACTTCGAGATGTGACAGGGTTGATGAGGAAGGAGGGTTGATATGGTGGAGGGACATGGCGGAGGGACATGGATGAGTGACTTGGAGGAGTGAAATGGAGGAGTGACATGGAGGAGTGACATGGTGTAGCTACATTGAGGAGTTACATGGACGAGTGACATGGACGAGTGACATAGAGGAGTGACATGGAGGAGCGACACGGAGGAGCAACATGGAGGAGTGATGTAGAGCAGTGACATGGAGGATGGACATGGAGGAGTGACATGAAAGACATATAGAGGTTACATGGAGGAGTGAATTGGAGTTGTGACATGGAGGAGTGACAAGAAGTAGTTACATGGAGGAGTGACATTGAGGAGTGAGTTGGTGTAGCGACATGGAGGAGTGACATGGAGGAGTGACATAGAGTAGCGACATGGAGGAGTGACATGGAGGAGGGACATGGAGGAGCGACATGGAGGAGTGAAATGGAGGAGTGACATGGAGGAGCAACACGGAGGAGTGACATGGAGGAGGGACATGGAGGAGTGACATTGAAGAAGTGACATTGAGGAGTAAGTTGGTGAAGCGACATGGAGGAGTGACCTGGAGGACTGACATAAAGGAGTTTCGTGAAGGAGAGACATGGAGGAGTGACATGGAGAAGTGACAGGGCGGATCACCAAGGAGGGTTGATATGGTGGAGTGATATCGCGGAGGGACATGGGTGAGTGACTTGGAGGAGTGACATGAAGGAGTGACATGGAGGAGTGAGTTGGTATAGCGACATGGAGGAGTTACATGGAGGAGTGACTTGGAGGAGCAATACGGAGGAGCGACATGGAGGAGGGACATGGAGAATTGACTTTGAAGACATATAGAAGTGACATGGAGGAGGGACATGGAAGAGCGACTTTGAAGACATATAGAAGTGACATGGAGGAATGATATGGAGGACTGACGAGGAAAACATGTAGAAGTGAGTCGGAGGAGTGACATGGAGGAGTGACAATGTGGAGCTACACGGATGAGAGACATGATATTGAAGACTTGGAGAAGTGACATGGAGGAGCGACATGGAAGAGTGACAAGCAGGAATGACATTAAGTAATGATATGGAGGAGTGACATGGAGGAGTAACTTGGAGGAGCAACATGGAGGAGTGACATGGAGTAGTGATATAAACGAGTGACATGAAGGAATGACATGGATGACTGACATGGAGGAGTTACAAGGAGGGTTGAGTTGGTGTAGCGACATGGAGGAGTGACATGGAGTAGCGACATGGAGGAGTGACATTATTAATGAGTTGGTGTAGCGACATTAAGGAGTGACATGGAATAACGACATGGAGGAGTGACATGGAAAAGCAACATGGAGTAGGGACGTGGAGGAGTGACATGAAGTAGTGACATGGTGGAGTGAAAAGGAGGAGTGAGTTGTTATAGCGACATGGAGGAGAGAAATTAAGGAATGACATGGAGGAGTGACATGGAGGAGTGACTTGGAGGAGTGACGTGGAGGAGAAACATGGAAGAGTGACATGGAGAAGTCACAGGTCGGATCACCAAGGAAGATTGAGAGAGTGGAGTGACATGTCGGAGTGACATGGAGGAATGACATTGAGGTGTGAGTTGGTGTAGTTACATGGAGGAGTGACTTTCAGTAGCGACATGGAGGAGTGACATGGCGGAGTGAAATGGTGGAGTGACATGGAGGAGTGAGTTGTTAGAGCAACATGGAGGATAGAAATGAAGGAGTGACATGGAGGAGTGACATGGAGGAGTGACTTGAGGAGTGACGTGGAGGAGAAACATGGAAGAGTGACATGGAGAAGTGACAGATCGGACCACCAAGGAAGATTGAGAGAGTGGAGTGACATGTCGGAGGGACATGGATGAGTGACATGGAGGAGTGAATTGGAGGAGAAACATTAAGGAGTGACATGGAGGAATGACATGGATGAGTGACATGGAGGAGTGACAAGGAGGGTTGAGTTTGTGTAGCGACATGGAGGAGTGACATGAAGTAGTGACATGGAGGAATGACATTGAGGAGTGAGTTGATGTAGTTACATGGAGGATTGACTTTGAGTAGACGACATGGAGGAGTGACCTGGAGGAGTGAGATGGAGGAGTGAAATGGTGGAGTGACATGGAGTAGTGACAAGGAGTAGTAACATGGGTGAGTGACTTGGAGGAGTGACAAGAAGGAGCAACATGGAGGAGTGACATGGTGGAGTGACATGGAGTAGTGACATGGAGGATGGATATTTGAGGAGTGACATGGAAGACATATAGAGGTGTCGGCTGGGATCGGCTCCAGCCCCCCCGCGACCCCTAACGGGATAAGCGGTTGCAGATGGATGGATGGATGGATGGATGGACATAAAGGATTGACATGGAGGAGTTACAAGAAGTAGTGACATGGAGGAGTGACATTGAGGAGTGAGCTGGTATAAGCGACATGGAGGAGTGACATGGAGTAGCGACAGAGAGTAGTAACATGAGGAGTGAGTTTGTGTAGCGACATGGAGGAGTGACATAGATGAGTTAGATGGAGGAGTGACATGGAAGAGCAACATGGAGGAGCGACGTGGAGTAGTGAGTTGGTGGAGCGACATAGATGAGTCACTTGGAGTAGCGGCATGGAGGAGTGACATGGAGGAGTGACTTTGAAAAGCGACATGGATGAGTGACCTGGAGGAGTGACATGGAGGAGTGAAATGGTGGAGAGACATGGAGGAGTGAGTTGTTATAGCGACATGGAGGAGAAACATGGAGGAGTGACATGGAGGAGTGACATGGAGGAGTGACATAGAGGAGTGACGTGGAGGAGAGACATTGAGAAGTGACATGGGGGACTGGCATGGAGGAGTGACATAGAGGAGTGACGTGGAGGAGAGACATGGAAGAGTGACATGGACAAGTGACATAGAGGAGTGACATGGAGGAGTGACATAGAGAAGTGACATGGATGAGTGACATGGAGGAGTGAGTTGGTGTAGTGACATGGAGGAGTGACATGGAGTAGCGACATAGAGTAGTAAAATGAGGAGTGAGTTTGTGTAGCGACATGGAGGAGTGACATGGAGGAGTGACATAGAGTAGCGACATGGAGGAGATACATGGAGGAGTGACTTGGAGGATAAACATGGAGGAGTGAGTTGTTATAGCGACATGGAGGAGAGAAATGGTGGAGTTACATGAAGGAGTGACATTGAGGAGAAAGTTGGTGCAGCGACATGGAGGAGTGAGCTGGAGGAGTGACATGTAGGAGTGAAATGGTGGAGTGACATGGAGGAGTGACATGGAGGAGTGAGTTGTTAGAGCGATATAGAGGAGAGACATGGAGGAGTGACATGGAGGAGTGACATGGAGAAGTGACTGGGCGGATCACCAAGGAAGATTGATATGGTGGAGTGACATGGCGGAGGGACATGGATGAGTGACTTGGAGTAGTGACATGGAGGAGTGACATGGAGTAGCTACATGGAGGAGTTACATGGAGGAGTGACTTTGAGGAGCAACACGGAGGAGCAACATGGAGGAGTGAGATGGAGGAGTGACATGGAGGAGTGACATAGAGGATTGATCGGGTGTAGTGACATGGAGGAGGGACATGGAGGAGTGACTTGGAGAAGTGACAGAGTTGATCAGGAAGGAGGGTTGATATGGTGGAGTGACATTGTGGAGGGACATGGGTGAGTGACTTGGAGAAGTGACATGGAGGAGCAACACGGAGGAGCAACACAAAGGAGCAACATCGAGGAGTGAAATGGAGGAGTGACATGGAGGGGTGACATGGAGGAGTGACATGGAGGAATGACATGGAAGAGGGACATGGAGGAGCGATATGGAGGAGTTACATTGAGGAGTGAGTTGGTGTAGTGACATGGAGGAGTGACTTTGAGTAGCGATATGGAGGAGTGACCTGGAGGAGTGACATGGAGGAGTGAAATGGTGTAGTGACATGGAGGAGTGAGTTGTTATAGCGACATGGAGGAGAGAAATGGCGGAGGGACATGGGTGAGTGACTTGGAGTGACATGGAGTAGCGACATGGAGGAGTGACATGAGTAATGAGTTGGTGTAGCGACATGGAGGAGGGTCATGGAATAACGACATGAAGGAGTGACATGGAGGTGTGACATGGAGGAGTGACATAGATGAGTTACGTGGAGGAGTGACATGGAGGACTGACATGGAGTAGCGACATGGAGGAGTGACATGAGTAATGAGTTGGTGTAGCGACATGGAGGAGTGACATGGAATAACGACATGGAGGAGTTAAATGGAGGTGTGACATGGAGTAGTGACATAGAGGAGTTACGTGGAGGAGTGACATGGAGGAGGGACATGGAGGAGTGACATGGAAGACATATAGAAGTGACATGTATGAGTGACATGGAGGAGTGACATGGAGGAGTGACATGGAAGACATATAGAAGTGACATGGAGGAGTGACAAGAAGGATTGAGTTGGTGTAGTGACATGGCGGAGGGACATAGATGAGTTACATGGAGGAGTGACATGGAAGAGCAACATGGAGGAGCGACGTGGAGGAGTAAGTTGGTGGAGCGACATGGAGGAGTCACATGGAGTAGGGACATGGAGGAGTGACATGGAGGAGTGAAATGGAAGAGCAACATGGAGGAGCGACATGGAGGAGTGACAAGGAGGATTGAGTTGGTGTAGCGACATGGAGGAGTGACATAGAGTAGCGACGTGGAGGAGTGACATGGAGGTGTGACATGGAGGAGCAACACGGAGGAGTGACATGGAGGATGGACAAAGAGGTTCCAGTTGGTGTATTGACATCGAGGAGTGACATGGAGAAGCGACATGGAGAAGTGACATGGAGGAGTTACATGGAGTAGCAACATGGAGGAGTAACATGGAAGAGTGAGTTGGTTGTAGCGACATGGAGGACTGACATGGAATAGCGAAAGGGAGGAGTGACATGGAGGAGTGACATGGAGGAGTGACATAGAGAATTGATGTGGAGGAGCTACACGGAGGAGCGACATGGAGGAGTGTCATGGAGTAGTGACATGGAGTAGTGACATGGAGGAGAGACATGGAGGAGTGACTTGGAGAAGTGATAGGGTTGATCAGGAAGAAGAGTTGATATAGTGGAGTGACATCGTGGAGGGACATGTAGGATGGACATGGAGGAGTGACATGGAAGACAAATAGAGGTGAAATGGAGGAGTGAAATATTGGAGTGACATGGAGGAGTGACATAAGGAATGAATTGTTGTAGTGACATGGAGGAGTGACATGGAGGAGTGACATGGAGTAATGACATGGAGGAGGGACAAGAAGTAGTGACATGGAGGAGTGACCTTGAGGATTGAGTTGGTGTAGTGAAATGGTGGAGTGACATGGAGGAGCAACACGGAGGAGCAACATGGAGGAATGACATGAGTAATGAGTTGGTGTAGCGACATGGAGGAGTGACATGGAAAACGACATGGAGGAGTGACATGGAGGTGTGACATGGAGGAGTGACATAGAGGAGTGACGTGGAGGAGTGAAATGTAGGAGTTACGTGGAGGAGTGACATGGATGAGGGACAGTGACATGGAAAACATATAGAAGTGACATGGAGTAGCGACATGGAGGATTGACATGAGGAATGAGTTGCTGTAGCGACATGGAGGAGTGACATGGAGGTGTGACATGGAGGAGTGACATGGAGGAGTGACATGGAGGAGTAACTTGGAGGAGTGACATAAAGGACTGACATGGAGGAGTGACATGGATGAGTAACATGGAGGAAGGAGTTGGTGGAGCGACATGGAGGAGTCACATGGAATAGCGACATGGAGGAGTGAGATGGAGGAGTGACATGGAGGAGTGACATAGAGGATTGATCAGGTGTAGTGACATGGAGGAGGGACATGGAGGATTGACTTGGAGAAATGACAGAGTTGATCAGTAAGGAGGGTTGATATGGTGGAGTGACATCGTGGAGGGACATGGGTGAGTGACTTGGAGAAGTGACATGGAGGAGCAACACGGAGGAGCAACACGGAGGAGCGACTTGGAGGAGTGACATGGAGGAGTGACATGGAGGGGTGACATGGAGGAGTGACAGAGTAGCGACATGGAGGAGATACATGGAGGAGTGACATGGAGGAATGACATGGAGGAGGGACATGGAGGAGCGATATGGAGGAGTTCCATTGAGGAGTGAGTTGGTGTAGTGACATGGAGGAGTGACTTTGAGTAGCGACATGGAGGAGTGACCTGGAGGAGTGACATGGAGGAGTGAAATGGTGTAGTAACATGGAGGAGTGAGTTGTTATAGCGACATGGAGGAGAGAAATGGCGGAGGGACATGGGTGAGTGACTTCGAGGAGTGACATGGAGTAGCGACATGGAGGAGTGACCATGAGTAATGAGTTGGTGTAGCGACATGGAGGAGTGACATGGAATAACGACATGGAGGAGTGACATGGAGGTGTGACATGGAGGAGTGAAAAAGAGGAGTGATGTGGAGAAGTGACATGGATGAGCAACATGGAGGAGCGACGTGGAGGAGTGAGTTGGTGGAGCGACATGAAGGAGTCACATGGAGTAGCGACATGGAGGAGTGACATGAAGTAGTGACATGGAGGAGTCACATGAGGAATGAGTTTGTGTAGCGACATGGAGAAGTGACATGGACGAGTGACATGGAGGAGTGACATGGAGGAAAGACATGGAGGAGTGACATGGAGGAGGGACATGGAGGAGCGATATGGAGGAGTGACATGAAAGAGTGTAAAGGAGGGTTGAGTTTTTGTAGCGACATGGAGAAGTGACATGAAGTAGTGACATTGAGGAGTGACATTGAGGAGTGAGTTGGTGTAGTGACATGGAGGAGTGACTTTGAGTAGCGACATGGAGGATTGACCTGGAGGACTGAGATGGAGGAGTGAGTTGTTATAGCGACATGGAGGAGAGAAATGGAGGAGTGACATGAAGGAGTGAAATTGAGGAGTAAGTTGGTGTAACGACATGGAGGAATGACCTGGAGGAGTTACATGGAGGAGTGAAATGGTGGAGTGACATAGAGGAGTGACATGGAGGAGTGAGTTGTTAGAGCGATATAGTGGAGAGACATGGAGGAGTGACATGTAGGAGTGACATGGAGGAGTGACATAGAGGAGTTTCGTGGAGGAGAGACATGAAGGAGTGACATGGAGAATTGACAGGGCGGATCACCAAGGAAGATTGATATGGTGGAGTGACATGGCGGAGGGACATGGATGAGTGACTTGGAGGAGTGACATGGAGGAGCAACACGGAGGAGCGACATGGAGGAGTGACATGGAGTAGTGACATGGAGTAGCTACATTTAGGTGTTACATGGAGGAGTGACTTGGAGGAGCAACATGGAGGAGTGACATAGAGGATTGATGTGGAGGAGCAACACCGAGGAGGGACATGGAGGAGTGACTTGGAGAAGTGACAGGATTGATCAGGAAGGAGGGTTGATATGGTGGAGTGACATCGTGGAGGGACATGGGTGAGTGACTTAGAGAAGTGACATGGAGGAGCAACACGGAGGAGCAACACGGAGGAGCGACATCGAGGGGTGACATGGAGGAGTGACATGGAGGGGTGACATGGAGGAGTGACAGAGTAGCGACATGGAGGAGATACATGGAGGAGTGACATGGAGGAGCAATATGGAGGAGTTACATTAAGGAGTGAGTTGGTGTAGTGAAATGGTGGAGTGACATGGAGGAGTGAGTTGTTAGAGCGACATGGAGGAGAGACATGGAGGAATGACATGGAGGAGGGACATGGAGGAGCAATATGGAGGAGTTACATTGAGGAGTGAGTTGGTGTAGTGACATGGAGGAGTGACTTTGAGTATCGACATGGAGGAGTGACCTGGAGGTGTGACATGGAGGAGTGAAAAAGAGGAGTGATGTGGAGAAGTGACATGGATGAGTGACATGGAGGAGTGACACGAAGGATTGAGTTGGTGTAGTGACATGATGGAGGGACATAGAGGAATGACATGGAGGAGAGACATGGAAGAGTGACATGGAGGAGTGAGTTGGTGTAGCGACATGGAGGAGTTACATGGAGTAGCGACATAGAGGATGGACATGGAGGAGTGACATGGAAGACATATAGAGGTGACATGGAGGAGTGAATTGGAGGACTGACATAAAGGAGTGACATGGAGGAATGACATGGAGGAGTGACAAGAAGTATTGACATGGAGGAGTGACATTGAGGAGAAAGTTGGTGCAGCGACATGGAGGAGTGACATGGAGTAGCGACATAGAGTAGTAACATGAGGAATGAGTTTGTGTAGCGACATGGAGGAGTGACATGGAATAGCTACATGGAGGAGTTACATGAAGGAGTGACTTGGAGGAGCAACACGGAAGAGCGACATGGAGGAGTGACATGGATTAGTACATGGAGTAGCTACATGTGGGAGGGACATGGAGAAGTGACAGGGTTTATCAGGAAGGAGGGTTGATATGGTGGAGTGACATCGTGGAGGGACATAGGTGAGTGACTTGGAGGAGTGACATGGAGGAGCAACACGGAGGAGCAACATGGAGGAGTGACATGGAGTAGTGACATGGAGGATGGACATGGAGGAGTGACATGGAAGACATATAGAGATGACATGGAGGAGTGAATTGGAGTAGTGACATAAACGAGTGACATGGAGGAATGACATGGATGAGTGACATGGAGGAGTTACAAGGAGGGTTGAGTTGGTGTAGCAACATGGAGGAGTGACATGGAGTAGCGACATGGAGGAGTGACACGAGGAATGAGTTGGTGTAGCGACATGGAGGAGTGACATGGAGGAGTAACATGGAGAGTGACATGTAGGAGGGACATGGAGGAGTGACATGGAAGATATATAGAAGTGACATGGATGAGTGACATGGAGGAGTGACATGGAGGAGTGACATGGAAGACATATAGAAGTGACATGGAGGAGTGACAAAGAGGATTGAGTTGGTGTAGCGACATGGAGGAGTGACATAGAGTAGCGACATGGAGGAGTGACCTGGAGGAGCGACACGGAGGAGTGAGTTGTTAGAGCGACATGGAGGAGTGACATGGAAGAGTGACATAGAGGATTGATGTGGAGTAGTGACATGGAGGACAGACATGGAGGAGTGACTTGGAGAAGTGACAGGGAGGAGTGACATGGAGGAGTGACATGGAGGAGTGACATAAAGAATTGATGTGGAGGAGCAACACGGAGGAGCGACATGGAGGAGTGACATGGAGTAGTGACATGTAGGATGGACATGGAGGAGTGACATGGAAGATAAATAGAGGTGACATGGAGGAGTGAAATGGTGGAGTGACATGGAGGAGTGAGTTGTTAGAGCGACATGGAGGAGAAACATGGAGGAGTGACATGGAGGAGTGACATAAGGAATGAGTTGTTGTAGCGACATGGAGGAGTGATATGGAGGAGTGACATGGAGGAGTGACATGGAGTAATGACATGGAGGAGGGACAAGAAGTAGTGACATGGAGGAGTGACCTTGAGGTTTGAGTTGGTGTAGTGAAATGGTGGAGTGACATGGAGGAGTGACATGGAGGAGTGAGTTGTTATATCGACATGGAGGAGAGACATGGAGGAGTGACATGGAGCAGTCACATGGAGGAGTGACATAGAGGAGTGACGTGGAGGAGAGACATGGAGAAGTGACATGGAGGACTGACATGGAGGAGTGACATAGAGGAGTGATGTGGAGGAGAGATATGAAAGAGTGACATGGAGAAGTGACAGGGCAGATAACCAAGGAGGGTTGATATGGTGGAGTGACATCGCGGAGGGACATTGGTGAGTGACTTCGAGGAGTGACATGGAGGAGTGACATGGAGGAGTGACATGACGAGTGAGTTTGAGTAGAGACATGGAGGAGTGACATGAAGTAGCTACATGGAGGAGTTACATGGAGGAGTGACTTTGAGGAGCAACACGGAGGAGCGACATGGAGGATTGATGTGGAGGAGCAACAAGGAGGAGCGTCATGGTAGAGCCACATGGAGGAGTGATATGGAGTAGTGACATGGAGGAGGGACATGGAGGAGTGACTTGGAGAAGTGACAGGGTTGATCAGGAAGGAGGGTTGATATGGTGGAGCGACATCGTGGAGGGACATGGGTGAGTGAATTGGAGGAGTGACTTGGAGAAGTGACATGGAGGAGCAACACGGAGGAGCAACACGGAGGAGCGACATCGAGGAGTGACATGGAGGAGTGACATGGAGGGGTGACATGGAGGAGTGACAGACTAGCGACATGGAGGAGATCCATGGAGGAGTGACATGGAGGAATGACATGGAGGAGGGACATGGAGGAGCGATATGGAGGAGTTACATTGAGGAGTGAGTTGGTGTAGTGACATGGAGGAGTGACTTTGAATAGCGACATGGAGGAGTGACCTGGAGGAGTGACATGGAGGAGTGAAATGGTGTAGTGACATGGAGGGAGTGAGTTGTTTATAGCGACATGGAGGAGAGAAATGGCGGAGGGACATGGGTGAGTGACTTCGAGGAGTGACATGGAGTAGTGACATGGAGGAGTGACATGAGTAATGAGTTGGTGTAGCGACATGGAGGAGTGACATGGAATAACGACATGGAGGAGTGACATGGAGGTGTGATATGGAGGAGTGAAAAAGAGGAGTGATGTGGAGTAGCGACATGGAGGAGTGACATGAGTAATGAGTTGGTGTAGCGACATGGAGGAGTTACATGGAATAACGACATGGAGGAGTGACATGGATGAGTGACATGGAGGAGTGACAGGAAGGATTGAGTTGGTGAAGTGACATGATGGAGGGACATAGATGAGTTACATGTAAGAGTGACATGGAAGAGCAACATGGAGGAGTGACGTGGAGGAGTGACATTGAGGAGTGAGTTGGTGTAGTGACAGGGCGGATCACCAAGGAAGATTGATATTGTGGAGTGACATCGCGGAGGGACATGGGTGAGTGACTTGGAGGAGTGACATGGAGGAGTGACATGGAGGAGTGACATTGAGGAGTGAGTAGGTGTAATGACATGGAGGAGTGAGTTTGAGTGGCGACATGGAGGAGTGACTTTTAGTAGCGACATGGAGTAGTGACTTGGAGGAGTGACATGGAGGAGTGAAAAGGTGTAGTGACATGGAGGAGTGAGTTGTTATAGCGACATGGAGGAGAGAAATGGCGGAGGGACATGGGTGAGTGACTTGGAGGAGTGACATGGAGTAGCGACATGGAGGAGTGACATGAGTAATGACTTGGTGTAGCGACATGGAGGAGTGACATGGAATAACAACATGGAGGAGTGACATGGAGGTGTGACATGGAGGAGTGAAAAAGAGGAATGATGTGGAGAAGTGACATGGATGAGTGACATGGAGGAGTGACAGGAAGGATTGAGTTGGTGTAGTGACATGATGGAGGGACATAGATGAGTTACATGGAGGAGTGACGTGGAGGAGTGAGTTGGTGGAGCGACATGGAGGAGTCACATGGAGTAGTGACATGGAGGAGTGACATGAGTAATGATTTGGTGTAGCGACATGGAGGAGTGACATGGAGGTGTGACATGGAGGAGTGACATAGAGGAGCGACATGGAGGAGTGACATGGAATACATATAGAAGTGACATGGATGAGTGACATGGAGGAGTGATTTGGAGTTGTGACATAAAGGAGTGACATGGAGGAATGACATGGATGAGTGACATGAAGGAGTGACAAGAAGTAATGACATGGAGGAGTGACATTGAGGAGTGAGTTGGTGTAGCGACATGGAGGAGTGACATTGAGTAGCGAAATAGAATAGTAACATGAGGAGTGAGTTTGTGTAGCGACATGGAGGAGTTACATGGAGGAGTGGCATAGAGTAGGGACATGGAAGAGATACATGGAGGAGTGACTTGGAGAAGTGACAGGGTTGATCAGGAAGGAGTGTTTATATGGTGGAGTGAAATCGTGGAGGGACATGGGTGAGTGACTTGGAGGAGTGACATGGAGTAGAGACATGGAGGATGGACATGGAGGAGTGACATGGAAGACATATAGAGGTGACATGGAGGAGTGACAAGAAGTAGTGACATGGAGGAGTGACATTCAGGAGTGAGTTGGTGTAGCGACATGGAGGAATGACATTGAGTAGCGACATAGAGTAGTAACATGAGGAGTGAGTTTGTGTAGCGACATGAAGGAGTGACATGGAGGAGTGACATAGAGTAGGGACATGGAGGAGATACATGGAGGAGTGAAAAAGAGGAGTGATGTGGGGTAGCGACATGGAGGAGTGACATGAGTAATGAGTTGGTGTAGCGACATGGAGGAGTGACATGGAGGTGTGACATGGAGGAGTGACATAGAGGAGCGACATGGATGAGTGACATGGAGGAGGGACATGGAGGAGTGACATGGAATACATATAGAAGTGACATGGATGAGTGACATGGAGGAGTGACAAGAAGGATTGAGTTGGTGTAGTGACATGGAGGAGTGACTTTGAGTAGCGACATGGAGGAGTGACCTGGAGGAGTGACACGGAGGAGTGAGTTGTTAGAGCGACATGGAGGAGTGACATGGAAGAGTGACATAGAGGATTGATGGGGAGTAGTGACATGGAGGACAGACATGGAGGAGTGACTTGGAGAAGTGACAGGGTTGATCAGGAAGGAGGGTTGATATGTTGGAGTGACATCTTGGAGGGACATGGGTGAGTGACTTGGAGGAGTGACAAGGAGGAGCAACACGGAGGAGTGACATGGAGGAGTGACATGGAGGATGGACATGGAGGAGTGACATGGAAGACATATAGAGGTGACATGGAGGAGTGAATTGGAGTTGTGACATAAAGGAGTGACATGGAAGAATGACATGGATGAGTGACATGGAGGAGTGACAAGAAGTAATGAAATGGAGGATTGACATTGAGGAGTGAGTTGGTTGTAGCGACATGGAGGAGTCACATTGAGTAGCGACATAGAGTAGTAACATGAGGAGTGAGTTTGTGTAGCGACATGGAGGAGTGACATGGAGGAGTGACATAGAGTAGGGACATGGAGGAGATACATGGAGGAGTGACTTGGAGAAGTGACAGGGTTGATCAGGAAGGAGTGTTTATATGGTGGAGTGAAATCGTGGAGGGACATGGGTGAGTGACTTGGAGGAGTGACAAGGAGGAGCAACACGGAGGAGCGACATGGAGGAGTGACATGGAGTAGTGACATGGAGGATGGACATGGAGGAGTGACATGGAAGACATATAGAGGTGACATGGAGGAGTGACAAGAAGTAGTGACATGGAGGAGTGACATTGAGGAGTGAGTTGGTGTAGCGACATGGAGGAGTGACATTGAGTAGGGACATGGAGGAGATACATGGAGGAGTGAAATGGAGGAATGACATGGAGGAGTGAGATGTTATAGTGACATGGAGGAGAGAAATGGAGGAGTGACATGAAGGAGTGACATTGAGGTGTAAGTTGGTATAGCAACATGGAGGAGTGACCTGGAGGAGTGACATGGAAGACATATAGAGGTGACATGGAGGAGTGAATTGGTGTTGTGACATAAAGGAGTGACATGGAGGAATGACATGGATGAGTGACAGGGAGGAGTGACAAGAAGTAGTGACATGGAGGAGTGACATTTTGGAGTGAGTTGGTGTAGCGACATGGAGGAGTGACATGGAGTAGCGACATAGTGTAGTAACATGAGGAGTGAGTTTGTGTAGCAACATGGAGGAGTGACATGGACGAGTGACATGGAGGAGTGACATAGAGTAGCGACATGGAGGAGATACATGGAGGAGTGACATGGAGGAAAGACATGGAGGAGTGACTTGGAGGAGGGACATGGAGGAGCGATATGGAGGAGTGACATGAAAGAGTGTAAAGGAGGGTTGAGTTTGTGTAGCGACATGGAGAAGTGACATGAAGTAGTGACATTGAGGAGTGACATTGAGGAGTGAGTTGGTGTAGTGACATGGAGGAGTGACTTTGAGTAGCGACATGGAGGAGTGACCTGGAGGACTGAGATGGAGGAGTGAGTTGTTATAGCGACATGGAGGAGAGAAATGGAGGAGTGACATGAAGGAGCGACATTGAGGAGTAAGTTGGTGTAGCGACATGGAGGAGTGACCTGGAGGAGTTACATGGAGGAGTGAAATGGTGGAGTGACATAGAGGAGTGACATGGAGGAGTGAGTTGTTAGAGCGATATAGAGGAGAGACATGGAGGAGTTACATGTAGGAGTGACATGGAGGAGTGACATAGAGGAGTTTCGTGGAGGAGAGACATGGAGGAGTGACATGGAGAAGTGACAGGGCGGATCACCAAGGAAGATTGATATGGTGGAGTGACATGGCGGAGGGACATGGATGAGTGACTTGGAGGAGTGACATGGAGGAGCAACACGGAGGAGCGACATGGAGGAGTGACATGGAGTACTGACATGGAGTAGCTACATGTAGGAGTTACATGGAGGAGTGACTTGGAGGAGCAACATGGAGGAGTGACATAGAGGATTGATGTGGAGGAGCAACACGGATGAGTGACATGGAGGAGTTACAAGGAGGGTTGAGTTGGTATAGTGACATGGAGGAGTGACATGGAGGTGTGACATGGAGGAGTGAAATAGAGGAGTGATGTGGAGGAGTGACATGGAGGAGGAACATGGAGGAGTGACGTGGAAGACATATAGAAGTGACATGGATGAGTGACATGGAGGAGTGACAAGAAGGATTGAGATGGTGTAGTGACATGGCGGATGGACATAGATGAGTTACATGGAGGAGTGACATGGAAGAGCAACATGGAGGAGCGACGTGGAGGAGTGAGTTGGTGGAGCGACATGGACGAGTCACATGGAGTAGCGACATGGAGGAGTGACATGAAGTAGTGACATTGAGGAGTGACATGAGGAATGAGTTGGTGTAGCGACATGGAGGAGTGACTTTGAGTACCGACAAGGAGGAGTGACCTGGAGGAGTGACATGGAGGAGTGAAATGGTGGAGTAACATGGAGGAGTGACTTTGAGTACCGACATGGAGGATATACATGGAGGAGTGACATGGAGGAATGACATGGAGGAGGGACATGGAGGAGCGATATCGAGGAGTTACATTGTGGAGTGAGTTGGTGTAGTGACATGGAGGAGTGACTTTGAGTAGCGACATGGAGGAGTGACCTGGAGGAGTGACATGGAGGAGGGACATGGAGGAGTGACTTGGAGAAGTGACAGGGTTGATCAGGAAGGAAGGTTGATATGGTGGAGTGACATAATGGAGGGACATGGGTGATTGACTTGGAGGAGTGACAAGGAGGAGCAACACGGAGGAGCAACATGGAGGAGTGACATGGAGTAGTGACATGGAGGATGGACATGGAGGAGTGACATGGAAGACATATAGAGATGAAATGGAGGAGTGAATTGGAGGAGTGACATAATCGAGTGACATGGAGGAATGACATGGATTAGTGACATGGAGGAGTTACAAGGAGGGTTGAGTTGGTGTAGTGACATGGAGGAGTGACATGGAGGTGTGACATGAAGGAGTCAAATAGAGGAGTGATGTGGAGGAGTGACATGAAGGAGGAACATGGAGGAGTGACATGGAAGACATATAGAAGTGACATGGATGAGTGACATGGAGGAGTGACATGGAGGAGTGACATGAGGAGTGAGAAGAAGTAGCGACATGGAGGATTGACATGGAGGAGTGACATGGAGGAGTGATATAGAGTAGCGACATGGAGGAGATAAATGGAGGAGTGACATGGAGGAATGAAATGGAGGAGTGACATGGAGGAAGGACATGGAGGAGTGACATAGAGGAGTGACTTTGAGTAGCGACATGGAGGAATGACCTGGAGGAGTGACATGGAGGAGTGACTTCGAGTAGCGACATGGAGGAGTGACCTGGAGGAGTGACATGGAGGAGTGAGTTGTAATAGTGACATGGAGGAGAGAAATGGAGGAGTGACATGGAGGAGTGACATTGAGGAGTGAGTTGGTGTAGTAACATGGAGGAGTGACTTCGAGTAGCGACATGGAGGAGTGACCTGTAGGAGTGACATGGAGGAGTGAAATGGTGGAGTGACATGGAGGAGTGACAGGGTTGATCAGGAAGTAGGGTTGATATGGTGGAGTGACATTGTGGAGGGACATGGGTGAGTGACTTGGAGGAGTGACATAGAGAATGGACATGGAGGAGTGACATGGAGGAGTGACATGGAGGAATGACATGGATGAGTGACATGGAGGAGTGACTTTCAGTTGCGACATGGAGAAGTGACCTGGAGGAGTGACATGGAGGAGTGAAATGGTGGAATGACATTGAGGAGTGAGTTGTTAGAGCGAAATGGTGGAGAGATATGGAGGAGTGACATGGAGGGGTGACATGGAGGAGTGACATAGAGGAGTGATGTGGAGGAGAGTAATGGAAGAGTGACATGGAGAAGTGACACGAGGAGTGAGAAGAAGTAGCGACATGGAGGATTGACATGGAGGAGTGACATGGAGGAGTGATATAGAGTAGCGACATGGAGGAGATAAATGGAGGAGTGACATGGAGGAATGACATGGAGGAGTGACATGGAGGAGGAACATGGAGGAGTGACTTTGAGTAGCGACATGGAGGAATGACCTGGAGGAGTGACATGGAGGAGTGACTTAGAGTAGCGACATGGAGGAGTGACCTGGAGGAGTGACCTGGAGGAGTGACATGGAGGAGTGAGTTGTTATAGCGACATGGAGGAGTGACCTGTAGGAGTGACATGGAGGAGTGAAATGGTGGAGTGACATGGAGGAGTGACATAGAGGAGTGACGTGGAGGAGAGACATGGAGGAGTGACATGGAGAAGTGACAGGGCGGATCAAAAAGGAGGGTTGATATGGTGGAGTAACATCGCAGAGGGACATGGGTGAGTGAATTGGAGGAGTGACATGGAAGAGTGACATGAGGAGTGAGTTTGTGTAGCGACATGGAGGAGTGACATGGAGTAGGTACATGGAGGAGTTACATGGAGGACTGACTTGGAGGAGTGAGTTGTTAGAGCGACATGGAGGAGTGACATGGAGTAGCGACATGGAGGAGTGACATGAGTAATGAGTTGGTGTAGCGACATGGAGGAGTAACATGGAGGTGTGACTTGGAGGAGTGACATGGAAGACATATAGAAGTGACATGGATGAGTGATAAGGAGGAGTGACAAGAAGGATTGAGTTGGTGTAGTGACATGGAGGAGTGACTTTGAGTAGCGACATGGAGGAGTGACCTGGAGGAGTGAAATGGAGGAGTGAAATGGTGGGGTGACATGGAAGAGTGAGTTGTTAGAGCGACATGGAGGAGTGACATAGAGGATTGATGTGGAGTAGTGACATGGAGGATGGACATGGAGGAGTGAATTGGAGTTGTGACATAAAGGAGTGACATGGAGGAATGACATGGATGAGTGACATGGAGGAGTGACAAGAAGTAGTGACATGGAGGGGTGACATTGAGGAGTGAGTTGGTGTAGCGACATGGAGGAGTGACATGGAGTAGCGACATAGAGTAGTAAAATGAGGAGTGAGTTTGTGTAGCGACATGGAGGAGTGACATGGAGGAGTGACATAGAGTAGCGACATGGAGGAGATACATGGAGGAGTGACATGGAGGAATGACATAGAGAAGTGACATGGAGGAGGGACATGGAGGAGCGATATGGAGGAGTGACATGAAAGAGTGTAAAGGAGGGTTGAGTTTGTGTGGCGACATGGAGGAGTGACATGAAGTAGTGACATTGAGGAGTGACATTGAGGAGTGAGTTGGTGTAGTGACATGGAGGAGTGACTTTGAATATCGACTTGGAGGAGTGACCTGGAGGAGTGACATGGAGGAGTGAAATGGTGGAGTGACATGGAGGAGTGACATGGAGGAGTGAGTTGTTAGAGCGATATAGAGGAGAGACATGGAGGAGTGACATGTAGGAGTGACATGGAGGAGTGACATAGAGGAGTGACTGGGCGGATCATCAAGGAAGATTGATATGGTGGAGTGACATGGTGGAGGGACATGGATGAGTGACTTGGAGTAGCGACATGGATGAGTGACATGGAGTAGCTACATGGAGGAGTTACATAGAGGAGTGACTTGGAGGAGCAACACGGAGGAGCGACATGGAGGAGTGACATGGAGTAGTGACATGGAGTAGCTACATGTAGGAGTAGAATGGAGGAGTGACTTGGAGGAGCGACATGGAGGAGTGACATGGAGTAGTGACAAGGAGGAGGGACATGGAGGAGTGACTTGGAGAAGTGACAGGGTTGATCAGGAAGGAGGGTTGATAAGGTGGAGTGACATCGTGTAGGGACATGGGTGAGTGACTTGGAGGAGTGACATGGAGGAGCAACATGGAGGAGCAACATGGAGGAGTGAAATGGAGTAGTGACATGGAGGATGGACATGGAGGAGTGACATGGAAGACATATAGAGATGACATGGAGGAGTGAACTGGAGGAGTGACATAAACGAGTGACATGGATGAATGACATGGATGAGTGACATGGAGGAGTTACAAGGAGGGTTGAGTTGGTGTTGCAACATGGAGGATTGACATGGAGTAGCGACATGGAGGAGTGACATGAGGAATGAGTTAGTGTAACGACATGGAGGAGTGACATGGAGGTGTGACATGGAGGAGTGACATAGAGGAGTGATGTGGAGGAGTGATGTGGAGGAGTTACATGGAGGAGGAACATGGAGGAGTGACATGGAAGACATATAGAAGTGATATGGATGAGTGACATGGAGGAGTGACAAGAAGGATTGAGTTGGTGTAGTGACATGGCGGAGGGACATAGATGAGTTACATGGAGGAGTGACATGGAAGAGCAACATGGAGGAGCGACATGGAGGAGTGAGTTGGTGGAGCGACATGAAGGAGTCACATGGAGTAGCGACATGGAGGAGTGACATGAAGTAGTGACATGGAGGAGTCACATGAGGAATGAGTTGGTGTAGCGACATGGAGGAGTGACTTTGAGTACCGACATGGAGGAGTGACCTGGAGGTGTGACATGGAGGAGTGAAATGGTGGAGTGACATGGAGGAGTAACTTGGAGGAGTGACATAAAGGATTGATATGGTGGAGTGACATGGAGAAGTAACATGGAGGAAGGAGTTGGTGGAGCGACATGGAGGAGTAACATGGAATAGCGACGTGGAGGAGTGACATGGAGGAATGACATGAAGGAGTGACTTGGAGAAATGACATGGTTGATCAGGAAGGAGGGTTGATATGGTGGAGTGACATCGTGGAGAGACATGGGTGAGTGACTTGGAGGAGTGACAAGGAGGAGCAACACGGAGGAGTGACATGGAGGAGTGACTTGGAGGAGTGACAAGGAGGAGCAACACGGAGGAGCGACATGGAGGAGTGACATGGAGGAGCGACATGGAGGAGTGACATGGAGTAGTGAAATGGAGGATGGACATGTAGAAGTGACATGGAAGACATATAGAGGTGACATGGAGGAGTGAATTGGAGGAGTGACATGAGTAATGAGTTGGTGTAGCGACATGGAGGAGTCACATGGAGGTGTGACATGGAGGAGTGACATAGAGGAGCGACGTGGAGGAGTGACATGGAGAAGTGACATGGAGGAGTGACATGAGTAATGAGTTGGTGTAGTGACATGGATGAGTGACATGGAGGAGTGACAAGAAGGATTTAGTTGGTGTAGTGACATGGCGGAGGGACATAGATGAGTTACATGGAGGAGTGACATGGAAGAGCAACATGGAGGAGCGACGTGGAGGAGTGAGTTGGTGGAGCGACATGGAGGAGTCACATGGAATAGCGACATGTAGGAGTGACATGGAGGAGTGACATAGAGAATTGATGTGGAGGAGCAACACGGAGGAGCGACATGGAGGAGTGACATGGAGTTGTGACATGGAGGAGGGACATGGAGGAGTGACATGGAGGAGTGAAATGGTGGAGTGGCATGGAGGAGTGAGTTGTTATAGCGACATGAAGGAGAGAATTGGAGGAATGACATGGAGGAGTGACATTGAGGAGTGAGTTGGTGTAGTAACATGGAGGAGTAATTTTGAGTAGCGACATGGAGGAGTGACCTGGAGGAGTAACATGGAGGAGTGAAATGGTGGAGTGACATGGAGGAGTGACAAGGAGGAGTGAGTTGTTAGAGCGACATAGAGGAGATACATGGAGGAGTGACATGTAGGAGTGACATGGAGAAGTGACATAGAGGAGTGACGTGGAGGAGAGACATGGAGGAGTGACATGGAGAAGTGACAGGGCGGATCAAAAGGAGGGTTGATATGGTGGAGTGACATCGCGGAGGGACATGGGTGAGTGAGTTGGAGGAGTGACATGGAAGAGTGACATGACGAGTGAGTTTGTGTAGCGACATGGAGGAGTGAAAAGGGGTAGCTACATGGAGGAGTTACATGGAGGACTGACTTGGAGAAGTAACACGGAGGAGCGACATGGATGAATGACATGGAGGAGTGACAAGGAGGGTTGAGTTTGTGTAGCGACATGGAGGAGTGACATGAAGTAGCGACATGGAGGAGTGACCTGAAGGAGTGATATGAAGGAATGAAATGGTGGAGTGACATGGATGAGTGAGTTGTTAGTGCAACATTGAGTAAAGACATGGAGGAGTGACATAGAGGAGTGACATGGAGGAGTGACATAGAGGAATGACGTGGAGGAGAGACATGGAAGAGTGACATGTAGAAGTAACAGGGCGGAGGGACATGGATGAGTGACATGGAGGAGTGACACGGAGGAGCAACATGGAGGAGCGACATTGAGGAGTGACATGGAAGAGTGAGTAGGTGTAGCGACATGGAGGATGGACATGGAGGAGTGACATGGAAGACATATAGAAGTGACATGGAGGAGTGAAATGGAGGAGTGACATAAAGGAGTGACATGGAGGAATGACATGGATGAGTGATAAGGAGGAGTCACATGGAGTAGTGACATGGAGGAGGGACATGGAGGAGTGACATGGAGGAGTGAAATGGTGGAGTGACATGGAGGAGTGAGTTGTTATAGCGACATGGAGGAGAAACATGGAGGAGTGACATGGAGGAGTGACATAGAGGAGTGACGTGGAGGAGAGACATGGAGAAGTGACATGGAGGACTGACATGGAGGAGTGACATAGAGGAGTGACGTGGAGGAGAGACATGGAAGAGTGACATGGAGAAGTGACATGGAGGAGTGACGTGGAGGAGAGACATGGAAGAGTGACATGGAGAAGTGACAGGGCAGATAACCAAGTAGGGTTGATATGGTGGAGTGACATCGCGGAGGGACATGGGTGAGTGACTTGGAGGAGTGACATGGAGGAGTGACATGAGGAGTGAGTTTGTGTAGCAACATGGAGGAGTGACATGGAGTAGTGACATGGAGTAAATACATGTAGGAGTTACATGGATGAGTGAGTTGGAGGAGCAACATGGAGGAGTGACATAGAGGACTGATGTGGAGGAGCAACACGGAGGAGCGACAAGGAGGAGGGACATGGAGTAGTGACATGGAGGATGACATGGTGGATTTACATGGAAGACATATAGAGATGACATGGAGGAGTGAATTGGAGGAGTGACATAAATGAGTGACATGGAGGAATGACATGGATGAGTTACATGGAGGAGTTACAAGGAGGTTTGAGTTGGTGTAGCGACATGGAGGAGTGACATGGAGTAGCGAAATGGAGGAGTGACATGAGTAATGAGTTGGTGTAGCGACATGGAGGAGTGACATAGAATAATGACATGGAGGAGTGACATAGAGGAGTGATGTGGAGGAGTGAAATGGAGGAGTTACGTGGAGGAGTGACATGGATGAGGGACAGTGACATGGAAGACATATAGAAGTGACATGGAGTAGCGACATGGAGGATTGACATGAGGAATGAGTTGCTGTAGCGACATGGAGGAGTGACATGGAGGTGTGACATGGAGGAGTGACATAGAGGAGGGACATGGAGGAGCGATATGGAGGAGTGACATGAAAGAGTTTAAAGGAGGATTGAGTTTGTGTAGCGACATGGAGGAGTGACATGAATTAGTGACATTGAGGAGTGAGTTGGTGTAGTGACATGGAGGAGTGACTTTGAGGAGTGACATGGGGGAGTGAAATGGTGGAGTGACATGGACGAGTGAGTTGTTAGAGCGACATGGAGGAGTGACATGGAGTAGCGACATGGAGGAGTGACATAGAGTCGCGACATGGAGGAGATACACGGAGGAGTGACATGGAGGAATGACATGGAGGAGTGACATGGAGGATGGACATGGAGGAATGACATGGAGGAATGACATGGATGAGTGACATGGAGGAGTGACTTTGAGTAGCAACATGGAGGAGTGACATGGAAGAGTGTTATGGAGAAGTGACAGGTCGGATCACCAAGGGAGATTGATAGGGTGGAGTGACATGGCGGAGGGACATGGATGAATGACATGGAGGAGTGACATGGAGGAGTGACTTGGAGGAGTGACATAAAGGAGTGACATGAGGAATGACATGGATGAGTTACATAGAGGAGTGACAAGGAAGGTTGAGTTTTTGTAGCGACATGGAGGAGTGAAATGAAGTAGCGACATGGAGGAGATACATGGAGGAGTGACATGGAGGAATGACATGGAGGAGTGACATGGAGGAGGGACATGGAGGAGCGATATGGAGAAGTGACATGAAAGAGTTTAAAGGAGGATTGAGTTTGTGTAGCGACATGGAGGAGTGACATGAATTAGTAACATTGAGGAGTGAGTTTGTGTAGTGACATGGAGGAGTGACTTTGAGGAGTGACATGGAGGAGTGAGTTGGTGTAGCGACATGGAGGAGTGACATGGAGTAGCGACATGGAGGAGTGACATGAGTAATGAGTTGGTGTAGCGACATGGAGGAGTTACATGGAGGTGTGACTTGGAGGAGTGACATAGAGGAGCGACGTGGAGGAGTGACATGGAGGAGGGACATGGAGGAGTGACATGGAATACATATAGAAATGACATGCATGAGTGACATGGAGGAGTGACAAGAAGGATTGAGTTGGTGTAGTGACATGGAGGAGTGACTTTGAGTAGCGACATGGAGGAGTAACATGGAGGAGTGAGTTGTTAGAGCGACATGGAGGAGTCACATGGAGGAGTGACATAGAGGATAGATGTGGAGTAGTGACATGGAGGATGGACATGGAGGAGTGATTTGGAGAAGTGACATGGAAGACATATAGAGGTGACATGGAGGAGTGAATTGGAGTTGTGACATAAAGGAGTGACATGGAGGAATGACATGGATGAGTGACATGGAGGAGTGACAAGAAATAGTGACATATAGGAGTGACATTGAGGAGTGAGTTTGTGTAGCGACATGGAGGAGTGACATGGAGGAGTGACATGGAGGAGTGACATGAGTAATGAGTTGGTGTAGCGACATGGAGGAGTGACATGGAAGTGTGACATGGAGGAGTGACATGGAGGACTGACATGGAATAACGACATGGAGGAGTGAAATGGAGGAGTGACATGGAGGAGTGAGTTGTTATAGCGACATGGAGGAGAGAAATGAGAAGTGACATGGAGGATTGACATTGAAGAGTGAGTTGGTGTAGTAACATGGAGGAGTGACTTTGAGTAGCGACATGGAGGAGTGACCTGGAGGAGTGACATGGAGGAGTGAAATGGTGGAGTGACATGGAGGAGTCGCATGGAATAGCGACATGGAGGAGTTACATGGAGGAGTGAGATAGAGTATTGATGTGGAGTAGTGACATGGAGGATGGACATGGAGGAGTGACTTTGAGAAGTGACAGGGTTGATCAGGAAGGAGTGTTGATATGGTGGAGTGACATCGTGGAGGGACATGGGTGAGTGACTTGGAGGACTGACAAGGAGGAGCAACACGGAGGAGCGACATGGAGGAGTGACAGTGAGGAGTGAGTTGGTGTAGCGACATGGAGGAGTGACATGGAGGAGTGACATGGAGGAGTGAGTTGATGGAGCGACATGGAGGAGTCACATGGAGGAGTGACATGGAGGAGTGACATGGAGGAGTTACATGGAGGAAGGAGTTGGTGGAGCGACATGGAGGAGTCACATGGAGGTGTGAAATGAAGGAGTGAAATAGAGTAGCGGCATGGAGGAGTGACATGAAGTAGTGACATGGAGGAGTGACATTGAGGAGTGAGTTAGTGTAGTGACATGGAGGAGTGACTTTGAGTAGCGACATGGAGGAGTGCAATGGCGGAGTGACATGGAGGAGTGAGTTGTTATAGCAACATGGAGGACAAACATGGAGGAGTGACATGGAGGAGTTACATGGAGGAGTGACATAGAGGAGTGACGTGGAGGAGAGACATGGAGAAGTGACATGGAGGACTGACATGGAGGAGTGACATAGAGGAGTGACGTGGAGGAGAGACATGGAAGAGTGACATGGAGAAGTGACAGGGCGGATAACCAATAAGGGTGGATATGGTGGAGTGGACATCGCGGAGGGACATGGATGAGTGACTTGGAGGAGTGAAATGGAGGAGTGACATGGAGGAGTGACCTGAGGAGTGACATGGAGGAGTGACATAGAGGAGTGACATGGATGAGTGACATGGAGGAGTGTCATGGAGGAGCAACATGGAGGAGGGACATGGAGGAGTAACTTGGAATAGCGACATGGGGGAGTAACATGGAGGAGTGACATGGAGGAGTACCTAGAGGAGTGACATGGAGGAGTGACATGGAGGAGTGAGTTGTTAGAGCGACATGGAGGAGAGACATGGAGGAGTGACATAGAGGATTGATGTGGAGGAGCAACACGGAGGAGCGACATGGAGGAGTGACATGGAGTAGCGACAGAGTAGTAACATGAGGAGTGAGTTTGTGTAGCGACATGGAGGAGTGACATGGAGGAGTGATATAGAGTAGCGACATGGAGGCGATACATGGAGGAGTGATGTGGAGGAATGACATGGAGGAGTGACATGGAGGAGGGACATGGAGGAGCGATATGGAGGAATGACATGAAAGAGTGTAAAGGAGAATTGAGTTTGTGTAGCGACATGGAGGAGTGACTTGAAGTAGCGACATGGAGGAGTGACATGGAGGAGTGACATGGAGGAGTGACATAGAGGAATGACGTGGAGGAGAGACATGGAAGAGTGACATGGAGAAGTAACAGGGCGGAGAGACATGGATGAGTGACATGGAGGAGTGACACGGAGGAGCAACATGGAGGAGCGACATTGAGGAGTGACATGGAAGAGTGAGTAGGTGTAGCGACATGGAGGATGGACATGGAGGAGTGACATGGAAGACATATAGAAGTGACATGGAGGAGTGAAATGGAGGAGTGACATAAAGGAGTGACATGGAGGAATGACATGGATGAGTGACAAGGAGGAGTCACATGGAGTAGTGACATGGAGGAGGGACATGGAGGAGTGACATGGAGGAGTGAAATGGTGGAGTGACATGGAGGAGTGAGTTGTTATAGCGACATGGAGGAGAAACATGGAGGAGTGACATGGAGGAGTGACATAGAGGAGTGACGTGGAGGAGAGACATGGAGAAGTGACATGGAGGACTGACATGGAGGAGTGACATAGAGGAGTGACGTGGAGGAGAGACATGGAAGAGTGACATGGAGAAGTGACATGGAGGAGTGACGTGGAGGAGAGACATGGAAGAGTGACATGGAGAAGTGACAGGGCAGATAACCAAGTAGGGTTGATATGGTGGAGTGACATCGCGGAGGGACATGGGTGAGTGACTTGGAGGAGTGACATGGAGGAGTGACATGAGGAGTGAGTTTGTGTAGCAACATGGAGGAGTGACATGGAGTAACTACATGAAGGAGTTACATGGAGGAGTGACATGGAGTAGTGACATGGAGTAAATACATGTAGGAGTTACATGGATGAGTGAGTTGGAGGAGCAACATGGAGGAGTGACATAGAGGATTGATGTGGAGGAGCAACACGGAGGAGCGACAAGGAGGAGGGACATGGAGTAGTGACATGGAGGATGACATGGAGGATTTACATGGAAGACATATAGAGATGACATGGAGGAGTGAATTGGAAGAATGACATGGATGAGTGACATGGAGGAGTTACAAGGAGGTTTGAGTTGGTGTAGCAACATGGAGGAGTGACATGAGTAATGAGTTGGTGTAGCGACATGGAGGAGTGACATGGAATAACGACATGGTGGAGTGACATGGAGGTGTGACATGGAGATGTGACATAGATGAGTGACATAGATGAGTGACGTGGATGAGTGACATGGAGGAGTGACAAGAAGGATTGAGTTGGTGTAGTGACATGGAGGAGTGACATACAGTAGCGACATGGAGGAGTGACATGGAGGAGTGATATGGAGGAGCAACACGGAGAAGTGACATGGAAGTGAGTTGGTGTAGCGACATGGAGGATGGACAAAGAGGTTTGAGTTGGTGTATTGACATGTAGGAGAGACATGGAGAAGTTACATGGAGAAGTGACATGGAAGAGTGAGTTGGTGTAGCGACATGGAGGACTGACATGGAATAGCGACATGGAGGAGTGAAATGGAGGAGTGACATAGAGGATTGATGTGGAGGAGCAACACGGAGGCGCGACATGGAGGAGTGACATGGAATAGTGACTTGGAGAAGTGACATCGAGGAGCAACACAGAGGAGCGACATGGAGGAGTGACATGGAGGAGTGACATGTAAGACATATAGAGGTGACATGGAGGAGTGAATTGGAGGAGTGACATAAAGGAGTGACATGGAGGAATGACATGGATGAGTGACATGGAGGAGTGACAAGGAGGGTTGAGTTTGTGTTGTGAAATGGAGGAGTGACAGTGAGGAGTGAGTTGGTGTAGTGACATGGAGGAGTGACTTTGAGTATCGACATGGAGGAGTGACCTGGAGGAGAGACATGGAGGAGAAACATGGAGGAGTGACATAGAGGATTGATGTGGAGTAGTGACATGGAGGATGGACATGGAGGAGTGACTTGGAGAAGTGAAAGGGTAGATCAGGAAGGAGGGTTTATATGGTGACTTGGAGAAGTGACATGGGTGAGTGACTTGGAGGAGTGACATGAGTAATGAGTTGGTGTAGCAACATGGAGGAGTGACATAGAGGAGCGACGTGGAGGAGTGACATGGAGGAGTGACATGGAGGAGTGACATGGAAGACATAGAAGTGACATGGATGAGTGACATGGAGGAGTGACAAGAAGGATTGAGTTGGTGTAGTGACATGGCGGAGGGACATAGATGAGTTACATGGAGGACTGACGTGGAAGAGCAACATGGAGGAGCGAAGTGGAGGAGTGACATGAAGTAGTGACATGGAGGAGTGACTCTGAGGAGTGAGTTGGTGTAGTGACATGGAGGAGTGACCTGTAGGAGTGACATGGAGTAGTGAAATGGTGGAGTGACATGGAGGAGTGAGTTGTTATAGCGACATGGAGGAGATACATGGAGGAGTGACATGGAGGAGTGACATGGAGGAGTGACATGAGTAATGAGTTGGGTGTAGCGACATGGAGGAGTGACATGGAAGTGTGACATGGAGGAGTGACATGGAGGACTGACATGGAATAACGACATGGAGGAGTGAAATGGAGGAGTGACATGGAGGAGTGAGTTGTTATAGCGACATGGAGGAGAGAAATGAGAAGTGACATGGAGGATTGACATTGAAGAGTGAGTTGGTGTAGTAACATGGAGGAGTGACTTTGAGTAGCGACATGGAGGAGTGACCTGGAGGAGTGACATGGAGGAGTGAAATGGTGGAGTGACATGAAGGAGTGACATGGAGGAGTGAGTTGGTGGAGCGACATGGAGGAGTCGCATGGAATAGCGACATGGAGGAGTTACATGGAGGAGTGAGATAGAGTATTGATGTGGAGTAGTGACATGGAGGATGGACATGGAGGAGTGACTTTGAGAAGTGACAGGGTTGATCAGGAAGGAGTGTTGATATGGTGGAGTGACATCGTGGAGGGACATGGGTGAGTGACTTGGAGGACTGACAAGGAGGAGCAACACGGAGGAGCGACATGGAGGAGTGACAGTGAGGAGTGAGTTGGTGTAGTGACATGGAGGAGTGACTTTGAGTATCGACATGGAGGAGTGACCTGGAGGAGTGACATGGAGGAGTGAAATGGTGGAGTGACATGGAGGAGTGAGTTGTTAGAGCGACATGGAGGAGAGACATGGAGGAGTGACATGTAGGAGTGACATGGAGGAGTTACATAGAGGATTGATGTGGAGGAGCAACACGGAGTAGTGAAAAGGTGGAGTGACATGGAGTAGCTACATGGAGGAGTTACATGGAGGAGTGACTTGGAGGAACAACACGGAGGAGAGACATGGAGGAGTGACATGGAGTAGTGACATGATGGATGGAGATGGAGGAGTGAAATGGAAGACATATAGAAGTGACATGGAGGAGTGACTTGGAGGATTGAAAAAAGGAGTGACATGGAGGAATGACATTGATGAGTGATATGGGGGAGTGACAAGGATGATTGAGTTGGTGTAGTGACATGAGGAGTGACGTAGAGGAGAGACGTCGTGGAGTGAAATGGAGGAGTGACATGGAGGTGCAACATGAATGAGCGATATGGAGGAGTGACAAGGAGGATTGAGTTGGTTGTAGCGACATGGAGGAGTGACATGGAGGAGTGACATGGAGGAGTGAGTTGATGGAGCGACATGGAGGAGTCACATGGAGGAGTGACATGGAGGAGTGACATGGAGGAGTTACATGGAGGAAGGAGTTGGTGGAGCGACATGGAGGAGTCACATGGAGCTGTGAAATGAAGGAGTGAAATAGAGTAGCGGCATGGAGGAGTGACATGAAGTAGTGACATGGAGGAGTGACATTGAGGAGTGAGTTAGTGTAGTGACATGGAGGACAAACATGGAGGAGTGACATGGAGGAGTTACATGGAGGAGTGACATAGAGGAGTGATGTGGAGGAGAGACATGGAGAAGTGACATGGAGGACTGACATGGAGGAGTGACATAGAGGAGTGACGTGGAGGAGAGACATGGAAGAGTGACATGGAGAAGTGACAGGGCGGATAACCAATAAGGGTGGATATGGTGGAGTGACATCGCGGAGGGACATGGATGAGTGACTTGGAGGAGTGAAATGGAGGAGTGACATGGAGGAGTGACCTGAGGAGTGACATGGAGGAGTGACATAGAGGAGTGACATGGATGAGTGACATGGAGGAGTGTCATGGAGGAGCAACATGGAGGAGCGACATGGAGGAGTAACTTGGAATAGCGACATGGGGGAGTAACATGGAGGAGTGACATGGAGGAGTAACCTAGAGGAGTGACATGTAGGAGTGACATGGAGGAGTGAGTTGTTAGAGCGACATGGAGGAGAGACATGGAGGAGTGACATAGAGGATTGATGTGGAGGAGCAACACGGAGGAGCGATATGGAGGAGTGACATGGAGTAGCGACAGAGTAGTAACATGAGGAGTGAGTTTGTGTAGCGACATGGAGGAGTGACATGGAGGAGTGATATAGAGTAGCGACATGGAGGCGATACATGGAGGAGTGATGTAGAGGAATGACATGGAGGAGTGACATGGAAGAGGGACATGGAGGAGCGATATGGAGGAATGACATGAAAGAGTGTAAAGGAGAATTGAGTTTGTGTAGCGACATGGAGGAGTGACTTGAAGTAGCGACATGGAGGAGTGACATGGAGGAGTGACATGGAGGAGTGACATAAAGGATTGATGTGGAGTAGTGACATGGAGGATGGACATGGAGGAGTGACAAGGAGTAGCTATATGGAGGAGTTACATGGAGGAGTCACTTGGAGGAGCAACACAGAGGAGTGACATGGAGGAGTGACATGAGGAATGAGTTGCTGTAGCGACATGGAGGAGTGACAAGGAGTAATGACATGGAGGAGGGATATGGAGGAGTGACTTGGAGAAGTGACAGGGTTGATCAGGAAGGAGGGTTTATATGGTGGAGTGACATCGTGGAGGGACATGGATAAGTGACTTGGAGGAGTGACATGGAGGAGTTACATGGAGGAGTGACAGGTCGATCACCAAGGAAGATTGATAGGGTAGAGTGACATGGCGGAGGGACATGGATGAGTGACATGGAGGAGTGACATGGAGTAGTGACATGGAGTAGCTACATGTAGGAGTTACATGGAGGAGTGACTTGGAGGAGCAACATGGAGGAGTGGCATAGAGTAGTGACATGGAGTAGCTACATGTAGGAGTGACATGGAGGAGTGACATGGAGTAGTGACATGGAGGATTGACCTGGATGAGTGACATGGAGGAGTGACTTTGAGTAGCGACATTGAAGAGTGACATGGAGGAGTGAGTTGTTATAGCAACATGGAGGAGTGACTTTGAGTAGCGACATGGAGGAGTGACCTGGATGAGTGACATGGAGGAATGACTTGGAGGAGCAACATGGAGGAATGACATAGAGGATTGATGTGGAGGAGCAACACGGAGGAGCGACATGGAGGAGTGACATGGAGGATGGACATGGAGGAGTGACATGGAGGAATGACATGAATGAGTGACATGGAGGAGTGAAATTGTGGAGTGACATGGAGGAGTGAGTTGTTAGAGCGACATGGAGGAGAGACATGGAGGAGTGACATGGAGGAGTTACTTGGAGGAGCAAGACGGAGGAGCGACATGGAGGAGTGACATGAGGAATGAGTTGCTGTAGCGACATGGAGGAGTGACATGGAGTAGCTACATGGAGGAGTTACATGGAGGAGTGGCATGGAGGAGTGACCTAGAGGAGTGACATGGAGAAGTGATATGGAGGAGTAACTTGAAGGAGTGACATAAAGGAGTGACATGGAGGAGTGACATGGATGAGTTACATTGAGGACTGAGTTGGTGTAGTGACATGGAGGAGTGACTTTGAGTAGCGACATGGAGGAGATACATGGAGGAGTGACATGGAGGAATGACATGGAGGAGGGACATGGAGGAGCGATATGGAGGAGTTACATTGAGGAGTGAGTTGGTGTAGTGAAATGGAGGAGAGAAATGAAGGAGTGATATGGAGGAGTGACATTGAGGTGTGAGTTGGTGTAGTGAAATGGAGGAGTGACTTTGAGTAGCGACATGGAAGAGTGACCTGGAGGAGTGACAAGGAGGAGTGAAATGGGGAAGTGACATGGAGGAGTAACTTGGATGAGTGACATAAAGGACTGACATGGAGGAGTGACATGGAGGAGTAACATGGAGGAAGGAGTTGGTGGACGACATGGAGGAGTGACTTGGAGGAGCAACATGGAGGAGTGACATAGAGGATTGATGTGGAGGAGCAACACGGAGGAGCGACATGGAGGAGTGACATGGAGTAGTGACATGGAGGAGGGAAATGGAGGAGTGACTTGGAGGAGCAACATGGAGGAGTGACAGAGGATTGATGTGGAGGAGCAACACGGAGGAGCGACATGGGGGAGTGACATGGAGTAGTGACATGGAGGAACGATATAGAGGAGTGACTTGGAGGAGGGACATGGAGAAGTGACATGGAGGAGTGACATGAGGAGTGAGTTTGTGTAGCGACATGGAGGAGTCACATGGAGTAGCTACATGGAGGAGTTACATGGAGGAGTGACATGGAGTAGTGTCATATAGTAGCTACATGTAGGAGTTACATGGAGGAGTGACATAGAGGATTGATGTGGAGGAGCAACACGGAGGAGCGACATGAAGGAGTGACATGGAGTAGTGACATGGAGGAGGGAGATGGAGGAGTGACTTGGAGAAGTGACAGGGTTGATCAGGAAGGAGGGTTGATATGGTAGAGTGACATCGTGGAGGGACATGGGTGAGTGACTTGAAGGAGTGACATGGAGGAATAACAAGGAGGAGCGAAATGAGGAGTGACATGGAGTAGCGACATGGAGGAGTGACATGAGTAATGAGTTTGTGTAGCGACATGGAGGAGTGACATGGAATAACGACATGGAGGAGTGACATGGAGGTGTGATATGGAGGAGTTACAAGGAGGGTTGAGTTGGTGTAGCGACCTGGAGGAGTGACATGGAGTAGCGACATGGAGGAGTGACATGAATAATGAGTTGGTGTAGCGACATGGAATAACGACATGGAGGATTGACATGGAGTTGTGACATGGAGGAGTGACATAGAGGAGTGACGTGGAGGAGTGAAATGGATGAGTTACGTGGAGGAGTGACATGGAGGAGGGACAGTGACATGGAAGACATATAGAAGTGACATGGAGGAGTGACATGGAGGATGGACAAAGAGGTTTGAGTTGGTGTATTGACATGGAGGAGTGACATGGAGGATTGATGTGGAGGAGCAACACGGAGGAGTGACATGGAGGACCAACACGGAGGAGTGACATGGAGGAGTGACAAGGATTTAGTTGGTGTAGCTACATGGAGGAGTGACATAGAGTAGCGACATGGAGGAGTGACATGGAGGATGGACAAAGAGGTTTCAGTTGGTGTATTGACATGGAGGAGTGACATGGAGAAGCGACATGGAGAATTGACATGGAAGAGTTAGTTGGTGTAGCGACATGGAGGATGGATGAAGAGGTTTGAGTTGGTGTATTGACATGGAGGAGTCACATGGAGTAGCGACATGGAGGGGTAACATGGAAGAGTGAGTTGGTGTAGCGACATGGAGGAGTGACAGGTCGGATCACCAAGGAAGATTGATAGGGTGGAGTGACATGGAGGACTGAATTGGAGGAGTGAATTGGAGGAGTGATATAAAGGAGTGAAATGTAGGAATGACATGGATGAGTGACATGGAGGAGTGACCAGGAGGGTTGAGTTGGTGTAGCGACATGGATGAGTGACATGGAGGAGTGACATGGAGTAGCGACATGGAGGAGTGACATGAGGAATGAGTTGGTGTAGCGACATGGAGGAGTGACATGAAATAATGACATAAAGGAGTGACATGGAGGATTGACATGGAGGAGTTACATGGAGGAGTGACAAGGAGGGTTGAGTTTGTATAGTGACATGGAGGAGTGACAAGAAGTAGTGACATGGAGGAGTGACATTGAGGAGTGAGTTGGTGTAGTTACATGGACGAGTGACTTTGAGTAGCGACATGGAAGAGTGACCTGGAGGAGTGACATGGAGGAGTGACATGGAAGACATATAGAATTGACATAGAGGAATGACGTGGAGGAGTGACATGGAGAAGCGACATGGAGGAGTGACATGGAAGAGTGAGTTGGTGTAGCGACATGGAGGACTGACATGGAATATTGACATGGAGGAGTGACATGGAGGAGAGACATAGAGGATTGATGTGGAGGAGCAAACGGAGGAGCGACATGGAGGAGTGACATGGAGTAGTGACATGGAGGAGGGACAATGAGGAGTGACTTGGAGAAGTGACAGGGTTGATCAGGAAGGAGGATTGATATGGTGGAGTGACATCATGGAGGGACATGGGTGAGTGATTTGGAGGAATGACATGGAGGAGTGACATGGAGTAGCGACATGGAGGAGTGACATGGAGGAGTGACATGGAGTAGCGACATGGAGGAGTGACATGAGGAATGAGTTGGTGTAGCGACATGGAGGAGTGACATGGAATAACGACATGGAGAAGTGACATGGAGTAGCTATATGGAGGAGTGACATGGAGGAGTGACATGGAGGAATGACATGGATGAGTGACATGGAGGAGTGACTTTGAGTAGCAACATGGAGGAGTGACCTGGAAGAATGACATGAAGGAGAGACATGGAGGAGTGACATGGAGGAGTGACAAGTAGGGTTGAGTTTGTGTAGCGACATGAAGGAGTGACATGAAGTAGTGACATGGAGGAGTGACATTGAGGAGTGAGTTGGTGTAGTTACATGGAGGAGTGACTTTGAGTAGCGACATGGAGGAGTGACCTGGAGGAGTGACATGAAGGAGTGAAATGATGGAGTGACATGGATTAGTGAGTTGATAGAGCAACATGGAGTAGTGACATGGAGTAGTGACATGGAGGAGTGACATGGAGGATGGACATGGAGGAGAAACTTGGAGAAGTGACAGGGTTGATCAGGAAGGAGTGTTGATATGGTGGAGTGACATCGTGGAGGGAAATGGGTGAGTGACTTGGAGGAGTGACAAGGAGGAGCAACACGGAGGAGCGAGATGGAGGAGTGACATGGAGTAGTGACATGGAGGATGGACATGGAGGAGTGACTTGGAGAAGTGACAGGGTTGATCAGGAAGGAGGGTTTATATGGTGGAGTCATATCGTAGAAGGACATGGGTGAGTGACTTGGAGGAGTGACATGGAAGAGTTACATGGAGGACTGACTTGGAGGAGCAACACGGAGGAGTGACATGGATGAGTGACATGGAGGAGTGACAAGGAGGGTTGAGTTTGTGTAGCGACATGGAGGAGTGACATGAAGTAGCGACATGGAGGAGTGACCTGTAGGAGTGACATGGAGGAGTGAAATGGTGGAGTGACATGGAGGAGTGAGTTGTTAGAGCGACATGGAGGAGAGATATGGAGGAGTGACATGGAGGAGTGACATGGAGAAGTGACATAGAGGAGTGACGTGGAGGATAGACAAGGAAGAGTGATATGGAGAAGTGACAGGTCGGATCACCAAGGGAGATTGATAGGGTGGAGTGACATAGCGGAGGGACATGGATGAGTGACATGGAGGAGTGACATGGAGGAGTGACTTGGGGAAGTGACATGAAGGAGTGACATGAGGAATGACATGGATGAGTCACATGGAGGAGTGACAAGGAGGGTTGAGTTTGTGTAGCGACATGGAGGAGTGACATGAAGTAGCGACATGGAGGAGTGACCTGGAGGAGTGACATGAAGGAGTGAAATGGTGGAGTGACATGGAAGAGTCAGTTGTTAGAGCGACATGGAGTAGAGACATGGAGGAGTGACATAGAGCAGTGACATGGAGGAGTGACATGGATAAGTGACAGGGCGGATCAAAAAGGAGGGTTGATATGGTGGAGTGACATCGCGGAGGGACATGGGTGAGTGACTTGGAGAAGTGACAGGGTTGATCAGGAAGGAAGGTTTATATGGTGGAGTGACATCGTGGAAGGACATGGGTAAGTGACTTGGAGGAGTGACATGGAGGAGTGACATGGAGGAGTGACATGAGGAGTGAGTTGGTGTAGCGACATGGAGGAGTGACATGGAGTAGCGACATGGAGGAGTTACATGGAGTAGTGACATGAAGGAGCAACATGGAGGAGCGACATGGAGGAGTAACTTGGAGGAGTGACATAAAGGAGTGACATGGAGGAGTGACATGGAGGAGTAACATGGAGGAAGGAGTTGGTGGAGCGACATGGAGGAGTCACATGGAGTAGCAACATGGAGGAGTAACATGAAAGACTGAGTTGGTGTAGCGACATGGAGGACTGACATGGAATAGCGACATGGAGGAGTGACATGGAGGAGTGACATGGAGTAGCTACATGGAGGAGTTACATGGAGGAGTGATTTGGAGGAGCAACACGGAGGAGCGACATGGAGAAGTGACATGGAGTAGTGACATGATGGATGGACATGGAGGAGTGACATTTAGGAGTGAGTTGGTGTAGTGACATGGAGGAGTGACTTTGAGTAGCGACATGGAGGAGTGACATGAAGTAGTGACATTGAGGAGTGACATTGAGGAGTGAGTTGGTGTCGTTACATGGAGGAGTGACTTTGAGTAGCGACATGGAGGAGTGACATGAAGTAGTGACATTGAGGAGTGACATTGAGGAGTGAGTTGGTGTCGTTACATAGAGGAGTGACTTTGAGTAGCGACATGGAGGAGTGACCTGGAGGAGTGACATGGAGGAGTGAAATGGTGGAGTGACATGGAGGAGTGACATAGAGGATTGATGTGGAGTAGTGACATGGAGGATGGACATGGAGGAGTGACTTGGAGAAGTGATCGGGTTGATCAGGAAGGAGGGTTGATATGGTGGAGTGACATCGCGGAGGGACATGGGTGAGTGACTTGGAGGAGTGACATGGAGGAGTGTCATCGAGGAGAGACGTGAGGAGTGAGTTTGTGTAGCGAGATGGAGGAGTGACATGGAGTAGCTACATGGAGGAGTTACATGGAGGAGTGACTTGGAGGAGTGACCTAGAAGAGTGACATGTAGGAGTGACATGGAGGGGTGACATGGAGGAGTGACATAGAGTAGCGAAATGGAGGAGATACATGGAGGAGTGACATGGAGGAATGACATGGAGGAGTGACATGGAGGAGGGACATGGAGGAGCAAAAGGGAGGAGTGACATGAAAGAGTGTAAAGGAGGATTGAGTTTGTGTAGCGACATGGAGGAGTAACATGAAGTGGTATTATTGAGGAGTGACATTGTGGAGTGAGTTGGTGTAGTGACATGAAGGAGTGACTTTGAGCAGCGACATGGAGGAGTGACCTGGAGGAGTGACATGGAGGAGAGAAATGGAGGAGTGATATGGAGGAGTGACATTGAGGAGTGAGTTGGTGTAGTAACATGCAGGAGTGACTTTGAGTATTGACATGGAGGAGTGACCTGGAGGAGTGATATGGAGGAGTGAAATTGTGGAGTGACATGGAGGAGTGATTTATTAGAGCGACATGGAGGAGAGAAATCAAGGAGTGACATGGAGGAGTGACATGGAGGAGTGACATTGAGGTGTGACATGGAGGAGTGACATAGAGGAGCGACGTGGAGGAGTGACATGGAGAAGTGACATGGATGAGTGACATGGAGGAGAGACAAGAAGGATTGAGTTGGTGTAGTGACATGGCGGAGGGACATAGATGAGTTACATGGAGGAGTGACATGGAAGAGCAACATGGAGGAGCGACGTGGAGGAGTGAGTTGTTGGAGCGACATGGAGGAGACACATGGAGTAGCGACATGGAGGAGTGACATGAAGTAGTGACATGGAGGAGTGACATTGAGGAGCGAGTTGGTGTAGTGACATGGAGGAGTGACTGAGTAGCGAAATGGAGGAGTGACCTGGAGGAGTGACATGGAGGAGTGCAATGGTGGAGTGACATGGAGGAGTGAGTTGTTATAGCGACATGGAGGACAAACATGGAGGAGAGACATGGAGGAGTGACATGGAGGAGTGAGTTGGTGTAGCGACATAGAGGAGTGACATGGAGTAGCGACATAGAGTAGTAACATGAGGAGTGAGTTTGTGTAGCGACATGGAGGAGTGACATGGAGGAATGACATGGAGGAGTGACATGAAGGAGGGACATGGAGGAGCGATATGGAGGAGTGACATGAAAGAGTGTAAAGGAGGATTGAGTTTGTGTAGCTACATGGAGGAGTGACATGAAGTATTGACATTGAGGAGTGACATTGAGGAATGACTTGGTGTAGTGACATGAAGGAGTGACTTTGAGTAGCGACATGGAGGAGTGACATTGAGGAGCGAGTTAGTGTAGTGACATGGAGGAGTGACTGATTAGCGAAATGGAGGAGTGACCTGGAGGAGTGACATGGAGGAGTGCAATGGTGGAGTGACATGGAGGAGTGAGTTGTTAGAGCGACATGGAGGAGAGAAATGGAGAAGTGACATGGATGAGTGACATGGAGGAGTGACAAGAAGGATTGAGTTGGTGTAGTGACATGGCGGAGGGACATAGATGAGTTACATGGAGGAGTGACATGGAAGAGCAACATGGAGGAGCGACGTGGAGGAGTGAGTTGGTGGAGCGACATGGAGGACTGACATGGAATAGCGACATGGAGGAGTGACATGGAGGGGTGACATGGAGGAGTGACATAGAGTAGCGACATGGAGCAGATACATGGAGGAGTGACATGGAGGAATGACATGGAGGAGTGACATGGAGGAGGGACATGGAGGAGCGATATGGAGAAGGGACATGAAAGAGTTTAAAGGAGGATTGAGTTTGTGTAGCGACATGGAGGAGTGACATTGAGGAGTGAGTTTGTGTAGTGACATGGAGGAGTGACTTTGAGGAGTGACATGGAGGAGTGAAATGGTGGAGTGACATGGAGGAGTGAGTTGTTAGAGCGACATGGAGGAGTGACATGGAGTAGCGACATGGAGGAGTGACATGAGTAATGAGTTGGTGTAGCGACATGGAGGAGTTACATGGAGGTGTGACTTGGAGGAGTGACATAGAGGAGCGACGTGGAGGAGTGACATGGAGGAGGGACATGGAGGAGTGACATGGAATACATATAGAAATGACATGCATGAGTGACATGGAGGAGTGACAAGAAGGATTGAGTTGGTGTAGTGACATGGAGGAGTGACTTTGAGTAGCGACATGGAGGAGTAACATGGAGGAGTGAGTTGTTAGAGCGACATGGAGGAGTGACATGGAGGAGTGACATAGAGGATAGATGTGGAGTAGTGACATGGAGGATGGACATGGAGGAGTGATTTGGAGAAGTGATATGGAAGACATATAGAGGTGACATGGAGGAGTGAATTGGAGTTGTGACATAAAGGAGTGACATGGAGGAATGACATGGATGAGTGACATGGAGGAGTGACAAGAAATAGTGACATATAGGAGTGACATTGAGGAGTGAGTTTGTGTAGCGACATGGAGGAGTGACATGGAGGAGTGACATGGAGGAGTGACATGAGTAATGAGTTGGTGTAGCGACATGGAGGAGTGACATGGAAGTGTGACATGGAGGAGTGACATGGAGGACTGACATGGAATAACGACATGGAGGAGTGAAATGGAGGAGTGACATGGAGGAGTGAGTTGTTATAGCGACATGGAGGAGAGAAATGAGAAGTGACATGGAGGATTGACATTGAAGAGTGAGTTGGTGTAGTAACATGGAGGAGTGACTTTGAGTAGCGACATGGAGGAGTGACCTGGAGGAGTGACATGGAGGAGTGAAATGGTGGAGTGACATGAAGGAGTGACATGGAGGAGTGAGTTGGTGGAGCGACATGGAGGAGTCGCATGGAATAGCGACATGGAGGAGTTACATGGAGGAGTGAGATAGAGTATTGATGTGGAGTAGTGACATGGAGGATGGACATGGAGGAGTGACTTTGAGAAGTGACAGGGTTGATCAGGAAGGAGTGTTGATATGGTGGAGTGACATCGTGGAGGGACATGGGTGAGTGACTTGGAGGACTGACAAGGAGGAGCAACACGGAGGAGCGACATGGAGGAGTGACAGTGAGGAGTGAGTTGGTGTAGTGACATGGAGGAGTGACTTTGAGTATCGACATGGAGGAGTGACCTGGAGGAGTGACATGGAGGAGTGAAATGGTGGAGTGACATGGAGGAGTGAGTTGTTAGAGCGACATGGAGGAGAGACATGGAGGAGTGACATGTAGGAGTGACATGGAGGAGTTACATAGAGGATTGATGTGGAGGAGCAACACGGAGTAGTGAAAAGGTGGAGTGACATGGAGTAGCTACATGGAGGAGTTACATGGAGGAGTGACTTGGAGGAACAACACGGAGGAGCGACATGGAGGAGTTACATGGAGTAGTGACATGATGGATGGAGATGGAGGAGTGAAATGGAAGACATATAGAAGTGACATGGAGGAGTGACTTGGAGGATTGACAAAAAGGAGTGACATGGAGGAATGACATTGATGAGTGATATGGGGGAGTGACAAGGATGATTGAGTTGGTGTAGTGACATGAGGAGTGACGTAGAGGAGAGACGTAGTGGAGTGAAATGGAGGAGTGACATGGAGGAGCAACATGAATGAGCGATATGGAGGAGTGACAAGGAGGATTGAGTTGGTGTAGCGACATGGAGGAGTGACATGGAGGAGTGACATGGAGGAGTGAGTTGATGGAGCGACATGGAGGAGTCACATGGAGGAGTGACATGGAGGAGTGACATGGAGGAGTTACATGGAGGAAGGAGTTGGTGGAGCGACATGGAGGAGTCACATGGAGGTGTGAAATGAAGGAGTGAAATAGAGTAGCGGCATGGAGGAGTGACATGAAGTAGTGACATGGAGGAGTGACATTGAGGAGTGAGTTAGTGTAGTGACATGGAGGAGTGACTTTGAGTAGCGACATGGAGGAGTGCAATGGCGGAGTGACATGGAGGAGTGAGTTGTTATAGCAACATGGAGGACAAACATGGAGGAGTGACATGGAGGAGTTACATGGAGGAGTGACATAGAGGAGTGACGTGGAGGAGAGACATGGAGAAGTGACATGGAGGACTGACATGGAGGAGTGACATAGAGGAGTGACGTGGAGGAGAGACATGGAAGAGTGACATGGAGAAGTGACAGGGCGGATAACCAATAAGGGTGGATATGGTGGAGTGACATCGCGGAGGGACATGGATGAGTGACTTGGAGGAGTGAAATGGAGGAGTGACATGGAGGAGTGACCTGAGGAGTGACATGGAGGAGTGACATAGAGGAGTGACATGGATGAGTGACATGGAGGAGTGTCATGGAGGAGCAACATGGAGGAGGGACATGGAGGAGTAACTTGGAATAGCGACATGGGGGAGTAACATGGAGGAGTGACATGGAGGAGTAACCTAGAGGAGTGACATGGAGGAGTGACATGGAGGAGTGAGTTGTTAGAGCGACATGGAGGAGAGACATGGAGGAGTGACATAGAGGATTGATGTGGAGGAGCAACACGGAGGAGCGACATGGAGGAGTGACATGGAGTAGCGACAGAGTAGTAACATGAGGAGTGAGTTTGTGTAGCGACATGGAGGAGTGACATGGAGGAGTGATATAGAGTAGCGACATGGAGGCGATACATGGAGGAGTGATGTGGAGGAATGACATGGAGGAGTGACATGGAGGAGGGACATGGAGGAGCGATATGGAGGAATGACATGAAAGAGTGTAAAGGAGAATTGAGTTTGTGTAGCGACATGGAGGAGTGACTTGAAGTAGCGACATGGAGGAGTGACATGGAGGAGTGACATGGAGGAGTGACATAGAGGAATGACGTGGAGGAGAGACATGGAAGAGTGACATGGAGAAGTAACAGGGCGGAGAGACATGGATGAGTGACATGGAGGAGTGACACGGAGGAGCAACATGGAGGAGCGACATTGAGGAGTGACATGGAAGAGTGAGTAGGTGTAGCGACATGGAGGATGGACATGGAGGAGTGACATGGAAGACATATAGAAGTGACATGGAGGAGTGAAATGGAGGAGTGACATAAAGGAGTGACATGGAGGAATGACATGGATGAGTGACAAGGAGGAGTCACATGGAGTAGTGACATGGAGGAGGGACATGGAGGAGTGACATGGAGGAGTGAAATGGTGGAGTGACATGGAGGAGTGAGTTGTTATAGCGACATGGAGGAGAAACATGGAGGAGTGACATGGAGGAGTGACATAGAGGAGTGACGTGGAGGAGAGACATGGAGAAGTGACATGGAGGACTGACATGGAGGAGTGACATAGAGGAGTGACGTGGAGGAGAGACATGGAAGAGTGACATGGAGAAGTGACAACGATTTAGTTGGTGTAGCTACATGGAGGAGTGACATAGAGTAGCGACATGGAGGAGTGACATGGAGGATGGACAAAGAGGTTTCAGTTGGTGTATTGACATGGAGGAGTGACATGGAGAAGCGACATGGAGAATTGACATGGAAGAGTTAGTTGGTGTAGCGACATGGAGGATGGATGAAGAGGTTTGAGTTGGTGTATTGACATGGAGGAGTCACATGGAGTAGCGACATGGAGGGGTAACATGGAAGAGTGAGTTGGTGTAGCGACATGGAGGAGTGACAGGTCGGATCACCAAGGAAGATTGATAGGGTGGAGTGACATGGAGGACTGAATTGGAGGAGTGAATTGGAGGAGTGATATAAAGGAGTGAAATGTAGGAATGACATGGATGAGTGACATGGAGGAGTGACCAGGAGGGTTGAGTTGGTGTAGCGACATGGATGAGTGACATGGAGGAGTGACATGGAGTAGCGACATGGAGGAGTGACATGAGGAATGAGTTGGTGTAGCGACATGGAGGAGTGACATGAAATAATGACATAAAGGAGTGACATGGAGGATTGACATGGAGGAGTTACATGGAGGAGTGACAAGGAGGGTTGAGTTTGTATAGTGACATGGAGGAGTGACAAGAAGTAGTGACATGGAGGAGTGACATTGAGGAGTGAGTTGGTGTAGTTACATGGACGAGTGACTTTGAGTAGCGACATGGAAGAGTGACCTGGAGGAGTGACATGGAGGAGTGACATGGAAGACATATAGAAGTGACATAGAGGAATGACGTGGAGGAGTGACATGGAGAAGCGACATGGAGGAGTGACATGGAAGAGTGAGTTGGTGTAGCGACATGGAGGACTGACATGGAATATTGACATGGAGGAGTGACATGGAGGAGAGACATAGAGGATTGATGTGGAGGAGCAAAACGGAGGAGCGACATGGAGGAGTGACATGGAGTAGTGACATGGAGGAGGGACAATGAGGAGTGACTTGGAGAAGTGACAGGGTTGATCAGGAAGGAGGATTGATATGGTGGAGTGACATCATGGAGGGACATGGGTGAGTGATTTGGAGGAATGACATGGAGGAGTGACATGGAGTAGCGACATGGAGGAGTGACATGGAGGAGTGACATGGAGTAGCGACATGGAGGAGTGACATGAGGAATGAGTTGGTGTAGCGACATGGAGGAGTGACATGGAATAACGACATGGAGAAGTGACATGGAGTAGCTATATGGAGGAGTGACATGGAGGAGTGACATGGAGGAATGACATGGATGAGTGACATGGAGGAGTGACTTTGAGTAGCAACATGGAGGAGTGACCTGGAAGAATGACATGAAGGAGAGACATGGAGGAGTGACATGGAGGAGTGACAAGTAGGGTTGAGTTTCTGTAGCGACATGAAGGAGTTACATGAAGTAGTGACATGGAGGAGTGACATTGAGGAGTGAGTTGGTGTAGTTACATGGAGGAGTGACTTTGAGTAGCGACATGGAGGAGTGACCTGGAGGAGTGACATGAAGGAGTGAAATGATGGAGTGACATGGATTAGTGAGTTGATAGAGCAACATGGAGTAGTGACATGGAGGAGTGACATGGAGGAGTGACATGGAGGAGTGATATAGAGTAGCGACATGGAGGAGATAAATGGAGGAGTGAAATGGAGGAGTGACATGGAGGAGTGACATGGAGGAGATAAATGGAGGAGTGAAATGGAGGAGTGACATGAAAGAGTGTAAAGGAGGATGGAGTTTGTGTAGCGACATGGAGGAGTGACATAAAGTAGTGACATTGAGGAGTGACATTGAGGAGTGAGTTGTTGTAGTGACATGGAGGAGTGACTTTGAGTAGCGACATGGAGGAGTGACCTGGAGGAGTGACATGGAGGAGTGAGTTGTTATAGCGACATGGAGGAGAGAAATGGAGGAGTGACACGGAGGAGTGACATTGAGGAGTGAGTTGGTGTAGTAACATGGAGGAGTGACTTTGAGTTGCGACATGGAGGAGTGACCTGGAGGAGTGAAATGGTGGAGTGACATGAAGGAGTGACATGGAGGAGTGAGTTGGTGGAGCGACATGGAGGAGTCACATGGAATAGCGACATGAAGGAGTCACATGGAGGAGTGACATAGAGGATTGATGTGGAGTAGTGACATGGAGGATGGACATGGAGGAGTGACTTGGAGGATCAACACGGAGGAGCGACATGGAGGAGTGACATGGAGGAGTGACATGGAGTAGCTACATGGAGGAGTTACATGGAGGATTGACTTGGAGGAGCAACACGGAGGAGCGACATGGAGGAGTGACATGAGGAATGAGTTGCTGTAGCGACATGGAGGAGTGACAAGGAGTAATGACATGGTGGAGTGACATGGAGGAGTGACTTGGAAATGTGACATTGTTGATCAGGAAGGAGGGTTTATATGGTGGAGTGACATCGTGGAGGGACATGGGTAAGTGACTTGGAGGAGTGACATGGAGGAGTGACACGGAGGAGTGACATGAGGAGTGAGTTAGTGTAGCGACATGGAGGAGTGACATGGAGTAGCTACATGGAGGAGCGACATGGAGGAGTAACTTGGAGGAGTTACAAAAAGGAGTGACATGGAGGAGTGACATGGAGTAGCTACATGGAGGAGTTACATGGAGGAGTGACATGGAGGAGTCACATGGAGTAGCAACATGGAGGAGTAACATGAAAGAGTGAGTTGGTGTAGCGACATGGAGGACTGATATGGAATACCGACATGGAGGAGTGATATGGAGGAGTGACATGGAGGAGTGACATGGAGTAGCTACATGGAGGAGTTACATGGAGGAGTGAGTTGTTAGAGCGACATAGAGGAGAGACATGAGAAGTGACATGGAGGAGTGACATGGAGGAGTGATATGAGGAGTGAGTTTGTGTAGCGACATGGAGGAGTGACATGGAGTAGCTACATGGAGGAGTTACATGGAGGAGTGACTTGGAGGAGCAACACGGAGGAGCGACATGGAGAAGTGACATGGAGTAGTGACATGGAGTAGCTACATGGAGGAGCTGCATGGAGGAGTGACTTGGAGGAGCAACATGGAGGAGTGACATAGAGGATTGATGTGGAGGAGCAACAAGGAGGAGCAACACGTAGGAGTGACATGGAGTAGTGACATGGAGGATGGACATGGAGCAGTGACATGAAAGACATATAGAGGTTAAATGGAGGAGTGAATTGGAGGAGTGACATAAACGAATGACATGGAGGAATGACATGGATGAGTGACATGGAGGAGTGACAAGGAGGTTTGAGTTTGTGTAGCGACATGGAGGAGTGACATTAAGTAGCGACATGGAGGAGTGACCTGGAGGAGTGACATGAAGGAGTGAAATGGTGGAGTGACATGGAGGAGTGAGTTGTTAGAGCGACATGGAGTAGAGACATGGAGGAGTGACATAGAGGAGTGACATGGTGGAGTGACATAGAGGAATGACGTGGAGGAGAGACATGGAAGAGTGACATGGAGAAGTGACAGGGCGGATAATTAAGGAAGAATGATATGGTGGAGTGACATGACGGAGGGACATGGATGAGTGACATGGAGGAGTGACACGGAGGAGCAACATGGAGGAGCGACATGGAGGAGTGACATGGAAGAGTGAGTAGGTGTAGCGACATGGAGGATGGACAAGGAGGAGTGACATGGAAGACATATAGAAGTGACATCGAGGATTGAATAGAAGGAGTGACATAAACGAGTGACATGGAGGAATGACATGGATGAGTGACATGGAGGAGTGACTTTGAGTAGCGACATGGAGGAGTGACCTGGAGGAGTGACATAGAGGAGTGAAATGGTGGAGTGACATGGAGGAGTGACAAGAAGGATTGAATTGGTGTAGTGACATGGCGGAGGGACATAGATGAGTAACATGGAGGAGTGACATGGAAGAGCAACATGGAGGAGCGACATTGAGTAGTGAGTTGGTGGAGCGACATGGAGGAGTCACATGGAGTAGCGACATGGAGGAGTGACATGGAGGAGTGACTTTGAGTAGTGACCTGGAGGAGTGACATGGAGGAGTGAAATGGTGGAGTGACATGGAGGAGTGAGTTGTTATAGCGACATGGAGGAGAAACATGGAGGAGTGACATGGAGGAGTGACTTGGAGGAGAAACACGGAGGAGCGACATGGAGGAGTGACATGAGGAGTGAGTTTGTGTAGCGACATGGAGGAGTGACATGAAGTAGCTACATGGAGGAGTTACATGGAGGAGTGACTTTGAGGAGCAACATCGAGGAGTGACATAGAGGATTGATGTGGAGGAGCAACACAGAGGAGCATCATGGTAGAGCGACATGGAGGAGTGACATGGAGTAGTGACATGGAGGAGGGACAAGGAGGAGTGACTTGGAGAAGTGAAAGGGTTGATCAGGAAGGAGGGTTGATATAGTGGAGTGACATCGTGGAGGGACATGGATGAGTGACTTGGAGGAGTGACATGGAGGAGCAACACGGAGGAGCAACATGGAGTAGTGACATGGAGTAGTGACATGGAGGATGGACATGGAGGAGTGACATGGAAGACATATAGAGGTGACATGGAGGAGTGACATGGAGTAACGACATGGAGGAGTGACAAGAGTAATGAGTTGGTGTAGCGACATGGAAGAGCGACATGGAATGACGACAAGGAGGAGTGACATCATGGAGGGACATGGGTGAGTGACTTGGAGGATTGACATAGAGGAGTGACATGGAGGAGTGACATGAGGAGTGAGTTTGTGAAGCGACATGGAGGAGTGACATGGAGTAGCTACATGGAGGAGTTACATGGAGGAGTGACTTGGAGGAGCAACACGGAGAAGCGACATGGAGGAGTGACATTGAGGAGTAACTTGGAGGAGTGACATAAAGGAGTGACATGGAGGAGTGACATGGAGGAGTAACGTGGAGGAAGGAGTTGGTGGAGCGACATGGAGGAGTCACATGGAGTAGCGACATTGAGGAGTACCATGAAAGAGTGAGTTGGTGTAGCGACATGGAGGAATAACATAAAGGAGTGACATGGAGGAATGATATGGATGAGTGACAAGGAGGAGTGAGAAGAAGTAGTGACATGGAGGAGTGACATGGAGGAATGACATGGAGTAGTGACATGATGGATGGACATGGAGGAGTGAAATGGAAGACATATAGAAGTGACATAGAGTAGTGACATGGAGGATGGACATGGAGGAGTGACATGGAAGACATATAGAGGTGACATGGAGGAGTGAATTGGAGTTGTGACATGGAGGAGTGACATTGAGGAGTGAGTTGGTGTAGCGACATGGAGGAGTCACATGGAGGAGTGACATAGATTAGCGACATGGAGGAGATACATGGAGGAGTGACATGGAGGAATGACATGGAGGAGTGATATGAAGTAGTGACATTGAGGAGTGACATTGAGGAGTGAGTTGGTGTAGTGACATGGAGGAGTGACTTTGAGTAGCGACATGGAGGAGTGACCTGGAGGAGTGACATTGAGGAGTGAGTTGGTGTAGCGACATGGAGGAGTGACCTGGAGGAGTGACATAGAGGAATTTCGTGGAGCAGAGACATGGAGGAGTGACATGGAGAAGTGACAGGGCGGATCACCAAGGAAGATTGATATGGTGGAGTGACATGGCGGAGGGACATGGATGAGTGACTTTGAGGAGTGACATGGAGGAGTGACATGGAGTAGCTACATGGAGGAGTTTCATGGAGGAGTGACTTGGAGGAGCAACACGGAGGAGCGACATGGAGGAGTGACCTGGAGTAGTGACATGGAGGAGTTACATGGAGGAGTGACTTGGAGGAGCAACACGGAGGAGCGACATGGAGGAGTCACATGAGGAGTGAGTTTGTGTAGCGACATGGAGGAGTGACATGGAGTAGCTAAATGGAGGAGTTACATGGAGGAGTGACTTGGAGGAGCAACATGGAGGAGCGACATGGAGGAGTGACCTGGAGTAGTGACATGGAGTAGCTACATGTAGGAGTTACATGGAGGAGTGACTTGGAGGAGCAACATGGAGGAGTGACATAAAGGAGTGATGTGGAGGAGCAACACGGAGGAGTTACATGGAGGAGTGACTTGGAGGAGTGACTTGGAGGAGCAACACGGAGGAGCGACATGGAGGAGTGACATGGAGTAGTGACATGGAGGAGGGACATGGAGGAGTGACTTGGAGAAGTGACAGGGTTGATCAGGAAGGAGGGTTGATATGGTGGAGTGACATCGTGTAGGGACATGGGTGAGTGACTTGGAGGTGTGACATGGAGGAGCAACACGGAGGAGCAACATGGAGGAGTGACTTGGAGTAGTGACATGGAGAATTGACATGGAGGAGTGACATGGAAGACATATAGAGATGACATGGAGGAGTGAACTGGAGGAGTGACATAAACGAGTGACATTGAGGAATGACATGGAGTAGCGACATGGAGGAGTGACACGAGGAATGAGTCAGTGTAGCTACATTGAGGAGTGACATGGAGGTGTGACATGGAGGAGTGACATAGAGGAGTTATGTGGAGGAGTGAAATGGAGGAGAAACATGGAGGAGTGACATGGAAGACATATAGAAGTGACATGGATGAGTGACATGGAGGAGTTACATGGAAGAGCAACATGGAGGAGCGACGTGGAGCAGTGAGTTGGTGGAGCGACATGGAGGAGTCAAATGGAGTAGTGACATGGAGGAGTGACATTAAGTAGTTACATGGAGGAGTGACAATTAGGATTGAGTTGGTGTCGTGACATGGAGGAGTGACTTTGAGTAGCGACATGAAGGAGTGACCTGGAGGAGTGACATGGAAGATTGAAATGGTGGGGTGATATGGAGGAGTGAGTTGTTAGAGCGACATGGAGGAGTGACATAGAAGATTGATGTGGAGTTGTGACATTTAGGATGGACATGGAGGAGTGACTTGGAGAAGTGACATGGAAGACATATAGAGGTTACATGGAGGAGTGAATTGTAGTTGTGACATAAAGGAGTGACATGGATGAGTGACATGGAGGATTGACAAGAAGTGGTGACATGGAGGAGTGACATTGAGGAGTGAGTTGGTGTAGCGACATGGAGGAGTGACATGGAGTAGCTACATGGAGGAGTTACATGGAGGAGTGACATGAAGGAGCAACATGGAGGAGCAACATGGAGGAGTAACTTGGAGGAGTGACATAAAGGAGTGAGTTGTTATAGCGACATGGAGGAGAGAAATGGAGGAGTGACATGAAGTAGTGACATTGAGGAGTAAGTTGGTGTAGCGACATGGAGGAGTGACCTGGAGGAGTGACATGGAGGAGTGAAATGGTGGAGTGACATGGAGGAGTTACATGGAGGAGTGAGTTGTTAGAGCGATATAGAGGAGAGATCTGGAGGAGTGACATGGAGTAGTGAAAAGGAGGATGGACATAAAGGAGTGAAATGGAGGAATGACTTGGAGGAGCAACATGGAGGAGTGACTTTGAGTAGTGACATGGAGGAGAGACATGGAAGAGTGATATGGAGGAGTAACATAAAGGAGTGACATGAGGAATGACATGGATGAGTGACATGGAGGAGTGACAAGGAGGGTTGAGTTTGTGTAGCGACATGGAGGAGTGACATGAACTAGCGACATGGAGGAGTGACCTGGAGGAGTGACATGAAGGAGTGAAATGGTGGAGTGACATGGAGGAGTGAGTTGTTAGAGCGACATGGAGTAGAGACATGGAGGAGTGATATAGAGGATTGACATGGAGGAGTGACATAGAGGAATGACGTGGAGGAGAGACATGGAAGAGTGACATGGAGAAGTGACAGGGCGGATAATTAAGGAAGAATGATATGGTGGAGTGACATGACGGAGGGACATGGATGAGTGACATGGAGGAGTGACACGGAGGAGCAACATGGAGGAGCGACATGGAGGAGTGACATGGAAGAGTGAGTAGGTGTAGCGACATGGAGGATGGACAAGGAGGAGTGACATGGAAGACATATAGAAGTGACATCGAGGATTGAATAGAAGGAGTGACATAAACGAGTGACATGGAGGAATGACATGGATGAGTGACATGGAGGAGTGACTTTGAGTAGCGACATGGAGGAGTGACCTGGAGGAGTGACATAGAGGAGTGAAATGGTGGAGTGACATGGAGGAGTGACAAGAAGGATTGAATTGGTGTAGTGACATGGCGGAGGGACATAGATGAGTAACATGGAGGAGTGACATGGAAGAGCAACATGGAGGAGCGACATTGAGTAGTGAGTTGGTGGAGCGACATGGAGGAGTCACATGGAGTAGCGACATGGAGGAGTGACATGGAGGAGTGACTTTGAGTAGTGACCTGGAGGAGTGACATGGAGGAGTGAAATGGTGGAGTGACATGGAGGAGTGAGTTGTTATAGCGACATGGAGGAGAAACATGGAGGAGTGACATGGAGGAGTGACTTGGAGGAGAAACACGGAGGAGCGACATGGAGGAGTGACATGAGGAGTGAGTTTGTGTAGCGACATGGAGGAGTGACATGAAGTAGCTACATGGAGGAGTTACATGGAGGAGTGACTTTGAGGAGCAACATCGAGGAGTGACATAGAGGATTGATGTGGAGGAGCAACACAGAGGAGCGTCATGGTAGAGCGACATGGAGGAGTGACATGGAGTAGTGACATGGAGGAGGGACAAGGAGGAGTGACTTGGAGAAGTGAAAGGGTTGATCAGGAAGGAGGGTTGATATAGTGGAGTGACATCGTGGAGGGACATGGATGAGTGACTTGGAGGAGTGACATGGAGGAGCAACACGGAGGAGCAACATGGAGTAGTGACATGGAGTAGTGACATGGAGGATGGACATGGAGGAGTGACATGGAAGACATATAGAGGTGACATGGAGGAGTGACATGGAGTAACGACATGGAGGAGTGACAAGAGTAATGAGTTGGTGTAGCGACATGGAAGAGCGACATGGAATGACGACAAGGAGGAGTGACATCATGGAGGGACATGGGTGAGTGACTTGGAGGATTGACATAGAGGAGTGACATGGAGGAGTGACATGAGGAGTGAGTTTGTGAAGCGACATGGAGGAGTGACATGGAGTAGCTACATGGAGGAGTTACATGGAGGAGTGACTTGGAGGAGCAACACGGAGAAGCGACATGGAGGAGTGACATTGAGGAGTAACTTGGAGGAGTGACATAAAGGAGTGACATGGAGGAGTGACATGGAGGAGTAACGTGGAGGAAGGAGTTGGTGGAGCGACATGGAGGAGTCACATGGAGTAGCGACATTGAGGAGTACCATGAAAGAGTGAGTTGGTGTAGCGACATGGAGGAATAACATAAAGGAGTGACATGGAGGAATGATATGGATGAGTGACAAGGAGGAGTGAGAAGAAGTAGTGACATGGAGGAGTGACATGGAGGAATGACATGGAGTAGTGACATGATGGATGGACATGGAGGAGTGAAATGGAAGACATATAGAAGTGACATAGAGTAGTGACATGGAGGATGGACATGGAGGAGTGACATGGAAGACATATAGAGGTGACATGGAGGAGTGAATTGGAGTTGTGACATGGAGGAGTGACATTGAGGAGTGAGTTGGTGTAGCGACATGGAGGAGTCACATGGAGGAGTGACATAGATTAGCGACATGGAGGAGATACATGGAGGAGTGACATGGAGGAATGACATGGAGGAGTGATATGAAGTAGTGACATTGAGGAGTGACATTGAGGAGTGAGTTGGTGTAGTGACATGGAGGAGTGACTTTGAGTAGCGACATGGAGGAGTGACCTGGAGGAGTGACATTGAGGAGTGAGTTGGTGTAGCGACATGGAGGAGTGACCTGGAGGAGTGACATAGAGGAATTTCGTGGAGCAGAGACATGGAGGAGTGACATGGAGAAGTGACAGGGCGGATCACCAAGGAAGATTGATATGGTGGAGTGACATGGCGGAGGGACATGGATGAGTGACTTTGAGGAGTGACATGGAGGAGTGACATGGAGTAGCTACATGGAGGAGTTTCATGGAGGAGTGACTTGGAGGAGCAACACGGAGGAGCGACATGGAGGAGTGACCTGGAGTAGTGACATGGAGGAGTTACATGGAGGAGTGACTTGGAGGAGCAACACGGAGGAGCGACATGGAGGAGTCACATGAGGAGTGAGTTTGTGTAGCGACATGGAGGAGTGACATGGAGTAGCTAAATGGAGGAGTTACATGGAGGAGTGACTTGGAGGAGCAACATGGAGGAGCGACATGGAGGAGTGACCTGGAGTAGTGACATGGAGTAGCTACATGTAGGAGTTACATGGAGGAGTGACTTGGAGGAGCAACATGGAGGAGTGACATAAAGGAGTGATGTGGAGGAGCAACACGGAGGAGTTACATGGAGGAGTGACTTGGAGGAGTGACTTGGAGGAGCAACACGGAGGAGCGACATGGAGGAGTGACATGGAGTAGTGACATGGAGGAGGGACATGGAGGAGTGACTTGGAGAAGTGACAGGGTTGATCAGGAAGGAGGGTTGATATGGTGGAGTGACATCGTGTAGGGACATGGGTGAGTGACTTGGAGGTGTGACATGGAGGAGCAACACGGAGGAGCAACATGGAGGAGTGACTTGGAGTAGTGACATGGAGAATTGACATGGAGGAGTGACATGGAAGACATATAGAGATGACATGGAGGAGTGAACTGGAGGAGTGACATAAACGAGTGACATTGAGGAATGACATGGAGTAGCGACATGGAGGAGTGACACGAGGAATGAGTCAGTGTAGCTACATTGAGGAGTGACATGGAGGTGTGACATGGAGGAGTGACATAGAGGAGTTATGTGGAGGAGTGAAATGGAGGAGAAACATGGAGGAGTGACATGGAAGACATATAGAAGTGACATGGATGAGTGACATGGAGGAGTTACATGGAAGAGCAACATGGAGGAGCGACGTGGAGCAGTGAGTTGGTGGAGCGACATGGAGGAGTCAAATGGAGTAGTGACATGGAGGAGTGACATTAAGTAGTTACATGGAGGAGTGACAATTAGGATTGAGTTGGTGTCGTGACATGGAGGAGTGACTTTGAGTAGCGACATGAAGGAGTGACCTGGAGGAGTGACATGGAAGATTGAAATGGTGGGGTGATATGGAGGAGTGAGTTGTTAGAGCGACATGGAGGAGTGACATAGAAGATTGATGTGGAGTTGTGACATTTAGGATGGACATGGAGGAGTGACTTGGAGAAGTGACATGGAAGACATATAGAGGTTACATGGAGGAGTGAATTGTAGTTGTGACATAAAGGAGTGACATGGATGAGTGACATGGAGGATTGACAAGAAGTGGTGACATGGAGGAGTGACATTGAGGAGTGAGTTGGTGTAGCGACATGGAGGAGTGACATGGAGTAGCTACATGGAGGAGTTACATGGAGGAGTGACATGAAGGAGCAACATGGAGGAGCAACATGGAGGAGTAACTTGGAGGAGTGACATAAAGGAGTGAGTTGTTATAGCGACATGGAGGAGAGAAATGGAGGAGTGACATGAAGTAGTGACATTGAGGAGTAAGTTGGTGTAGCGACATGGAGGAGTGACCTGGAGGAGTGACATGGAGGAGTGAAATGGTGGAGTGACATGGAGGAGTTACATGGAGGAGTGAGTTGTTAGAGCGATATAGAGGAGAGATCTGGAGGAGTGACATGGAGTAGTGAAAAGGAGGATGGACATAAAGGAGTGAAATGGAGGAATGACTTGGAGGAGCAACATGGAGGAGTGACTTTGAGTAGTGACATGGAGGAGAGACATGGAAGAGTGATATGGAGGAGTAACATAAAGGAGTGACATGAGGAATGACATGGATGAGTGACATGGAGGAGTGACAAGGAGGGTTGAGTTTGTGTAGCGACATGGAGGAGTGACATGAACTAGCGACATGGAGGAGTGACCTGGAGGAGTGACATGAAGGAGTGAAATGGTGGAGTGACATGGAGGAGTGAGTTGTTAGAGCGACATGGAGTAGAGACATGGAGGAGTGATATAGAGGATTGACATGGAGGAGTGACATAGAGGAATGACGTGGAGGAGAGACATGGAAGAGTGACATGGAGAAGTGACAGGGCAGATAACAAAAGAAGATTGATATAGTGGAGTGACAAGGCGGAGGGACATGGATGAGTGACATGGAGGAGTGACACGGAGGAGCAACATGGAGGAGCGACATGGAGGAGTGACATGGAAGAGTGAGTAGGTGTAGCGACATGGAGGATGGACATGGAGGAGTGACATGGAAGACATATAGAAGTGACATGGAGGAGTGAATTGGAGGAGTGACATAAACGAGTGACATGGAGGAATGACATGGTTGAGTGACATGGAGGAGTGACTTTGAGTAGCGACATGGAGGAGTGACCTGGAGGAGTGACATGGAGGAGTGAAATGGTGGAGTGACATGGAGGAGTGACCTGGAGGAGAGACATGGAGGAGTCACATGGAGTAGCGACATGGAGGAGTGACATGGAGGAGTGACTTTGAGTAGTGACCTGGAGGAGTGACATGGAGGAGTGAAATGGTGGAGTGACATGGAGGAGTGAGTTGTTATAGCGACATGGAGGAGAAACATGGAGGAGTGACATGGAGGAGTGACTTGGAGGAGAAACACGGAGGAGCGACATGGAGGAGTGACATGAGGAGTGAGTTTGTGTAGCGACATGGAGGAGTGACATGAAGTAGCTACATGGAGGAGTTACATGGAGGAGTGACTTTGAGGAGCAACATCGAGGAGTGACATAGAGGATTGATGTGGAGGAGCAACACAGAGGAGCATCATGGTAGAGCGACATGGAGGAGTGACATGGAGTAGTGACATGGAGGAGGGACAAGGAGGAGTGACTTGGAGAAGTGAAAGGGTTGATCAGGAAGGAGGGTTGATATAGTGGAGTGACATCGTGGAGGGACATGGATGAGTGACTTGGAGGAGTGACATGGAGGAGCAACACGGAGGAGCAACATGGAGTAGTGACATGGAGTAGTGACATGGAGGATGGACATGGAGGAGTGACATGGAAGACATATAGAGGTGACATGGAGGAGTGACATGGAGTAACGACATGGAGGAGTGACAAGAGTAATGAGTTGGTGTAGCGACATGGAAGAGCGACATGGAATGACGACAAGGAGGAGTGACATCATGGAGGGACATGGGTGAGTGACTTGGAGGATTGACATAGAGGAGTGACATGGAGGAGTGACATGAGGAGTGAGTTTGTGAAGCGACATGGAGGAGTGACATGGAGTAGCTACATGGAGGAGTTACATGGAGGAGTGACTTGGAGGAGCAACACGGAGAAGCGACATGGAGGAGTGACATTGAGGAGTAACTTGGAGGAGTGACATAAAGGAGTGACATGGAGGAGTGACATGGAGGAGTAACATGGAGGAAGGAGTTGGTGGAGCGACATGGAGGAGTCACATGGAGTAGCGACATTGAGGAGTACCATGAAAGAGTGAGTTGGTGTAGCGACATGGAGGAATAACATAAAGGAGTGACATGGAGGAATGATATGGATGAGTGACAAGGAGGAGTGAGAAGAAGTAGTGACATGGAGGAGTGACATGGAGGAATGACATGGAGTAGTGACATGATGGATGGACATGGAGGAGTGAAATGGAAGACATATAGAAGTGACATAGAGTAGTGACATGGAGGATGGACATGGAGGAGTGACATGGAAGACATATAGAGGTGACATGGAGGAGTGAATTGGAGTTGTGACATGGAGGAGTGACATTGAGGAGTGAGTTGGTGTAGCGACATGGAGGAGTCACATGGAGGAGTGACATAGATTAGCGACATGGAGGAGATACATGGAGGAGTGACATGGAGGAATGACATGGAGAAGTGATATGAAGTAGTGACATTGAGGAGTGACATTGAGGAGTGAGTTGGTGTAGTGACATGGAGGAGTGACTTTGAGTAGCGACATGGAGGAGTGACCTGGAGGAGTGACATTGAGGAGTGAGTTGGTGTAGCGACATGGAGGAGTGACCTGGAGAAGTGACATAGAGGAATTTCGTGGAGCAGAGACATGGAGGAGTGACATGGAGAAGTGACAGGGCGGATCACCAAGGAAGATTGATATGGTGGAGTGACATGGCGGAGGGACATGGATGAGTGACTTTGAGGAGTGACATGGAGGAGTGACATGGAGTAGCTACATGGAGGAGTTTCATGGAGGAGTGACTTGGAGGAGCAACACGGAGGAGCGACATGGAGGAGTGACCTGGAGTAGTGACATGGAGGAGTTACATGGAGGAGTGACTTGGAGGAGCAACACGGAGGAGCGACATGGAGGAGTCACATGAGGAGTGAGTTTGTGTAGCGACATGGAGGAGTGACATGGAGTAGCTAAATGGAGGAGTTACATGGAGGAGTGACTTGGAGGAGCAACATGGAGGAGCGACATGGAGGAGTGACCTGGAGTAGTGACATGGAGTAGCTACATGTAGGAGTTACATGGAGGAGTGACTTGGAGGAGCAACATGGAGGAGTGACATAAAGGAGTGATGTGGAGGAGCAACACGGAGGAGTTACATGGAGGAGTGACTTGGAGGAGTGACTTGGAGGAGCAACACGGAGGAGCGACATGGAGGAGTGACATGGAGTAGTGACATGGAGGAGGGACATGGAGGAGTGACTTGGAGAAGTGACAGGGTTGATCAGGAAGGAGGGTTGATATGGTGGAGTGACATCGTGTAGGGACATGGGTGAGTGACTTGGAGGTGTGACATGGAGGAGCAACACGGAGGAGCAACATGGAGGAGTGACTTGGAGTAGTGACATGGAGAATTGACATGGAGGAGTGACATGGAAGACATATAGAGATGACATGGAGGAGTGAACTGGAGGAGTGACATAAACGAGTGACATTGAGGAATGACATGGAGTAGCGACATGGAGGAGTGACACGAGGAATGAGTCAGTGTAGCTACATTGAGGAGTGACATGGAGGTGTGACATGGAGGAGTGACATAGAGGAGTTATGTGGAGGAGTGAAATGGAGGAGAAACATGGAGGAGTGACATGGAAGACATATAGAAGTGACATGGATGAGTGACATGGAGGAGTTACATGGAAGAGCAACATGGAGGAGCGACGTGGAGCAGTGAGTTGGTGGAGCGACATGGAGGAGTCAAATGGAGTAGTGACATGGAGGAGTGACATTAAGTAGTTACATGGAGGAGTGACAATTAGGATTGAGTTGGTGTCGTGACATGGAGGAGTGACTTTGAGTAGCGACATGAAGGAGTGACCTGGAGGAGTGACATGGAAGATTGAAATGGTGGGGTGATATGGAGGAGTGAGTTGTTAGAGCGACATGGAGGAGTGACATAGAAGATTGATGTGGAGTTGTGACATTTAGGATGGACATGGAGGAGTGACTTGGAGAAGTGACATGGAAGACATATAGAGGTTACATGGAGGAGTGAATTGTAGTTGTGACATAAAGGAGTGACATGGATGAGTGACATGGAGGATTGACAAGAAGTGGTGACATGGAGGAGTGACATTGAGGAGTGAGTTGGTGTAGCGACATGGAGGAGTGACATGGAGTAGCTACATGGAGGAGTTACATGGAGGAGTGACATGAAGGAGCAACATGGAGGAGCAACATGGAGGAGTAACTTGGAGGAGTGACATAAAGGAGTGAGTTGTTATAGCGACATGGAGGAGAGAAATGGAGGAGTGACATGAAGTAGTGACATTGAGGAGTAAGTTGGTGTAGCGACATGGAGGAGTGACCTGGAGGAGTGACATGGAGGAGTGAAATGGTGGAGTGACATGGAGGAGTTACATGGAGGAGTGAGTTGTTAGAGCGATATAGAGGAGTGACATGGAAGAGTGAGTAGGTGTAGCGACATGGAGGATGGACATGGAGGAGTGACATGGAAGACATATAGAAGTGACATGGAGGAGTGAATTGGAGGAGTGACATAAACGAGTGACATGGAGGAATGACATGGTTGAGTGACATGGAGGAGTGACTTTGAGTAGCGACATGGAGGAGTGACCTGGAGGAGTGACATGGAGGAGTGAAATGGTGGAGTGACATGGAGGAGTGACCTGGAGGAGAGACATGGAGGAGTCACATGGAGTAGCGACATGGAGGAGTGACATGGAGGAGTGACTTTGAGTAGTGACCTGGAGGAGTGACATGGAGGAGTGAAATGGTGGAGTGACATGGAGGAGTGAGTTGTTATAGCGACATGGAGGAGAAACATGGAGGAGTGACATGGAGGAGTGACTTGGAGGAGAAACACGGAGGAGCGACATGGAGGAGTGACATGAGGAGTGAGTTTGTGTAGCGACATGGAGGAGTGACATGAAGTAGCTACATGGAGGAGTTACATGGAGGAGTGACTTTGAGGAGCAACATCGAGGAGTGACATAGAGGATTGATGTGGAGGAGCAACACAGAGGAGCATCATGGTAGAGCGACATGGAGGAGTGACATGGAGTAGTGACATGGAGGAGGGACAAGGAGGAGTGACTTGGAGAAGTGAAAGGGTTGATCAGGAAGGAGGGTTGATATAGTGGAGTGACATCGTGGAGGGACATGGATGAGTGACTTGGAGGAGTGACATGGAGGAGCAACACGGAGGAGCAACATGGAGTAGTGACATGGAGTAGTGACATGGAGGATGGACATGGAGGAGTGACATGGAAGACATATAGAGGTGACATGGAGGAGTGACATGGAGTAACGACATGGAGGAGTGACAAGAGTAATGAGTTGGTGTAGCGACATGGAAGAGCGACATGGAATGACGACAAGGAGGAGTGACATCATGGAGGGACATGGGTGAGTGACTTGGAGGATTGACATAGAGGAGTGACATGGAGGAGTGACATGAGGAGTGAGTTTGTGAAGCGACATGGAGGAGTGACATGGAGTAGCTACATGGAGGAGTTACATGGAGGAGTGACTTGGAGGAGCAACACGGAGAAGCGACATGGAGGAGTGACATTGAGGAGTAACTTGGAGGAGTGACATAAAGGAGTGACATGGAGGAGTGACATGGAGGAGTAACATGGAGGAAGGAGTTGGTGGAGCGACATGGAGGAGTCACATGGAGTAGCGACATTGAGGAGTACCATGAAAGAGTGAGTTGGTGTAGCGACATGGAGGAATAACATAAAGGAGTGACATGGAGGAATGATATGGATGAGTGACAAGGAGGAGTGAGAAGAAGTAGTGACATGGAGGAGTGACATGGAGGAATGACATGGAGTAGTGACATGATGGATGGACATGGAGGAGTGAAATGGAAGACATATAGAAGTGACATAGAGTAGTGACATGGAGGATGGACATGGAGGAGTGACATGGAAGACATATAGAGGTGACATGGAGGAGTGAATTGGAGTTGTGACATGGAGGAGTGACATTGAGGAGTGAGTTGGTGTAGCGACATGGAGGAGTCACATGGAGGAGTGACATAGATTAGCGACATGGAGGAGATACATGGAGGAGTGACATGGAGGAATGACATGGAGGAGTGATATGAAGTAGTGACATTGAGGAGTGACATTGAGGAGTGAGTTGGTGTAGTGACATGGAGGAGTGACTTTGAGTAGCGACATGGAGGAGTGACCTGGAGGAGTGACATTGAGGAGTGAGTTGGTGTAGCGACATGGAGGAGTGACCTGGAGGAGTGACATAGAGGAATTTCGTGGAGCAGAGACATGGAGGAGTGACATGGAGAAGTGACAGGGCGGATCACCAAGGAAGATTGATATGGTGGAGTGACATGGCGGAGGGACATGGATGAGTGACTTTGAGGAGTGACATGGAGGAGTGACATGGAGTAGCTACATGGAGGAGTTTCATGGAGGAGTGACTTGGAGGAGCAACACGGAGGAGCGACATGGAGGAGTGACCTGGAGTAGTGACATGGAGGAGTTACATGGAGGAGTGACTTGGAGGAGCAACACGGAGGAGCGACATGGAGGAGTCACATGAGGAGTGAGTTTGTGTAGCGACATGGAGGAGTGACATGGAGTAGCTAAATGGAGGAGTTACATGGAGGAGTGACTTGGAGGAGCAACATGGAGGAGCGACATGGAGGAGTGACCTGGAGTAGTGACATGGAGTAGCTACATGTAGGAGTTACATGGAGGAGTGACTTGGAGGAGCAACATGGAGGAGTGACATAAAGGAGTGATGTGGAGGAGCAACACGGAGGAGTTACATGGAGGAGTGACTTGGAGGAGTGACTTGGAGGAGCAACACGGAGGAGCGACATGGAGGAGTGACATGGAGTAGTGACATGGAGGAGGGACATGGAGGAGTGACTTGGAGAAGTGACAGGGTTGATCAGGAAGGAGGGTTGATATGGTGGAGTGACATCGTGTAGGGACATGGGTGAGTGACTTGGAGGTGTGACATGGAGGAGCAACACGGAGGAGCAACATGGAGGAGTGACTTGGAGTAGTGACATGGAGAATTGACATGGAGGAGTGACATGGAAGACATATAGAGATGACATGGAGGAGTGAACTGGAGGAGTGACATAAACGAGTGACATTGAGGAATGACATGGAGTAGCGACATGGAGGAGTGACACGAGGAATGAGTCAGTGTAGCTACATTGAGGAGTGACATGGAGGTGTGACATGGAGGAGTGACATAGAGGAGTTATGTGGAGGAGTGAAATGGAGGAGAAACATGGAGGAGTGACATGGAAGACATATAGAAGTGACATGGATGAGTGACATGGAGGAGTTACATGGAAGAGCAACATGGAGGAGCGACGTGGAGCAGTGAGTTGGTGGAGCGACATGGAGGAGTCAAATGGAGTAGTGACATGGAGGAGTGACATTAAGTAGTTACATGGAGGAGTGACAATTAGGATTGAGTTGGTGTCGTGACATGGAGGAGTGACTTTGAGTAGCGACATGAAGGAGTGACCTGGAGGAGTGACATGGAAGATTGAAATGGTGGGGTGATATGGAGGAGTGAGTTGTTAGAGCGACATGGAGGAGTGACATAGAAGATTGATGTGGAGTTGTGACATTTAGGATGGACATGGAGGAGTGACTTGGAGAAGTGACATGGAAGACATATAGAGGTTACATGGAGGAGTGAATTGTAGTTGTGACATAAAGGAGTGACATGGATGAGTGACATGGAGGATTGACAAGAAGTGGTGACATGGAGGAGTGACATTGAGGAGTGAGTTGGTGTAGCGACATGGAGGAGTGACATGGAGTAGCTACATGGAGGAGTTACATGGAGGAGTGACATGAAGGAGCAACATGGAGGAGCAACATGGAGGAGTAACTTGGAGGAGTGACATAAAGGAGTGAGTTGTTATAGCGACATGGAGGAGAGAAATGGAGGAGTGACATGAAGTAGTGACATTGAGGAGTAAGTTGGTGTAGCGACATGGAGGAGTGACCTGGAGGAGTGACATGGAGGAGTGAAATGGTGGAGTGACATGGAGGAGTTACATGGAGGAGTGAGTTGTTAGAGCGATATAGAGGAGAGATCTGGAGGAGTGACATGGAGTAGTGAAAAGGAGGATGGACATAAAGGAGTGAAATGGAGGAATGACTTGGAGGAGCAACATGGAGGAGTGACTTTGAGTAGTGACATGGAGGAGAGACATGGAAGAGTGATATGGAGGAGTAACATAAAGGAGTGACATGAGGAATGACATGGATGAGTGACATGGAGGAGTGACAAGGAGGGTTGAGTTTGTGTAGCGACATGGAGGAGTGACATGAACTAGCGACATGGAGGAGTGACCTGGAGGAGTGACATGAAGGAGTGAAATGGTGGAGTGACATGGAGGAGTGAGTTGTTAGAGCGACATGGAGTAGAGACATGGAGGAGTGATATAGAGGATTGACATGGAGGAGTGACATAGAGGAATGACGTGGAGGAGAGACATGGAAGAGTGACATGGAGAAGTGACAGGGCAGATAACAAAAGAAGATTGATATAGTGGAGTGACAAGGCGGAGGGACATGGATGAGTGACATGGAGGAGTGACACGGAGGAGCAACATGGAGGAGCGACATGGAGGAGTGACATGGAAGAGTGAGTAGGTGTAGCGACATGGAGGATGGACATGGAGGAGTGACATGGAAGACATATAGAAGTGACATGGAGGAGTGAATTGGAGGAGTGACATAAACGAGTGACATGGAGGAATGACATGGTTGAGTGACATGGAGGAGTGACTTTGAGTAGCGACATGGAGGAGTGACCTGGAGGAGTGACATGGAGGAGTGAAATGGTGGAGTGACATGGAGGAGTGACCTGGAGGAGAGACATGGAGGAGTCACATGGAGTAGCGACATGGAGGAGTGACATGGAGGAGTGACTTTGAGTAGTGACCTGGAGGAGTGACATGGAGGAGTGAAATGGTGGAGTGACATGGAGGAGTGAGTTGTTATAGCGACATGGAGGAGAAACATGGAGGAGTGACATGGAGGAGTGACTTGGAGGAGAAACACGGAGGAGCGACATGGAGGAGTGACATGAGGAGTGAGTTTGTGTAGCGACATGGAGGAGTGACATGAAGTAGCTACATGGAGGAGTTACATGGAGGAGTGACTTTGAGGAGCAACATCGAGGAGTGACATAGAGGATTGATGTGGAGGAGCAACACAGAGGAGCATCATGGTAGAGCGACATGGAGGAGTGACATGGAGTAGTGACATGGAGGAGGGACAAGGAGGAGTGACTTGGAGAAGTGAAAGGGTTGATCAGGAAGGAGGGTTGATATAGTGGAGTGACATCGTGGAGGGACATGGATGAGTGACTTGGAGGAGTGACATGGAGGAGCAACACGGAGGAGCAACATGGAGTAGTGACATGGAGTAGTGACATGGAGGATGGACATGGAGGAGTGACATGGAAGACATATAGAGGTGACATGGAGGAGTGACATGGAGTAACGACATGGAGGAGTGACAAGAGTAATGAGTTGGTGTAGCGACATGGAAGAGCGACATGGAATGACGACAAGGAGGAGTGACATCATGGAGGGACATGGGTGAGTGACTTCGAGGATTGACATAGAGGAGTGACATGGAGGAGTGACATGAGGAGTGAGTTTGTGAAGCGACATGGAGGAGTGACATGGAGTAGCTACATGGAGGAGTTACATGGAGGAGTGACTTGGAGGAGCAACACGGAGAAGCGACATGGAGGAGTGACATTGAGGAGTAACTTGGAGGAGTGACATAAAGGAGTGACATGGAGGAGTGACATGGAGGAGTAACATGGAGGAAGGAGTTGGTGGAGCGACATGGAGGAGTCACATGGAGTAGCGACATTGAGGAGTACCATGAAAGAGTGAGTTGGTGTAGCGACATGGAGGAATAACATAAAGGAGTGACATGGAGGAATGATATGGATGAGTGACAAGGAGGAGTGAGAAGAAGTAGTGACATGGAGGAGTGACATGGAGGAATGACATGGAGTAGTGACATGATGGATGGACATGGAGGAGTGAAATGGAAGACATATAGAAGTGACATAGAGTAGTGACATGGAGGATGGACATGGAGGAGTGACATGGAAGACATATAGAGGTGACATGGAGGAGTGAATTGGAGTTGTGACATGGAGGAGTGACATTGAGGAGTGAGTTGGTGTAGCGACATGGAGGAGTCACATGGAGGAGTGACATAGATTAGCGACATGGAGGAGATACATGGAGGAGTGACATGGAGGAATGACATGGAGGAGTGATATGAAGTAGTGACATTGAGGAGTGACATTGAGGAGTGAGTTGGTGTAGTGACATGGAGGAGTGACTTTGAGTAGCGACATGGAGGAGTGACCTGGAGGAGTGACATTGAGGAGTGAGTTGGTGTAGCGACATGGAGGAGTGACCTGGAGGAGTGACATAGAGGAATTTCGTGGAGCAGAGACATGGAGGAGTGACATGGAGAAGTGACAGGGCGGATCACCAAGGAAGATTGATATGGTGGAGTGACATGGCGGAGGGACATGGATGAGTGACTTTGAGGAGTGACATGGAGGAGTGACATGGAGTAGCTACATGGAGGAGTTTCATGGAGGAGTGACTTGGAGGAGCAACACGGAGGAGCGACATGGAGGAGTGACCTGGAGTAGTGACATGGAGGAGTTACATGGAGGAGTGACTTGGAGGAGCAACACGGAGGAGCGACATGGAGGAGTCACATGAGGAGTGAGTTTGTGTAGCGACATGGAGGAGTGACATGGAGTAGCTAAATGGAGGAGTTACATGGAGGAGTGACTTGGAGGAGCAACATGGAGGAGCGACATGGAGGAGTGACCTGGAGTAGTGACATGGAGTAGCTACATGTAGGAGTTACATGGAGGAGTGACTTGGAGGAGCAACATGGAGGAGTGACATAAAGGAGTGATGTGGAGGAGCAACACGGAGGAGTTACATGGAGGAGTGACTTGGAGGAGTGACTTGGAGGAGCAACACGGAGGAGCGACATGGAGGAGTGACATGGAGTAGTGACATGGAGGAGGGACATGGAGGAGTGACTTGGAGAAGTGACAGGGTTGATCAGGAAGGAGGGTTGATATGGTGGAGTGACATCGTGTAGGGACATGGGTGAGTGACTTGGAGGTGTGACATGGAGGAGCAACACGGAGGAGCAACATGGAGGAGTGACTTGGAGTAGTGACATGGAGAATTGACATGGAGGAGTGACATGGAAGACATATAGAGATGACATGGAGGAGTGAACTGGAGGAGTGACATAAACGAGTGACATTGAGGAATGACATGGAGTAGCGACATGGAGGAGTGACACGAGGAATGAGTCAGTGTAGCTACATTGAGGAGTGACATGGAGGTGTGACATGGAGGAGTGACATAGAGGAGTTATGTGGAGGAGTGAAATGGAGGAGAAACATGGAGGAGTGACATGGAAGACATATAGAAGTGACATGGATGAGTGACATGGAGGAGTTACATGGAAGAGCAACATGGAGGAGCGACGTGGAGCAGTGAGTTGGTGGAGCGACATGGAGGAGTCAAATGGAGTAGTGACATGGAGGAGTGACATTAAGTAGTTACATGGAGGAGTGACAATTAGGATTGAGTTGGTGTCGTGACATGGAGGAGTGACTTTGAGTAGCGACATGAAGGAGTGACCTGGAGGAGTGACATGGAAGATTGAAATGGTGGGGTGATATGGAGGAGTGAGTTGTTAGAGCGACATGGAGGAGTGACATAGAAGATTGATGTGGAGTTGTGACATTTAGGATGGACATGGAGGAGTGACTTGGAGAAGTGACATGGAAGACATATAGAGGTTACATGGAGGAGTGAATTGTAGTTGTGACATAAAGGAGTGACATGGATGAGTGACATGGAGGATTGACAAGAAGTGGTGACATGGAGGAGTGACATTGAGGAGTGAGTTGGTGTAGCGACATGGAGGAGTGACATGGAGTAGCTACATGGAGGAGTTACATGGAGGAGTGACATGAAGGAGCAACATGGAGGAGCAACATGGAGGAGTAACTTGGAGGAGTGACATAAAGGAGTGAGTTGTTATAGCGACATGGAGGAGAGAAATGGAGGAGTGACATGAAGTAGTGACATTGAGGAGTAAGTTGGTGTAGCGACATGGAGGAGTGACCTGGAGGAGTGACATGGAGGAGTGAAATGGTGGAGTGACATGGAGGAGTTACATGGAGGAGTGAGTTGTTAGAGCGATATAGAGGAGAGATCTGGAGGAGTGACATGGAGTAGTGAAAAGGAGGATGGACATAAAGGAGTGAAATGGAGGAATGACTTGGAGGAGCAACATGGAGGAGTGACTTTGAGTAGTGACATGGAGGAGAGACATGGAAGAGTGATATGGAGGAGTAACATAAAGGAGTGACATGAGGAATGACATGGATGAGTGACATGGAGGAGTGACAAGGAGGGTTGAGTTTGTGTAGCGACATGGAGGAGTGACATGAACTAGCGACATGGAGGAGTGACCTGGAGGAGTGACATGAAGGAGTGAAATGGTGGAGTGACATGGAGGAGTGAGTTGTTAGAGCGACATGGAGTAGAGACATGGAGGAGTGATATAGAGGATTGACATGGAGGAGTGACATAGAGGAATGACGTGGAGGAGAGACATGGAAGAGTGACATGGAGAAGTGACAGGGCAGATAACAAAAGAAGATTGATATAGTGGAGTGACAAGGCGGAGGGACATGGATGAGTGACATGGAGGAGTGACACGGAGGAGCAACATGGAGGAGCGACATGGAGGAGTGACATGGAAGAGTGAGTAGGTGTAGCGACATGGAGGATGGACATGGAGGAGTGACATGGAAGACATATAGAAGTGACATGGAGGAGTGAATTGGAGGAGTGACATAAACGAGTGACATGGAGGAATGACATGGTTGAGTGACATGGAGGAGTGACTTTGAGTAGCGACATGGAGGAGTGACCTGGAGGAGTGACATGGAGGAGTGAAATGGTGGAGTGACATGGAGGAGTGACCTGGAGGAGAGACATGGAGGAGTGAGTTGTTATAGCGACATGGAGGAGAGAAATGGAGGAGTGACATGGAGGAGTGACATTGAGGAGTGACATGGAGGAGTGAAATGGTGGAGTGACATGGAGGAGTGACATGGAGGAGTGAGTTTTTAGAGCGACATAGAGGATAGACATGGATGAGTGACATGTAGGAGTGACATGGAGGAGTGACATAGAGCAGTGACGTGGAGGAGAGACATGGAGGAGTGACATGGAAAAGTGACAGGGCGGATCAAAAAGGAGGGTTTATATGGTGGAGTGACATCACGGAGGGACATGGGTGAGTGACTTGGAGGAGTGACATGGAAGAGTGACATGAGGAGTGAGTTTGTGTAGCGACATGGAGGAGTTACATGGAGTAGCTACATGGAGGAGTTACATGGAGGACTGACTTGGAGGAGCAACACGGAGGAGCGACATGGATGAGTGAGTTGTTAGAGCGACATGGAGGAGAGACATGGAGGAGTGACATGGAGGAGTGACATGGAGGAGTGACATAGAGGAGTGACGTGGAGGAGAGATAAGGAAGATTGATATGGAGAAGTGACAGGTCGGATCACCAAGGGAGATTGATAGGGTGGAGTGACATAGCGGAGGGACATGGATGAGTGACATGGAGGAGTGACATGGAGGAGTGACTTGGAGAAGTGACATGAAGGAGTGACATGAGGAATGACATGGATGAATGACATGGAGGAGTGACAAGGAGGGTTGAGTTTGTGTAGCGACATGGAGGAGTGACATGAAGTAGTGACATGGAGGAGTGACCTGGAGGAGTGACATGAAGGAGTGAAATGGTGGAATGACATGGAGGAGTGAGTTGTTAGAGCGACATGGAGTAGAGAAATGGAGGAGTGACATAGAGCAGTGACATGGAGGAGTGACATGGATAAGTGACAGGGCGGATCAAAAAGGAGGGTTGATATGGTGGAGTGACATCGCGGAGGGACATGGGTGAGTGACTTGGAGAAGTGACAGGGTTGATCAGGAAGGAGGGTTTATATGGTGGAGTGACATCGTGGAAGGACATGGGTAAGTGACTTGGAGGAGTGACATGGAGGAGTGACATGGAGGAGTGACATGAGGAGTGAGTTGGTGTAGCGACATGGAGGAGTGACATGGAGTAGCTACATGGAGGAGTTACATGGAGGAGTGACATGAAGGAGCAACATGGAGGAGCAACATGGAGGAGTAACTTGGAGGAGTGACATAAAGGAGTGACATGGAGGAGTGACATGGAGTAGTGACATGGAGGATGGACATGGAGGAGTGACATGGAGAAGTGACAGGGTTGATCAGGAAGGAGTGTTTATATGGTGGAGTGAAATCGTGGAAGGACATGTGTGAGTGACATGGAAGACATATAGAGGTGACATGGAGGAGTGAATTGGAGGACTGACATAAAGGAGTGACATGGAGGAATGACATGGAGGAGTGACAAGAAGTATTGACATGGAGGAGTGACATTGAGGAGTGAGTTTGTGTAGTGACATGGAGGAGTGACATGGAGGAGTGACATGGAGGAGTGACATAGAGTAGCAACATGGAGGAGATACATGGAGGAATGACATGGAGGAGTGACATGGAGGAGGGACATGGAGGAGCGATATGGAGGAGTGACATGGAAAAAGTGTAAAGGAGGATTGAGTTTGTGTAGCGACATGGAGGAGTGACATGGAGTAGCTACATGGAGGAGTTACATGGAGGACTGACTTGGAGGAGCAACACGGAGGAGCGACATGGAGGAGGGACATGGAGGAGTGACTTGGAAGACATATAGAAATGACATGGAAGAGTGAATTGGAGGACTGACATAAAGGAGTGACATGGAGGAATGACATGGATGAGTGACATGGAGAAGTGACTTTGAGTAGCAACATGGATGAGTGATCTGGAGGAGTGAAATGGTGGAGTGACATGGAGGAGTGACTTTGAGGAGTGACATGGAAGAGTGAAATGGTGGAGTGACATGGAGGAGTGAGTTGTTAGAGCGACATGGAGGAGTGACATGGAGTAGCGACATGGAGGAGTGACATGAGTAATGAGTTGGTGTAGCGACATGGAGGAGTGACATGGAGGTGTGACATGGAGGAGTGACATAGAGGAGCGACATGGAGGAGTGAAATGGATGAGTGACATGGAGGAGGGATAAGAAGGGTTGAGTTGGTGTAGTGACATGGAGGAGTGACTTTAAGTAGCGACATGGAGGAGTGACCTGGAGGAGTGACATGGAGGAGTGAGTTGTTAGAGCAACATGGAGGATTGACATGGAGGAGTGACATGGAGGAGTGACCTGGAGGAGTGACATGTAGGAGTGACATGGAGGAGTGAGTTGTTAGAGCGACATAGAGGAGAGACATGGAGGAGTGACATGTAGGAGTGACATGGAGGAGTGACATAGAGGAGTGACGTGGAGGAGAGACTTGGAAGAGTGACATGGAGAAGTGAGAGGGCGGATCACCAAGGAGGTTTGATATGGTGGAGTTACATTATGGAGGGACATGGATGAGTGACTTGGAGGAGTGACATGGAGGAGCAACACGGAGGAGCAACGTGGATGAGTGAGCTGGAGTATTGACATGTAGGATGGAATTGGAGGAGTGACATGGAAGACATATAGAGATGACATGGAGGAGTGAATTGGAGGAGTGACATTAACAAGTGACATGGAGGAATGCCATGGATGAGTGACATGGAGGAGTTACAAGGAGGGTTGAGTTGGTGTAGCGACATGGAGGAGTGACATGAGGAGTGACGTAGAGGAGTGAGTTTGTGTAGTGACATGGAGGACTGACATGGAATAGCAACATGGAGGAGTGACATGGAGGAGTGACATAGAGGATTGATGTGGAGTAGTGACATGGAGGAGTAACATGGAGGAGTGACTTGGAGAAGTGACAGGATTGATCAGGAAGGAGGGTTGATATGGTGGAGTGACATCGTGGAGGGACATGGGTGAGTGACTTGGAGGAGTGACAAGGAGGAGCAACACAGAGGAGCGAGATGGAGGAGTGACATGGAGTAGTGACATGGAGAATGGACATGGAGGAGTGACTAGGAGAAGTGACAGGGTTGATCAGGAAGGAGGGTTTATATGGTGGAGTCACATCGTAGAAGGATATGGGTGAGTGACTTGGAGGAGTGACAAGGAGGAGCAACACGGAGGAGCGACATGGAGGAGTGACATAGAGTAGTGACATGGAGGATGGACATGGAGGAGTGACATGGAAGACATATAGAGGTGACATGGAGGATTGAATTGGAGTTGTGACATGGAGGAGTGACATTGAGGAGTGAGTTGGTGTAGTGACATGGAGGAGTGACATGGAGGAGTGACATAGAGTAGCGACATGGAGGAGATACATGGAGGAGTGACATGGAGGAATGACATGGAGGAGTGACATGAAGTAGTGACATTGAGGAGTGACATTGAGGTGTGAGTTGGTGTAGTGACATGGAGGAGTGACTTTGAGTAGCGACATGGAGGAGTGACCTGGAGGAGTGACATGGAGGAGTGACATGGAGGAGTGAATTGGAAGAGTGACATAAAGGAGTGAAAAGGAGGAATGACATGGATGAGTGACATGGAGGTTTGACAAGGAGGGTTGAATTTGTGTTGTGACATGGAGGAATGACATGAAGTAGTGACATGGAGGAGTGACATTGAGGAGTGAGTTTGTGTAGCGACATGGAGGAGTGACATGGAGGAGTGACATAGAGTTGCGACATGGAGGAGATACATGGAGGAGTGACATGGAGGAATGACATGGAGGAGTGACATGGAGGAGTGACATGGAGGAGCGATATGGAGGAGTGACATGAAAGAGTGTAAAGGAGGGTTGAGTTTGTGTAGCGACCTGGAGGAGTGACATGAAGTAGTGACATTGAGGAGTGAGTTGGTGTAGTTACATGGAGGAGTGACTTTGAGTAGCGACATGGAGGAGTGACCTGGAGGAGATACATGGAGGAGTGAAATGGTGGAGTGACATGGAGGAGTGAGTTGTTAGAGCGACATGGAGGAGTGACATGGAGGATGGACATGGAGGAGTGACATGGAGGAATGACATGGATGAGTGAGTTGTTAGAGCAACATGGAGGAGAGACATGGAGGAGTGACATGGAGGAGTGACATAGAGGAGTGATGTGGAGGAGAGACATAGAAGAGTGACATGGAGAAGTGACAGGGCGGATAACCAAGGAGGGTTGATATGGTGGAGTGACATCGCGGAGGGACATGGGTGAGTGACTTGGAGGAGTGACATAGAGGAGTGACATGGAGGAGTGACATGAGGAGTGAGTTTGTGAAGCGACATGGAGGAGTGACATGGAGTAGCTACATGGAGGAGTTACATGGAGGAGTGACTTGGAGGAGCAACACGGAGGAGTGACATGGAGGAGTGACATTGAGGAGTAACTTGGAGGAGTGACATAAAGGAGTGACATGGAGGAGTGACATGGAGGAGTAACATGGAGGAAGGAGTTGGTGGAGCGACATGGAGGAGTCACATGGAGTAGCAACATTGAGGAGTAACATGAAAGAGTGAGTTGGTGTAGCGACATGGAGGAATAACATAAAGGAGTGACATGGAGGAATGATATGGATGAGTGACAAGGAGGAGTGAGAAGAAGTAGTGACATGGAGGAGTGACATGGAGTAGCTACATGGAGGAGTGACATGGAGGAATGACATGGAGTAGTGACATGATGGATGGACATGGAGGAGTGAAATGGAAGACATATAGAAGTGACATAGAGTAGTGACATGGAGGATGGACATGGAGGAGTGACATGGAAGACATATAGAGGTGACATGGAGGAGTGAATTGGAGTTGTGACATGGAGGAGTGACATTGAGGAGTGAGTTGGTGTAGCGACATGGAGGAGTGACATGGAGAAGTGACATAGATTAGCGACATGGAGGAGATATATGGAGGAGTGACATGGAGGAATGACATGGAGGAGTGATATGAAGTCGTTACATTGAGGAGTGACATTGAGGAGTGAGTTGGTGTAGTGACATGGAGGAGTGACTTTGAGTAGCGACATGGAGGAGTGACCTGGAGGAGTGACATGGAGGAGTGACATGGAGGAGTGAATTGGAAGAGTGACATAAAGGAGTGAAAAGGAGGAATGACATGGATGACTGACATGGAGGAGTGACAAGGAGGGTTGAATTTGTGTTGTGACATGGAGGAATGACATGAAGTAGTGACATGGAGGAGTGACATTGAGTAGTGAGTTTGTGTAGCGACATGGAGGAGTGACATGGAGGAGTGACATAGAGTTGCGACATGGAGGAGATACATGGAGGAGTGACATGGAGGAATGACATGGAGGAGTGACATGGAGGAGGGACATGGAGGAGCGATATGGAGGAGTGACATGAAAGAGTGTAAAGGAGGGTTGAGTTTGTGTAGCGACCTGGAGGAGTGACATGAAGTAGTTACATTGAGGAGTGAGTTGGTGTAGTTACATGGAGGAGTGACTTTGAGTAGCGACATGGAGGAGTGACCTGGAGGAGATACATGGAGGAGTGAAATGGTGGATTTACATGGAGGAGTGAGTTGTTAGAGCGACATGGAGGAGTGACATGGAGGATGGACATGGAGGAGTGACATGGAGGAATGACATGGATGAGTGAGTTGTTAGAGCAACATGGAGGAGAGACATGGAGGAGTGACATGGAGGAGTGACATAGAGGAGTGATGTGGAGGAGAGACATGGAAGAGTGACATGGAGAAGTGACAGGGCGGATAACCAAGGAGGGTTGATATGGTGGAGTGACATCGCGGAGGGACATGGGTGAGTGACTTGGAGGAGTGACATAGAGGAGTGACATGGAGGAGTGACATGAGGAGTGAGTTTGTGAAGCGACATGGAGGAGTGACATGGAGTAGCTACATGGAGGAGTTACATGGAGGAGTGACTTGGAGGAGCAACACGGAGGAGCGACATGGAGGAGTGACATTGAGGAGTAACTTGGAGGAGTGACATAAAGGAGTGACATGGAGGAGTAACATGGAGGAAGGAGTTGGTGGAGCGACATAGAGGAGTCACATGGAGTAGCAACATTGAGGAGTAACATGAAAGAGTGAGTTGGTGTAGCGACATGGATGAATAACATAAAGGAGTGACATGGAGGAATGATATGGATGAGTGACAAGGAGGAGTGAGAAGAAGTAGTGACATGGAGGAGTGACATGGAGTAGCTACATGGAGGAGTGACATGGAGGAATGACATTGAGTAGTGACATGATGGATGGACATGGAGGAGTGAAATGGAAGACATATAGAAGTGACATAGAGTAGTGAAATGGAGGATGGACATGGAGGAGTGACATGGAAGACATATAGAGGTGACATGGAGGAGTGAATTGGAGTTGTGACATGGAGGAGTGACATTGAGGAGTGAGTTGGTGTAGCGACATGGAGGAGTGACATGGAGGAGTGACATAGATTAGCGACATGGAGGAGATACATGGAGGAGTGACATGGAGGAATGACATGGAGGAGTGATATGAAGTCGTTACATTGAGGAGTGACATTGAGGAGTGAGTTGGTGTAGTGACATGGAGGAGTGACTTTGAGTAGCGACATGGAGGAGTGACCTGGAGGAGTGACATGGAGGAGTGAGTTGTTATAACGACATGGAGGAGAGAAATGGAGGAGTGACATGAAGGAGTGACATGGAGGAATGAAATGGTGGAGTGACATGGAGGACTGAAATGGTGGAGTGACCTGGAGGAGTGAGTTGTTATAGCGACATGGAGTAGATACATGGAGGATTGACATGGAGGAGTGACATGGAGGAATGAAATGGTGGAGTGACATGGAGGACTGAAATGGTGGAGTGACATGGAGGAGTGAGTTGTTATAGCGACATGGAGGAGAAACATGGAGGAGTGACATGGAGGAGTGACATGGAGGAGTGACATAGAGGAGTGACGTGGAGGAGAGACATGGAGAAGTGACATGGAGGACTGACTTGGATGAGTGACATGGAGGAATGAAATGGTGGAGTGACATGGAGGACTGAAATGGTGGAGTGACATGGAGGAGTGAGTTGTTATAGCGACATGGAGTAGATACATGGAGGAGTGACATGGAGGAGTGACATGGAGGAGTGACATAGAGGAGTGATGTGGAGGAGAGACATGGAGAAGTGACATGGAGGACTGACTTGGAGGAGTGACAAGGAGGAGCAACACGGAGGAGCGACATGGAGGAGTGACATGGAGTAGTGACATGGAGGATGGACATGGAGGAGTGACATGGAGAAGTGACAGGGTTGATCAGGAAGGAGTGTTTATATGGTGGAGTGAAATCGTGGAGGGACATGTGTGAGTGACTTGGAGGAGTGACAAGGAGGAGCAACACGGAGGAGCGACATGGAGGAGTGACATGGAGTAGTGAAAAGGAAGATGGACATGGAGGAGTGACATTGAAGACATATAGAGGTGACATGGAGGAGTGAATTGGAGGACTGACATAAAGGAGTGACATGGAGGAATGACATGGAGGAGTGACAAGAAGTATTGACATGGAGGAGTGACATTGAGGAGTGAGTTTGTGTAGTGACATGGAGGAGTGACATGGAGGAGTGACATAGAGTAGCAACATGGAGGAGATACATGGAGGAATGACATGGAGGAGTGACATGGAGGAGGGACAATGAGGAGCGATATGGAGGAGTGACATGAAAGAGTGTAAAGGAGGATTGAGTTTGTGTTGCGACATGGAGGAGTGACATGGAGTAGCTACATGGAGGAGTTACATGGAGGACTGACTTGGAGGAGCAACACGGAGGAGCGACATGGAGGAGGGACATGGCGGAGTGACTTGGAAGACATATAGAAGTGACATGGAAGAGTGAATTGGAGGACTGACATAAAGGAGTGACATGGAGGAATGACATGGATGAGTGACATGGAGGAGTGACTTTGAGTAGCAACATGGAGGAGTGATCTGGAGGAGTGACATGGAGGAGTGAAATGGTGGAGTGACATGGAGGAGTGACTTTGAGGAGTGACATGGAAGAGTGAAATGGTGGAGTGACATGGAGGAGTGAGTTGTTAGAGCGACATGGAGGAGTGACATGGAATAACGACATGGAGGAGTGAAATGGAGGTGTGACATGGAGGAGTGACATAGAGGAGCGACATGGAGGAGTGAAATGGATGAGTGACATGGAGGAGAGATAAGAAGGGTTGAGTTGGTGTAGTGACATTAAGGAGTGACTTTAAGTAGCGACATGGAGGAGTGACCTGGAGGAGTGACATGGAGGAGTGAGTTGTTAGAGCAATATGGAGGAGTGACATGGAGGAGTGACATAGAGGATTGATGTGTAGTAGTGACATGGAGGATAGACATGGAGGAGTGACTTGGAGAAGTGACAGGGTTGATCAGGAAGGAGGGTTGATATGGTGGAGTGACATTGTGGAGGGACATGGGTGAGTGACTTGGAGGAGTGACTAGGAGGAGCAACACGGAGGAGCGACATGGAGGAGTGACATGGAGGATGGACATGGAGGAGTGACTTGGAGAAGTGACAGGGTTGATCAGGAAGGAGGGTTGATATGGTGGATTGACATCGTGGAGGGACATGGGTGAGTGACTTGGAGGAGTGACAAGGAGGAGCAACATGGAGGAACGAGATGGAGGAGTGACATGGAGTAGTGACATGGAGGATGGACATGGAGGAGTGACTTGGAGAAGTGATAGGGTTGATCAGGAAGGAGGGTTTATATGGTGGAGTGACATCGTAGAAGGACATGGGTGAGTGACTTGGAGGAGTGACAAGGAGGAGCAACACGGAGGAGCGACATGGAGGAGTGACATAGAGTAGTGACATGGAGGATGGACATGGAGGAGTGACATGGAAGACATATAGAGGTGACATGGAGGAGTGAATTGGAGTTGTGACATGGAGGAGTGACATTGAGGAGTGAGTTGGTGTAGCGACATGGAGGAGTGACATGGAGGAGTGACATAGATTAGCGACATGGAGGAGATACATGGAGGAGTGACATGGAGGAGTGACTTTGAGTAGCGACATGGAGGAGTGACCTGGAGGAGTGACATGGAGGAGTGAGTTGTTATAGAGACATGGAGGAGAGAAATGGAGGAGTGACATGAAGGAGTGACATTGAGGAGAAAGTTGGTGTAGCGACATGGAGGAGTGACCTGGAGGAGTGACATGGAGGAATGAAATGGTGGAGTGACATGGATGAGTGACATGGAGGAGTGAGTTGTTATAGCGCTATAGAGGAGAGACATGGAGGAGTGACATAGAGGAATTTCGTGGAGCAGAGACATGGAGGAGTGACATGGAGAAGTGACAGGGCGGATCATCAAGGAAGATTGATATGGTGGAGTGACATGGCGGAGGGACATGGATGAGTGACTTGGAGGAGTGACATGGAGGAGTGACATGGAGGAGTCACATGAGGAGTGAGTTTGTGTAGCGACATGGAGGAGTGACATGGAGTACCTACATGGAGGAGTTACATGGAGGAGTGACTTGGAGGAGCAACACGGAGGAGCGACATGGAGGAGTGACCTGGAGTAGTGACATGGAGTAGCTACATGTGGGAGTTACATGGAGGAGTGACTTGGAGGAGCAACATGGAGGAGTGACATAAAGGAGTGATGTGGAGGAGCAACACGGAGGAGCGACATGGAGTAGTGACATGGAGGAGGGACATGGAGGAGTGACTTGGAGAAGTGACAGGGTTGATCAAGAAGGAGGGTTGATATGGTGGAGTGACATCGTGTAGGGACGTGGGTGAGTGACTTGGAGGTGTGAAAAGGAGGAGCAACACGGAGGAGCAACATGGAGGAGTGACATGGAGTAGTTACATGGAGTATGGACATGGAGGAGTGACATGGAAGACATATAGAGATGACATGGAGGAGTGAACTGGAGGAGTGACATAAACGAGTGACATGAAGGAATGACATGGATGAGTGACATGGAGAAGTTACAAGGAGGGTTGAGTTGGTGTAGTGACATGGAGGAGTGACATGGAGTAGCAACATGGAGGAGTGACACGAGGAATGAGTCAGTGTAGCGACATTGAGGAGTGACATGGAGGTGTGACATGGAGGAGTGACATAGAGGAGTGATGTGGAGGAGTGACATGGAGGAGGAACATGGAGGAGTGACATGGAAGACATATAGAAGTGACATGGATGAGTGACATGGAGCAGTTACATGGAAGAGCAACATGGAGGAGCGACGTGGAGCAGTGAGTTGGTGGAGCGACATGGAGGAGTCAAATGGAGTAGTGACATGGAGGAGTGACATGAAGTAGTGACATGGAGGAGTGACAATTAGGAATGAGTTGGTGTCGTGACATGGAGGAGTGACTTTAAGTAGCGACATGGAGGAGTGACCTGGAGGAGTGACTTGGAGAAGTGACATGGAAGACATATAGAGGTTACTTGGAGGAGTGAATTGGTGTTTTGACATAAATGAGTGACATGGATGAGTGACATGGAGGAGTGACAAGAAGTAGTGACATGGAGGAGTGACATAGAGGAGTGAGTTGGTGTAGCGACATGGAGGAGTGACATGGAGTAGCGACATAGAGTAGTAACATGAGGAGCGAGTTTGTGTAGCGACATGGAGGAGTGACATGGAGGAGTGACATGGAGGAGTGACATAGAGTAGCGACATGGAGGAGATACATGGAGGAGTGACATGGAGGAATGACATGGAGGAGTGAAATGGAGGAGGGACATGGAGGAGCGATATGGAGGAGTGACATGAAAGAGTGTAAAGGAGGGTTGAGTTTGTGTAGCGACATGGAGGAGTGACATGAAGTAGTCACATTGTGGAGTGACATGGAGGAGTGAGTTATAGCGACATGGAAGAGAGAAATGGAGGAGTGATATGGAGGAGTGACATTTAGGAGTGAGTTGGTGTAGTAACATAGAGGAGTGACTTTGAGTAGCGACATGGAGGAGTGACCTGGAGAAGTGACATGGAGGAGTGAAATGGTGGAATGACATGGAGGAGTGACATGGAGTAGCGACATGGAGGAGTGACATGAGTAATGAGTTGGTGTAGCGACATGGAGGAGTGACATGGAGGAGGGATATAGAGGAGTGACATGGAAGACATATAGAAGTGACATGGATGAGTGACATGGAGTAGTGACATGGAGGATGGACATGGAGGAGTGATATGGAAGACATATAGAGATGACATGGAGGAGTGAATTGGAGGAGTGACATAAACGAGTGACATGGAGGAATGACATGGATGAGTGACATGGAGGAGTTACAAGGTGGGTTGAGTTGGTGTAGCGACATGGAGTAGCGACATGGAGAAATTACACGAGGAATGAGTTGGTGTAGCGACATGGAGGAGTGACATTGAGGAGTGAGTTGGTGTAGTGACATAGAGGAGTGACTTTGAGTAGCGACATGGAGGAGTGACATGAGTAATGAGTTGGTGTAGCGACATGGAGGAGTGACATGGAATAACGACATGGAGGAGTGAAATGGAGGTGTGACATGGAGGAGTGACATAGAGGAGTTACGTGGAGGAGTGACATGGAGGAGGGACATGGAGGAGTGACATGGAAGACATATAGAAGTGACATGGATGAGTGACATGGAGGAGTGACAAGAAGGATTGAGTTGGTGTAGTGACATGGCAGAGGGACATTGATGAGTTACATCGAGGAGTGACATGGAAGAGCAACATGGAGGAGCGTCGTGGAGGAGTAAGTTGGTGGAGCGACATGGATGAGTCACATGGAGTAGGGACATGGAGGAGTGACATGGAGGAGTGACATGGAGGAGCAACATGGAGGAGCGACATGGAGGAGTGACAAGGAGGGTTGAGTTGGTGTAGCGACATGGAGGAGTGACATAGAGTAGCGACAGGGAGGAGTGACATGGAGGAGTTACATAGAGAATTGATGTGGAGGAGCAACACAGAGGAGCGACATGGAGGAGTGACATGGAGTAGTGACATGGAGGAGTGACATAGAGGAATGACGTGGAGGAGAGACATGGAAGAGTGACATGGAGAAGTGACAGGGCGGATCACCAAGGAAGATTGATATGGTGGAGTGACATCGCGGAGGCACATGGGTGAGTGACTTGGAGAAGTGACATGGAGGAGCAACACAGAGGAGCGACATGGAGGAGTGACGTGGAGTAGTGACATGAAGGATGGACATGGAGGAGTGACATGTAGGAGTGACTTTGAGTAGCGACATGGAGGAGTGACCTGTAGGAGTGACATGGAGGAGTGACTTTGAGTAGTGACATGGAGGAGTGACCTGGAGGAGTGACATGGAGGAGTTAAATGGTGGAGTGACATGGAGGAGTGACTTTGAGTAGCGACATGGTGGAGTGACATGGCACAGGGACATGGAGGAGCAAAATGCAGGAGTGACATGGAGGATGGACAAAGAGGTTTGAGTGTATTGACATGGAAGAGTGACATGAGGAGTGATGTAGAGGAGTGACGTGGTGGAGTGAAATGGAGGAGTGACATGGAAGAGTGAGTTGGTGTAGCGACATGGAGTACTGACATGGAATAGCGTCAAGGAGGAGTAACATGGAGGTGTGACTTGGAGGATCAATACGGATGAGCGACATGGAGCAGTGACATGAGGAATGAGTTGTTGTAGCGACATGGAGGAATGACATGGAGGAGTGACAAGAAGTATTGACATGGAGGAGAAACATGGAGGAGTGAAATGGTGGAGTGACATGGAGGAGTGAGTTGTTAGAGCGACATTGAGGAGTGACATGGAGTAGCGACATGGAGGAGTGACATGAATAATGAGTTGGTGTAGCGACATGGAGTAGTGACATGGAAGAGCAACATGGAGGAGCGACATGGAGGAGTGACATGGAGAATGGACAAAGAGGTTTGAGTTGGTGTATTGACATCGAGGAGTGACATGGAGAAGCGACATGGAGGAGTAACATGAAAGAGTGAGTTGGTGTAGCGACATGGAGGACTGACATGGAATAGCGACAGGGAGGAGTGACATGGAGGAGTGACATAGAGAATTGATGTGGAGGAGCAACACGGAGGAGCGACATGGAGGAGTGACATGAAGTAGTGACATGGAGGAGTGACATTGAGGAGTTAGTTGGTGTAGTGACATGGAGGACTGACATGGAATAGCGACAGGGAGGAGTGACATGGAGGAGTGACATAGAGAATTGATGTGGAGGAGCAACACGGAGGAGCGACATGGAGAAGTGACATGGAGGACTGAGATGGAGGAGTGACATAGAGGATTGATCTGAGGAGTGAGGTTGTATAGCGACGTGGAGGAGTGACATGGAGTAGTTACATGGAGGAGTTACATGGAGGAGTGACATGGATGAGTGACATAGAGGAGTGACATGGAGGAGTGACATAGAGGAGTGACATGGATGAGTGACATGGAGGAGTGACATGGAAGAGCAACATGGAGGAGCAACATGGAGGAGTAACTTGGAATAGCGACATGGGGGAGTGACATGGAGGAATGACATGGAGGAGCAACATGGAGGAGCGACAAGGAGGAGTGACATGGAGTAGTGACATGGAGGAGGGACATGGAGGAGTGACTTGGAGATGTGATAGGGTTGATTAGGAAGGAGGGTTGATATGGTGGAGTGACATGGCGGAGGGACATGGGTAAGTGACTTGGAGGACTGACAAGGAGGAGTAACACGGAGGAGCGACATGGAGGAGTGACATGGAGTAGCTACATGGAGGAGTTTCATGGAGGAGTGACTTGGAGGATCAACACGGAGGAGCGACATGGAGGAGTGACATGAGGAATGAGTTGCTGTAGCGACATGGGGGAGTGACGAGGAGTAATGACATGGAGGAGGGACATGGAAGAGTGACTTGGAGAAGTGACAGGGTTGATCAAGAAGGAGGGTTTATATGGTGGAGTGACATCGTGGAGGGACATGGTTAAGTCACTTGGAGGAGTGACATGGAGGAGTGACATAGAGGAGTGACATGGAGTAGTGACATGAGGAGTGAGTTGGTTTAGCGACATGGAGGAGTGACATGGAGTAGCTACATGGAGGAATTACATGGAGGAGTGACATGGAGGAGCAACATGGAGGATCGACATGGAGGAGTAACTTGGAGGAGTGACATAAAGGAGTGACATGGAGGAGTGACATGGAGGAGTAACATGAAAGAGTGAGTTGGTGTAGCGACATGGAGGACTGACATGGAATAGCGACATGGAGGAGTGACATGGAGGAGTGACATGGATTAGCTACATGGAGGTGTTACATGGAGGAGTGACTAGGAGGAGCAACACGGAGGAGCGACATGGAGGAGTGAAATGCAGTAGTGACATGATGGATGGACATGGAGGAGTGAAATGGAAGACATATAGAAGTGACATGGAAGAGTGAATTGGAGGATTTACATAAAGGAGTGACATGGAGGAATGACATGGATGAGTGATATGGAGGAGTGACAAGGAGGATTGAGTTGGTGTAGTTACATGAGGAGTGACGTAGAGGAGAGACGTTGTGGAGTTAAATGGAGGTTTGACATGGAGGAGCAACAAGAAGGAGCGACATGGAGGAGTGACATGGAGGAGTGACATAGAGGAGTGACCTGGAGGAGAGACATGGAAGAGTGACATGGATAATTGACAGGTCGGATAACCAAGGAAGATTGATAGGATGGAGTGACATGGAGGAGGGACATGGATGAGTGACATGGAGGAGTGACATGGAGGAGTGACATTGAAGAGTGAGTTGGTGTAGCGACATGGAGGATTGACATGGAGGAGTGACATGGAGGAATGACATGGAGGAGTGACATGGAGGAGGGACATGGAGGAGCGATATGGAGTAGTGACATGAAAGAGTGTAAAGGAGGATTGAGTTTGTGTAGCGATATGGAGGAGTGACATGAAGTAGTGACATTGAGGAGTCACATTGAGGAGTGAGTTATTGTAGTGACATGGAGGAGTGACTTTGAGTAGTGACATGGAGGAGTGATCTGGAGGAGTGACATGGAGGAGTGAGTTGTTATAGCGACATGGAGGAGAGAAATGGAGGAGTGACATGGAGGAGTGAGTTGATGGAGCGACATGGAGGAGTCACATGGAGGAGTGACATGGAGGAGTAACATGGAGGAAGGAGTTGGTGGAGCGACATGGAGGAGTCACATAGAGGTGTGACAAGGAGGAGTGACATGGAGGAGTGACATGGAGGAGTAACATGGAGGAAGGAGTTGGTGGAGCGACATGGAGGAGTCACATGGAGGTGTGACATGGAGGAGCGACATGGAGGAGCGACATGGAGGAGTGACATGGAGTAGTTACATGGAGGACGGACATGGAGGAGTGACTTGGAGATGTGAAAGGCTTGATCAGGAAGGAGGGTTGATATGGTGGAGTGACATGGCGGAGGGACATGGATGAGAGACTTGGAGGAGTGACATGAAGGAGTGACATAGAGTAGCGACATGGAGGAGATACATGGAGGAGTGACATGGAAGAATGACATGAAAGAGTGACATGAAGTAGTGACATTGAGGAGTGACATTGAGGTGTGAGTTGGTGTAGTGACATGGAGGAGTGATTTTTTAAGTAGCGACATGGAGGAGTGACCTGGAGGAGTGACATGGAGGAGTGAGTTGTTATAACGACATGGAGGAGAAAAATGGAGGAGTGACATGAAGGAGTGACATTGAGGAGTAAGTTGGTGTAGCGACATGGAGGAGTGACCTGGAGGAGTGACATGGAGGAATGAAATGGTGGAGTGACATGGAGGACTGAAATGGTGGAGTGACATGGAGGAGTGAGTTGTTATAGCGACATGGAGTAGATACATGGAGGAGTGACATGAAGGAGTGACATGGAGGAGTGACATAGAGGAGTGACGTGGAGGAGAGACATGGAGTAGTGACATGGAGGACTGACTTGGAGGAGTGACAAGGAGGAGCAACACGGAGTAGCTACATGGAGGAGTGACATGGAGTAGTGACATGGAGGATGGACATGGAGGAGTGACATGGAGAAGTGACAGGGTTGATCAGGAAGGAGAGTTTTTATGGTGGAGTGAAATCACGGAGGGACATGGGTGAGTGACTTGGAGGAGTGACAAGGAGGAGCAACACGGAGGAGCGACATGGAGGAGTGACATGGAGTAGTGACATGGAGGATGGACATGGAGGAGTGACATGGAGAAGTGACAGGGTTGATCAGGAAGGAGTGTTATATGGTGAAGTGAAATCGTGGAGGGACATGTGTGAGTGACTTGGAGGAGTGACAAGGAGGAGCAACACGGAGGAGCGACATGGAGGAGTGACATGGAGTAGTGAAAAGGAGGATGGACATGGAGGAGTGACATGGAAGACATATAGAGGTGACATGGAGGAGTGAATTGGAGTTGTGACATGGAGGAGTGACATTGAGGAGTGAGTTGGTGTAGCGACATGGAGGAGTGACATGGAGGAGTGACATTTATTAGCGACATGGAGGAGATACATGGAGGAGTGACATGGAGGAGTGACATGGAGGAGTGGTATGAAGTAGTGACATTGAGGAGTGACATTGAGGAGTGAGTTGGTGTAGCGACATGGAGGAGTGACCTGGAGGAGTGACATGGAGTAGTGAGTTGTTATAGCGACATGGAGGAGAGAAATGGAGGAGTGACATGAAGGAGTGACATTGAGGAGTAAGTTGGTGTAGCGACATGGAGGAGTGACCTGGAGGAGTGACATGGAGGAATGAAATGGTGGAGTGACATGGATGAGTGACATGGAGGAGTGAGTTGTTATAGCGATATAGAGGAGAGACATGGAGGAGTGACATAGAGGAATTTCGTGGAGCAGAGACATGGAGAAGTGACATGGAGAAGTGACAGGGCGGATCACCAAGGAAGATTGATATGGTGGAGTGACATGGCGGAGGGACATGGATGAGTGACTTGGAGGAGTGACATGGAGGAGTGACATGGAGGAGTCACATGAGGAGTGAGTTTGTGTAGCGACATGGAGGAGTGACATGGAGTAGCTACATGGAGGAGTTACATGGAGGAGTGACTTGGAGGAGCAACACGGAGGAGCGACATGGAGGAGTGACCTGGAGTAGTGACATGGAGTAGCTACATGTAGGAGTTACATGGAGGAGTGACTTGGAGGAGCAACATGGAGGAGTGACATAAAGGAGTGATGTGGAGGAGCAACACGGAGGAGCGACATGGAGGAGTGACATGGAGTAGTGACATGGAGGAGGGACATGGAGGAGTGACTTGGAGAAGTGACAGGGTTGATCAGGAAGGAGGGTTGATATGGTGGAGTGACATCGTGTAGGGATATGGGTGAGTGACTTGGAGGTGTGACAAGGAGGAGCAACACGGAGGAGCAACATGGAGGAGTGACATGGAGTAGTGACATGGAGTATGGACATGGAGGAGTGACATGGAAGACATATAGAGATGACATGGAGGAGTGAACTGGAGGAGTGACATAAACGAGTGACATGGAGGAATGACATGGATGAGTGACATGGAGAAGTTACAAGGAGGATTGAGTTAGTGTAGTGACATGGAGGAGTGACATGGAGTAGCGACATGGAGGAGTGACACGAGGAATGAGTCAGTGTAGCGACATTGAGGAGTGACATGGAGGTGTGACATGGAGGAGTGACATAGAGGAGTGATGTGGAGGAGTGACATGGAGGAGGAACATGGAGGAGTGACATGGAAGACATATAGAAGTGACATGGATGAGTGACATGGAGGAGTTACATGGAAGAGCAACATGGAGGAGCGACGTGGAGCAGTGAGTTGGTGGAGCGACATGGAGGAGTCAAATGGAGTAGTGACATGGAGGAGTGACATGAAGTAGTGACATGGAGGAGTGACAATTAGGATTGAGTTGGTGTCGTGACATGGAGGAGTGACTTTGAGTAGCGACATGGAGGAGTGACCTGGAGGAGTGACATGGAGGACTGAAATGGTGGGGGTGACATGGAGGAGTGAGTTGTTAGAGCGACATGGAGGAGTGACATGGAGGAGTGACATAGAAAATTGATGTGGAGTATTGACATGGAGGATGGACATGGAGGAGTGACTTGGAGAAGTGACATGGAAGACATATAGAGGTTACTTGGAGGAGTGAATTGGTGTTGTGACATAAAGGAGTGACATGGATGAGTGACATGGAGGAGTGACAAGAAGTAGTGACATGGAGTAGTGACATTGAGGAGTGAGTTGGTGTAGCGACATGGAGGAGTGACATTGAGTGGCGTCATAGAGTAGTAACATGGAGGAGTGACATGGAGGAGTGACATGGAGTAGTGACATGTAGGATGACATAGAGGAGTGACTTGGAGAAGTGACAGGGTTGATCAGGAAGGAGGGTTTATATGGTGGAGTGACATCATAGAAGGACATGGGTGAGTGACTTGGAGGAGTCACAAGGAGGAGCAACACGGAGGAGCGACATGTAGGAGTGACATAGAGTAGTGACATGGAGGATGGACATGGAGGAGTGACATGGAAGACATATAAAGGTGACATGGAGGAGTGAATTGGAGTTGTGACATGGAGGAGTGACATTGAGGAGTGAGTTGGTGTAGCGACATGGAGGAGTGACATGGAGGAGTGACATAGAAAAGTGACATTGAGGAATGACATTGAGGAGTGAGTTGGTGTAGTGACATGGATGAGTGACTTTGAGTAGCGACTTGGAGGAGTGACCTGGAGGAGTGACATGGAAGAGTGAGTTGTTATAGCGACATGGAGAAGAGAAATGGAGGAGTGACATTAAGGAGTTACATTGAGGAGTAAGTTGGTGTAGCGACATGGAGGAGTGACCTGGAGGAGTTACATGGAGGAGTGAAATGGTGGAGTGACATGGAGGAGTGACATGGAGGAGTGAGTTGTTAGAGCGATATAGAGGAGAGACTTGGAGGAGTGACATGGAGGAGTGACATGGAGAAGTGACAGGGCGGATCACCAAGGAACATTGATATGGTGGAGTGACATGGCGGAGGGACATGGATGAGTGACTTGGAGGAGTGACATGGAGTAGTGACATGGAGGAGTGACATGGAGGAGTGATATAGACTAGCGACATGGAAGAGATACATGGAGGAGTGAAATGGAGGAATGACATGGAGGAGTGAGTTGGTATAGCGACATGGAGGAGTGACATGGATAAGTGACAGGGCGGATAACCAAGGAGGGTTGATATGGTGGATTGACATGGAGGAGTGACATGAGGAGTGAGTTTGTGTAGCGACATGGAGGAGTGACATGGAGTAGCTACAAGGAGGAGCTACATGGAGGAGTGACTTGGAGGAGCAACACGGAGGAGCGACATGGAGGAGTGACATGGAGTGGTGACATGATGGATGGACATGGAGGAGTAAAATGGAAGACATATAGAAGTGACATGGAGGAGTGACTTGGAGGATTGACATAAAGTAGTGACATGGAGGAATGATATGGATGAGTGATATGGAGGAGTGACAAGGAGGATTGAGTTGGTGTAGTGACATGAGGAGTGACGTAGAGGAGTGACGTGGAGGAGAGACATGGAAGAGTGACATGGAGAAGTGACAGGTCGGATAACCAAGGAAGATTTATAGGATGGAGTGACATGGAGGAGGGACATGGAGGAGTGACATGGAGGAGTGAATTGGAGGAGTGACATAAAGGAGTGACATGGAGGAATGACATGGATGAGTGACATGGAGGAGTGAGAAGAAGTAGTGACATGGAAGAGTGACATTGAGGAGTGAGTTGGTGTAGCGACATGGATGATTGACATGGAGTAGCGACTTAGAGTAGTAACATGAGGAGTGAGTTGGTGTAGCGACATGGAGGAGTGACATGGAATAACGACATGGAGGAACATGGAGGTGTGACATGGAGGAGTGACATAGAGGAGTGACGTGGAGGAGTGACATGGAGGAGGGACATGGAGGAGTGACATGGAAGACATAGAAGTGACATGGATGAGTGAAATGGAGTATTGACAAGAAGGATTGAGTTGGTGTAGTGACATGGCGGAGGGACATAGATGAGTTACATGGAGGAGTGACATGGAAGAGCAACATGGAGGAGCAACGTGGAGGAGTGAGTTGGTGGAGCGACATGGAGGATTCACATGCAGTAGCGACATGGAGGAGTGACATGAAGTAGTGACATGGAGGAGTGACATTGAGGAGTGAGTTGGTGTAGTGACATGGAGGAGTGACTTTGAGTAGCGACATGGAGGAGTGACCTGGAGGAGTGACATGGAGGACTGAAATGGTGGAGTGACATGGAGGAGTGAGTTGTTATAGCGACATGGAGGAAAAACATGGAGGAGTGACATGGAGGAGTGACATAGAGGTGTGACGTGGAGGAGAGACATGTAGAAGTGACATGGAGGACTGATTTGGAGGAGTGACAAGGAGGACCAACACGGAGGAGCGACATGGAGGAGTGACATGGAGTAGTGACATGGAGGATGGACATGGAGGAGTGACAGGGTTTCATCAGGAAGGAGAGTTTTTATGGTGGAGTGAAATCGCGGAGGGACATGGGTGAGTGACTTGAAGGAGTTACAAGGAGGAGCAACACGGAGGAGCGACATGGAGGAGTGACATGGAGTAGTGAAAAGGAGGATGGACATGGAGGAGTGACATGGAAGACATATGGAGGTGACATGGAGGAGTGAATTGGAGGACTGACATAAAGGAGTGACATGGAGGAATGACATAGAGGAGTGACAAGAAGTATTGACATGGAGGAGTGACATTAAGGAGTGAGTTTGTGTAGCGACATGGAGGAGTGACAAGGAGGAGTGACATAGAGTAGCAACATGGAGGAGATACATGGAGGAGTGACATGGAGGAATGACATGGAGGAGTGACATGGAGGAGGGACATGGAGGAGCGATATGGAGGAGTGACATGAAGGGTTGAGTTGGTGTAGTGACATGGAGGAGTGACTTTGAGTAGCGACATGGAGGAGTGACCTGGAGGAGTGACATGGAGGAGTGAGTTGGTGTAGTGACATGGTGGAGTGACTTTGAGGAGTGACATGGAGGAGTGAAATGGTGGAGTGACATGGAGGAGTGAGTTGTTAGAGCGACATGGAGGAGTGACATGGAGTAGCGACATGGAGGAGTGAACTGGATGAGTGACATGGAGGAGTGACAAGAAGGGTTGAGTTGGTGTAGTGACATGGAGGAGTGACTTTGAGTAGCGACATGGAGGAGTGACCTGGAGGAGTGACATGGAGGAGTGAGTTGTTAGAGCGACATGGAGGAGTGACTTTGAGTAGCGACATGGAGGAGTGACCTGGAGGAGTGACATGGCGGAGTGAGTTTGTTAGAGTGACCTGGAGGGGTGACATGGAGGAGTGAGTTGTTAGAGCAACATGGAGGAGTGACATGGAGGAGTGACATAGAGGATTGATGTGTAGTAGTGACATGGAGGATAGACATGGAGGAGTGACTTGGAGAAGTGACAGGGTTGATCAGGAAGGAGGGTTGATATGGTGGAGTGACATCGTGGAGGGACATGGGTGAGTGACTTGGAGGAGAGACAAGGAGGAGCAACACGGAGGATAGACATGGAGGAGTGACATGGAGGATGGACATGGAGGAGTGAATTGGAGTTGTGACATAAAGGAGTGACATGGAGGAATGACATGGATGAGTGACATGGAGGAGTGACAATAAGTAGTGACATGGAGGAGTGACATTGAGGAGTGAGTTGGTGTAGCGACATGGAGAAGTGACATTGAGTAGCGTCATAGAGTAGTAACATGGAGGAGTGACATGGAGTAGTGACATGGAGGATGGACATGGAGGAGTGACTTGGAGAAGTGACAGGGTTGATCAGGAAGGAGGGTTTATATGGTGGAGTGACATTGTAGAAGGACATGGGTGAGTGACTTGGAGGAGTGACAAGGAGGAGCAACACGGAGGAGCGACATGTAGGAGTGACATAGAGTAGTGACATGGAGGATGGACATGGAGGAGTGACATGGAAGACATATAGAGGTGACATGGAGGAGTGAATTGGAGTTGTGACATGGAGGAGTGACATTGAGGAGTGAGTTGGTGTAGCGACATGGAGGAGTGACATGGAGGAGTGACATAGAGTAGTGACATTGAGAAGTGACACTGAGGAGTGAGTTGGTGTAGTGACATGGAGGAGTGACTTTGAGTAGCGACTTGGAGGAGTGACCTGGAGGAGTGACATGGAAGAGTGAGTTGTTATAGCGACATGGAGGAGAGAAATGGAGGAGTGACATTAAGGAGTTACATTGAGGAGTAAGTTGGTGTAGCGACATGGAGGAGTGACCTGGAGGAGTGACATGGAGGAGTGAAATGGTGGAGTGATATGGAGGAGTGACATGGAGGAGTGAGTTGTTAGAGCGATATAGAGGAGAGACATGGAGGAGTGACATGTAGGAGTGACATGGAGGAGTGACATAGAGGAATTTCGTGGAGGGGAGACATGGAGGAGTGACAAGGAGAAGTGACAGGGCGGATCACCAAGGAAGATTGATATGGTGGAGTGACATGGCGGAGGGACATGGATGATTGACTTGGAGTAGTTACATGGAGGACTGACTTGGAGGAGCAACACGGAGGAGCGACATGGAGGAGGGACATGGAGGATAGTCTTGGAAGACATATAGAAGTGACATGGAAGAGTGAATTGGAGGACTGACATAAAGGAGTGACATGGAGGAATGACATGGATGAGTGACATGGAGAAGTGACTTTGAGTAGCAATATGGAGGAGTGATCTGGAGGAGTGACATGGAGGAGTGAAATGGTGGAGTGACATGGAGGAGTGACTTTAAGGAGTGACATGGAAGAGTGACATGGAGGAGTGACATGGAGGAGTGACATAGACTAGCGACATGGAAGAGATACATGGAGGAGTGAAATGGAGGAATGACATGGAGGAGTGAATTGGTATAGCGACATGGAGGAGTGACATGGAGAAGTGACAGGGCGGATAACCAAGGAGGGTTGATATGGTGGAGTGACATGGAGGAGTGACATGAGGAGTGAGTTTGTGTAGCGACATGGAGGAGTGAAATGGAGTAGCTACATGGAGGAGTTACATGGAGGAATAACTTGGAGGAGCAACACGGAGGAGTGACATGGAGGAGTGACATGGATTAGTACATGGAGTAGCTACATGTGGGAGGGACATGGAGAAGTGACAGGGTTTATCAGGAAGGAGGGTTGATATGGAGGAGTTACATGGAGGAGTGACAAGGAGGAGCAACACGGAGGATAGACATGGAGGAGTGACATGGAGGATGGACATGGAGGAGTGAATTGGAGTTGTGACATAAGGAGTGACATGGAGGAATGACATGGATGAGTGACATGGAGGAGTGACAATAAGTAGTGACATGGAGGAGTGACATTGAGGAGTGAGTTGGTGTAGCGACATGGAGGAGTGACATTGAGTAGCGTCATAGAGTAGTAACATGGAGGAGTGACATGGAGGATGACATGGAGGAGTGACTTGGAGAAGTGACAGGGTTGATCAGGAAGGAGGGTTTATATGGTGGAGTGACATCGTAGAAGGACATGGGTGAGTGACTTGGAGGAGTCACAAGGAGGAGCAACACGGAGGAGCGACATGTAGGAGTGACATAGAGTAGTGACATGGAGGATGGACATGGAGGAGTGAAATGGAAGACATATAGAGGTGACATGGAGGAGTGAATTGGAGTTGTGACATGGAGGAATGACATTGAGGAGTGAGTTGGTGTAGCGACATGGAGGATTGACATGGAGGAGTGACATAGAGTAGTGACATTGAGGAGTGACATTGAGGAGTGAGTTGGTGTAGTGACATGGAGGAGTGACTTTGAGTAGCGACTTGGAGGAGTGACCTGGAGGAGTGACATGGAAGAGTTACATTGAGGAGTAAGTTGGTGTGGCGACATGGAGGAGTGACCTGGAGGAGTGACAAGGAGGAGTGAAATGGTGGAGTGACATGGAGGAGTGACATGGAGGAGTGAGTTGTTAGAGAGATATAAGGAGAGACTTGGAGGAGTGACATGGAGGAGTGACATGGAGAAGTGACAGGGCGGATCACCAAGGAAGATTGATATGGTGGATAGACATAGCGGAGGGACATGGATGTGTGACTTGGAGGAGTGACATGGAGGAGTGACATGGAGGAGTGACATGAGGAGTGAGTTTTTAGAGCGATATAGAGGAGAGACTTGGAGAAGCAACATGGAGGAGTGACATAGAGGATTGTTGTGGAGGAGCAACACGGAGGAGCGACATGGAGGAGTGACATGTAGTAGTGACAAGGAGGAGGGACATGGACGAGTGACTTGGAGAAGTGACAGGGTTTATCAGGAAGGAGGGTTGATATGGTGGAGTGACATCATGTAGGGACATGGGTGAGAGACTTGGAGGAGTGACATGGAGGAGCAACACGGAAGAGTGACATGCAGTAGTGACATGGAGGATGGACATGGAAGAGTGAAATGGAAGACATATAGAGATGACATGGAAGAGTGAACTGGAGCAGTGACATAAACGAGCGACATGGAGGAGTGACATGAGGAATGAGTTGGTGTAGCGACATGGAGGAGTGACATGGAGGTGTGACTTGGAGGAGTTACATAGAGGAGCGACGTGGAGGAGTGACATGAAGGAGGGACATGGAGGAGCGATATGGAGGAGTGACATGGAGGAGGAACATGGAGGAGTGACATGGAAGACATATAGAAGTGACATGGATGAGTGACATGGAGGAGTGACAAGAAGGATTGAGTTGGTGTAGTGACATGGCGGAGGGACATAGATGAGTTACATGGAGGAGTGACATGGAAGAGTGACATGGAGGAGTTAGTTGGTGTAGCGACATGGAGGAGTGACATGGAGGAGCGACATAGAGTAGTAACATGAGGAGTGAGTTTGTGTAGCGACATGGAGGAGTGACATGGAGGAACGACATGGAGGAGTGACATGAAGGAGGGACATGGAGGAGCGATATGGAGGAGTGACATGAAAGAGTGTAAAGGAGGGTTGAGTTTGTGTAGCTACATGGAGGAGTGACATGAAGTAGTGACATTGAGGAGTGACTTTGAGGAATGACTTGGTGTAGTGACATGAAGGAGTGACTTTGAGTAGCGACATGGAGGAGTGACCTGGAGGAGTGACATGGAGGAGTGAAATGGTGGAGTGACATGTAGGAGTGAGTTGTTAGAGCGACATGGAGGAGAGACATGGAGAAGTGACATGGAGGAGTGACATGAGTAATGAGTTGGTGTAGTGACATGGAGTAGTGACATTGAGGTGTGACATGGAGGAGTGACATAGAGGAGCGACGTGGAGGAGTGACATGGAGAAGTGACATGGATGAGTGACATGGAGGAGTGACAAGAAGGATTGTGTTGGTGTAGTGACATGGCGGAGGGACATAGATGAGTTACATGGAGGAGTGACATGGAAGAGCAACATGGAGGAGCGACGTGGAGGAGTGAGTTGGTGGAGCGATATGGAGGAGTCACATGGAGTAGCGACATGGAGGAGTGACATGAAGTAGTGACATGGAGGAGTGACATTGAGGAGCGAGTTGGTGTAGTGACATGGAGGAGTGACTGATTAGCGAAATGGAGGAGTGACCTGGAGGAGTGACATGGAGGAGTGCAATGGTGGAGTGACATGGAGGAGTGAGTTGTTATAGCGACATGGAGGACAAACATGGAGGAGTGACATGGAGGAGTGACATGGAGGAGTGACATATAGGAGTGACATGGAGGAGAGACATGGAAGAGTGACATGGAGGAGTGAGTTGGTGTAGCGACATGGAGGAGTGACATGGAGTAGCGACATAGAGGATAGACATGGAGGAGTGACATGGAAGACATATATAATTTACATGGAGGAGTGAATTGGAGGACTGACATAAAGGAGTGACATGGAGGAATGACATGGAGGAGTGACAAGAAGTATTGACATGGAGGAGTGAGTTGGTGTAGCGACATGGAGGAGTGACATGGAGTAGTGACATAGAGTAGTAACATGAGGAGTGAGTTTGTGTAGCGACATGGAGGGTTGACATGGAGGAGTTACATGGAGGAGTGACATAGAGTAGCGACATTGAGGAGATACATGGAGGAGTGACATGGAGGAATGACATGGAGGAGTGACATGGAGGAGGGACATGGAGGAGGCGATATGGAGGAATGACATGAAAGAGTGTAAAGGAGGATTGAGTTTGTGTAGCGACATGGAGGAGTGACATGAAGTAGTGACATTGAGGAGTGAAATTGAGGAGTGAGTTGGTGTCGTGACATGGAGGAGTGTCTTTGAGGAGTGACAAGGAGGAGTGAAATGGTGGAGTGACATGGACGAGTGAGTTGTTAGAGCGACATGGAGGAGTGACATGGAGTAGCGACATGGAGGAGTGACATGAGTAATGAGTTGGTGTAGCGACATGGAGGAGTGACATGGAGGTGTGACTTGGAGGAGTTACATAGAGGAGCGACGTGGAGGAGTGACATGAAGGAGGGACATGGAGGAGCGATATGGAGGAGTGACATGAAAGAGTGTAAAGGAGGATTGAGTTTGTGTAGCTACATGGAGGAGTGACATGAAGTAGTGACATTGAGGAGTGACTTTGAGGAATGACTTGGTGTAGTGACATGAAGGAGTGACTTTGAGTAGCGACATGGAGGAGTGACCTGGAGGAGTGACATGGAGGAGTGAAATGGTGGAGTGACATGTAGGAGTGAGTTGTTAGAGCGACATGGAGGAGAGACATGGAGAAGTGACATGGAGGAGTGACATGAGTAATGAGTTGGTGTAGTGACATGGAGTAGTGACATTGAGGTGTGACATGGAGGAGTGACATAGAGGAGCGACGTGGAGGAGTGACATGGAGAAGTGACATGGATGAGTGACATGGAGGAGTGACAAGAAGGATTGTGTTGGTGTAGTGACATGGCGGAGGGACATAGATGAGTTACATGGAGGAGTGACATGGAAGAGCAACATGGAGGAGCGACGTGGAGGAGTGAGTTGGTGGAGCGACATGGAGGAGTCACATGGAGTAGCGACATGGAGGAGTGACATGAAGTAGTGACATGGAGGAGTGACATTGAGGAGCGAGTTGGTGTAGTGACATGGAGGAGTGACTGATTAGCGAAATGGAGGAGTGACCTGGAGGAGTGACATGGAGGAGTGCAATGGTGGAGTGACATGGAGGAGTGAGTTGTTATAGCGACATGGAGGACAAACATGGAGGAGTGACATGGAGGAGTGACATGGAGGAGTGACATATAGGAGTGACATGGAGGAGAGACATGGAAGAGTGACATGGAGGAGTGAGTTGGTGTAGCGACATGGAGGAATGACATGGAGTAGCGACATAGAGGATAGACATGGAGGAGTGATATGGAAGACATATAGAATTTACATGGAGGAGTGAATTGGAGGACTGACATAAAGGAGTGACATGGAGGAATGACATGGAGGAGTGACTAGAAGTATTGACATGGAGGAATGAATTTGTGTAGCGACATGGAGGAGTGACATGGGAGGAGTTACATGGAGGAGTGACATAGAGTAGCGACATTGAGGAGATACATGGAGGAGTGACATGGAGGAGCGATATGGAGGAATGACATGAAAGAGTGTAAAGGAGGATTGAGTTTGTGTAGCGACATGGAGGAGTGACATGAAGTAGTGACATTGAGGAGTGAAATTGAGGAGTGAGTTGGTGTCGTGACATGGAGGAGTGTCTTTGAGGAGTGACAAGGAGGAGTGAAATGGTGGAGTGACATGGACGAGTGAGTTGTTAGAGCGACATGGAGGAGTGACATGGAGTAGCGACATGGAGGAGTGACATGAGTAATGAGTTGGTGTAGCGACATGGAGGAGTGACATGGAGGTGTGACTTGGAGGAGTTACATAGAGGAGCGACGTGGAGGAGTGACATGGAGGAGGGACATGGAGGAGTGACATGGAAGACATATAGAATTGACATGGATGAGTGACATGGAGGAGTGACAAGAAGGATTGAGTCGGTGTAGTGACATCGAGGAGTGACTTTGAGTAGCGACATGGAGGAGTGACCTGGAGGAGTTAGATGGAGGAGTGAAATGGTGGGGTGACATGTTAGAGTGAGTTGTTAGAGCGACATGGAGGAGTGACATGGAGGAGTGACATAGTGGATTGATGTGGAGTAGTGACATGGAGGATGGACATGGAGGAGTGACATGGAGAAGTGTCATGTAAGACATATAGAGGTGACATGGAGGAGTGAATTGGAGTTGTGACATAAAGGAGTGACATGGAGGAATGACATGGATGAATGACATGGAGGAGTGACAAGAAGTAGTGACATGGAGGAGTGACATTGAGGAGTGAGTTGGTTTAGCGACATGGAGGAGTGACATGGAGTAGTGACATAGAGTAGTAACATGAGGAGTGAGTTTGTGTAGCGACATGGAGGAGTGACATGGAGGAGTGACATGGAGGAGTGACATAGACTAGCGACATGGAAGAGATACATGGAGGAGTGAAATGGAGGAATGACATGGAGGAGTGAGTTGGTATAGCGACATGGAGGAGTGACATGGAGGAGTGAAATTGTGGAGTGACATGGAGAAGTGAGTTTTTAGAGCGACATGGAGGAGAGAAATCAAGGAGTGACATGGAGGAGTGACATGGAGGAGTGACATGGAGGAGTGACATTGAGGTGTGACATGGAGGAGTGACATAGAGGAGCGACGTGGAGGAGTGACATGGAGGAGTGACATGGAGGAGTGACCTGGAGGAGTGACATGGAGGACTGAAATGGTGGAGTGACATTGAGGAGTGAGTTGTTATAGCGACATGGAGGAAAAACATGGAGGAGTGACATGGAGGAGTGACATAGAGGAGTGACATAGAGGAGAGACATGTAGAAGTGACATGGAGGACTGACTTGGAGGAGTGACAAGGAGGAGCAACACGGAGGAGCGACATGCAGGAGTGACATTGAGTAGTGACATGGAGGATGGACATGGAGGAGTGACTTGGAGAAGTGACAGGGTTGATCAGGAAGCAGAGTTTTTATGGTGGAGTGAAATCGTGGAGGGACATGGGTGAGTGACTTGGAGGAGTTACAAGAAGGAGCAACACGGAGGAGCGACATGGAGGAGTGACATGGAGTAGTGAAAAGGAGGATGGACATGGAGGAGTGACATGGAAGACATATAGAGGTGACATGGAGGAGTGAATTGGAGGACTGACATAAAGGAGTGACATGGAGGAATGACATGGAGGAGTGACAAGAAGTATTGACATGGAGGAGTGACATGGAGGAGTGACATAGAGTAGCAACATGGAGGAGATACATGGAGGAGTGACATGGAGGAATGACATGGAGGAGTGACATGGAGGAGGGACATGGAGGAGCGATATGGAGGAGTGACATGAAAGAGTGTAAAGGAGGATTGAGTTTGTGTAGCGACATGGAGGAGTGACATGAAGTATTGACATTGAGGAGTGAGTTGGTGTAGTGACATGTTGGAGTGACTTTGAGGAGTGACATGGAGGAGTGAAATGGTGGAGTGACATGGAGGAGTGAGTTGTTAGAGCGACATGGAGGAGTGACATGGAGTATCGACATGGAGGAGTGACATGGAGGAGTGACAAGAAGGGTTGAGTTGGTGTAGTGACATGGAGGAGTGACTTTGAGTAACGACATGGAGGAGTGACTTGGAGAAGTGACAGAATTGATCAGGAAGGAGGGTTGATATGGTGGAGTGACATGGTGGAGGGACATGGGTGAGTGACTTGGAGGAGTGACAAGGAGGAGCAACACGGAGGAGCGACATGGAGGAGTGACATGGAGGATGGACATGGAGGAGAGACTTGGAGAAGTGACAGGTTTGATCTGGAAGGAGGGTTGATATAGTGGATTGACATCGTGGAGGGACATGGGTGAGTGACTTGGAGGAGTGACAAGGAGGAGCAACACGGAGGAGCGAGATGGAGGAGTGACATGGAGTAGTGACATGGAGGATGGACATGGAGGAGTGACTTGGAGAAGTGACAGGGTTGATCAGGAAGGAGGGTTTATATGGTGGAGTCACATCGTAGAAGGACATGGGTGAGTGACTTGGAGGAGTGACAAGAAGGAGCAACATGGAGGAGCGACATGGAGGAGTGAATTAGAGTAGTGACATGGAGGATGGACATGGAGGAGTGACATGGAAGACATATAGAGGTGACATGGAGGAGTGAATTGGAGTTGTGACATAGAGTAGCTACATGGAGGAGATACATGGAGGAGTGACATGAAGTAGTGACATTGAGGAGTGACATTGAGGAGTTAGTTTGTGTAGTGACATGGAGGAGTGACTTTGAGTAGCGACATGGAGGAGTGACCTGGAGGAGTGACATGGAGGAGTGAGTTGGTGTCGTGACATGGAGGAGTGACTTTGAGTAGCGACATGGAGGAGTGACCTGGAGGAGTGACATGGAGAAGTGACATAGAGGAGCGACGTAGAGGAGTGACATGGAGGAGTGACATGGAAGACATAGAAGTGACATGGATGAGTGACATGGAGTATTGACAAGAAGGATTGAGTTGGTGTAGTGACATGGCGGAGAGACATAGATGAGTTACATGGAGGAGTGACATGGAAGAGCAACATGGAGGAGCAACGTGGAGGAGTGAGTTGGTGGAGCGACATGGAGGAGTCACATGCAGTAGCGACATGGAGGAGTGACATGAACTAGTGACATGGAGGAGTGACATTGAGGAGTGAGTTGGTGTAGTGACATGGAGGAGTGACTTTGAGTAGCGACATGGAGGAGTGACCTGGAGGAGTGACATGGAGGACTGAAATGGTGGAGTGACATGGAGGAGTGAGTTGTTATAGCGACATGGAGGAAAAACATGGAGGAGTGACATGGAGGAGTGACATGGAGGAGTGACATAGAGGAGTGACGTGGAGGAGAGACATGTAGAAGTGACATGGAGGACTGACTTGGAGGAGTGACAAGGAGGAGCAACACGGAGGAGCGACATGGAGGAGTGACATGGAGTAGTGACATGGAGGATGGAAATGGAGGAGTGACAGGGTTTATCAGGAAGGAGGGTTGATATGGTGGAGTGACATCATGTAGGGACATGGGTGAGAGACTTGGAGGAGTGACATGGAGGAGCAACACTGAGGAGTGACATGCAGTAGTGACATGGAGGATGGACATGGAAGAGTGACATGGAAGACATATAGAGATGACATGGAAGAGTGAACTGGAGCAGTGACATAAACGAGCGACATGGAGGAGTGACATGAGGAATGAGTTGGTGTAGCGACATGGAGGAGTGACATGGAGGTGTGACATGGAGGAGTGACATAGAGGAGTGATGTGGAGGAGTGACATGGAGGAGGAACATGGAGGAGTGACATGGAAGACATATAGAAGTGACATGGATGAGTGACATGGAGGAGTGACAAGAAGGATTGAGTTGGTGTAGTGACATGGCGGAGGGACATAGATGAGTTACATGGAGGAGTGACATGGAAGAGTGACATGGAGGAGTGAGTTGGTGTAGTGACATGGAGGAGTGACTTTGAGTAGCGACATGGAGGAGTGACATGAAGTAGTGACATTGAGGTGTGACATGGAGGAGTAACATGGAGGAGGGACATGGAGGAGCGATATGGAGGAGTGACATGAAAGAGTGTAAAGGAGGATTGAGTTTGTGTAGCTACATGAAGGAGTGACATGAAGTAGTGACATTGAGGAATGACTTGGTGTAGTGACATGAAGGAGTGACTTTGAGTAGCGACATGGAGGAGTGACCTGGAGGAGTGACATGGAGGAGTGAAATGGTGGAGTGACATGTAGGAGTGAGTTGTTAGAGCGACATGGAGGAGAGACATGGAGAAGTGACATGGAGGAGTGACATGAGTAATGAGTTGGTGTAGCGACATGGAGGAGTGACATTGAGGTGTGACATGGAGGAGTGACATAGAGGAGCGACGTGGAGGAGTGACATGGAGAAGTGACATGGATGAGTGACATCGAGGAGTGACAAGAAGGATTGAGTTGGTGTAGTGACATGGCGGAGGGACATAGATGAGTTACATGGAGGAGTGACATGGAAGAGCAACATGGAGGAGCGACGTGGAGGAGTGAGTTGGTGGAGCGACATGGAGGAGTCACATGGAGTAGCGACATGGAGGAGTGACATGAAGTAGTGACATGGAGGAGTGACATTGAGGAGCGAGTTGGTGTAGTGACATGGAGGAGTGACTGATTAGCGAAATGGAGGAGTGACCTGGAGGAGTGACATGGAGCAGTGCAATGGTGGAGTGACATGGAGGAGTGAGTTGTTATAGCGACATGGAGGACAAACATGGAGGAGTGACATGCAGGAGTGACATGGAGGAGTGACATATAGGAGTGACATGGAGGAGAGACATGGAGGAGTTACATGGAGGAGTGACTTGGAGGAGCAACACGGAGGAGCGACATGGAGGAGTGACATGGAGTAGTGACATGAAGTAGCTACATGTAGGAGTTACGTGGAGGAGTGACTTGGAGGAGCAACATGGAGGAGTGACATAGAGGATTGTTGTGGAGGAGCAACACGGAGGAGCGACATGGAGGAGTGACATGTAGTAGTGACAAGGAGGAGGGACATGGAGGAGTGACTTGGAAGACATATAGAAGTGACATGAAGGAGTGAGTTGGTGTAGCGACATGGAGGAGTGACATGGAGTAGCGACATAGAGGATGGACATGGAGGAGTGACATGGAAGACATATAGAAGTGACATGGAGGAGTGAATTGGAGGACTGACATAAAGGAGTGACATGGAGGAATGACATGGAGGAGTGACAAGAAGTATTGACATGGAGGAGTGAGTTGGTGTAGCGACATGGAGGAGTGACATGGAGTAGTGACATAGAGTAGTAACATGAGGAGTGAGTTTGTGTAGCGACATGGAGGAGTGACATGGAGTAGTGACATAGAGTAGTAACATGAGGAGTGAGTTTGTGTAGCGACATGGAGGAGTGACATGGAGGAGTGACATGGAGGAGTGACATAGACTAGCGACATGGAAGAGATACATGGAGGAGTGAAATGGAGGAATGACATGGAGGAGTGAGTTGGTATAGTGACATGGAGGAGTGACATGGAGAAGTGACAGGGTGGATAACCAAGGAGGGTTGATATGGTGGAGTGACATGGAGGAGTGACATGAGGAGTGAGTTTGTGTAGCGACATGGAGGAGTGAAATGGAGTAGCTACATGGAGGAGTTACATGGAGGAGTAACTTGGAGGAGCAACACGGAGGAGTGACATGGAGGAGTGACATGGATTAGTACATGGAGTAGCTACATGTGGGAGGGACATGGAGAAGTGACAGGGTTTATCAGGAAGGAGGGTTGATATGGTGGAGTGACATGGAGGAGTGACATGGAGGAGTGACATGGAGGAGTTACAAGGAGGGTTGAGTTGGTGAAGCGAAATGGAGGAGTGACCTGGAGGAGTGACATGGAGCAGTGCAATGGTGGAGTAACATGGAGGAGTGAGTTGTTATAGCGACATGGAGGACAAACATGGAGGAGTGACATGGAGGAGTGACATGGAGGAGTGACATATAGGAGTGACATGGAGGAGAGACATGGAGGAGTTACATGGAGGAGTGACTTGGAGGAGCAACACGGAGGAGCGACATGGAGGAGTGACATGGAGTAGTGACATGAAGTAGCTACATGTAGGAGTTACGTGGAGGAGTGACTTGGAGGAGCAACATGGAGGAGTGACATAGAGGATTGTTGTGGAGGAGCAACACGGAGGAGCGACATGGATGAGTGACATGTAGTAGTGACAAGGAGGAGGGACATGGAGGAGTGACTTGGAAGACATATAGAAGTGACATGGAGGAGTGAGTTGGTGTAGCGACATGGAGGAGAGACATGGAGTAGCGACATAGAGGATGGACATGGAGGAGTGACATGGAAGACATATAGAAGTGACATGGAGGAGTGAATTGGAGGACTGACATAAAGGAGTGACATGGAGGAATGACATGGAGGAGTGACAAGAAGTATTGACATGGAGGAGTGAGTTGGTGTAGCGACATGGAGGAGTGACATGGAGTAGTGACATAGAGTAGTAACATGAGGAGTGAGTTTGTGTAGCGACATGGAGGAGTGACATGGAGTAGTGACATAGAGTAGTAACATGAGGAGTGAGTTTGTGTAGCGACATGGAGGAGTGACATGGAGGAGTGACATGAAGGAGTGACATAGACTAGCGACATGGAAGAGATACATGGAGGAGTGAAATGGAGGAATGACATGGAGGAGTGAGTTGGTATAGCGACATGGAGGAGTGACATGGAGAAGTGACAGGGCGGATAACCAAGGAGGGTTGATATGGTGGAGTGAGATGGAGGAGTGACATGAGGATTGAGTTTGTGTAGCGACATGGAGGAGTGAAATGGAGTAGCTACATGGAGGAGTTACATGGAGGAGTAACTTGGAGGAGCAACACGGAGGAGTGACATGGAGGAGTGACATGGATTAGTACATGGAGTAGCTACATGTGGGAGGGACATGGAGAAGTGACAGGGTTTATCAGGAAGGAGGGTTGATATGGAGGAGTTACATGGAGGAGTGACATGGAGGAGTGACATGGAGGAGTTACAAGGAGGGTTGATTTGGTGTAGCGACATAGAGGAGTGACATGGAGGAGTGACAAGGAAGAGCAACATGGAGGAGCGACGTGGAGGAGTGAGTTGGTGGAGCGACATGGAGGAGTCACATGGAGTAGCGACATGGAGGAGTGACATGAAGTAGTGACATGGAGGAGTGACATTGAGGAGTGAGTTGGTGTAGTGACATGGAGGAGTCACTTTGAGTAGCGACATGGAGGAGTGACCTGGAGGAGTGACATGGAGGACTGAAATGGTGGAGTGACATGGAGGAGTGAGTTGTTATAGCGACATGGAGGAGAAACATGGAGGAGTGACATGGAGGAGTGACATGGAGGAGTGACATAGAGGAGTGACGTGGAGGAGAGACATGGAGAAGTGACATGGAGGACTGACATGGAGGAGTGACATAGAGGAGTGACGTGGAGGAGAGACATGGAAGAGTGACATGGAGAAGTGACAGGGCGGATGGACATGGAGAAGTGACTTAGAGAAGTGACAGGGTTGATCAGGAAGTAGGGTGGATTTGGAGGAGTGACATCGTTGAGGGACATGGGTGAGTGACTTGGAGGAGTGACAAGGAGGAGCAACACGGAGGAGCGACATGGAGGAGTGACATGGAGTAGTGACATGGAGGATGGACATGGAGGAGTGACTTGGAGAAGTGACATGGAGGAGTGACATAGACTAGCGACATGGAAGAGATACATGGAGGAGTGAAATGGAGGAATGACATGGAGGAGTGAGTTGGTATAGTGACATGGAGGAGTGACATGGAGAAGTGACAGGGCGGATAACCAAGGAGGGTTGATATGGTGGAGTGAGATGGAGGAGTGACATGAGGAGTGAGTTTGTGTAGCGACATGGAGGAGTGAAATGGAGTAGCTACATGGAGGAGTTACATGGAGGAGTAACTTGGAGGAGCAACACGGAGGAGTGACATGGAGGAGTGACATGGATTAGTACATGGAGTAGCTACATGTGGGAGGGACATGGAGAAGTGACAGGGTTTATCAGGAAGGAGGGTTGATATGGTGGAGTGACATGGAGGAGTGACATGGAGGAGTGACATGGAGGAGTTACAAGGAGGGTTGAGTTGGTGAAGCGAAATGGAGGAGTGACCTGGAGGAGTGACATGGAGCAGTGCAATGGTGGAGTAACATGGAGGAGTGAGTTGTTATAGCGACATGGAGGACAAACATGGAGGAGTGACATGGAGGAGTGACATGGAGGAGTGACATATAGGAGTGACATGGAGGAGAGACATGGAGGAGTTACATGGAGGAGTGACTTGGAGGAGCAACACGGAGGAGCGACATGGAGGAGTGACATGGAGTAGTGACATGAAGTAGCTACATGTAGGAGTTACGTGGAGGAGTGACTTGGAGGAGCAACATGGAGGAGTGACATAGAGGATTGTTGTGGAGGAGCAACACGGAGGAGCGACATGGATGAGTGACATGTAGTAGTGACAAGGAGGAGGGACATGGAGGAGTGACTTGGAAGACATATAGAAGTGACATGGAGGAGTGAGTTGGTGTAGCGACATGGAGGAGAGACATGGAGTAGCGACATAGAGGATGGACATGGAGGAGTGACATGGAAGACATATAGAAGTGACATGGAGGAGTGAATTGGAGGACTGACATAAAGGAGTGACATGGAGGAATGACATGGAGGAGTGACAAGAAGTATTGACATGGAGGAGTGAGTTGGTGTAGCGACATGGAGGAGTGACATGGAGTAGTGACATAGAGTAGTAACATGAGGAGTGAGTTTGTGTAGCGACATGTAGGAGTGACATGGAGTAGTGACATAGAGTAGTAACATGAGGAGTGAGTTTGTGTAGCGACATGGAGGAGTGACATGGAGGAGTGACATGAAGGAGTGACATAGACTAGCGACATGGAAGAGATACATGGAGGAGTGAAATGGAGGAATGACATGGAGGAGTGAGTTGGTATAGCGACATGGAGGAGTGACATGGAGAAGTGACAGGGCGGATAACCAAGGAGGGTTGATATGGTGGAGTGAGATGGAGGAGTGACATGAGGATTGAGTTTGTGTAGCGACATGGAGGAGTGAAATGGAGTAGCTACATGGAGGAGTTACATGGAGGAGTAACTTGGAGGAGCAACACGGAGGAGTGACATGGAGGAGTGACATGGATTAGTACATGGAGTAGCTACATGTGGGAGGGACATGGAGAAGTGACAGGGTTTATCAGGAAGGAGGGTTGATATGGTGGAGTGACATGGAGGAGTGACATGGAGGAGTGACATGGAGGAGTTACAAGGAGGGTTGAGTTGGTGTAGCGACATGGAGGAGTGACATGGAGGAGTGACATAGAGTAGCGACATGGTGGAGATACATGGAGGAGTTACATGGAGGAGCGACGTGGAGGAGTGAGTTGGTGGAGCGACATGGAGGAGTCACATGGAGTAGCGACATGGAGGAGTGACATGAAGTAGTGACATGGAGGAGTGACATTGAGGAGTGAGTTGGTGTAGTGACATGGAGGAGTCACTTTGAGTAGCGACATGGAGGAGTGACCTGGAGGAGTGACATGGAGGACTGAAATGGTGGAGTGACATGGAGGAGTGAGTTGTTATAGCGACATGGAGGAGAAACATGGAGGAGTGACATGGAGGAGTGACATGGAGGAGTGACATAGAGGAGTGACGTGGAGGAGAGACATGGAGAAGTGACATGGAGGACTGACATGGAGGAGTGACATAGAGGAGTGACGTGGAGGAGAGACATGGAAGAGTGACATGGAGAAGTGACAGGGCGGATGGACATGGAGAAGTGACTTAGAGAAGTGACAGGGTTGATCAGGAAGTAGGGTGGATTTGGAGGAGTGACATCGTTGAGGGACATGGGTGAGTGACTTGGAGGAGTGACAAGGAGGAGCAACACGGAGGAGCGACATGGAGGAGTGACATGGAGTAGTGACATGGAGGATGGACATGGAGGAGTGACTTGGAGAAGTGACAGGGTTGATCAGGAAGGAGTGTTTATATGGTGGAGTGAAATCGTGGAGGGACATGGGTGAGTGACTTGGAGGAGTGACAAGGAGGAGCAACACGGAGGATGGACATGGAGGAGTGACGTGGAAGACATATAGAGGTGACATGGAGGAGTGAATTGGAGGAGTGACATGGAGGAATGACATGGAGGAGTGACAAGAAGTATTGACATGGAGGAGTGACATTTAGGAGTGAGTTGGTGTAGTGACATGGAGGAGTGACTTTGAGTAGCGACATGGAGGAGTGACATGAAGTAGTGACATTGAGGTGTGACATGGAGGAGTAACATGGAGGAGTGATATTGAGGTGTGACATGGAGGAGTGACATGGAAGAGCAACATGGAGGAGCGACGTGGAGGAGTGAGTTGGTGGAGCGACATGGAGGAGTCACATGGAGTAGCGACATGGAGGAGTGACATGAAGTAGTGACATGGAGGAGTGACATTGAGGAGCGAGTTGGTTTAGTGACATGGAGGAGTGACTGAGTAGCGAAATGGAGGAGTGACCTGGAGGAGTGACATGGAGGAGTGCAATGGTGGAGTGACATGGAGGAGTGAGTTGTTATAGCGACATGGAGGACAAACATGGAGGAGAGACATGGAGGAGTGACATGGAGGAGTGACATAGAGGAGTGACATGGAGGAGAGACATGGAACAGTGACATGGAGGAGTGAGTTGGTGTAGCGACATGGAGGAGTGACATGGAGTAGCGACATAGAGTAGTAACATGAGGAGTGAGTTTGTGTAGCGACATGGAGGAGTGACATGAAGTAGTGACATTGAGGAGTGACATTGAGGAATGACTTGGTGTAGTGACATGAAGGAGTGAATATGAGTAGCGACATGGAGGAGTGATCTGGAGGAGTGACATGGAGGAGTGACATGGAGGAGTGACATAGACTAGCGACATGGAGGAGATACATGGAGGAGTGAAATGGAGGAATGACATGGAGGAGTGAGTTGGTATAGCGACATGGAGGAGTGACGTGGAGAAGTGACAGGGCGGATAACCAAGGAGGGTTGATATGGTGGATTGACATGGAGGAGTGACATGAGGAGTGAGTTTGTGTAGCGACATGGAGGAGTGACATGGAGGAGTCACATGGAGTAGTGACATGATGGATGGACATGGAGGAGTAAAATAGAAGACATATAGAAGTGACATGAAGGAGTGACTTGGAAGATTGATATAAAGGAGTGACATGGAGGAATGATATGGATGAGTGATATGGAGCAGTGACAAGGAGGATAGAGTTGGTGTAGTGACATGAGGAGTGACGTCGTGGAGTGAAATGGAGGAGTGACATGGAGGAGCAACATGAAGGAGCGACATGGAGGAGTGACAAGGAGGATTGAGTTTGTGTAGCGACATGGAGGAGTGACATAGAGGAGTGACGTGGAGGAGAGACATGGAAGAGTGACATGGAGAAGTGACAGGTCGTATAACCAAGGAAGATTGATAGGATGGAGTGACATGGAGGAGGGACATGGAAGAGTGACATGGAGGAGTGACATGGAGGAGTGACATGGAGTAGCTACATGGAGGAGTTACATGGAGGAGTGACTTGGAGGAGCAACACGGAGGAGTTACATGGAGGAGTGAAATGGTGGAGTGACATGGAGGAGTGACTTTGAGGAGTGACATGGAAGAGTGAAATGGTGGAGTGACATGGAGGAGTGAGTTGTTAGAGCGACATGGAGGAGTGACATGGAGTAGCGACATGGAGGAGTGACATGAGTAATGAGTTGGTGTAGCGACATGGAGGAGTGACATAGAGTAGCGACATGGTGGAGATACATGGAGGAGTTACATGGAGGACTGAGTTGGTGGAGCGACATGGAGGAGTCACATGGAGTAGCGACATGGAGGAGTGACATGAAGTAGTGACATGGAGGAGTGACATGGAGGACTGAAATGGTAGAGTGACATGGAGGAGTGAGTTGTTATAGCGACATTTAGGAGAAACATGGAGGAGTGACATGGAGGAGTGACATGGAGGAGTGACATAGAGGAGTGACGTGGAGGAGTGACTTGGAGGAGTGACAAGGAGGAGCAACACGGAGGAGCGACATGGAGGAGTGACATGGAGTAGTGACATGGAGGATGGACATGGAGGAGTGACATGGAGAAGTGACAGGGTTGATCAGGAAGGAGTGTTTATATGGTGGAGTGAAATCGTGGAGGGACATGTGTGAGTGACTTGGAGGAGTGACAAGGAGGAGCAACACGGAGGAGCGACATGGAGGAGTGACATGGAGTAGTGAAAAGGAGGATGGACATGGAGGAGTGACATGGAAGACATATAGAGGTGACATGGAGGAGTGAATTGGAGGACTGACATAAAGGAGTGACATGGAGGAATGACATGGAGGAGTGACAAGAAGTATTGACATGGAGGAGTGACATTGAGGAGTGAGTTTGTGTAGTGACATGAAGGAGTGACATGGAGGAGTGACATGGAAGAGTGACATAGAGTAGCAACATGGAGGAGATACATGGAGGAATGACATGGAGGAGTGACATGGAGGAGGGATATGGAGGAGCGATATGGAAGAGTGACATGAAAGAGAGTAAAGGAGGATTGAGTTTGTGTAGCGACATGGAGGAGTGACATGGAGTAGCTACATGGAGGAGTTACATGGAGGACTGACTTGGAGGAGCAACACGGAGGAGCGACATGGAGGAGGGACATGGAGGAGTGACTTGGAAGACATATAGAAATGACATGGAAGAGTGAATTGGAGGACTGACATAAAGGAGTGACATGGAGGAATGACATGTATGAGTGACATGGAGAAGTGACTTTGAGTAACAACATGGAGGAGTGATCTGGAGGAGTGAAATGGTGCAGTGACATGGAGGAGTGACTTTGAGGAGTGATATGGAAGAGTGAAATGGTGGAGTGACATGGAGGAGTGAGTTGTTAGAGCGACATGGAGGAGTGACATGGAGTAGCGACATGGAGGAGTGACATGAGTAATGAGTTGGTGTAGCGACATGGAGGAGTGACATGGAGGTGTGACATGGAGGAGTGACATAGAGGAGCGACATGGAGGAGTGACATGGAGTAGTGACATGGAGGATGGACATGGAGGAGTGACATGGAAGACATATAGAGATGACATGGAGGAGTGAACTTTAGCAGTGACATAAACGAGTGACATGGAGGATTGACATGGAGTAGCGACATGGAGGAGTGACGTGAGGAATGAGTTGGTGTAGCGACATGGAGGAGTGACATGGAGGAATGACATGGAGGAGTGACATGAAGGAGGGACATGGAGGAGCGATATGGAGGAGTGACATGAAAGAGTGTAAAGGAGGATTGAGTTTGTGTAGCTACATGGAGGAGGGACATAGATGAGTTACATGGAGGAGTGACATGGAAGAGCAACATCGAGGAGCGACGTGGAGGAGTGAGTTGGTGGAGCGACATGGAGGAGTCACATGGAGTAGCAACATGGAGGAGTGACATGAAGTAGTGACATGGAGGAGTGATATTGAGGAGCGAGTTGGTGTAGTGACATGGAGGAGTGACTGATTAGTGAAATGGAGGAGTGACCTGGAGGAGTGACATGGAGGAGTGCAATGGTGGAGTGACATGGAGGAGTGAGTTGTTATAGCGACATGGAGGACAAACATGGAGGAGTGACATGGAGGAGTGACATATAGGAGTGACATGGTGGAGAGACATGGAAGAGTGACATGGAGGAGTGAGTTGGTGTAGCGACATGGAGGAGTGACATGGAGTAGCGACATAGCGGATGGACATGGAGGAGTGACATGGAAGACATATAGAAGTGACATGGAGGAGTGAATTGGAGGACTGACATAAAGGAGTGACATGGAGGAATGACATGGAGGAGTGACAAGAAGTATTGACATGGAGGAGTGAGTTGGTGTAGCGACATGGAGGAGTGACATGGAGTAGTGACATAGAGTAGTAACATGAGGAGTGAGTTTGTGTAGCGACATGGAGGAGTGACATGGAGTAGTGACATAGAGTAGTAACATGAGGAGTGAGTTTGTGTAGCGACATGGAGGAGTGACATGGAGGAGTGACATGGAGGAGTGACATGGAGTAGTGACATGAAGTAGCTACATGTAGGAGTTACATGGAGGAGTGACTTGGAGGAGCAACATGGAGGAGTGACATAGAGGATTGTTGTGGAGGAGCAACACGGATGAGCGACATGGAGGAGTGACATGTAGTAGTGACAAGGATGAGGGGACATGGAGGAGTGACTTGGAGAAGTGACAGGGTTTATCAGGAAGGAGGGTTGATATGGTGGAGTGACATCGTGTAGGTACATGGGTGAGAGACTTGGAGGTGTAACATGGAGGATCAACACGGAGGAGTGACATGGAGTAGTGACATGGAGGATGGACATGGAGGAGTGACATGGAAGACATATAGAGATGACATGGAGGAGTGAACTGGAGCAGTGACATAAACGAGTGACATGGAGGATTGACATGGAGTAGCGACATGGAGGAGTGACATGAGGAATGAGTTGGTGTAGCGACATGGAGGAGTGACATGGAGGTGTGACATGGAGGAGGGACATAGAGGAGTGATGTGGAGGAGTGACATGGAGGAGGAACATGGAGGAGTGACATGGACGACATATAGAAGTGACATGGATGAGTGACATGGAGGAGTGACAAGAAGGATTGAGTTGGTGTAGTGACATGGCGGAGGGACATAGATGAGTTACGTGGAGGAGTGACATAGAAGAGTGACATGGAGGAGTGAGTTGGTGTAGCGACATGGAGGAGTGACATGGAGTAGCGACATAGAGTAGTAACATGAGGAGTGAGTTTGTGTAGCGACATGGAGGAGTGACATGGAGGAATGACATGGAGGAGTGACATGAAGGAGGGACATGGAGGAGCGATATGGAGGAGTGACATGAAAGAGTGTAAAGGAGGATTGAGTTTGTGTAGCTACATGGAGGAGTGACATGAAGTAGTGACATTGAGGAGTGACATTGAGGAAAGACTTGGTGTAGTGACATGAAGGAGTGACTTTGAGTAGCGACATGGAGGAGTGACCTGGAGGAGTGACATGGAGGAGTGAAATGGTGGAGTGACATGTAGGAGTGAGTTGTTAGAGCGACATGGAGGAGAGACATGGAGAAGTGACATGGAGGAGTGACATGAGTAATGAGTTGGTGTAGCGACATGGAGGAGTGACATTGAGGTGTGACATGGAGGAGTGACATAGAGGAGCGACGTGGAGGAGTGACATGGAGAAGTGACATGGATGAGTGACATGGAGTAGTGACAAGAAGGATTGAGTTGGTGTAGTGACATGGCGGAGGGACATAGATGAGTTACATGGAGGAGTGACATGGATGAGCAACATGGAGGAGTGCAATGGTGGAGTGAGTTTTGTGGAGCGACATGGAGGAGTCACATGGAGTAGCGACATGGAGGAGTGACATGAAGTAGTGACATGGAGGAGTGACATTGAGGAGCTAGTTGGTGTAGTGACATGGAGGAGTGACTGATTAGCAAATGGAGGAGTGACCTGGAGGAGTGACATGGAGGAGTGCAATGGTGGAGTGACATGGAGGAGTGAGTTGTTATAGCGACATGGAGGACAAACATGGAGGAGTGACATGGAGGAGTGGACATGGAGGAGTGACATATAGGAGTGACATGGAGGAGTGAATTGGAGGACTGACATAAAGGAGTGACATGGAGGAATGACATGGAGGAGTGACAAGAAGTATTGACATGGAGGAGTGAGTTGGTGTAGTGACATGGAGGATGGACATGGAGGAGTGACTTGGAGAAGTGACAGGGTTGAATCAGGAAGGAGTGTTTATATGGTGGAGTGAAATCGTGGAGGGACATGGGTGAGTGACTTGGAGGAGTGACAAGGAGGAGCACACGGAGGAGCGACATGGAGGGAGTGACATGGAGTAGTGACATGGAGGATGGACATGGAGGAGTGACGTGGAAGACATATAGAGGTGACATGGAGGAGTGAATTGGAGGAGTGACATGCAGGAATGACATGGAGGAGTGACAAGAAGTATTGACATGGAGGAGTGACATTTAGGAGTGAGTTGGTTGTAGTGACATGGAGGAGTGACTTTGAGTAGCGACATGGAGGAGTGACATGAAGTAGTGACATTGAGGAGTGACATTGAGGAGTGAGTTTGGTGTAGCGACATGGAGGAGTGACATTGAGTAGCGTCATAGAGTAGTCACATGGAGGAGTGACATGGAGGAGTGACATGGAGTAGTGACATGGAGGATGGACATGGAGGAGTGACTTGGAGAAGGTGACAGGGTTGATCAGGAAGGAGGGTTTATATGGTGGAGTGACATCGTAGAAGGACATGGGTGAGTGACTTGGAGGAGTGACAAGGAGGAGCAACACGGAGGAGCGACATGGAGGAGTGACATAGAGTAGTGACATGGAGGATGGACATGGAGGAGTGACATGGAAGACATATAGAGGTGACATGGAGGAGTGAATTGGAGTTGTGGACATGGAGGGAGTGACAATTGAGGAGTGAGTTGTGTAGCGACATGGAGGAGTGACATGGAGGAGTGACATAGAGGTAGCGACATGGAGGAGATACATGGAGGAGTGACATGGAGGAATGACATTGGAGGAGTGACATGAGTAGTGACATTGAGGAGTGACATTGAGGATGTGAGTTGGTGTAGTGACATGGAGGAGTGACTTTGAGTAGCGACTTGGAGGAGGTGACCTGGAGGAGTGACATGGAAGAGTGAGTTTTTATAGCGACATGGAGGGAGAGAAATGGAGGAGTGAAATTAGGAGTTACATTGAGGAGTAAGTTGGTGTAGCGACATGGAGGAGTGACCTGGAGGAGTGACCATGGAGGAGTGAAATGGTGGAGTGAACATGGAGGAGTGGACATGGAGGAGTGAGTTGTTAGAGCGATATAGAGGAAGACATGGAGGAGTGACGATAGAGGAATTTCGTGGAGGGGAGACATGGAGGAGTGACATGGAGAAGTGACAGGGCAGATCACCAAGGAAGATTGATATGGTGGAGTGGAGTGACATGGCGGAGGGACATGGATGAGTGACTTGGAGGAGTGACATGGAGGAGTGACATGGAGGAGTGACATGAGGAGTGAGTTTGGGTAGCGACATGGAGGGAGTGACATGGAGTAGCTACATGGAGGAGTTACATGGAGGAGTGACTTGGAGGAGCACACGGAGGAGCGACATGGAGGAGGAGTGACATGGAGTAGTGACATGAAGTAGCTACATGTAGGAGTTACATGGAGAAGTGACTTGGAGGAGCAACATGGAGGAGTGACATACAGGATTGTTGTGGAGGAGCAACACGGACGAGCGATATGGAGGAGTGACATGTAGTAGTGACAAGGAGGAGGGACATGGAGGAGTGACTTGGAGAAGTGACAGGGTTTATCAGGAAGGAGGGTTGATATGGTGGAGTGACATCGTGTAGGGACATGGGTGAGAGACTTGGAGGAGAGTGACATGGAGGAGCAAACACTGAGGAGTGACATGGAGTAGTGACATGGAGGATGGACATGGAGGAGTGACATAGAAGACATATAGAGATGACATGGAGGAGTGAACTGGAGCAGTGACATAAACGAGTGACATGGAGGATTGACTGGAGTAGCGACATGGAGGAGTGACATGAGGAATGAGTTTGGTTGTAGCGACATGGAGGAGTGACATGGAGGTGTGACATGGAGGAGTGACATAGAGGAGTGATGTGGAGGAGAGTGACATGGAGGAGGAAACATGGAGGAGTGACATGGAAGACATATAGAAGTGACATGAATGATGAGTGACATGGAGGAGTGACAAGAAGGATTGAGTTGTTGTAGTGACATGGCGGAGGGACATAGATGAGTTACATGGAGGAGTGACATGGAAGAGTGACATGGAGGAGTGAGTTGGTGTAGCGACATGGAGGAGTACAGATGAAATGAGTAGCGACATAGAGTAGTAACATGAGGGGTGAGTTTGTGTAGCGACATGGAGGAGTGACATGGAGGAATGACATGGAGGAGTGACATGAAGGAGGGACATGGAGGAGCGATATGGAGGAGTGACATGAAAGAGTGTGTAAAGGAGGATTGAGTTTGTGTAGCTACATGGAGGAGTGACATGAAGTAGTGACATTGAGGAGTGACATTGAGGAATGACTTGGTGTAGTGACATGAAGGAGTGACTTTGAGTAGCGACATGGAGGAGTGACCTGGAGGAGTGACATGGAGGAGTGAAATGGTGGAGTGACATGGAGGAGTGACATAGAGGATTGATGTGGAGTAGTGACATGGAGGATGGACATGGAGGAGTGGCATGGAGGAGTGACCTAGAAGAGTGACATGTAGTAGTAGTGACATGGAGGGGTGACATGGAGGAGTGACATAGAGTAGCGACATGGAGGAGATACATGGAGGAGAGTGACATGGAGGAATGACATGGAGGAGTGACATGGAGGAGGGACATGGAGGAGCAAAATGGAGGAGTGACATGAAAGAGTGTAAAGGAGGATTGAGTTTGTTGTAGCGACATGGAGGAGTGACATGAAGTGGTATTATTGAGGAGTGACATTGTGGAGTGAGTTGGTGTAGTGACATGAAGGAGTCACTTTGAGCAGCGACATGGAGGAGTGACCTGGAGGATGTATGGAGGAGTGACATTGAGGAGGAGTTGGTTGGTTGTAGTAACATGCAGGAGTGACTTTGAGTATTGACATGGAGGAGTGACCTGGAGGAGAGTGACATGGAGGAGTGAAATGTGGAGTGACATGGAGGAGTGAGTTGTTAGAGCGACATGGAGGAGAGAAATCAAGGAGTGACATGGAGGAGTGACATGGAGGAGGAGTGACATTGAGGTGTGACATGGAGGAGTGACATAGAGGAGCGACGTGGAGGAGAGTGACATGGAAGAAGTGACATGGATGAGTGACATGGAGGAGAGACAAGAAGGATTGAGTTGGTTGTAGTGGACATGGCGGAGGGACATAGATGAGTTACATGGAGGAGTGACATGGAAGAGCAACATGGAGGAGCGACGTGGAGGAGTGAGTTGTTGGAGCGACTTGGAGGAGTCACATGGAGTAGCGACATGGAGGAGAGTGACATGAAGTAGTGACATGGAGGAGTGACATTGAGGAGCGAGGTGTGGTTGTAGGACATGGAGGAGTGACTGAGTAGCGAAATGCAGGAGTGACCTGGAGGAGTGACATGGAGGAGTGCAATGGTGGAGTGACATGGAGGAGTGAGTTGTTATAGCGACATGGAGGACAAACATGGAGGAGAGACATGGAGGAGTGACAGGAGGAGTGACATAGAGGAGTGACATGGAGAGAGACATGGAAGAGTGACATGGAGGAGTGAGTGTGAGTGGTGTTGTGTATTGTAGCGATATGGAGGAGT